>CM077111.1:18818880-18974069 GCA_039619505.1 Cimex hemipterus | reverse complement strand
TCTGTTTAAAAATTAAGGTGGTGCGTTAATTTTGAGCAGGAGTTTATATCTCTCAGCTTATTTAAAAATCTTTTCTTCCAAAAATATTAACTAAAAATATACTGCATGTACATATACATAGACCAAATATACATTTGAATTTTTAAAAAACTTATCCGCTTCATAGTAAAAAAGGAACTCAAACATGGATCAAGGGCGTTCGCATATTTTCTCTTATTGACGGAAAAACCAACCTGATAACCTAACGCGTCATTAACCAATATTAGGACATAAAGCTGAAAGATCTACAAATTATGTATAGAGGTACGAATCTATCTATACTAACCATATGTGGCACCACTTTAGCAGGCGGCGTTGCATACGAAATCTCAAATTGATCTAAAGGTAATAGAAGGATACAAATTAATTTCGTTAAAAACAGTCAGAATTAGATTAATAGGAAAAAATTATTTTGAAAAATTAGACCATGGGATTTTCTGAACCAGGATACTTTTCAAACCCTAACCACGCCCAGACATCGGATTGAAAACCGCACACTTCAACATCTACACAGACAGTGGTAAAATTAACGAGGAATGTGTAGAGATTAGAGTACTCTCGACACGACACGCAATAATGGCACAAGTCACAGAAGACAAACACTTTGAGACCTGAAGATGATCTCACCAAAGATCGAAACGTTGGCACGATAAAGAATATGTTTAAACCACACCAGACGGCATCTCAAGATTTCTGAATAATCATCTATTATCGTTCACTAATAGTTTTGACCAATTTATAATCCAAAAATGCATTTAATAATTTATAATGCACCATTGTTTTCAGTGTAAATTTTTTTTAAAATGATGTGTCAAGATCTATAGAGTCGTATTTGAAATTTTGATGTTGAACTGGGCCTGAGGTGCCCTGTCAAACGAAAGGAAAAATATGAAACTAATTGATTATTCAGAAGTCGTGAGATGCGGTCTGGTGTTTGAGGAAGCACGTTTTTTTGGCAGTATATATCTATGGTGCGGCACAACAATCCTGCGTGTGGCAAAAATTATAAATTTGGCTCTCACTACAGCAAAAACCAGGTCAAGGTGTGATATGTTTAAAGATTTCTGCGACCTTGTAAGACCTGGTGTAAAGGAAAGTTTGAGGATCCGACCATTCGGGAGGAAGACCGTGGTAAATAGGAAGGATGCGATGATGTCCAGTTCGCGACGGCACTAACGCGGCACACAACAGAATGGTGACGCGAAAATCCTAATTAATGGTCGAAGATTTTATTGAGGGTTTGAGCGTAAAGAGTGTTTGTTTGTTCGAGAAATTCAGCAATGCTTTACAATAAACCGATGGAAATAGAGGAATTTGCCACCTGGTTTTTTGCGTGAACCAATAGAAAATTTTCATTATAAGTGTGTTATGGAAAACTATATTTTTTTTTAGTTTTGGAATGGAAAGGTTAATGAGGTAAAATCCAAGAGCTTTCTAGAGGTTAGGTGTTTAATTAAAGATAGTAGTCTTTAAAGTTGGGATTTGACTGCCGGGAAGTGGTGTCTGAAATGGAATTTGCAACCTAGACCAAGGTGTAATTTTATCTGCCTACAATCTGAAATGGGAGCAAGCCGAAATATAATCCCTCTCCAGGATTTACTGGTGGAAGGAAAACCTACCAAACCCAACTTAATCCTAAATATAAACCTACCTCCATTGGAAATATTCATACAAGGAGAGGCTACGAAATGCTCACTTGGGCTCCAGGAACAACTAAATTGGAAAGGAACTAAACAATTCGATCATACAACCTATAATTAACAAAATCAGGCACTTTTTGAAATGGGGAATCATTCTTGGAACCGGAAACATTCTTCACAACATGCTACAAACTCTCCACGGATTATAAGAGAGAGGAAGAACACAGGAGAGCATCAGGTACAATGATATGGTACACAGATGGCTCCAAAACAAACGAAGGGACCGGATCAGCCGTTTTCTGTAAAAGCCCAAAACGTGAGCAATGAAACTCAGGGAAGTACACTTCTCGGTCTTTCAAGCAGAAATACATACCCTCAATGCTTGTGCCCTGGAAAGTCTTAAAAGTGGTTAAACTAGCAAAAAATTAGATCTAGTAGCCAAACAGCCATTAAAGGATTAGCATTTAAAAGAAGTGAATGCGTGCAAATTCTCCGTGGCAAACACATCAACCTGATGATATGGATGTCAGGACACAGGAGAATTTTTGGTAATAGAGAAAGGAGATAGTCTGGCCAGAGCACGATTTGCAAGACCGTACATAGTCCCCGAACCTATATATAAGAACACAAAAATAAATATAGTATCCTCCATCGCAGAGTGGAGCCAAACAAAACAAAAGGACAAGTGGATAAACTCTAGCGGTGCTGGACATAGTAAACTTATGATTTCAATTCCCTTACGTTTACAACTCCAACCAAGAATGGCAAAAGCATTCCTGCAATTGATGAGGGCTAATCTCAGAGTAGTGGTAGGACTACTAACCAGTCACATCTGAGAAAACATTTACACAAGATGGGTATACACAATGATGATTTCATTTGCAGATTATACATGTATTTGTGACCTAACATATGAAAACGCCTTAGGGAATCGAATTGCAGCAGGAATAGTCAATGACTTGATACTTGTGAGGAGAATTGCACTGAACTAATAAACCAGGAAGGTATTATAAGCCAAAAGGCTGCAGTGCCTGGGGAGGTCAAACCCCGCTTCCTAGTATCCTTTCAACCATTACCATACCATTATATAACCCTACTCTAACTATTCCGAACATGACCAAATTCAACCCATCTATATATATATATTATAGATGTTTATATTAGCATTTTCTAATACAACGAAATTGAAAATTAAGAAATGGTAACGCTAAAAAATATTCAGAACCAACCGCAAACATATTCATGTTAAAAGATGAAAAAGTTTGAAACATTTTCGGTAGGAAAATATTATATTCACTGAAATTGTTGCCTAAAACGTACATTAACCGTCAAAGAAATTTTAACATTTGAAAGAAACATGCGAAAGAAAGAAGACATTTAATGAAAGCAAGCATATTTTTTACATTTTTCTATTTTTTGTTCACTTGTTCAAACGTATAAACGTAAGCTTATTTCATAATAGAATGGATACAAAACAAATTTGCTAGAATTAGCAAGGCCCCGATTTTCATAAGGCAAACACATAACCTTCAGTCTGTTCCTCATTAAAAGTTTCCGAAATTAAGAGCATGCTCTTAGAAGAGTTGTTTTAAGTTGAAACTACAATTTACCGGATCAAAAATCCAATATACATTTTTATTAAATTCCATCACCTTATCAAAATCGAACTGAATATTTTATCGTTTATGAAATTGTAGGACCGGAAGGTCAAAATATGGAACGTGTTCATATTCAATTTAAATATGCAAATAACCAATTTAGGTATGCAAATAGTCTGGTTTTGTGATAATTAATAAACGTAACACTCCTCACTTGTGTTATTTCACCTTTTATTTCTTGTGAAATAGATAGACCATAAATAGACATGGGCGGATAAGCTTTAACCGAATCTTACTATAAAAGATCTCCTCAGACAGAAAAGATTCGATCTACCCTAGAAGGGGATTACATACTCATATATTTTCCAGTTTTTTAACAAGATTAAAGGGTTGACTGGGTCGAAGGATCCGACTGAACAGATTGAACACAGTGACCATTCTCAAAATGATTCAGAATGAATCCTTGCAAAGAACTAAGTTGTACTTGTACGGATACGAAGGTCCTTGTTGAATCAGTGCAGTTTCTGAAGAATAACACGTTTTTTTGGTATTTTAGATTATTCACTAGTTTCAAACAGTGTTTTACATATTTGCTACGATTTCTAATGCGATAGGTCTCCGATCTAATTGAAATAGTCGAACACTTTAAAACTTCAACTCGCAACTCACACCTATGAACTATGATTTTTTTGCGAGGGTTTGCAACAGAAGAGGTTACATCACCCCTTGGAGGTTCCGGTGTTTTTGAAAAAGAAAAAAAAAAAAAAAAAAAAAAAAAAAAAAAAAAAGCGGTGATAGTACCTTCATAGGTATTCGACCGTCTGAACATACGAAATTCCGGGCACTTTTCATTTTCTCCTTTAGGTTGAGGACTTAGTTGGACCTTAGCTTGGAATAGATTTGTAATTTGTCAATAGCGTTTACTTTTTTGTCTTAAGTCATTAAGTCAACTTTTTTGAACCCTACGGCTCTTCCGTCTTTGAACAGTATGCCATATAGTAGCTTCTTCCTGAAACTTATTTCTTTTAACGAGGGTTCGCAACAGTAGAGGTTATATCAACCCTAGGGGTGCCGGTGTTTCTTAAAAAAAGCCCATTCGTAAGTATGTCCGGTTCGAATGCAGGGCCTGCTGGATTCGACATCGGGACCTTTAAATTACTGTGATAAGCCCCGTGTGTGAAATCTAATCTAATACATCAAAATTGAAACTCTGAACTCACACCTCAATTGGTAGGGAAAATTTAAACATGTGTTAAACCCCCTACTTTGTTACAAAAAAAAAAAATAGTATTTTCGATGTTTCACTATTTTCAGAAACGTTTGTTACATATTAGGTTCAATTTTTAGTGATCTACGAATCTGAGGTCTACGTCTATTTCAAAACTGCATCTCGCAATTCACACCTCAACCTGTAGGAAAAAGTATTTTAAAAAATCATTAAAAACACCTAATTTTTGGATTTTTCTGTTGTTTTTGTTGTTTAAGATGTTTCAATAATTTAAAAAAATGTTAATATATTTTGTACGATTCTTGAAGTTTGTTATTGTTAAAAAACCTCCTTTTCAAATATTGTGTTTGTTATGGGTATATTTTTTACTGAGATATGCATGTGAGATCTACAGTCGAATATATCAAAACCGTAACTCCCCACTCAACCGGTAGGTAAAAAATTAAAAACCTAACACACCTAAATTTTAGATTTTTTACGAGGGTTTGCAACAGCAGAGGTCATATAAACCCTCACGGTGCCAGTGGTTTTGAAAAAAAGTCCAATCGTAAGTATGTAAGGTTCGAATGTAGGGCCGCTGGATCCGAACCCGGTTCCTTTAACTTAATAGTGATGAGCGCCGTGTCAACGTTCAGCCGTTCAAACCAGTGCGGCCACCTACGACCCCCCCCCCCTTAGATTTTAGTTTTATTTTAGATGTTTCACTACTTTCAAAAAGATTTTTTTACACATTTTGTACGA
Organism: Cimex hemipterus; assembly: GCA_039619505.1. Classification (NCBI taxonomy): domain Eukaryota; kingdom Metazoa; phylum Arthropoda; class Insecta; order Hemiptera; family Cimicidae; genus Cimex; species Cimex hemipterus. Next base: position 18,968,823 of record CM077111.1, on the reverse strand, counting down.
TTCCTGGAGAAATACATATCTGAGATCTAGTTGGAAATGTATACATCAAAACTGCAACGCGGAACTCACACCTCAACCCGTAGAGAAAAATACAAAATCTCGTTTAGAAATGTGTGGTAATTAGTGACCGTTAATCGTTAATTATTTAGAAATCGTGAGATGCGGTCTGGTGTGATGTAGGTTTCAGAAAAACATTTTCTTTATCGTGCCAACGTTTCGACTTTTATAGAGATCATCTTCAGGGCATGGGATGTACAAACATTGTTTACATATAATAATTACATTTTGCACGTGGAAAAGTGAATTTATTTATAAACACTTTGCTTCATAAAATCCGTCCTTTATTGCTTACCCACTTCAGCTCTAATTTATTTCTAACAGTCTGAAATTCATTTTTAATTTTGGTTTTTGTACATAGAGGAATAAGTAAAAGAATTAATTTTTTTATTATGTTTTTTTACAAAAAGAAAATGCAGAGCCGCTGGATTCCAACCAGGGATCTTTATACAGAGATGACTTTCAAAAAAGTTAATATTTTAAATGTTGCACTAGTTTCGAAACCTTTTTTTACATATTGGGTAGTGGAACCACCAGTCTGACCAATATTAAAACTCAGAATTAGAGCACCAAGCTTGTTCCTAATGGCCTCAGGATCAAAATCGACTGAGCTTACATCTACTATTTCAATAGAATTAAACACAGAATCCGACCCCGAACTATTGATGAACTTTTGTTTTGTACAGGGAAATAATGTTATCTCAAACCAGAGTAAAAGCAAAGTTGTTCCATAACGGAAAAACCTCGTAAATAAAGCAAAGTAATTCTATCAAATGGAAACAAACAACAAAGTTCAAATGATTTTATTGTCATGAACCAATTCAATGCAGCACCGAGTGTTATTTGGTAAAAAGGAATGCCAATTCGACAGGTTTTTGGGTGTTTTCCAAGAACCGCAATAACTAATTGATACATTGAAAGCTACGGATAAATCACGCGGAGTCTTTTCAGACTTTCGGGAAAAAAATAAAACCGAAAGAACAGAGGAATCGAGGCGTAGAGCGAAACGCGATTTATCGCCCGGCCAATAATTTACCTCGGGGCTTCAGACGCGAACAAAGCATCATCGCTGATTGCCCAGGGAAACAGGGAATCGAATCTATTAATCAAGGACGTCTAGGGGCCCTTTCAGGTCAGTCAGGTCGGTGGCCAGGAAGTCGAATTTCCGAGTACTACTGGAGAGATCAATGCTCGCAATAAGAACCACGTGGCAGAAATTTGTGAAAACCAGTAAACAAGATAAGCTGGAAAACTAGGAAAATAACAATCACGATAATAACAAAAAATTGTTTTAAAACAAATAATATTTATCGCCATCGGCGCATTATAATACATTACGAAATGTTTCGGTATGTAAAAAACCCATTGACCCTGCAGAAAAATAAACAATCTTTGTTACACCTTGGCAAAGAGGTTCCGGGGCCGTTTCTTCTTTAGCCCTCCAACGGGATTATGTTCAACATGGTTTGTGTAAAAGGGTTGCGGTGTGTGGAGGTTTTCCTGGAACCTGGAAAATTTGGCAGGGAGAGACTGTTTTGTAGTCACAGTAGGGAGCGTTGGCTATGATTCTGAGAAGTTTGGAATCGAAGAACTGGATCTTTTCACAATAAAAATCGTATAATTATATGCATTAATATACAGGTTGGTCAGCAATTCGTGTTCAAAACAGTTTTAGCTGGTTCTGGTTGGTCTAAAGGGGAGCAGAACGCCGAAAACCTGATCGATTTATTTCAAACCCCATCAATAATTATTTTTTAACATCTTTATGTAAAAAAGGCGCGTTTCTTTACGAAAAATCTGAACTTTCTCCAGTATAACGTAACTGTTCCTAACTTTTGACCACTTTTTTTTAATTTATCGCCGAATTCGTATTTGATCAGTCCAGTTTTATTCGTATAATTTCTTGTCTATTTATGAAATAACAGCATAAAAATCATGGAATTTGGGAAGTCATAATGTGTGGTGATTAGTGACCTTTAATCGATGATTAATCGGAGATCGTGAGATGCGGTCTTGTGTAATGTAGGTTCCAGATAAATATTTTCTTTGTCGTGCCAACGTTTCGACCTTTATTGAAATCATCTTCAGAGCCTGGGATTTACAAGCATAGTTTAAATTTAACAAATAGATGTAGGATGTGGAAAAAAGTGTATTTATACGATAAACCTACATCTCACCAGACCGAATCTCACGGTTTTCAAATAAACTTGTTGAAATCGCAATTTTGTCTTTCGACGGTAGCTGACTTATGTTACATACATAAAAATGTCAAACTAACTAAAAACTTTAACAGTTTATGAGCTTTTTGAAGGACTATCCGAAACCTTAATTAGTTTGGATTTTTATGGGCAATTTCAGTTGGACGTTGGGAAAACGTGATCCAGGACGTATCCTGGGAATTAAATCAAACTTAGAAAGTTTGTTCTTTTAAAACGTGTTAATTCTGAAGCGCAGTTCGTTTCTTTGCTAATAAATTATCTCAGAAATTATTTTCTAATTATTAATTTTAATGTACAATCAACTCGTACGCCGTGCATTTAATTGCCATTTAGGTCCTTCGGAACAGGTCCTTCCACCTTCGGAAGAAACTTTTTCACATTAGTGACGGTTTCGATCATAGGAATTATACCAAGATTTAGAAATTAAAAGCGTTTTGCCTTTTTCTATTTTAATTTCCTCTCTGGTAAAATAAATTTCTCAAAACAACATATTAATAAAGGTGTAGTGGCCTCAACCCCAAGTGCTTATTTCTTTGGGCCATATCAATAGCCAATCAATGCCCAAGTAGTTTGGGTGACTTGTTTGTTCGATGTTAAAGCATTTATTGGAAAACTGATTTAAAAATTTAATTCAATGATCAGACAAGACGAACTTTGCTGAAGAAAATAAATTCAGATTTCTGACTCAATATCGGACGATTACGTGCAATCCATACGCTTGATGTCTGTTTTCATTGGAATCTGTATGTCCGCCCGACTGTTACTAGTGTACTGCATAAAAATATCAGTAAGTTCTGTCATTGTGCCTTTAAATCTAATTTTAATTAATTAATCTTTATATAAAGTATTGGTTGAGATAAAAAGTCAGTGTCACGAGCGGGATTCGAACCCACGATCTTCGACTAGATACGCCGCTTCTATACCACTTGACCTATCCTGGTCTCGATCGAATTAATTAACTGAAATAAGTTATTTGGTCAATCGGACAACGAAATCTAATGGATTTAAATCTAATATGTCGTTTATAAAAATGAAAAATAAACCTGGTCTTAACACAAAGCCGTGACGAACACTACACTCAATGGAGTCAAATCATCAGTGATTCGGTCACGTTGCAACCTATCGGATAGATATGAACCGTACATGCTTATTATCTCGAATTCCCAATTTATCAAGGAGGACATCATGATCTATGGTTTACCTATATCTACGAAATTCCCAATAATATTTTCCAATTATTTCGAGTAAGATTTAGACACGTCCCTCTATGCCTGGAAACGTCAGATTCATAAAAGAAATGATACAGTTTAATAATTATACAGGTTAATATAAATTTCACGTGCAGGAAGCAAAAAATGAGTTAGAACTAATGCCTCTTTTTGATTTCCTTACTGCACTACTAAGGCTATTATTAGGGGTCTTCGGTGGCCGCAAGGTTCAGCCTTTGACACGGCGCTCCTCACTGTAAGGTACAATAATTTTAAAAAAAGCTATTATTAAATTAATTTGAAACGCTTCTGGAATCTGTTACCGTATGGTGTTAACATTATTAATTTCTTTAACAGTATTAGTTTTGCAATTTTGGCCAATTGTTTCATTTACCAGTCTCTACTGTTTCTGATTTTTGAATTCCATGTAATCAATTTTTTTTTAAGTTTTGAAATGTTGGATGATCATTCTAACTTCTTTGGATATTCGTAGATTTAGCGGTGCTCCGTGGTTCTAAATATGTCAGTTCTCCAAATCGGTTTCAATTGTGTTTTGTCGTTTCGTTTCTATTCATTCGACATGTCAGATTAGCGTCCAAAGTGGTTTAAAGACAAGTGCAAAACTTTCCTGTCATTTTTTATATAATCGGTTCCAGGTTAAAGGTGAGTCAAGAAATAAGACAAGGTAGTTTATGCTGTTGGTTTTAGAGTGTTGTTCAGGACAGTGAGGGGTTTTATTTCAGAAGATAAATCTCACATGGGTACATTTGTTTTGATTTAAACGTTATCCTCCAAACTGTGCTCCGTTCGGCTATTCCTTGGACATGGGCCTGGAGCTCCTCCGAAGTAATCGTAGGATCGGGATCAGCGGAAAGCTGTGTCATTGGTGAAGGATGCCAGGAGGGTTTGATCTAAGCACACTAGTCCCATAGATGCCAGATGCCTCCAATCACTCTACCCACAGGGACACCTTCCTTCTGTACCCTGGCAAAGACCGACCATCTATTGGGGATAACGAATGATGGAGGCAATTTTCTCCCTTACTTTCCTATACCCTTCCTTTCCTTTCTCTTCCTTACCCCCTCTGCTTTGGCAGAGGCTTCCTGAACCCGCACCCCTCAAGCAACGGTGCATCAGTAGGGGGTTGGTACGACCTTAAAAATAATACCGAACCACGGAAGTACAGTATCCAAACGGTTCTACTAACTGTCGGTTCGACTCGTGGTGGTCTTGGTTTGCAAACCACAAAACTGCCATATATGGATGAGCCGTTTTAAGGCAGTCCTGAACTTGTTTAGCATTGCATCACCTCGGTAACCAAGGAATGTGACTAGTCCATACATGTAAAACCTTCCTTGTGCTCTTTTTGAGAACACTAGGTGTCTGTAAAATCCTCTCGGGGACAAGTCCGGACGTTAAAAATCCTCATGGGTCTCAACACTCATAAGTAAAGGTGAGAGCATCTGTCCTATAGATACCATAGTGCCAGTAAGGCAGTATGATCCTCGTCCTATCAGGTAGGAGCGAAGAATTAAAACGCAGGGTATTTGGAATGTTGAAAAATATAAGAGTATGTTGAACGTCAAGATCGTTACATAAACATCATTTTCTATTAGTCACACGACACATGCCATTGTTTCCCATCAACGAAACGGGAGATCACATTAGCGAAATATGACAGTTTCTAATGTGACAGGAGACGCGAAATCCGTCCTCGGAATAAAACCGATCGTCGCTATTCTGCCGCTGTTTGTTCGCCCATTAACTCCGCCTCTTCCTTCAAAGCTGACCGGAGAGGTTCAAAAGACTAAACGATTCGTCTTCCACCGATCCGGTTTTCAATATTTATTATTTTTTCTTTGAAGAAAGGTCCTTTTTTATACTTTCTTCCTTTCGACTCTGGCCTTGTTTGAAAACATAAACCAAGGACTGAAAGGAATCCAATAAAAAATGTAGATAAAGTGCGATTTTATTATTGCACCTTTGCCTTTGTTCTTCTTGACAAAAGGCATCGGTTTCAACTTTCCTGTTTACCCAAAATATTCTGTGTTTGTTTCGCACAAATTCAATTATCTGCCAAGCTTTTTTAAGGTCTTCACCATTGGAAAACCATGTTGGAAATCCATTATTTTTAATAGAGAGACCAAATAACTTCTTTCAATTAATTAATCATTTTATGTGAGGTATTGGTCGAAATAAAAACGTAAGTGTCGGGAGAAGGATTCGAACAAACGACTGTCTGCTCAATACGCCGCTGCTCTGACCACTTGAGCTATCAGCGGCGTATTGAGCCGAAGGTCGTGAGTTCGAATCCCGCTCAAGACATTAAATAATGTTAAATTAAAAAATATAAATTTGTAGACATATTTCACATGTCACAATTAATTACGGTTTTTAGTTGAGATGACAAAAAGTTAATGGCACGAGAGGGATTCGAACCCACGACCTTCGGGCTAGATACGCCGCTCCTCTACCACCTGAGCTGTCGTGACCTCGATCCACTCGGACATCAACTCCTCATCTCAACCTCACCTTACGAATTTTCCTTCCTTTTGCCATATATCAAAAATCATGTCGTGGGTTCGAATCCCTCTCGTGCCATTAACTTTTTTTCATCTCAACTAAAAACATCATTAATTGTGGCATATTAATATTAAAACAGTGAATAATATTTGACATTGTTTCGCCTCTTTAAAATAATGACCTTAAAATAGGCCGAAAACATGGCAGATAGTTGACTTTTTCCTACTTTCCAGACCGGAATCCAGACCGTGAAAACAGTATTAATCAGTTATTCATTCTTTAAATACTATAAAAATTGTTGAAGGCAGCCGGTAGGAGAGGATCTCTACTTAGAACGTTCCGTCTGTGTGGCCCAAATTCGAGTAAGATCGTTTAACGAGGTTGTACGAGAGGTAAATTTGAATTGTAAATTCCCGCGTCCTCAGAAATAAAGGGAACGGTAGCCTAGGAAAACTTATTAACGCGAACACCTGAAGAACAACTCGCACTTTGTTGTTTTGCGTCCCGTCGGCAGTTTAGAAGACGTTTTAAACTCAAAGGCGAGAAAGTAAGTGCCATGTGCCCAGAAGAGAAAATTACATGCACAAGTAGAAATATGCAGGAAGGATACATTTAAGGAATACTACTCAGGTGAAAGTAGACAACGCGAGAAGGTAAAGATCACAAAAAACCGTGCTACATTTATTTCATCCTTCTTTTCAAACAATTCAATTAGTTAAATAAGTAAACGACAATTTAATACTTTCGATCTTTCTTCTGGTTAAAATACTAATATAAACTAAGTTTAAGTCTTTGATAAACCGTCACAATTGCCGAACAAACATATTACCGCCACCCTTCTCAAACCTTAGGCTTTCAAAAATTAAACGAAAAATTAACCATTAATCATTTCAAATATAAAATATCATGAAAAATTGAAAATGTATTTAAATAATACAAGTCCTTGAAGCAAATTGTTAACGTATTTATACAAAAGAAATTAATTGTTCTTTAGTGATCTTGAATACATCTTCACATTGTCCTGTTTTGAATTTTGCAATGAGAAATGGCATAATTTAGAGTGTTTTAACGGTTGCTCGTCGAACAACAACCTTGCCTGGCTTGGTTTTCACAATCGCCCATTTTAAAGGTTTTAACTTTGGTTCTTTTAAAATGACTTGGTCAGGCTTGAAGATTTGTAGACCTTTTGGTCTTGCTTGCAAACTGGATAGGTATTTCCTTGGCCATCTAAACCAAAACTGGTTCGTGGCTTTTTGAACCATTCACAAAGCAGGAAGCATGTTTAGATTGTACGCTGTCAGATCAGGCTCTACTATAGAGTTCAGCCCACCATCTCCCAAGATAGTGACCTAGGGGTTAGAAAATGGAGGTCATGGCATCTGAAGAAACAGGCATGAGGGGATGGAGGCAAGTAAGCTACTCAGTAGTCACCTCCTCGAACGTAAATAAAGCATTACCAACCAGTCTTTGTAAATGGAATTTGGTACTTTTGACAGATGTATCCCGAATGTGTAGAGACTAGTGACCGTTAATGGATACTTATTCAGATATCGTGAGATGCGGTCTGGTGTGATGTAGGTATCAGAAAAACATTTTCTTTATCGTGCCAACGTTTCGATCTTTTATTGAGATCATCTTCAGGGCCTGGGATTTACAAACATAATTTACATTTAGAAAATACAAATAGAATTTGGAAAAGTGAATTTATACAATGCAAACATTATATTTTATATTCTATCAAAGTATTTCTACTCACTCAAAGTGTTTGTCTTCTGTGTAATTGTGCCATGTCGTGTTGAGAGTGCCAGTGAGATTTTACTGTTTCATGTTTATATAGGTTGGATTTTGAAGTGGTGGGGAAGGAAGTGGGTATAGAAGAGACAATTTTGTATAAGTCGTCGGCTTCTTTGAGGTGAAAAGAGCCGACAAAGGGAAACAATGTGTTGGTAATGTTTCGGCCACTTTATTCTTTCAGGATTATATAGAAAATTCTAAACAACACGACATGGCACAATTACACAGAAGACAAACACTTTGAGTGAGTAGAAATACTTTGATGGAATATAAAATATAATTTTTTGCATTTTATAAATTCACTTTTCCAAATTCTGTATGTATTTTCTAAATGTAAACTATATTTTTAAATCCCAGGCCCTGAAGATGATCGCAATAAAAGATCGAAACGTTGGCACAATAAAGAAAATGTTTTTCTGATACCTACATCACACCAGACCGTATCTCACGATATCTGAATATGTATCCGGAATACCGCTGAAATAACCAATGTGGCTTTGGACGTTTGATCATTTCATTCTAGGTTGTCTTTATGTGTCAGTTTATTTATGTTATTATTATCTTCATGAATTCTGCCCATTGTGAAATGGATGGATGAACTATAAATTTGGGAATGGTCGGTATAAAGGTGGTGATCTCAATGCCAAGTGGAATCAAAGAGATCATTTATGTAAACCAATCCATATATGTTTAGTGGTCATAATTGATCGTATTAATTAATTAATTATTAATTTTATCTAAGGTCTTGAGTGAGATGAATAAGGTAGTGTCCCGAGCGGGATTCGAACCCACGACCTTTCTCTCAATACGCCGCTTCTCGAGCGCTTGATCTATCGTGACTACAACCTTTCTTGTTTGAATAAGTTTTTGATTGAGATGAAAAAGCTGGTGTCACTAGCGGGATTCGAAGTTTCATCTCAATCAAGACCGTAGATAAAAAGAATAATAAATTGAAATAACTAATATGGTTAATTATGACCGCTAAATTTATATGGATTAAGATAATAATTAAAGAAGTAATTATATCCCTAAACTCCCTGTGGCCGCTCGTAAGTCCAGCGATCATTTTAAGGGGTAAAATTAATGTAAACATTCTAATTTAGCCAAACTTTCGACCAGGGCTTCAAGGTCATCATCAGGGCCTAAATTTTTCATCAAATTAATAACTACAATCCACTCGGAGTAACAAGTAATTTGGATAAATCAGTTCACTAAACACAATGGATTTAATAAGTAAAACGAAACACTACAGCTCCTTCCCCGTTGGCCGCTTCATAAGTCGCCTAGAATCGAATCCTGATTATACGGCACTTGAAAAATAGCAAAAAGGTGGGAAAATTCGAAAGGTAGGTTGTGGTGGGGAGTTGGCGTACGGGAGGATCGAAGGAACCAAGTCAAGTGGTTAGAGCAGCGACGTATTGAGCTGAAGGTCGTGGGTTCGAATCCCACTGTTTCATTAATCAGCATCTTAAAAGAAAAAGAATAATTGATAGAAATGTTAAACAAAAGGGGCAATGCTAGAGGAAAAGGTGTCAAATTCATTTTTTGTTTTAATTTCATATTAAATTTTTAATTATTGCTTTTGAATTTCTTTAGTTTTTGGACAGTTTTGCCGCTATTGATTATCAGCTTCAGTTTTGTAATTTTAACGGCTTTAAAAGCCTCTCTTTGACTCTGAGTTCGCCATGTCTTTTGAGAATCAATTAAGCCCACCAATTTTATTTTTTCGGGATGAGAAAAAGCGTCCTTGTCTAGAAACAAAGTCTTCAACGTAAGAAATTAGAGCTGTTAACAAACCTAAATACAGAATAAACTGTAAAATGCTTTTCTTTAACAACAGGTTTTCATTAAGATTAAAATTGCCTAGCCGCGTGGAAAATTAAATTTCCGCTTGTTTTGTTTTCGGCGCGAGTGAGTATTCAATCGCCAACATCGAGCCGACAATTGCGTCCTAGCGAAGACGTCTTACTGGATTAAACCTCTGGAGGGAAGTTAATTAAATTTGAAAATCGTTTGATGTCTTTGTATTATACTATTGACAATATCTGGAGATGACATTCATCTATTCATCACAGCATTTTTTTTATAAGTGTGGCACAATCCTTACAGCTTACCTTAGGCCTTGTTACGTAGAAACAGGCTTAATTAAAGGCATAGTATTTATTTAAAATTCGCCATGAAGTTTAGAACTTTAAAGGGAAATATTCGCGTACCCTTATATTGATGAACTTTTGGCTGCTCATTATTAACGTTTCGGATAACATGAAGTTTTACAACATAAAACTAACAGTTTATTAATAAATTATTTTAAACATTTTTGGTTTTTTTCTTAGAGTGTCAACATTTATCCTTTTATACTTCACCTAAACATCAAAATTCAAGCGGAAAATCCTTTACTGAAGTATAATCGACACGGATTGACCTTTATCTTACTTTGAAGACCGTTTCTGCCAGTTTATGGATATGGTAGGAACAGTATTACGAGCAGATGGCCTCGGCCGAATACCGAATCGACCGGCGGATTTCGTTCTGATGGTTTATGCAAACAGCTAGCATAACAGCATAGTAAAAAGGGGTCATTATAAGGGAAACAAGAGAGATTTTATATTTACGCGAGTAAAGGATGTTTTGAGGTTATATCAAGCTGTTCGAAAAGTTCATAGATATTTTGAAATTGGAGTTTTACTTTTGCCTAATGCCAAACTAAATTAATGATAAGGCCGTTTAATTGCAAAACCTATAATCCTCGACATTTTAACTGAGTTTACATGTTGAATTTGTTTTCATCAAGGCTTTATTTCCTTTCATTTAGCATGAAAATGATCAGAAATCGAGATTGTACACAGCATATTTCCTCATAATTCTCATCAAAAGAATCAAATAGACTTTACTGAGCACGCGATGAACCGCACTGGGAAAAAAGAGATGTAGCTCTTATATCCAGGAATTTGAGCTCTGTGTTTTTAAAAAATGTGCGTTCATTTCTTTTAATTTTATCTTTAATAAAAACATTTATTTGTTGTTATAATTATAGTGGATATTTTTTGTTTTTGTTCAATTCCCTCATTTCTAAGGAAAATAAAACCCCACCATTGTTAATTGTTTTGTAAACGAAATTACAAACTTTCTCACCAACTTTATTTGATTTTTATTTATTTTATTAAAGAATATGGAAGTGAATTATTGAAAATAATAAAAAAAGTTTAACATTCGTCATTTATTTCAATTCAACAACCCTATTTAACACAATCAACATTTCCTTGGCCCTGACTCTGGTACAGCGAAATTCGAAAAATGGGTAAGATAAATTTAATGAATCACTGAAAAGGACTGATTTCATTTCACTGCTCAGCTTTATCGAATCCTTTAAAAAGAGCGGTTTTTCCCCTTGTCAGAATATTTTTGGTGGAAAGGTCATGGCCAAAAATTTCTGGGACGACGGCGGGAATCGAACCTACTCTGGGGTGGGGGGATCAACTAGCCTAAGACTATAACTACTGACCTGCCATTTGATTTTTACAATATTTTTTAATCTTACACTTTTTCATTTTTGAAGGTGGGATAATAGGACATCTAAAAAAAAACCACAACCAGTTTTTATCCACATCGTTTCGGATTTATTTTAACCCTTCCTCAGTTCCTCAGGTGAGGTAACGCAATGGTTAAAAAAGTGGTCGTCAGTAATTTGTAAATAATAAGTTATTAAACGCTCAGCTCAAGAAAGAATTCTGAAATGAGGAAGGGTTAAAATAAATCCGAAACGATGTGGATAAAAACTGGTTGTGGTTTTTTTTTTTTTTTTTTTTTGAGCGACCTATTATCCCACCTTCACAAAGCAAAAATTATAAGATTAACTGCTGAGCCCCGATTTGGCCTGACGACGCTAAGAGAATAGTGAAAAAAGATGTTGTCGGACAAGTGGAAGCGTCGTTGGGCCGACTTGACTGAGACTGACGGTCGACAGGTGGAGCCCGGAGGGGATATCCCGAAGAGAAAGTGTTGTCCTGACCCGCCTGCGGATAGGCCACACACGTGTGACTCACGGGTACCTGTTGGTTGGCACGAGTCGACCTAGGTGCCCGGCATGCCAAGTAGAGAGGCTCACCGTGCCGCGTGTGTTGGAAGGTTGCCGCAGCTTGGCGCCGTATAGGGACCGTGGTGGAATGCCGCCTGGTTATACGAGAGTGCTCGGGCATGGCAGCGAATTTAAGGACAAACTTTTTAGGTTTCTTAGAGAAATCGGGATTATGGGTTGTATATAGAGGAATATTTATATTATAGGTTATCATTTGTATTTGGTTTCTGGTAAAATAGCAGTATGTTGGCGGCGGTGCAGCATATTATTCCCAAGCTCCACCGCTGCTCCCTTAAACCGGGTCGGGGCGGAATATCGAGTACCCTCCGACCCGGACTCTAGATAGAGGATAGGCATGTGTAATTGGATTTGTATATAGTGGTATGTATGTATTTATTGTTTGATTGAGTGTTGAACGACTAGTCTTAGAGAACGTAAGGGCGCCGAAATGACCAAAGAAGTCGATGGCGCCCGACCAGAGCCCAACCAAGGAGTCGCGTATGTACAAAGGTGGGTGACTCCCCCTGACCTATCAGGGAGAGGCCAGAGACCTCCTAGGAGGTCTCGCAATTCTAATTATTCTAATTAACTGCTGAAGTCGAAAATATTTTTTAAATTAATTTTCTTTGTTATTTATGTATATGTTTATAACTTGTTTCCCAGTATTCTTTCAGATTGAAACCTCATCGTTTTTTATTTGCATCAGTATTTATTTTTATTAAACAAAAAATCATGTTTTCCTCAAAATGTTTGCCTTTCAAATCCCCATTGTTTTATTTTAAAATAACAAAAATAGTGAAGACTTCAATGTTTCCACCGACCAACGAGAAACTTTGCAAAGTTGTTATGTATTTCAATTAATTAAGGTTTTTAGTTGAGATAAAAAAGACAGTGTCACGAGTGGGATACGAACCCACTATCTTCGGCTAGACACGCCGCTGCTCAACCACTTCATCTATCCAGACACCAGCCCCACCTTTTTGCCATTTTTCAAATGTGTAATCCATTTGATTCTCTGTGAAAAGAGGTCCCCCCGGCCACGGAGAGCTTTAGTAAAAATATAATTCATTTTAACTTATTAAATTTACTATTTTTCGTGGTCCGCTAGACCAATCTTTCAATTAATTCCGGTTTCTAGTTGAGATTAAAAAAGTCAGTGTAGCCGAAGGTCGTGGGTTCGAATCTCGCTCGTGACACTGACTTTCTATCTCAATTAAAAATCGTCTAATGAATTTAGTTGTTATGTATGTTAACGCGAATATAAAATAGTTTTGGTCAAAAATAAAATAAATTTTTCTTTTTTTTGTAACGATTTATGTTTAATAAAAGGCTCACTTCCAATGCTTTCTATTTGGCTTTAAAACTGATAAGTTTTAAACAACTACTACTTATCCACTGGAAACTTTAGAGGGTTTTAGAAGCTGCAATCATGGTAGGAAAACAAAATTATGGCCAGATGATAACTTTTTGTTGAGGCCTTGCTTATCATTCTTATTCATAGTGATAAAAAATAAGCTTTTTTATATAGGACGAAAGAAGAAACATTCAGCCTTTCAACGGTTGAAATTTGCAGTTCGATCAGGTGTAAAGAATTATGAATTTTTAAGTGGAACCCCTCGCCGGGGTCACGGTTTTGTACAAAAAAACCTTGGTTAGTATTTTTATTGTTAGTTGATTAAATTAACTATGTCATTGCACCATTTGACAGCCGATATTATAAAGATCGTAATAAACAAATATAAAGTACTGAAATGTATCAATAACGCGAAAAATTAAAAACCAAAGGTTTTTCAAATAAAGTAGATTATGTAGTTCTTCGCGAAACTAATATGAAAAGAGTTTTAGCGTCTCTAGAGAATCGTAAATATGAATTTATGTTTGAATGTTAAATTATCGATTTTTTTTACTTCAAAAATTGTACCAATATATGATTGACACGGCTATAATTTCAAAACGGTTAAAAATGTTTTATGAATCAAACAGTCCATTTTAAAGAAGAAGCACTTAGCCTTTAACGACGTATGTACCATTAAAATATATAAAAAATTTCTGTAAGAAAATACACAAAATAAGAAAATTATTTGCTAGAAATTAAATTCCTATTTTGCTTTCAATGATATAATAACGCTGTTTAAATAAAACGTACATGGCTATTTCTTTAAATGAATTGTGAACTGTGAAAACCGTTTTTCTAGGTTTTGAGAAAAATGATGTTTTGATTATTGATAAACATGGATAACTTTTTTTTCTGTATTTTTATTGCAATGTACAAAAAAGTAAATATAAAATGATATATTTATATAGATGATTGCAGCAATTAGAAAAACACAATACTAATATTTAAAAAAACGGAACATTTTAACTTTTCTTGAACTTTTCCTATTCACAAGAAGCAGCGGATAGCGGATATTTTCGAGTGTAGAATCACCAAAAAAAAAATTTGTGCATATCTACGATCCAACAACTAGATCATCCTCTTTTTTTTTAAATATCAATATCAACTAGTAATATGCGACTTTATTAGTTTTCCTTTGTTATTTGACTGCAACCCCTATTAACTTTTTGCCAGGTTGACTGCCAACAAAGTGGGACCGATTTGGTATTTTCATTGAATGGATATTATATTTTTTTAAAAAGATTATTTTTTAAACATAACTTTTTGCATGTACAAAAAATGTAAATGTGTAATGAAAAATATTTGGAAAAACGTTAATTGTCTATTATTTACTTTGTAAGAAGGTTCTTTATTTGCAACTGATTTGAAAAAGCGAACAGGTTGGAAATTACAACATTTGTTTAAGAGCAGAGAAAATAAACGAATTTAGTACGATTTTGCTCATAATTATTTACCAGAAAAGGTTGGGCTTACAGCAATCAGATGTACTTTGAAACTGTCAATAAAACGTTTATGAAATTCCAGTGACTAAATGAACCTGTCTTTGTTGGCATAATTTCAAATTTTATTCTGTTTCGGTTCAACTGGCGAAAACAAATATGAGAGACAAAAATGCCCTGAAAAGTCGTTTCGATCTAACGCGAGAGAAAACCCGTATGAATATTTTAATAGCGAACACGCCGTTTGCGAATACGCCATTTTTGTCTATACCAATAAAGCCCAGCGGGAAAATTCATGAGACAATTGTTTTCCAAGCTTGAAATGAAATAACCTGTTGAAGAAGGTAAAACGATGTTCCGAATTGTTTCACCTACATTGCGCAACTTCCCAAAGCAGTGTGAGATTTGGCGAGCAAACCCCGAGGGATGTGGCCAAGTTTCCAACGCCGTCTCGTCCCACATAACATTTTACGAAAAGTGACAAAGTTTTCCCGATGCCATTAGGCTTTGCATTCGCATGAATAACGTTCCATTCCGGTAGGGAACAAAACGGCCCATCCACAAAAAAATAAACAAAATAAAAAATTTTAGTTGGTCTTAGTTAACCGAAGTAGTAATTTATTATTGGAAATGATTTATAACTGTTATGTAGAATCTGGTGGACACAGAGGAAAAAATATTTTTTTATACTCCATCAATGTATTTCTATATATATTTTTTTCCTTTTTAAATTCACTTTTTTACACATCCAACTTGTATTGGTTAAGTATAAACAATGCTTGTAAACCCTAGGCCCTGAAGATGATCTCACTAAAGCTCGAAGCGTTGGTACGTTAAAGAGAATTTTTTTCTGAAACCTACATCACACCAGACCGCATCTCACGATTTCTGAATAGTTAATTTTATTGTAGAACTGGAATGGTGTAATTTTAAAAATTAAAATAATACGGGCGGGAATAATTAAAGCGTAACAATATTAGTTGAAATTAATCATTAAGCATATCACGATTTCCGAATAATCAATAAACCCCAAAGCATTAAATTACTCCTTTACCTTTGAGATTTGGACAGGAGTTACAGAAATGTTTGTTGCACGTGAGGGGAAACACCTGAAATGTTCAACACTTATCGCCCAACACCCTGTACATTCTATTACGTCCATTGCATTGAGTCACTCGTGTTAAGGCCAGTGCTGAAACCTACCCAGGCACTCTCGACACGACACACTTACGCACAAAACAAACACTATGAGCACTGAAGATGACCTCACTAAAGATCGAAATGTTGGCACGATAAAGAAAATGTTTTTCTGAAACCAACTATCGATGAACGGTCGCTAATCACCACACATTTCTACAAAAATAACTACGTTATTGCTAAATGGTTCAAAAAGGTGTCCATTTGTTTTATTTTTTCCATACAAATTGGATGAAAAAAGACTAACCCGATAAATTTGGTGACGCAGTGAGAATGATTTGTAAGGCCCGCGAGAAATTTATTTTGTTGGAATGATTTTTTTTTTTTTTTTTTTGAAAAACTTTTATCCCACGGAAATATAGCTATGGCAGTGCTCGTAACATCACCCCCCCCCCAGCGATCTACAGTCCATAACATTAGTGCACTTTCAGATTTTAATTGTAATTGTCTATTTTATTTTAACCAAACAGTTTTTTAAAAATAAAATTTAACATAAATTTGATCAAACGGAGTGTCGACTTTGAGTATTTATCACCCTGTCTTTTTCCTTTTTCAGGTTTTTTATAAAGAGTGTTTTCAGGGTGAACATTCCTATTAGCCTTCGAGGCTCGACGAGTTGAAAAAAGCTTTGACTCATTTCTCATTGGCTTGGAAATAAAATGACTATCCTCGTTAACTGCTCCCTCTGAATCGTTTTCTTTACCCTGTAAAATTGGCTTCCCACGAAAAAATCTGCATTGTACTTTGCGTTTTATTAATTTCATTCCTATAGTGTACTATCACGATATCAAGTCAGTCGAAGTATTAAAAAAAAATTAATTGAAACAAATTCAAGAAAAGCATGATAAAATTGTTTCTAGTACGGTCGTCATAATTTTAGACATTTTTTTTATTCAACTAAAAACGTTTAAACAATCGACCTAATAAAATTTAATAAGCAAAATGAAGTATACTTCACTAAAGCTCTCGAGAATCAAACAGATTACAGGACATTTGAAAAACGGAAAAATGGCGGAAAATTTCAAAAGGTGGGGTTGAGATGGGAAGTTACTGTTTCGAACAACTAAAAACCGTAAATTGTAAAATGTTAAATATGTCTACAAATTTACATTTTTTAATTTAACATTACTTAGTGTCATGAGCGGGATTCGAATATGCCACTGCTCTGACCACTTGAGCTATCAGCAGCAGAGCAGACAGTCGTTTGTTCGAATCCCGCTCATGACACTAAGTAATGTTAAATTAAAAAATGTAAATTTGTAGACATATTTAACATTTCACAATTAATTACGGTTTTTAGTTGAGATGACAAAAAGTTAATGGCACAAGAGGGATTCGAACCCACGACCTTCGGCTAGATACGCCGCTGCTCTACCACCTTACGAGATGAGGAGTCCGAGTGGATCGAGGTCACGATAGCTCAAGGGTACAGTAGCGGCGTATCTAGCCGAAGATCATGGGTTCGAATCCCGCTCGTGACATTGACTTTTTATCACAACTATAAACCTTAATTAATTGAAAAAAATTTGTTTGGTAAAGGGTAACTAATAAAATATGGACAAAAGATAAACTAAACCCTATTACATTGGACACTAGATGTAACACATATATAATTTTAACATTTTGAGGTTTTGCAAATGTTCAGACAGGTTCCTAAATTATAACTTCCTTCTATCTTTTAAATTGAAAATAAATGTGTACAACCCAACAGATAGAACGTTTAAACTTAGCTGTCCTCAATTCCATTATGAATGTAAAGCATTAGTTAAAGATATTTTAGTTAAAAATCAATATCCTGCCTCCCTTGTAAATAAAATAATTAATGATAGAATTTTAAAATATAAGAATGAAAGTAATGAATTAAAAATTGTATATTTTAAAATTTACTTATGTTAATTTGTTAATACAGAGTCCTGATTAAGGCGATATATTCTACCGAAAGCTCGACAAGAAAATAAATGTTGTTTCTGTCTTCCTGGCCTCTTCCCCAATCTACCTTTTGGAAAGACAAATATATTTAAACTGTGAAGACTGATCAATCACCAAAGAAAATATTAATGAAGTAGTTTTGAAATATTTCGTAAATATTTTACATGCCGCTAGACCTGGGAGACTGCGGGTGGAATCCTGTCACTGGTGATTATTTTTATTCTACAGATTGTTAATAAAAAATCTAGCACAGGTGGTATTTTCAATTTTATCTTCATGGATGTAATAAAGTTGTGAATTCTTGTAGTTGCTCACGCAGTTCAGATTTTTTTACCTTGAAAATCAACCTTTTTTCACATTTCCAAACCCCAGTTAATAATTCACCATAATTTGCAAATTCCGTACGTTTAATCGGAAATTCCAGTTCTCACATTATATTTAGAATTATCGTGAACTGCTGGAAAGGATAAAATGGAAAATATCGTAGATATTTTTAAAAAAAGCAGTCCTGCGCGTCAAGAAAACGACAAATCTATACAAGAAGATCAAATCATAAAATCATATTCAAAGAAAATAGTAAATGGGAAATTAACTTCATAGAAATCCCATGGAAAGAGATGGTGTACGGTAATGCAGTAGTTCGGTATTGAGAAGGATGAGGTCAAAATATGGGGTCTGCCGGGTTTCGAAGCCGGGACCGATAGCGTGGCAAATATGAGTCGGGCTGCACCACTCGGAAACCTTGGTCTCCTTACCAGAAATAAAGCCAATAAGAACAGATACTACACTTCGGATCTTAGCCTAAAGGCATAGAAGTGATTCTAAGTATTAATTGCTGGTATTACATTTTTCCTTCTTCTCGGGAAAAAAATTTATAAAGTTTAAATAGTGGCGGGATGAACTGAAAAGAGAAGCGAAGAAGCAGGAAGCAATTCGCGGCCTGTAAGATCCTGATCGGGGTGGCACTAGGTCCGGCATTGGAAAAAAAAGAAGAAAAAAGCAAGGAAAGACAGTGGGGTATAGACGTTCCGACGAAGAGGTGGTCTCCGCGACGAAAAGAACATATTGGTTTTTTTTTTAGTGTATGCGTGTGTGTGGTTTGTGAACCTAGTCGTCCGGTTCGAAGAGCTCCGACGACGAGGAGCGGGCTGATCCCGGCAAGTGAGGAGTAATCTCGTGAGTTGGCACGTTTCCGATTTCTTACCAGGCCTGAAAATCCCGGACTAGAGACATTAGGTATAAGTTCCGGCCTTTGATAGCTTTTACTTTAGAAGAATTTGTTTATATACTTGTAAATAGAATAGTTGTGATTATAAAAATTTTTAACGTAGTTTTAAACTCTAAGTAAGGTATTACTTTAAGGCATCTTGCTTGTGTTAATGAATTAACATGGATAGAAGCAGGAAAAATTTGGCTCCCATCATCCTGGTTGGAAGCAGCATCAGGAAGAAGAGACCCTACCCACCCCCTTTCCATTCTTCCTATTGTCCTACTCTTCTTTTCCTTTTATCCCCTGGTTTCCGTATTTATCCTTCCCCAAAAATACCGTGGAGCTCAACATAACACCTGTAAATATATTTTGAACGGTCCTCGCCGACCGTCACTTGTCTCTCCCTTCAACACGTTCCCCCATCTCCACTGAGCTACCGACAACGTACGTGCAGCTCCATTAAGGAAGCTGTAACATCTAAGTACTAATTGCTGGAGAAGGGTATAGCCATACCCCAATATTATTTCATATTGAATATTAAAATCGTCATTTATTTAGAAATCGTGAGGTGCGGTCAGGTGTGACGTTGGTTTCAGAAAAACATTTTCTTTATCGTGCCAACGTTTCGATCTTTATGGAGATCATCTTCAGGGCTCAAAGAGTTTGTCTTCTGTGTAATAGTGCCATTCTTGCGTGTCGTGTTGAGAGATGGTCTGTCCCTGAAGATGATCTCAATAAAGATCGAAACGCTGGCACTTTAAAGAAAATGTTTTCCCGAAGTCTACATCACACCAGACCGCATCTCACGATTTCTAAATAAATATCGACTAACGGTAACTAATTATCACACATAAAATCGTCGTTAAATTGGTGCTATTTACGGGAAAGATTGAAACAAACTGTCCGACCAAAAAATTAAAATTATTTCCTCCTCCGCTTCCGCCAAAAAAATCAAATTTATTAAGCGCGGTGTAATATTTTTAAAAATTAGCGTTCGCTTGAAAAACGTCGCTGACACAATTTGCGTTTCCATGGTGACGCGGATGCCGGCGCAGATTGAATAAACATTGTGAGGGTCGGAAAGCGGCCGTTATAACGTACAATTCGGCGGCTGCAAAATTCATGGGACAAACACGCCCTTTCATCAACAAGATTTGCAATTTAAACCGAACCGACCTGCGTTTCAAACTACCATTCCCTAATTTAGTTTTTTACTGCCTCTATAAACTCACCCCCGCCCCCATCCCTTCAGACGGAAGAATAAAAGTGATGCCGTTAGACTTTTGAAAAATAATCGAAGCCAAGTTGTTTTCAGCTAACTTTTCTGTTCAAACTTATATATTTACATAGCCGAGGACTGCAGTTTTGAACGAGCATAAAAGAATCTAACATATTACTTTACAAAGTTCCACTGAGTACTTTGACCCCATATTATCATCAACCACCTTGTTTTTCTTTATTTTGGATTCCATAAAACTCTTTCATACTTATACATTTCTTTTTAAATTTTAATTTATCGATTTATATGTGTAGTTAATATATTGAGCTTTTCACTTAATTTATTGAACAAATCAGAAAGATTTCAGACAAAATTTGAATTTTAAATCTGTTATTTTGGTAATGAGGTTTTCATGTCATCACAAAACTTCTGATAACTAAGTAGGGTACTACAGAAAAACATAAAATCTTTTATATTCTTCGTTTTAGAAACTTTTTCTTTGTTCAGTGATTTCTATTAGAACCACTAATTTTCACAAAGTATCTCCTGGTTAGAGATGGTTAGGGCTATTTCCTCATTAATCGTATTGTAGGATTTTTAGTCAAGGTAGAGGTTAATGTATATTACATTAAAGCATGTAAACGGATTACGTGATTATGCGATCTGCAAACTAGATGTACAAGTGATTGCGGTTAGAACCTTAGCCTCTACTGATTACGTTGGAACAATTAAACCTAAAGCCTCTCTAGGTTTCTAAGACGATACTAACGAAAGATTAATACAATAAAATGTCAACAATTATATATAATTATTTATTTACCGGAACTACCAATGACAAATTTAACAGCGTAGCTAATAAAAATGATAAAATATATAATTCATATGTGATTTCAGACAAATTAGTTATACTGTTTAAATACAGGCAGTAAGTACTAAGTACAAATATGTAATTAACAATGATTTTGAAAAGAGAAGCAAAAATTCCATTAAACGTAATGTAATATAACAATTGACTTCGGCCCTGTGACGCCTCGTATTATCAATGGACAAACCAACCATCTAATATAATTAAAAAAATACATAAATAATAATAACAAATCTTTTTTGCAAGAATGTACATTATAAATCACTTTACAACAAAAAATAATGATTAGAATAAATTGCAATTAAATAAGGTTTTTAGTAGAGATAAAAAGTCAATGTTACGAGCAGGATTCGAACCCACGATATTCGGCTTGATACGCCTTCATTAACTGGTCAAGCGGACGACCAAATTAGCGAATTTAATGATTTCAAATGAAGTACACTTTCTTTAAAGCTCTCTGTGGCAATTTCATTTGATTGTTGAATCCAATCCGATTACACGACATTTGAGCTTTTCCCAGTACACCAACCCTAGCTTTGGAGGTGATAACCAACACCACACCACTACATATTGAGGTCAAGGTTAAAGCATTAACCAGCTGCTATAGACTAATCAGTGAAGGAAGAATTTTATACTTATTCCTAAAACCTACGTCACATTGGACCGCACTTCACGATCACCAAATAATCATTGGATAATGGTCTCAAAAAAAACCCACACATTATTTGTATATATTATAAACACAAATATGAAAAATTAAGAAAAATTAGTATAATAGATCCATTACTTTAAATTCACTGTATAACTTTGTCGCATAATATCTATACGATTTACATAAAATAATTTTAAGAACTGAGTTTATAGTTACCCCCAAAGTATTAGTGTACCATTTATTAGTACCTCCCCAGGAAACAATGCCTTAGACTTTTGCCTTGAGAGTTTGGTTTTCATCAAGTTGCGTAAAATTCTAAATGTATAATAAAGCTTTCTCAGACGGTAATCCAAAGAATCAATATAATCTCAAATTTGAGTCCAATATCACACCAATATCGAACACGGTAAAAAAAAAACAGGTAGGCAAACAATAACACAAGAACACACATCATTACCATCACAAGTTTGAAACGCCAATGGTAAATAATTAGTTGTTTTTTTTTTAATTGAAAATTGCAATACATTACTTTTTGTGTTTAAAAGAAAAAGACTTGAATTGAACTAAAAATTAATTACTTTCATCACATTATTTGTAGTTTTAGTTAAATTAATTAAATTATCACCAGAGAAAATGATGCAAATGTAATTTACTTAACTAAATATTTTTCCAGAGAATTTAATTTTCAAAAAAATCATTAATATATAAAAGAAACAAAATGGGGCCTAAGACAGTACCTTGTGGTACGCTCGATTCAACGTGTAAAAAAAACTATAAACTCTTCCAACCTTTTTGATTCGAGTTCACTCCGATAAATATATATTAGAGATATCAATATGATCAAGTTTTTAAAAAATCAGAATTTCAAGGAAGCCACTTTTTTTGTGGAGCATTTGCTCGGTACTTGAACTGTCTTTTCTACCGAATAGTCTCATATCTCGGTAACTTTATTAAAAATTGACATAAACTTTAGGACTAAAGGCCTAACCCCTGTATCCCAATTAGTCCGGGATTAGAGGGAACGGGCCTCTAAGATCCCTAGAGTCTCCCAAAAGCGTCTCGAAATAGTTCGACGGCCCGTAAGGAAGGCAATGGTTAATCTACCGTTTCTCATGGAGTGAGTCGATGCGGCCACCTCCGGCCTCCGAGTAAAACATCCGGGCATTTAAAGAAAACAATTAGCTCCAGTCAATTAAAAAGAATTGGGTTTTATCCAGAACCTACTGTTGTTTCACTGAATGATATATAGCTTTGTTGAAAGGCCAAAGCTATTTCGGGAAAAAAATTTTAGACAGTAATACCTTTTCATTGCCAAACGATATAATTTAACCAGTTTGGTCGCCGATATTTTGTTCAGCTGTTTTCCAAAGTTTATTATTTATCACATCTTTCAATAGAGCAAAAATATTAGTTTATTTATGTGGTAATTAAAAAATATAGAATTAGGATGGTAAACATAATCAAAACATAATCCCAGCCCATCAATTTGGTTTTCGCAACCGCCACTCAACTGTCCAACAGTGTCACCGCGTGGTAGACGTTATTTCATCCTCTCTTGAGACGGGACAGTACTGTTCCAGGGCCTTCCTTGACATAAGCCAAGCTTTTGATTGAGTTTGGCACCCGGGCCTGCTGTTCATGCTCAAGGACATCCTTCCATCCACCTACTATCTCGTACTACACACACCTCACTGACCGATTCTTCCAAGTCATTGAAGGCCATTCCCTCTCTTCATATTTTCCTATCCATGCTGGTGTTCCTCAGGGTAGCGTTCTGGCCCCTACACTGTACCAGATTTTTACAGCTGACATGCCAACTCATCCCGAAACCACCACATTCACATTTGCAGACGATACGGCAATTCTCTCTAGCAACCCCGACCTTGTCATTTCCACTCGAAACCTCCAACAACACCTCATACTACTAGAGTCGTGATGTAACAAGAAAAGGATAATATTTAACACGGAAAAATCCACCCACATTACCTTCACTCTTCGTAAAAAGATCTCTCCCCCTGTTTTCTTAAACTACACTCCCCTCCCAACTGCGGACAAGGTGCGGTACCTCGGATTGTACATCGACAAACGCCTGACGTGGAATCCACACGCAAGATTGAAACGTCAGGAGATTATGACAAGATTTAGAATTCTTGCACGACTTCTTGACAAACGCTCGAATTTACCTCTCAAAAATAAAATACTGCTTTACAACACTATAATTAAACTTATTTGGACTTACGGACTGAAGTGTGGGGTTCAGCCAAACACTCCAATATCCACCGCATTCAAACTGCCCAGTCTATAATACTACGAAAAGTACTAGATGCTCCATTTTATGTATCGAACCAAACTATACATACAGATTTACATATTCCGTTCGTACAAGATGAAATATGTTTCCGTTACCGTAAATTTCACAAAAACCTCCCAACTAACGTAAATCAACACATCAGAAACCTCGCATCCCGACGAATCCCCTCAAACCCTCCTCGCCGACTGAAGAGACAATGGCCGCGAGATCTTCTAGGAAGTGACGGTGATAACAGTGAAAGTGATAATGACACACAAATCGATTGAACACACAATATTATTGTAACATTGGAGTGTTTTTTCCACTCTTGGTTTTAATTTTGTTTCCGTTCTCATTGTTACTTATTACCTACTAATGTACAATACCTTGTAATGTTCAACAATTTAAAAAAAAATAAATAAAAGGATGATAAAGATAGATAAATTTTAATATTGCAAAAATAATTTACATTGAACAACTGAGAAAGTCCATAATTTTAACCGAGAAAACGCTATAATATCCTTCGGATAGTAGATTTAAACCAAAATGTCAAAGATGGATGAAGAAAATTATTAACAAAAAAAACGATATGCCCAGAAATGTAACTAAGTCCTAAACTATAAACAGACAAAAGTGTTTATATACAGCATAACTGCGCTAGTAAATAACTATACATACAAAAATAAATATATAAATAATTAATAAATAAATCTAAACAAAAATGAAATGCGTAAAATGCTAACTAATCCTTTTCGGTAAGCATTAGTGTTTTGAGTTTCCCTACAAGTACCCATGGAACAGCATGCCTTTATGACTCTTATCTCAAAAATTTAAAAATTTCACTGTCGTCCCCTGCATCCGTCCTTACTCCAGGTCCCTTTAGTGTTTCCTGTGACCCCCTCCCAACTCTTGGCTACACCAGGGGTGTCCAGGCGGAAAATAATGGTGTAGCCCTGAGTGCTTGGCAACCTCTTTAAACCACCAGCTGTACTCGTGCTGGCCAAGGGTCGTCATGGTCGGCGGTTGCCTTATAAGAGGGTGCACGGGGAGGGTGCATAACGATCTGTTAACGGAGTAATAGAAATGTTCCAAGGTTCAGCCCCTGTTGAAGTGGGAATTGACTCTTAGTTGACCGTGGTGAGACCACTGGCGGGTACTTAGAGAAGAGGCAGTCTTCTATCTGTGATATTCGCATGAAACTTTAAACATCATTATACACCCGGCAAGGATATCCTGTTCTGTTCTGTTCAGTTCCTGCTTCCTTTAACATATTCTGTGATTTTTACCTACCAAAATTGGTTAGAAGATTATTGCATTATGCTGTGTTGATATATGAGATTCCGGTTTCTTCAGAAAATAAGGCTTACTGACCCATAACTTAAAGGATGTTCGGGAGGTTTGACGGTAGGCAAAAGAAACAGTGCTTTTATGGGAGGAAATTTCAGCAAAACTTTTTAGATTTGGTCAAACCATAAAGACTGTTTTTTTGTGGAGTGAATGATTTCATAAATTGCTTTAGGAGTGACCACTTCATATTCATGATGGTCGACACTCGTATTCATGAGACTACTGATTTTTTTGTGCAATAAGTCTATCTAAATATCTTGGTCCTTGGCCAGTACTGAGGCTGTAACAAACTTGAAGTACTCTCCCATTCCCTTTTTTGATAGAGTGAATTAACTCTTGCAAATTGTCCACTGATGGGATACGTTGTGCATTGATTAATTCTGCCACCAAATACATCAAAATTAACGTGGTTCGATGAACGACGATAGCGTTCAGAGGGAAAGAGAGAGAAGGAGAGGGAGAGGAAGATCGTCCAGCTTTCCTAGTCTAATAATCCATTTTTTATATTTTCAATAAACCCTCAAAAAACCGGACATAATGGGATCCACAAATCCATCTCTTAACGTTTCGCTATAGACAATAGAGGTAGAGGTGATGGATCACAGTAAACGGACAATTCCCAGGATATATTTTCCACCCCTACAAATTTGTCTTGTACCGTCACCTTGTATCATCCATCATCCATTGGAACGTTTTCATTGTGCATTAGTAAATAATATCGCAAGTTTTACTAAAGTTGTTGAGTCCCGCCGATAGATTTTAATGTGTCGGCTAAATATTTACATTGTTCGTAGAGTATCGTCTATAAGACAGGACCTTTTCAGTCCTCCAGAAATAAGATAGAAAGATAAAGACAGGATATATTATTTGTCAAGGAATAAATATGAGATCATAATTAATATTTAAAAAATTAATAATTAATCTGTAAAGCATATGGTTTAAACGGCCTCATTTCAGCAACCTAGACCAAAAAATGGACCTTAGAAACCTCCAAGACGGTCTCTACTGTTTGAAAGAATAGTTCAAGAAATGAAGGATCTCAAGAAAAATTCCGGTAAACAACAATGACTCTCGTCCAACAGACAACCATGTCCCTGTCCCCACAACCAATTTCGTCCGCTAAATGGGGTTTTATTGTACATTCTACAGAACATTTTCAATCTACTCATTCAACCCGAAGAGTATGTGGGCTCCAATTTACCCGTCTAAGAGCAATCAGTAAGTCTAAGTAAGATGTTTTTTGACAAGAATATAGTAATACTGAGAAATACTGGAGGACTTTTTCAGAGTTGTCAGGTCAAGAGAAAATGCCAGTATACGTCATTTCTGAACTCTACATAAAAATAACAATTGGTAAAAGATTAAGGACGAAATGCATAATAATAAGTGGAAAGGAAGTATTATATTTCTGTTCTAAGAACTAGAATTAAGTACAAGAATGCGTTATGACCAGCAAGGCTCTCGGAAATGTACATACCCATTAACAATACAAACCAAGTTGAGATTTGGTTATTGCAGACAGAAAAAAAGTAGAATATTAATTCTGTTTCATTCTACTAAAAGTTCTGTTTTCGGAACTTTTCAAATTTGTTAAAACAAAAATTTATATGTAAACAGACCTAGAAGACTCTTCACACGTAGGCAACTCTAGAGTGTACCGGGTATTAAAGTGCGGATTAAACCGTTGGAAATCCTCCGTCAGATTTTTTGTTTTTAAATCGGTTCACCAAACAAATCCAGATGCATTAGCATCCAAACAGGTAGGAGGTCTCTTCCCTTAATGAAGCGAAGTATAATATAAAAAGAAAATCCTTAATTCTCCTTCCTTTCGTCTTGAGCTGAAGAATACCGGGGAACTTCTTTTACTCTATGACATTATCATAACAACAAAGACTATTTCTTTTAGCCAAAAAACAAACTGAGAAGGAATGAAGGGGGATCACATAACGACCATTGCTCCAAAAAATTATTTTATTTGCATTGACTGCAAACCCAGTAATTACGTTTTAATTAAGAAAAAATTATACAAATAATTAGAATGCCAACTCTCTTGAACGAAACAAAACAGATACAAGACTAAGAAAAAATCCAGAAACTAATTTCCCCATCCGCAAACCAAAATGTGAAAATAATAATCCATTTATGTTTTAGTGGTCAATTGACCAAGTTGCATCTTTATTAATTAATTATTCTTTTTATGTATGTTCTTGGTTGAGATAAAAAAAACCAATGTCACGAACCGGAATTGAACCCACGACCTCCGACTTAATACGCCGCTGCTCTACCTTAAACTTACGATAGCTTAAGTGGAAGAATAATTATGTGAAAATAATATTTTGGCGTCTTCCACACTAAGATAAAAATATATTCTCTACTGCCTTGTATCATATATTTAAAATTTAATATAATCAATTGCAGATAATTTAGATAAAGAAAGTTTTATTTGTTCATTTTTGCTTAAAATTATACATATTTCATTTATAGGAGTTGGCTATTGATACGTGGCCGTAAACGGGCGTGCGTCGATCTTTTTGAAATATTAGAGTCTTTTGAGAGAAACAGTGGTGGTGAAAATTTGAAAATTTGTCACGTTTTGTAAAATTGGACAGTTGTAAATGTTTATCGCTCCTAGGCACATTGAATCCTGACGAGGCAGAGGAAATCCTGAAATAATGCCATCTGCCAGAGTTATTTTCGTGAACGATTAGATAAATTTAAAAAATAGTTATAGAAAATAATAAGAATATAATATAAGATATAATAGAATATAAGAATATATTTAAAGAATAGAATTAATTAATTTCATTGTTGAAGTCGCGAAGAGCAGTCAAGAATGAGGCAGTTTAGAAAAAACATTTCTAAAAACCTAATGTAAGAGAGCTCCATTATTTGGTGAAATTATTAGTTTCTAAAAGAGAAGTTCATTTAGGATGGCAGGGTAAGAAAGATCCCTGGTTAACGGAAAATGGGTCAAAAAGGAAAAAGTTCATACTGACAAGATTACGCATAGGCCATACAAGCATTACACACGGGCACCTTCAGCGAGCGCAAAGGTGCCCATTATGCAAGGATAAGTAATAGTGGAGCACCTTTTCAATTATAGCCAATACTTTGGGATATCTTCGGACCTGTGCGTAGTCTTGGGGCACGGTAGACGGCACAAATCGCAGTACCGGTACCTCAGGACTGTAGGGTTTTTCAAATGTATATAGTTTATGTGTGTGTTGTGTCTGAAGTATTTGTGTCGTGTTTGTGTGGTGTTTCTATTAATATATTTGGATGAATGTAATTTATTTGCGTGAAAGGAAGGGGTTATTTACCCCGTCCCGAGGAATATCAAGTACTCTGGGGTGAGTGTGTGATGTTTGGAGAGCAAAAGTATGTTATTAGCGCGAACGGAGTGAGTTCAGCCCTGCCTCGAGGAATATCGAGTAATCTGGAGGAGTGAATGTGACCATACTTCTATGTTATGTATTGTATGTTGTTTATCTATTCTTAAATTGACAACCTGAGGTACTAACAAGAGGCTAGAATTTTAAAATTAAATTAAAATTTAAAGTAAAAGCAGAGAGTCAGTAACAAGATTAAGATGCTCAAATGGCTGCAGTTCAATATAAAATACGCGAGAAAGAAACGAAATAGAATGAATACACGCGTAGGGCCGGCCGGCGATGACCTCAGCTGTATACATATATAAAATTAATTTTTACTACAGCAATCTCTGGCAAGCGGCATTAGCCACCCTATTATTTGTGTACTATTCGACATGTAATATGTACATGTTCTCTTTTTAAAATAAGTCAGAACTATTTGATTTACAACTATATTCTGAAAGCAAATTGTGAATAGCGTATTTGTCAAAACGGAAGAGCCATTGTCTGCAGTGTGCTCGGTTGATTAGCCATTTCGAAATCCGTCGCCTGATCTAAATCGTACATTGTGTCTCGTATGAACTTGGTCATAATCTGATCTAGTTCCACGCTACTTGCAAAGACGGGGACGCGGGATCATATGATATAAAATGGAATCAAGATCCCGTCCCGACTCGCGATGAACGGCTTGATTGATTGGATCAAGCTCGGCGGCGAATACAAAATATAACGTTTTACTCTTATCGATCCTTTCTGTGAGGACTTCCCCTCGAATACCGAAAGTGTCTTCGACTTGCGAGGTGGCGGGAGAAATGGAAAAAAATCTGTACACTTTTCCAATACCCATCATTGTGATTAGTTGTACAGTGAGTTGGCAACAGCACGGGTTATATCAACCTTCGAGGTGTTTTGAAAAAAACAATCCCATTCGTATTGTATATCGGCCTCGAATACAGGACCGCTGGATTCGAACACGGGACCTTTGATGATTCCGGGGGGGGGGGAATGATGAGCGCCGTATCAACGCCTAAGCCTTTGCGGCCACTGACGCTGTAACATGTATTAATCTTTGGAAGAAAATTTATTGAAATTACGATTATGGGAATTATGCGTTGAATAGGGGGTCACACAAGGTCAGCCTTAAGCCCAATTTAGTTTCTTTTATATATTAATTATTTTTTGAAAATTAAATTCTCTGCAAAAATATTTAGCCATGCAGATGATACTTGTATCATTTTCTCAGATAATCATTTAATAAATTTAACTAAAACTATAATTAATGATATGATAATGATGATATAATTAATGATGATTCTTTAAAACACAAATAAAGTAATGTATTAGATTTGGTATTGGACTCAAATTTGAGATTTCATTTGTATATTGATTCTTTGCATTCCCGCCTGAGAAAGGTCATTTATAAAGTTAGAATTTTACGCAACTTGATGAAAATTTAACTCTTACGGGAAATATATTTTTCTCTGCCACAAACCATAACAGCCTGTGGTATTGTATTCTGAGGCGGTACTAATAAATTATCCACTAAGACTCTGGTTGGAACTATAAAATCACTTATTAAAATTATGTTACGTTAATCGTATAGAAATAATACAAAAAAAAGTACTCAGTGAATTTAAAGCGATGAATATATTTCGGTATATATAAAAATAATATTGTAAATAGTTACAAGACACAATTCATTGGCTTCTACGCAGCATTATAATTTTTTTATGAATAGATGATCATTATCCAAAATTGGAGAAACTACAAAGAAGGACAAAATTTTATAATTTCAAAACTTTTAAATTGTAGTTGAGATACTTTAAAGCCACAATTGGGTTCTTTATTCTGTAATATGTTCTATTTGTTAGTTTTTGAGTACGCTTTTGCAAATATATATTCTCTTTATTTCTCTGAGTATCTCCAAAAACTACTGTTGTCTAGTACAAGCTTTATTTTTTGAGAGCAGGCAAGGATCTACCGAAATATTATTTTTTGTTGAAAATTTATATGCAATGAACATAGTAAAGATTTATTATTGTTATTTTACGGTCAACAGTAATATGAAAATTTCTTTCCAAAATTTGTAAAACAAAAATTAATCTAATTATTAATAAAAGTACATTGCAAAAAACCTAATGCAGCAATCAATTGGTAATTAATAATAGTAATGAATATTTATTAAAATTTCAGTGCTTAGAGTGACAGGACCACGATTCACGTTCCAAAACTTGCTATACTAAAAGGTAATCAGGAAATTTATACACGGTAAAATTTGCAGAAATCGTTAATATGTGTAAACAATATTTTTTTAAAGACAAATAGAAGTATGTAATAACAGTCAAGTTAAACTACAGCCTCAATTGCACGGCGCCGCAATTCTACACTTACGCATCACTCATCCGTCGTGCGGACTGTGTTAACGAAGTTATGTTTCCTGTTATGAGACCCCAGGAATTTATGTAATGATCAAATAAGTCATATAATATGTACTTAAAATATTCGACAAATATAAAAAATACCTAAAAATACGCAGCATAAATGTCAGAACGTCACTCCACAAATAATTAACTTTCTTAAACGTAGTCATATTCGGCCATTTACGAATTCATTTTGAAAGCAAATAAGAGAAAAAACTCATTGTCGATCACAAAATTACCTTTAAAATATTATACCAAATAAACAGTTTAACTTAATTGGGTTCACCATCTTAAAATGTTCGCTCATCTACAATAATATTTTTACTCAGTAGAAAACGTTTTAAGGTCGACAAAGTTAACTGTAGCATACTTGAAAGGACTTAAAATAGCTTCATCGTCGACGGTCTGCATAACAATTTTATTACTTCCATTTAAGATTTTTATACTTCCTCCAATTTCAAACCGGTTTTAGTGTAGGATGTTTTTTTCTAATATAAATTAACAATAGATTTTATTTAATTCTGTAATAAAATTAAACTATAATAATTTAATTATACAATATAATTCTAATATAATTCTCTCTCTCCCTCTCTCTCTCTCTCTCTCTCTCTCCCTCTCAGGAAAAGGCAAAAAAACTGCACCACTCAGAGAAATTCCCGCATACTAGAAAGTGCAATTAAAATAGATAGTGTCACATATTTTGGATCAACTTTGGGAGTACTTCAAGGAAGAGCTTTTCTATTGAACATCTATATTACCAATATTTCTTAATATTTTTCTTTTATGCTGTTGGCATTAGCAAAAAATACTCAAAAATTCAGAATCCTTTCTTTTTGAACTCTACCAGAACGCAGATTTCAAAGAGAACTGAGTCTGTCTATTTTCAAAATCAAAAACACGACCACTTAAGGAAATGGGTTTTTCATAGAAAGGCAAAAACTTCACTTAGAAGGTATGCAAGTAAGAGCCTCAAATAACAATAATAATAATTCACTAATTTCGTGGTCCGCTTGACCAGTTAATTACAATACATTGAGCAAAAAAACAAAAAAACAATGGGAAGTTTATGTCCGAGTGGATCAAAGTTACGGTAGCTCCAGTGGTAGAGCAGCGTGCATATATATGTACCCGAGAGGGTCGTGGGTTCGAATTCCGCTCGTGCCAATAATTTTTTATCTAAACTCAAAACCTTAATTAATTGTAATGTCGTTCAAGCAAACCACGAAATTAGTGAATTTAATAAGTTAAAATGAAGTATGAAGTTCTCCGTGGCCACTTCATTTGTCGCCGAGAATCCAAACCGATTACACGGCGTTTGAAAAATGGCAAAAAGGAGGAAAAACTCAAAAGGTGAGGGTTGACGTGGGAAGTTGATTCCGACTGGACGGAGGTCACGACAGCTCAAGTGGTTGAGCAGCGGCGTATCTCGCTGAAGATCGTGGCTCGTGCCATTGACTTTTTTATCTCAACTAAAAACTTTAATTAATTGTAATAATAATAATATTTATTATTTTGACAGATTTATTTTGTTTCAGAGTGTGTACGTTTTCGTAAGTTAATTGGATTCTAAATCAGATTTTAAATTTTCGCTCTGTCCTCTCATGTTTTCCGTTGCCTCATATATTTTTCGTTTGTTAAATCTCTCAAATTTCCAATATAAATTAATTAATCTTGCTCTTGTTTGAGAAGGGATATCATTTTCAATTTGTTTATTCTTCTATAATTTAATTTAATTAAACAATCTTGAAGAAAATGCTAATCAAAAAGCAACGATGTAAACCGAGATCACTAAAGAAAGATGGTAATTTCTTACTTTTCTAATCAAAAACGGACTTCAAAAAAACGGATCATTCATAAGTCACTTTGTTCCCATCCGCACCGCTTAACGAGCGAACTTCAACGTTTCTCTCCGAATTTATTTCCTAGTCTGACATACATTTAGAAAAAAATGTTCTTTTCTCTGAAGATCTGGAAAAATGAGTATTTCGAACAGGGATAAAAAAAAGAACCAGTTGTCAAACTAAATAGTTGGTCAACGAGACTCTCCTGTCCTTTTATCCTATACGGTCCGCATAATCTCGCCACTTACAACCACGTCATATTCCTCGTCGTTTTATATTCAGAGGAAATCTGTTTTTCCTAGTAGGCTAAAACCAAGAGAGAGAAAAAAAATGCTCCCCCAACTATACATTTTAATTGCAACAGGGAAATACCACCAATTGTTCCTCGAGAAATTGTTTCTAAAACTACAGAAAATACAAAAAAGGATATGTTAGTTTAATAACAGTTTAATTCGTTTATCCTTAATTAGTTGAACATGTACATATGTTAGTTTTCACATATATTTCAATTGAATGTAGTTAATGTGATCGAACGAATGAATATTTCTTAGGTGTCATGTGGTATTTTTAACTTGGTTCACAAGGGGATTTCATCTACGAAATTATATGAACCCGGAGTAACGGTTTTTGTGAGAAAAAAATCCATTTGGAAGTATTTCGGGTTCGAATCAACTGGCCCTGACCTGAGGGCCGTGTCAGCGCCTAAACGTTTTTGCCATTATCATTGCTCCATTAAGTAAAAATTCTGGTTTTATATTTATTTTATTTTATTTTTTAAGTTTGATCAGTTTTTTTTAACGAGGGTTTTATTTTTAAAATAATATTATTGTGAATTATTAATATGTAATATTTTTAAATACAGTAAATATTATTATTGTAATAATCATTAAATTAATATATATGCACAGAAAGGTTGCTCGATGTGTCCCACATAATAGAGGCGTGTCATGCCTTGGCTCCATACAGAGAGCGTGCAGGTATGTCGCCGGATTTAAGAAGAGTCCTCGAGCTCGGTAGCGGGTCCCCTGTTCCGCTTTCTAGAAGAAATTGGGATTTTTTATTGTATATAGTATGTGTTATGTGTCTTTGCGTTTTGTCTGTGTGCATGTATTTATAGGCGTGAATGGCGAGGGGTGAGGGTGAAATATAGCGTCACTATCGCCCATTGAACGATGAAAGCGAGTAGGTGTGTGTACGCGCGGTCGATGGCGGAATATTAATAAAAGTACCTCATCGACCTCAATCTAGCTTAGTTTAATTGTAGGTCGGTGGAGGAATATCAAGTACTCCACCGACCAAACGGCATGAGTGTACTGTATGAATGTCTTTAATTGTATGAACGTATTTATTTGTATGAATGATGTGTCTGAACGGGTATAGACTAAGTGTGGCGCTGGCTGAAATGGCCAAGATGTCGGAAGCCCCAGCAAAATATATATATATATATATATATATATATATATATATATACACACATACATATACATATGGGATGGCATATATAAATTCAATTACCACGGAATACGTCATTTCTTTTACCTAAATATTCATCGTTAATAAAGATTACAGTTTATTTCCTAACTAAACAAGAGTTTATTGAATTGGTTTAAAAACGAGATGTTTTGTTTAATAATTTCGTTTCGTGAACGTCAGTGTCATTTAATATCCAAAGTGATCAAATTATATACGCGTTAATTACATTGGACTGTTTTCCCAGAAGTATATTATGAAAATTTCATCGCGTCGTGAAGGATTACTCATTTCATTCGTATCAAATTTGTTTATTACTGTATATTATAATCATACTATAGTAATGAATTGTGAATATAAATGTAAAACCGTTTAAATACAGAAACAATGAATGTTATATGATTCTCAATATATACTTCGGTGAGATTTAATTAAGTATACCAATACTTACATATCATAAAACCTGTTTACAGTAAAAACCTGTTAGTGTAAAAACCAATTCCTTTCTAGGGAGTACAATCAAAATCGATATTGTCACATATTTTTATATCAACTTTCGGAGTACTTCAAGGGAGACCTTTTCTATTGAACATACAAATTCTATTACCGATATTTCTGAACATTTTCCTTCAATACTTTTGGCATTTATTTAAAAATTTTCAAAAATTAATTCTGTTCCTGACTGGTTTCAACTTCAAAATGTCTTAGAAAAGCTTAGTTAATGGTATTCAACTAGAAATATTCATTTATATTTTGAAAAATATTCCATTGTTATTTTCATTAAAGCAAAAATTGCCTATCAAATGTAACAATTTCAACTTCCAATCATACATCATTAAAACAAATGCTATTGCGAATAAAATTTCAGTGGTAAGTCCAAGATAACAAAAGTACACTTCTTTGGGCTCTCTGTTAATGTGGTTGCCAATGACCGTCCGACTAGTACTTGCCACGCTAGAGGTTTTGAGTTCGAAACCCGGCTTAGACAATGAATTTACATTGACGGAAATAATTTCTAAAATGATGAATTCAATTAGTTTTTAGTTAAGTATTTGCTCACTTTGCTATATTACGTATGTATTTATATATTTTAATTGTATTTTTGTAATAGGTCACAATTAATTACGGTTTTTAGTTGACATGAAAAAAAGTTAATGGCACGAAAGAGATTCGAACCCACGACCTTCGGCTAGATACGCCGCTGCTCTACCACCTGAGCTATCGTGACCTGGACCTTGAAATATGGCAAAAGGAGGGAAAACTCGTAAGGTGAGATGAGATGAGTAGTTGATGTCCGAGAGGATCGAGGTGGTAGAGCAGCGGCGTATCTAGCCGAAGGTCGTGGGGTTCGAATCCCTCTCGTACTATTAACTTTTTTCATCTCAACTAAAAACCGTAATTAATTGTGATATATTAATTGGTCGAGCGGACCACGAAAACAGTGAATTTTGTAATAAGTTTATTTTTAATTAATAAAATCAAAACATCCACTTTCCACAAAATTCATATAGGCAGTCTGGTAAGATTTGTAGTCCCGATACATTACAAAACAGAGGTAAACCTTACTATCACTGTGTTTGTGCGCGGGTCCGCGAGCGTGCTTGCGTGTGTGGTGATTAGAAATACTTTGATATATATAAAAAGATATCTATATAAAAAGATACAAAACCTGGGTTGTATTAAAAGAAAGATCTTAGACCTGATAACGATTTTATCAGAGTCTTTACTTTTGGTTTACATGTGTTTAATATACAAAAAGTAATCAAATATAGTGAATTTAATAAACCAGTCGCAGTAATGTGAACGCATTAATTTATGTTTAAAAATTTTTTCGAAAAAAATACTCCAGTAATTCAAATGTTTACTTCCACATATATGAATAATTCGCGGCTCAAACAGTTTATTTTAAACCCTGTCGTTTCATTAATCATCAAAGTACAATACAACACGCCTGAACGTTCACAATAAATTCACTGACGTCAATAGAATTTAGTAGAAGCAAAAAAATCACGGAGGGAAATTATTACGACCCTTTTTTGACGAAGTGATAACATTTATACAACCTTTTGAAAAAAACGTATATTAAATTAATTGGTATACAATTTTAACAAAGACAATGTGACTAGAAGATCCTCTGAAGCGAAAAGGAAAGAAAAATCTCGTTGTCTAACATGTCTTTCACTGTGGGTTGCCGTTGTTGGCATGTGTTTGGACATTAGCAATAATTGATATTAAGAATTGTCCGTCTTTTTTAATTAATTAACGTTGATACTATAATATATGAAAAATGGCAAAAAGGAGGGGAAATTGGAGAGATGAGAAGTTGGTATCCGAGCGGATCGAATTCACGATAGTTCATGCGGTAGAACAGCGGCATAATTAGCCAAAGGTCGTGGGTTCGAATCACGCTCATGACACTTACTTTTTTATAGAAATAATAAACGATGGAGTGAGTGTGGTGTTCAATCCTTTTAAAAAAAATAGTTCCTACTCACAGTAGGTTGTTTTGCACGGTATGGATTTCGACCCTTTAGCTCATCATCACTTGAAGGACTTCTACAACCTGATGATGGGCTAAAAAGCTCGAATCCGTATTGTTGCAAAACAACGTGAGTAAGAACTATCTTTTTAAAAAGGATTACTTACTTTTTTATCACAATCAATACCTCTCATAAAGATTAATCAATTGAAAAATGTTAATTTGCCAATCGGACCACGAATTGTAATGGATCTATAAGATAGTGTTGATGACGTGCGTTTAATGATGATTAATTATTAAATATCGATTGAATATCCTTTAATCGTACTCCGTAACCTATTCAAGGCATACGGTTCATTATTCATGTGGCCGAGTTTACCAGTCTACACCGAAAGGAATTAAGATATTGCAAAATTATCGTATTAGCGGGTTAGAAGGTAATTTGTAAGTAAAATCATATCTATGAGAATGGTGAAAATTCGTTGTAATAGTTATTTTCATTCCCCAATTAGCCGGTACGACTACATCATAAAAATGGTTATTTAAAAAACAATAAATAAAAAGAAAGAGAGAAAGACAGTGAGGGGTAGAGAAACGGGGTGAGAGAGAACAACAAGGGACTAAGAACGCAGCCCTGTCTAACCCCAGATTCAAACGGTTGGGAAAAGGTGCGACCTCTATGAGCAAATATTAAAGTGCATATTCACAATTGCAGAGAAGATTTAGTTGTGCCATATTCAATAGAAAAAACCGTTGATCGACTGAATTTCATTTTAAGCCGACCAAATTAGTTCTTTAATTAAAAGTAATAGACATGTATGTAATTTATGGAAGGACGTTCGGAAATTGATTTTTTACAGTAGTTACAAAACACTCATTTCAATCCTGAACAGCATTGTTTCCAGTTGTGAACAAATTCGTGTTCTTGGCGTTTGTTATTTTCTGGGCTGTCTCTTACGACAGAATAATGGAATTACTTACGGAAACAGATAATTCATGGGTGATGAATAAGTATAGCACTGTTGCATCACGCCTTATGAATTATTCATTAATTTTATCAATAGTCGGTTTTATACCACAAGATACGAATTCTGCGATTTGTTTCTTCAACACTTAGGCATTCTCATAACAATGGAATTATTCTAAGGGCACTGAGCTTTTATATATTATGCACTAGAAGACTGGTGAGTGACTTTGTTAACATTAACGTTGTTTAAAGTTACTACTTTTCATTCAAGATCTTAGGAACAATTTCATGTGAAACATGGTAACACAAATTATATTATAAATCAGCCAGCCGATGCTATGAGTATTACGTCAAGCGAATGAATATGAGAGTATCGATTTGCTTAATGCATCTGTTCAAAACTTAAGAAGATGCAATAAAATCTAGTCCATTATTAGTGAAATTTTTTCCATTTATCAAATAATTTTAGGCATGTAATGGCGTTTAGTATATGGTTTATGTACAATATTTTATAAGTTATATCGCTTTTTCTGTTTCTTTAAGATTTCACGGCCTTGCTTCAAATAAACAATGATAATTCCAAAACTAAAAGGTTTTGGACAAATCCGTTCTTACAATGGAAAACGACGTAAAATTTCCAATGAGATGTGGTTAATACTAAACTTCTAAACTTTCCTGAATTAAGCGTTTTAGTTGCGAGAATTTTGAAAAAAAAACATCATTCAGATACCGTGAAATGCGGTCGGGTGGGATGTAGGTTTCAGAAAAACATTTTCTTTATCGTGCCAACGTTTCGATCATTATTGAGAACATCTTCAGAGCCTGGGATTTATAACCATTGTCTAAATTATACAAGTACATGTCATGGTGAAATTGCCAGTCAACGCAAGAGTGGCACAAGTACGCAGAAGACAAACACATTGAGCCCTGAAGATGATCTCACTAAAGATCGAACGTTCGCACGATGTAGAAAATGTTTTTCTGAAACCTACATCACACCAGACCGCATCTCACGATGTCTGAATAATTATCGATTAACGGTCATTAATCTCTACACATTTGAAAAACTTACTTTGGCGATTCTAAACTACTATTTCCAAACAGGGAGACCAGCAAACTTCAGAAAACGTACTCAATTTAATATCCATTTTAGTGTTGGAACTGCTATTTAAATTACTTTTTAAAAAATCAAGCAATCCGGAGAATAATAATACAACAATTCTTTAATCATGTTGGAGTAAAGTGGGTAAAGAAGCAAAGGCTCTATTTCGATTTCGAACCGTAATTTAAAAATAAAGTTAGATACTTTTTTAAAATAAATTTTCCATCTCACCAATCCGTCAGGTCAGCAAACGGTTTTTTCCATTCCTCCAATAATTTTGTCATGGTTGAAAAATGTAATACAAAATCAATTCCACCACTGACCACCATTCCAAGCACATTTTCTGAAATTGGTTGGTCTCTAGGTATGGAAATAGTCGTTTATCAACGGATTTGTCCAGAGCCTTTTAGATTTGGAGTTACCAGTGTATAGGTGAAGCACGGTCGTGAAATCTTTAAAAAAATTTTAAAAATATAACAACTCCGAAACTGTTGAGTTTCAGACCATAGTTAATTAAAACCTTTTGGTTCCATTTTGAATCTACGATCTGTTCAAAAAGTTTATAACGTAAGTAGCCGAACACCCTGTATATATAATATGTATATTGTATTTGTCTGCTATAGTTACAAGTGTATAATATTTATTAATTTTTTATGTGTTCAGAATATTGTATCAAATGTGTATGTGCATAGCATGTACTGTATTACATTGGTTGTGAGCATCTGCCCGTTAAATAAATAAAATGCGATGATAACCGCACCAACGGTAAGGATGACGTAACAATTTCTTCAAAGACTTAGATTTCCTTTTGCACAGTTGATTCCAATAATGGCGGATTTTGTATTTAAAAAAAACCACAGTGAAACTAGCCTTCGTACTTGGATGCTCTACCATTAACCTTCCTCTAAGTTTAAGCATAATTACCTTTAAAGCTAAACAACTTAAACGTGCCAGATTAGGACAATAAAGGTAAAGGAATATGAAATTTGACACAAACAATAATTAAAAGTTTATTATTTTCTGATACTAAAGGCCGTTGCATTGAGTTACGGACGTGTTAAGGCAGTGCTGGAACCTACCAAGGCACACACAACACGCAAGAATGGCACACTCAAACACTTAGAGCACTTAAGACGATCTCACTAAAGACCGAAACGTTGGAACGATAAAGAAAAGATGTTTTTCTGAAACCTACATCACACCAGACCGCATCTCACGATTTCTAAATAACTATAGGCAAAGTTTTGAAAAATTTGGCCTCGAAATAAGAGAGCTAATGTCAAAAAGGCAAACAATTTTTTTTTTCTGTTCAAGCAATACTATTGTCATGCAAGAGCGTGATGTTTACCTTACAACTAGCAAAACATAGTGCACACTTTAATTGAAAGTATGACAAAATTTGGCTCTGGTTTATTTTTCTTCGTCTAATTGCATACGTGGTTTAATCAGACTCTCAACGTAATAAATTTTAATTTGGATGTTGACGATACTACCGGTTAATTGAAAACAACTAAATTGCTTTACTTGTTTTCATTTAAAAACAAAGGCAAATTGAAACATGCTTTTCTCCAAGTAATAATTACACTTTAATATATACAAAGTAGATTAAAGTATATTAATTCAACCCTGCTTCGGCATGTATGCGTTCAGCATTTTATAGCGTGGTTAATTAGATCGACATTGACTTTAAATATTTAATAAATTCCCAAGCAGATCTAGTTTTATTCTAGAGCCGACTTGTTATTTAACTCTTGAAATATCAGATATTTAAGGGTTTGCGGGCCGTTAGCACTGATGTCAGCAAGGGCATCAACGGAGGTCTCTGCGGATAATGCCCTACTCTGCATAGATTAGGGCCCATTGTTTGTCTGTGTCCGCCCCTGATGAATCTCCATAGCAAGGCCAAAGAAAATAGTTGAAACATTTTGAATAAACAGAACCACGCCGGAAAAGCGGGGCATTCGATATGAATCAGTCCGGTCCGAAGAATATGATTTATGGTACGTTTAACAAAACAACCAGAATAGCGGATAGGTCACTTCCTTTTAACTGTACGTCGATTATTATTAATGATATTTACAGTTTGTAATATGATCGCAAAATATCATTATAAAATATTTCCAATCAGTCAAAATTTGATTTTTTTTGACGTTTAAAACTGACAAGAGGTACTGATGTTACATTTTCGCCAAAAAATCACAAAGCCTCCGTTGAATCCAACGTTCAACTTTATGGCAGCCATTCAAAAGTGATCGTTATAATAAATGAAATAATTAGTTTAAAACAATCAACTCAAACTTTTATGTCTGATTTTGATTTATTTTGAAGAGACTTTTTACCCTCGTACGTCTAGTTTATATGTTTCTAAACCAGACTAACGTTTCGTGGAAGTCGTTTTAAAATTATTGCTGCTTTGGTGACTTTAGAGAAAAAATTCGGACGCAATTTTGTATAAACGTTTTTTTGTATCAACTGTGTACTTTGACCTTACATTTTCTTACCCTGCGGAAAATCGAC
Source organism: Cimex hemipterus (assembly GCA_039619505.1). Taxonomy (NCBI): domain Eukaryota; kingdom Metazoa; phylum Arthropoda; class Insecta; order Hemiptera; family Cimicidae; genus Cimex; species Cimex hemipterus. The sequence continues at coordinate 18,927,236 of CM077111.1, read as the reverse complement.
TGATATTATGTATAAAATACAGACACATCAAAAGACAGTTAACCATGCATAAAAAACATATTAAATTTTATTTTATCGGTTCAAAGAGACTCCATTAGGAAGACCACTGAGTATAGAATAAAATTATTATCTTAGTCACTTGTACACTCACTAGCTGAGATATGTATCCAAGATTGTAAAATATAACCAGAAATATTTTAAGCAATATTAAACAGTAAAAGAGTGAATACGCCTTCCAACGGTTGCCAGAAAGTACCATGAGGATAAAATCCACAGGAGTTATGTACTTTTAATTATATAATTTTAATTAATTCACAAAATTGTCCCGGTGTTATCCAGCTCAAAGATTAATAGCTTTTTGTTATTTTTTTAACTTATTCTATTTTCTTATATCCTACTATTTACTTAGTTATTATTTATTAATAATTTAATGTATAGTGTTTATAGGCCGTAAGTTAATGATTATTTAGGGATCGTGAGATGCGGTCTGGTGTGGCACAGGTTTTAGAAAAACATATTCTCTATTGTGCCATCGTTTCGATCTTTATTGCCTGGCACTCTCAACACGACACGTAAGAATGGCAAAGGTCCACAGAAGACAAACATATTGAGCCCTGAAGATGATCTCAATAAAGATCGAAACGTTGGCAGGATAAAGAAAATGTTTTTCTGAAACCTACATCACACCAGATCGCATATCACGATATCTGAATAGTTACGTTTAAAATACCTACACAACAAAAGACAGTTAACTATACATAAAAAATACTAAATTTTTTTCTCGGTTCAATGAGACTCCATTAGGAAGATCGCTGAGACAATTGAGTATAGAAGAACTTATCTGTATAAACTCACTAGCTGAGATACGTGTCCATTATTTAGTAAAACATTACTATTAATATAATGAGAAATATTATAAGGAATATTAAACAGTATGAAAAAATAGGTGAATACACCTTTCCAACGGTTGCCATAACGTACAATGTGGATAAAATCCAAAGGAGCTCAAATATTAGTAGGTTTTTGTTATTTTTTTAACTTATCCTATTAGTTAATGATTATTCAGGTATCGTGAGATGCGATCTGGTAGTGACACAGGTTTTCTTTATCCTGCCAACGTTTCGATCTTTATTGCAATCATCTTCAGGGCCTGTGATTTATAAACATTGTTTTTAACTATACAAATACATGTAGGATGTGAAATTATACAAAGCTAGAACTTTTAGACTTCATGTTTAATGGTTCGGCCTGATTATCATTTCGGGATTAAATAGACGGGGATAATTTTGAAAAAGGAAGTCAAATTGATGACGAATTAGACTGTGCAGAAATGTTTGGTGTGTGGAATGTAATGTTTTATATGTTGTATTATATGTTTTGTGTGTTCTAATTGTATTGTTGTATTTGTATATGTTATGTTAATATTGAATGGTGTTACTGTTACGTTGTAGTGGTTGATTATTCTGTTGATTATACGTTTAAAGTAGTGATTGTTATGTAGAATACATTTGTATATATATCTATGTTCTTGTGGTAAAAAGTATAATGGCTTAGGGAAATAATTCTTCTAAATAATTAGGGAAGTAGCCTATTAACCGTGTTTGAATTTTTAATTATTATGTATTAAACGCACCACATAACGTACAATGGGGATAAAACCCGAAGGATTTTTTAATTATATAACTTTAATTAATTCAAAAAATTGTTCCAGGCTTGTCCAGCTCAAAAATTTAAATTTAAGTACTTTGAAGGGTGCTTAAAACGAATCTACTTTTTAAAAAAATCAAAACCTTTCGTTTTTACCAGCTGTACTGGATGTGTCTTTTAGTTGGTTTTTTTATCTAATCTTATTGCCTTATATCCTACCATCTATACTGTCATATCGTATCCAGTTTTATAAAACAAACTGAATAATATGTAACCCCTTGAAATATATCCACAATGAAATCAAAAACACTATATTAAAAACCATGTAGCTTACTTTAAAATGACAACAATAACCTAAAAAATACCACAGGATCTGATAGCAGTTAGACACCTATTAGAGGAATGCGATAGACTAAGATTTACCGAGAAAAGTGTGGCCTTAAACTTTGATAAAGGAAATCTGCAGGATTTCGAAGAGCAAGGTTCGTACTGTTCGGTTCGTTTATTAGAGATCGAGAAGGAATTCATCAAGAGTATGAGGCGCATGATTCGTGATCCTTCCATGTGAGGCACTGCGGATAAATTATGATCATTACGTTTCGTTTCAATCATCGATGTCAAGTAATTTTTGGCTCATTGGGGACTTAAATCAGTGAACGTACCCAGTATTCCCGTCTTGACGGCTCAGCCTGGTTAATGGGCCGCCTCGAATGGGTTTAATTTAAATTTCAATCAGCGGTCAGAAGCTGTCTTAAGTGGGAAGTGTGATTGGATTGCCGGCCGTCAAATAAACCCCTGCAGTGCGTGCGCGGAGATTTACACTTCATATCTCGCCGATGATGCCTGGGAGATGGGGTTAATTTCGACCTCCGCCCTTCCTAATTACAGAGAACCGTGGTGAAATTTCCAACTGCAGTCGTTAACATCGACCTTACCACGGCTTGAACCCCTCCAAATCTTCGCTACTACTTTTATTCCAAACAATACTAAATTTTAAAATAAATTTATCAGTAATTTTAAGAAAAAACAATAGAATGTACAGGTGTTTGGCTATAAGTGTCGAACCTTTCAGGTGTTTCTACTCATGTCAAACAAAAAAAAATTTGTAAACCCTGTCCAAATTTCAACGGTAAAGGAGCAGTTAAGGTTTTGGGGTTTATTGATTATTTGGAAATCGTTAGTTGGGGTCTGGTGTGATGTAGGTTTTCTGAGAAACGTTTTCTTTGTCGTGCCAACGTTTCGATCTTTATTGAGATCACCTTCAGGGCCTGGGATTTAAAAACAATGTTTATAAATCCCAGGTCCTGAAGATTATCGCAATAAAGATCGAAACGTCGGTATGATAAAGAAAATGTTTTCTGAAACCTACATCATATCAGACCGAATCTCACGATTTCGGAATAATGATCGACTAACGGTCACTAATCTCCACACGCTTTGAGTTTTTCGACGGAGGTCTAGTAACGTGCACATAAATTTTACAATTTTTAACCTGGTTTATGCCACCTGAAAGAATGAGGAAATTTTGAGTTTATTTTAATCGTGATCCCGAAACCAGTACACGTACGTTCTGTATAGACCTTGGTATTTCACAATGGAGAGTTTGGGATAGGTCGGGAAGGATTTTATGAGGGAGCAAAATTGGCAACGAAACGGTCAACGGGAACGAGTTCATTTTGCCCTCATCCACGTCATTTCGCTGATTGTCTTCCCTCGTTTTTAGTGTGAAAAAACCAGTTTTCCTCAGAGGCTGATGAAGTCCTTAGAAGAAGACATGAGGAAGACATGGGCTTAACTTGAATGTAGAAACTTTCAAAGATTATGCGTTTGAATCTAGTTTCTTTATCTAATCCTTGCTTTCGTTTACGATTAAAACCTCCCTATTTATGTCTATATCTTATGACCTTGAAGCTCCATATCTCTCAGATTTCCTACTGCGGCTTTGCCACTCTCCATCAGTACAATTCTCTCAACCATGTTTGAGCTTACACGCCTACAGAACTGTTTTGTTCGTTTTGTGTTTCCCCAAGAATATAACTGATCGGTATCTTCCAAAGGTTACACCTTTTCTGCCGCAATATTTCATTAGCTTCTTACTCTATCAGACGGTATTTTCCAACTATATATAATTTAATTGTTTTCAGATCTTCTGTATCTATCAAAAACCTTCCTATTTCTTTTATTGCCGCATGTCACAGTCAAATTTTTGTTCAATTATTAGTTTAGTTTATTTTTATTTTGTATGTATATATTTTTTATATTTTGCAGGCTTGAATCTATTGTAAATCCGTTTCGTTCATTATTAATTACCGAAGGTGAGGGTATGTCTTTTCATCCATTCATTTTCATTTTTATGTTGAAAAGAAGAACATCCGGTTCTTTTAGGGCAAAAGTAATTTTTGTGAGCAAAGATCGACCATCATTCATTCAGACCAACGGATAAATACTACTGCGTGAAAAATGATTCATAGCATTTCAGATGATTAATTTCTATTTCAGGAAAAGAGCCGTCAGATAACATCATAGATAATACATATCTTTTGGTTTGAGTTTAATTTCCTGTTTTTGATTATGGTCGTAGCCAAGTCGATTGATAATATTTTTAAACAGTGTGTTAATGTCGTTATTAAAAGAGACATTTTTAAACAGGAAAAAATGCTTTTAGAGAAATTAAGTTTTTAAACGTCACCGGTTGTAAAATGGAAGGTTAAACTGAGAAATTATTACACCATTAGTCACATTGCTCCGGTAATTAAAGGAATAAAGTAAACAAAACCCGACATCTCATAAAGTCCTTTCTCATAACGGGGGCAAAGTAATAAATTCACTTATCTTAAAAACCTCTTCTGCGTTAATCAGGTCAAAGTGAATTAAGGCACTCGGAAACTCCCGCGTTTCGTGATCTAACTCTAAAACTATCTGATCCGGTGAAGGGCCGGAAGAAAAATGTATCACGGGTAAACAATTCTTTCGAAATTGTACGAGGGCGATTTAAGGAAATTCCGTGCAGGAGAGCATTTGTATTTATCAAAGCTTTTCCGCATAAAGATTGCTTTATTCCGAGGAAAATATTTTTATTCTAAGCCCGTTATCAAAATAGAAGAAACTGCTATTTGTTTTTGCTTTTGGAAAGTTATTTCAAAACTTAAACACATCTGCTAGATAGTACAATGTTGACATTTAACATTAAGGAAACGATCCCTTGATTCTTGACCTTAACAAAACCAACAAACCAATTTAAGAAAATCAAATCACTATTCCAAATGTTGTTTTAAACTTATTAACATTTTTATAGCACAGTACGTACATTGCCCCAACTTATATGTCCTTGACGAGGAGGTCAATCCCTGCTGTAGGGGGTGACGAGTTTATAACAGTGGGTTACGATTGGCATTGATTAGGCTTACGGGTTAGAGTGAGAAGACAGTTTATCGTAGTCAGGAAAATTTATTGGCGACCAGTTTATCTACGAAATGGATTTGAGATCATTCGGGAAGCTGGTGTTGGAAAGGGTCAAGCTCTGATTGTGAGGGCTTCGGAATAAAATAAAATTAACGGAATTGGATTACATCTTGGAAATAAGGAATGTTTGGTTCCGCATGGGTACTTTTGTTCGGCATATAAAAGGAAGCACCAAGGGTTTTTCTGAGCATTATGTATTGGGCTCTTTGCAAAGGAATGATGAGGCAATGTTTGATTGAAACCCTCACTTCCAGTCCATATCAGTTTCACAATGGTGTTATCAAGCAGCCCTTTTGTTTAAAGAAGTATAGAACCTTTCATAACCTTTTGTCCTCTAAGCCGTGTGTGAGAATTCCACTCAGACGTTTGTCTACATGTATAGACCTAGATACCGCAGTTGTGAATGGTATTTGATTGCAGTAGACGGGAATATGGATTTTTTGCATAGAGTAAAGCATTAAAATAACATATGTGGTGTTTAGCGGCACACTCAACAACGACACAAAAGAGTACATCTTCACAGAAATACTTCGAGCCCTGAAGATGATTTAAATAAAGATCGAAACGTTGGCACGATAGAGAAAGTATTTTTCTAAACCTACGGCAACCAGAACTCATCACCATCTCCAAGTAATCATAAAAATCCTGGAAAGATTAGTAGACGTGAAAACAAGTGAACTTACACAGGGACTCAAACCTGACGATAACATCAGAAAAATGTCATGGGTTAATGTTCAAAGGTAAATTTCTGACGGCACACGTTGTTAAAATAGATAAATACAGCCAAGATAGAACGTCTTCTGTCTGGAGTTAGGAGAAAACCTCAGCTTGTTTCACCAAATCATTTACTTTTTCCAAGCCTGGAAAAAAAATCCCCAAAAGCCCAAAATCTCCCAGGGCTTTGTATACACCTGTACTACAATCCAACGACCTGAGAAATAAAATCAAAACTATACTTTAACCGAGTTAGAAAATAGATAATGCACTAATCGAATCGGACAACCTCGTACCACGCCGTCCAGGTTATCTATCGGCTATGCCCAACCAGTCGTCCATAAAAAAAGGACATAGAAGGTAATTGCCTAGACAGGCGTACAAGGAACGGAACGCGCTCAGTGTTCTTAAAAACTGAATAATATCATCAGCGAACGCATTTCTGTTAAATAAACTAAATATATAATTAAACAATATTTATTGTTTCTATTACTTATTACGTATTACATTTTAAGTAGCATGGATGTAAATAGAAAACGACAGATGTCGCCTTATGGCCGCTTACGTTTAGAAGTCTAATTACCCCTTCCGGTATAACCTGCGGTCGTATCTCTGTGGCTCAGTGAAACATGTTAAATTCTAATTCTATTCCACCGCTCGCTATTAAGAGTAAATTTGCTAGATTCCCCTGGAAACTTTATGCATCCAACTTTACCCTATCCCCTCCAAACAGTTTAACATAACTGTTACGTCAGGAAGACTATTTAGTAAGACTTATTTATTGAACTAAACGGCCTCAGGACGAAAACGAGGTTAAACAGGCTAACAACGTACAACAAAGCTAATTTTAAATTGAATTCAAGACCTATTTCCATAATATCTAATGTTTAATAAGGAATTATTTCGAGAGGAATATACCAGATATTATTCTCAGTCTACTCAAAGAAGCGAAATTTGGATTTTTCAAAAACATGTGGATGATGCATTAATATACGTTACAAAATTATTATTAAATAAAAAAAGTAAATTTCACAACTTATTTATAAAAAAATTAAACAAAATAACTAAGAAAACTAGATATAGAAAATGAAAAGAAAAAAATAATCTCAATAAACACAGTGGTGTACAACAATAAAAAAATTATATTGGCTTTAAAACTAATATTCAGAAATCGTCGGTCTGGTGTGATGTACGTTTCAGACAAACATTTTTCTTTGTCGTCCTAACGTTTCGATATTTATTGAGATCATCTTCACGGCTAAAAGTGCTTGTCTTCTGGGAAATTGTGTGCCATTCTGGCGTGTCGTGAGAAGAGCCTGGAGATGATATTAATAAAGACTAAAACGTTGGCACGACAAAGAAAATGTTTTTCTGTAACCTACACCACACCAGATCGGACCTCACGATTTCTGAATATTTATTAATGATCACTAACCACCACATGGTTATAATTATTGTTGGGTTGACATACAAAATAACAAAACAAAACTTACTTTTACAAGTAGTAATAAAAGAAAATATTTGTAAAGATTTCTGTTTTATAACTGCTTAAATAAACAATACGGCAAAAAATTCCGATAATAAAGACCAAATAAATATAACGGAACTAAGGAAAATAGTTCACCCGTTAATGCGCACTTGTAATATTTGATTTATGTCGGAAAAACCTAACAATTTTTAAAAAACAGAATGAAAAAAGTAAAAATTAGTAAAACTACCCGACGCGTGCAACGTGTTTTTGAGTCGAATACAACGTTGAATTTCAGAACGTAAAAATTCTTACAAAAGAAGAAAATGAAGACTAAAATTTTTAAAAACTATTTGAATTAATTCAACCGGAAACAATGTTATTATAAAATCAATTATATTTTCAATTTAAAGTCTACCATTTTTCCATATTTTATTCCAAAGACTTTATATTCACACAAGGTTTATCAACTTCATAGTCCACCCATTTATTTCGGAAACGAATAAATTTAGCAAAAATGGTTTTACAAAAACCCACGTTAATTAGGAATCGTGTGATGTAAATAGATTTAATAAAATTTTCTCCCCTAGCTGGGAAATGGCGCTAACATTCTTGATTTAAACGAGAACCTTGTATTTTTATTGTGAATTTGATTCTACAGCTTATTTTGTGCCACTTTTACAGAAAATAAAATGTTGATGTGATCGACCATTACTGTGTTATGCTCGACGGATGACCCATGCGGAGGGAGGTATGCTTTTTGTAACAAGATGGCTCTCCAAGATTATTTCGAAAACGATAGCGTCCACAAGTTAATTTGGAAAAGGAAACGTCTCAGAAAACAGTAGGGGTCATGAGGTTGCTATTACCCTTAGAGTACAATAATTTTTGGAAAAAAGGAACTTTTTTTACATATAGGATTTCTTGATCACCATGGAGTTCATTTTACTTTTAAAATGACTCTCAGCTGTTCTTATGTATGGTTGCAGATTTGACCATTCCTTAAAATTTATGTCCACAATAAAAGCGCAAATAAGTTCTCTGCCCAAAAAAGGCACAGTATAAAACCCCTACTTTTAAATTTAAAACGGGGAGGGCCATCTTGTTTTTACTGAAAGCCCTCACGGTTCTTCCGTCGAGGATAACTCAAAAATGGTCCATTCTATCGAAATTCCCTTTCAGTAAAAATGACATAAAATAATCTCTAGAATCGAATTGTACAATAAAAATATGGGTTCTCATTTGAAATAACTGAGTTAGTGTCATTTCCCAGCCAGATGGGAGTGTTAAATCTGTTACGACCATGCGGATGCTAGCCAAAATTAATTTGGGGTTTGTGTAATACCATTTTCTGCTAAAATTAATCGTTTCGGAATTAATTCGTGGGCTGTAAAAGTTGATACGTCCTGTATATATAAAGTGGTAGGATTATGGACCAACAACTAGCTATGATTATCGTCGGCCCTCTATGTGTTTTACTTACTTTTCTAGCTGTTTGTGTACATAAACCCTTCCTTTCATGCTAATAAATTTGATTCCGACATATAGCATAAAGTCAACAAAGAAACAACAAGTACAGATCACAATACATCAATCATATTTATATTTGTTTTTGTCAATTTTATAGTTGTTATTTGTCACTGTTTTATAACGTTGTTGGGTATATACTATTTTAATTTTCATTAATTTTACACCTATATCTATGGTTTTAATTTTTTATAACTGAGGCCAGTAAAATGTTTTTCTTGTTTTTAATATATAACCAGTTAATATTTATATTCACCAAACATTTGTATTGTTTCGCGTAAATATTCAGCCTTTTCAACCGGTTAGTTCAGTTCAGCCAAATCAACAGGTACGTAAATAAAGATTTGAATTTCAAAGTGTTTGAATAAAGAGAAGGATTTATGGATATTAAAAAATATTATTTCAATTAATTTAGTCAGTTTAATTTCAAGGTTATAAGTTGAGAAAAAGAAAGCCAGCGTCACGAGCGCGATTCGAACCAATGACCTTCGGCTTGAAAGGGCGCTACTCAACCCTTGGGCTATCTTGAATTAGATCCCTTCGGGCACTAACGTCCCATCTCAACGCCACCTTTTGAATTTTCCCTCCTTTTTGACATTTTTCAAATTCGTGTAATCGGATTGAATTCTCGGCGACAAATAAAATGGCCATGGAGAGGTTTAGTAAAGTGTAGTTCGTTTTAATTCATTAAATTCATTATTCTTCGTGGTCCGCTTAACGAATTAATAACATTCAATTAATTAAGGTTTTAATTTGAGATACAACAGTCAGCGTCACGATCGGGAAGTCACGAGAGCTGAAGTGGTAGGGTAGCGGTGTATCAAGCCGAAGGTCGTAGGTTCGAATCCCGCTCGTGACGCTGACTTTTTTTACCTCAACTTAAAACTTTAATTAATTGTTTGTTAAAAAATATTGTAGCCAAGAGATTTGCTTGAAATGTACTGTCAAATAAATATATCGCATAATACGAATAATTGGGGGTTTTAGTTCAAGAAATAAACAACATAAATTTAAAAATTTTTATCACCGAATTAAATAAAAATAAAGAAATCTATCATCATTGCAATGAAACTAGATAATTTTAACTGCCAAAATAAAAATAATAAAAAATACACTTTAGATTTACAAGTGTTAATAAGTAGAGTAAGCATTGACATAAAGGGTTTATGAGGAAAACCGACCACTGTTCTACAACAGGCGCCAATAATCCAAAACTTGATAATGTTGAATTATCAAGAATGTAGCCATTTCCACAATCTGGGGTCATCATTGCACCTAAACCAAAGCGCTTTTGATGGCCTGTTATAGGATTAACTCTTTACAGCTTTGCGACCATTACTTATTATCTCTGTTTTCACTTTTCATGAAGTAGTAAACAAAATGTCATCGCCCTCATTTAAACCCGACAGTGTTGAGACAGTTGAATTTAATCTGCTTTTATCCTCTGCTCCGTTAAAAATAAAATATTTTAACAGCCCTATAAATTCTAAAAGAAAAACGAAAGAAAAGAAAGAAAAATGCTTTATATAATTCTTCTTTCTTTATAATAACACTACTTTCAGTATTTCAAAGATTATGTTTTGTTTAAAAAATTTTAAATACATTCGGGCTACTATGTTAAACTAAATTTATTTAAAGAATAAACAAAATACAACTTCTTAAAATACTAGTTCATCATCTGTTTATTTATTTTTTAATTAGGATATGTTACATCTGGAAGTAAAAGATTCCGTTCTTGTATAACATTAATTATTTAGGTATGTGTTAAGATTATCGATAATTATTCAGAAATTGTGAGATGCGGTCTGGTGTGATATAGTTTTCAGACAAACATTTTTTTATAGTGTCACGTTTCGATCTTTATTGAGATCATCTTCAGTGCTCAAAGTGTTTTCCTACTGTGTAATTGAGTACACTCTCAACACGGAACTCAAGAATGACACAATTACCGAGAAGACTAAAACTTTGAGCCCTATAGATGATCTCAATAAAGATCGAAACGTTGGCACGACAAAGAAAACGTTTTTCTGAAACCTACATCACACCAGACCGATTTAAGAATAATTAATTATTTAGATTGGATCCAATCTTATTTCAAGTAAATAATGATGAGGAATGTATCCCAATAATAGTCAAATATATTAATTTGTCTAACATTTTAAGAGATAAGTCAAATACAAAGAAAGAAGAACTATTTCAAACTAATTATTTTCAACTAAAAATTATGAAATGCAAATGTTTTATTATTATTTTTGTAAGGTACAGCCATCCTTCGTTGAGCAGCCAAGACACACTACGTTTGCTAATAAAAATTGGGCAAAATCTCTCTTGTGAGGGATAGGGACAGAAATTCCAGAGGCGGCGGTCTACGGGCCGAGAATGTGACAAGACTGACCACCTCGGACACAACAAGGAATTAATTGAAACAATAAATCAAAATAAGGACAAAAGAGAAAAAGTATGTAGATGGATAGTAAGAGAGAACAGAGAAAGAGATAGATAATGAGAAGAACAAAGATTATGTATACGTAATGTCTCCCACTCACTCACTTTCTCTCTCGCACTCTCTCTCTCTCTCTCTTTTTCTTGCACGCACGAGCACACAGCAGCGCGCGAACAGACATACATTTTTCTATATACCTTTCTACTAATTACCCACTTATCTATCTTTATTTTCTTATTAACTATCTACATTTCTATCTAATACCTATAATACTGGGTGTCCTTTTTTGATGACCCGGCTTAATTTCTTTCGAGCCAATAAGGCTACAGAAAAAACATTAAATAGGTGTTTAATCTTTATAAATCTAGTTTCAAATTTTTACGTTAAAATTATTCGTGTTACCTCAGGTCCAGTTCAACCCCAAAATTTTTAATACGACCATATACATCCGAAAAAAACTTTACGCTGAAAACAAACGTGCAATTGGAGTTTTAAGCCGGTCAAAAATGACAGCTATTGGAAAAAAGAAACCGGCAGCGTAATTTAAACGAGGAACAGAATATTTGACTGCATGTTCGCAAAAATCCGAATTCATCCCTTTGAAATGTTCGAAGGGTTTTGCGTTTTTCAAAAATAATTCAGCAATCGTGAGATGCAGTCTGGTGTGATGTAGGTTTCAGAAAAACATTTCATTTATCATGCCAACGTTTCGATCTTTATTGAGATCTTCTTCAGGGCCTAGGATTTACAAACATTGTTTACATTTAACAATAACAATTGATTGAATATAAAAAATATATTGTATAAATTCACTTTTTTTTCACATTCTTGATGTACTTGTTAAATTAAACAATATTTGAAAATCCCAATCCCAGGCCCAGAAGATGATCTCAATAAAGATCGAAACGTTGGCACGATAAAAATAAAATAAGATAAAGCAATTGGTTTTGTGAAACTTACACATCACACCAGACCGCATCTCACGATTTCTGAAAAATTATCGATTAATGGTCCTAATCACCAAACATTTTTCAAAGAATAGTGATGTAATTGGACTTACAATTTTAAGCCGTACCAATATCTTGTTCCATAGTCAATAGTCAAAAGTCAATATCTTCTTGTTCACGGACTTCGGGCCTATAATTATGACAGTCGTCTATCGAAGATTACATAAATTTTTCTGGACTGATGCAACCAATTTCACTCTAAAGGTATACTAAACTGTTGCAATTTTCGAACGTATGTAAAGGAAAAATTTTTTAATCTTGTCATGATCTGCTTCACAGTACCGGTTAGTGTAAACTTCTATGGAATAAATTATTCGGACCTTATTTCTACGAAAATATTGTACATGGTAAAACAGGTAATTGAATGGAGGGAGGTTTTACCAACACTATTAGATGATGTTTTGCCATAGGTTTAACATTTTGGATCAATTTAAAATCCGAATGCACCATTGTATCAGAGTAAAACCTTCTTTAAAAGTAATGTGTCAGGATGTTAATGGTCGTATTTGAAATTAAACTGTGTTAAGGTACTCTGTATAATTTTCTTTAGAAAAACGTAAAAATTCGAAACTAGATTAACAAACAATAAATGCGTATTTTTTGTTTTATTAATGGCGGTTGGTTCCACAGAAATTGTAAAAAAGAAACCCTGTAAATTAAAAAATAATAATAAATAAAAAATATAAATTTAACAAATGAGTAAGCAGGCCAACAGTTCGGCATGACACAGACGTTGTACTGGTTTAGCCTATTCTAAGGTCGTTATGTAAAGTTCCATATATCAAAGGGCGTTTCCAGATATGCGGGTATTCGCCGAATGCCGATTGCCGCCGAATATTCCGGAAATGCAGCCAATTCCCGAGATGCACAGTCTTCGCATCGCCAAATAGCGTGACTACGTAGACATACATGCGGGTTTTGTATAATCTCCTAGATGTTTACGAAACAGTATATCCCAAATGCTGCGAGTCCTCAACTTAGACAAATTGGGATGGACAAAACTGAAACAGTCATTTCTGCAGCTGTGGTTACTCTATCTTGTGCACTGACAACAAACTAATTGAAAAAAATTATATTTTTTTTATTTTGAAATATTGCTTTATTAAAACAACACTGGTTCTGTTTCGTAAACATCGAGGAACTCCAAAACTGTTGCATTGGGTCAATCAGTTCCTAATAAGAAAAGAATTGTTATTGTATAAAATAAAACATCTACACTAGTTAGAGATGGTTTGTTAACGAAAAATAAATCTTATCAAATACGCTTACTGTTGATTTTGATAACAGTTGACTGTAGATAAAAGGAAGTACAATACAATTACATTTTATTCCCGACTATGAGTACGGTTTGAAAGCGGTTACTTTACGAATGTTCGTGTCCTTTGAAATGGACGAGAAAACAGACAAAATTTCGAGCACCGGATGTTGTTATTCGGCGAATGGCCGAGCGTCCACCCACTCTAGTCGGGGTTAGGCAAAAATTGGCGCTGTATTCGGCAAATACCGCATGTCAAGAGCCAATTTAATAATTATCGAATAAATACGTCTTCCCATTTATTGCTTACTTAATTTTCTGTTTTTGTATCATTACAAAATTATCTTTAAAACCCAAGTAAAAATGTATGTGTATTTATATTAACTGCCTTAAAAAAGTTTGTACCAAATCCGTAACAATCAACCTGGCAATTACCCTTTCTTAACTTTCTTAATTGAATTTTTTTTTCTTAAATTTTAACCTCTACCATTTTTCTTTAAAACGGATACCAATCTGAAACGAGACTAAAAATATTTAACATGTGTTTTTGTTTTTTTGATAACCTCGTTGGTTCAAGAAAACTCACCCGAGCCATCTTAAAACAACACCCTTCTACCAACATTCATGTATACGCATTCGTCTAAACATATAACCTATTTATTCACGTGTATGTATATTATTTTATCTTAGGAATTAGGAGGCTGATAGGTATTCTGACAGGCCACTGCCCATTGAGAAGACACCTCTTTGTAATGGATATCCTACCAGATCCCTTTTGACGTTTCTGTGAAATAAAAGAAGAAACGACAAGGCACTACCAGACCAAATAGACGGGCTTTGACACAAAAGTAAGTTCCCGTGTATCAAACTTGCATTGTCTTCTCTTAGTAAGGATAGATGCTTCCCGACCGTTTTCAAACCATTGCACGTTTATCTTGATGCACCAACGAATGCACCAGCCTGTAACGACGTCTAGGTTTTGATGGGTTGTTACTGTTGTTATGCTACTGCCAAAGAGTGAGGAGAGGATCGCAGTGACCGCAATTTTTCGATTTGTGTGTATAAGGATGTCTACGCTCTAAACAGAGAAGAAGATTGTCCTAGTTTCCATGGCGAAAGGCCGGCCTTGGTGGGCTTATTATCTAAAAACTCTGTACTCTCAGTCTATACGCTATAAAATGTTTTCTGACATACAGAAAAATTACTGGGCACTGGGCAATAATGCTTGTTTATTTTTCGTCGCAGGAGTATTTGGATCAGGCACCAAATACTCGGAACCCGTGGGAAAACACACCACTATCTTCCAAGCTGAGATAGAAAGATGGGTCCGATTCAACCAAAATAAAGGATACAAAAACAAGAATATAGCTATCGTATTAGATAGACAAGCAACCATCGTAGCACTAAGTTCAAATATCATTAGCTCAAGAATGGTGCTGAACTGCGCAACTAAACATATTAGGTGCGCAAAATAAAGTAAGCCTCTGCTTGGTCCCAGGACACACGGGAGTAGAAGGCAATGAGAAAGCGTAAACCCTCGCAAGAAAAGGGGCAGCTACACCGCTGACAGGACCCGAAACCTTCTGCGACACATCCACACTATCAACGATTATCTCAGACAGAAAGACAAAAAGAAAATAAGGGTACTCTGGAATTCACTTGTTGGACATAAACAATCCGAGAATCTTCTAGCCAACTTCGGAAAGAATGAAATCACAGAATGTGTCAAAGGAGGCAGGAATAGACTGCGAATCATAACATGATACCTAACAAGACACTGTAGATTAAATGGAGACCTAAAGAAAATTGGAGTAATCCAAGATGGCACATGCAGATTCTGCAAAGAAGCAGAAGAAACACCAACACATCTATTAACAAACTGCGGAGCAACATTAGCCCGCAGGATGGAGTGTTTTGCGATGTACAATGTGACCATAAAAAAACTTCAACCAATAAAACCGGGCCCATTAATCAAGTTTCTTGATGAATTAGGACTCACCGATGTGCTCTAGGAAGAGAACGGGGAATAAAATAGCTTTTAAAAGGCGTAGCACCCTGGAAATTCTCAATCAATCAATACTTTTGGTTCATGTACATATTCAGTGGTCTTAATTTTTCAATTAATTACGATTTTCATTTCAATAAAAATCTAAGATAAAAAGAATAATAAATTTAAGTAATTTATTAGCGTGAATGGTTCGGTTTTAAACCAGTCCTGAGGGGTTTAGTCAAAGTCAAATAATAACATGACAATATATGACAGAGATAAGATGAGGATAAGAAATGAAAATCAGTGGGAAAGATGCAGGAATGGAAAAACCCGCAGAAATAGCTGTTATTATGTAAAAATTTTCAAGGTTTGCACAGAGGACCGAAGTTGAGAAACTTGAGGGTTATCGGTTCATAAGTAATAAATAATTAATAATAGTAGAACAGTAATCTTGACTAAAGTTTGGATTAATTGCATAAGTTATTGATCAGATAATCCGCCGATTATTTCTTCAATAATGAAGGTTAAATTAACATTTACTTCTGTCTTTAGTGACAAGCCTGTTGTTCCTGGAGATGGCGGCACTTGAGAAACAACAGGTGCAGCAGGCCGTTCATGATTGATTTAGGCCCTCATTTGTTTCAGAGTATGAATGGTTCTACAGTCCGACGTGCAGCGGTGCGGGTTAATAGGCCAATTACACATTAATTGCGAATTTGCGGAAATTAGTTCTCAGGGATTCGCGCGATTTAGCTCTGGTGTTTTTTTTTTCGTCGGTGTTTGTCAACATGGTTTAAAAAAGTCACCGGGGACACTGCGGTTCATCCATCATATAACTGTCAGCGTTCTGTGATAATTGGTGGGTTGATAAATGGCGTATTTCCTCACAATTTCCTTCCGGCCTTCGTTCACCAAAACTTTACTTTTTTGGCGACTCATTATGACATCGACAAAATGAACAGAGTGATGAAGAAACTAATTAAAAATTACCACCTTGGTGCTAACAAAAGAAAGAAAAGGAACACAATCGAAGAAAAAACTTTGTTTGTTTTTGTCAACGGCTAATAATATTATGATTAATCTGAAGGTACGGGAAAGAAAATATTTTTCTGAAACCTACGTTTGTAGCGTCGGTGGCCGCAACAGTTTGTGCGATTATGCGATGACACGACGCTCATCGCTGTAAGGTGAAGGTCCCGGGTTCGAATCCAGCGGCCCTGCATTCTAACCAGACATACTTACAAATGGACGTTTTTCAAAAATACCGGCTCCCCGAGGGTTGACATAACCTCTGCTGTTGCGAAGGAATTAAAAAAAGAAGTCTCACCAGGCCGCATCTCACGATCTCCAAACAATGAATACATATTTTCTATTTGATAAATAATTTGTAGAAAATAAAAGTTGGGCCGGCTAATTTACGACCAAAAAGAATATTCGGAATATTCAGCAAATGTTAAAGTAATCCTATTGGGAGTAAAATAAATAAAAATTTCCGTACAATTAGATCACGGTAAACTGTGAATTATTTCTGCTTGAATTATAAAAAAAAAGGTTGAAAACATTTATCTGATAAAACCTAAAAGACCTATAGCAATTTTGTTTTATTTATCAACTGTTCTATAAAATAACGCTTAAATAAACCAATTGTGAGTAGGGTGAAATGTACATAGTGGTTATGACATTTTTTCCTGGACAAATTGCAAGTTTTTAATCAATCTGGCATTTCGAGCATAAGATATTGAATTACATAAACTCGGGCGAACCGCACTTCACTGGAAAACTATTGTTCCAGAAAAGACAATAGACGTGGTAAATGAACTGTCCACTACACTCCCCGGAAACAAATCTGGTCTTAACTTTCCCATTTGAGCCAATAACTCATGCGATAAAGAGTTCCAGAAATTCACAGTACGAAGTGGCGAAAACAGAAGGGACAAAAGACGTCATCGAATCTTGGGTGACGGTTCAAACGGGCGATAATGGTTTTATTCCGCCTGGTTCTACTCTCTAGGAAAAAAAATGACGATTTATTTTTCCTTTCCTCTTTTTACCCTATTTGGAAATCCTCCAGCAGTTAACGCTGGGGGTTCCGACGGCCGGCACCATGGACGTGGTCGGCTTCACAGAAAGACTCAACGACTCGGGTATTCGTGCCAACGTTCAACGATTGTGAATCTATCCGATTCAAGATCGTCTGTTTCTGAAGAGGGGAAGAATCGATGCTTCAAAACTCCGGACTCGACGGAGCGTGAAAAGTTCGGTCTAGGGTCAAGGGCAGTCGGTTTTTCCATTTCCGTTCTCTGATCGAACGGAACTCCAGACTTCAAGTTCCCTCGACGCCGAGCTAGGGAATATAAAATTTCCTTACCGATTGTAACAAAGCAAACCACTAGTTTAAAAAAATATACCGAGGATTAGGACAAAAAAAAAACCTTTATACGGACTCGCGGGACTATACATTCTTTCCTCACACGAGTCAGATTTTTTAAAAAGCGAGTATGAGTTAAATTATTACGCATCCATTGCACAGAAGACATCAGAAAATATAATTCGTATTAATGTAATCCAATACATAGTAAATATGTTGGTTTCAAATAAATAATAAAAAAAAGAATGCTGAATGAAAGACGTAATTGTCTTGCGTTATGGTATAACTAGCGCCTAAATGGTAACCAAGAATTTTGTTTTTATAAACAAAATAAAGCTTAAATCAAATTAACTACCCGATCAAAGTACATAATGACTACAGTTTTGCTAAGACTACATGTCCTAAAAATCCCCATTAATAAAGTATTACATTTCAATGAAAAGAGTATAAAAACAAATAATTTTACGTTTTTAGTAAAAAAAAAATTTAAAAACACATTTATTTCTATACTGAACTAGCCTGAGACAATCAAAATACACAAGTTTTTAAATAAATATTTGCTATTGGTACTATGTCCGCACATTTGCAAAACACAAAAAATCATAAATGTGTAATGTTTAGTGACCGTTAATTACTGATTATTTGGGGATAGTGAAATGCGGTTTGGTGTGACGTAGTTTTAGAAAAACATTTTTGTATCGTGCCACGTTTCGCACTTTATTGACATCATCTTCCAGACTTGGGTTTTTTAAACATTCTTTAAATTATATAAGAAATGTAAGATGTAAAAATATGAATTTATACAATTATAATAATTTTAGACTCAAACTACTCATCCAGTGAGAATTGATTTATTTAATTTAAGCATTGTTTTACATGGCAGTTGACAAATAAAACAAAGTTGCTAAAGATTTTATAAGATAAATGTTTTCAACCAATTTTTTATAATTCAAGCAGAAACTGTACAGTGATCTAATTGCGTGAAAATTTTTTTTGTCTTACTATCAATAGGAACTAAAGTTAATATCATTGTATAAATTCATTTTTTCAAATCTTACTTGTATAATCTACTTGTATAGTTTAGACAATGTTTATAAATCCCAGGCCCTGAAGAGGATCTCCATAAAGTTTGAAACGTTGGCACGATAAAGAAACTGTTTTTCTAAAACTTACGTCTCACCAAACAGCATCTCACTATCATCAAATAACCTATCAGAATGTTTTCTCTTGATCTATTTTTAGTTTTACAAAATATCTAATTAGAAATATAAACATTTTTATGTAAAATACAGAAAACCGCGTTTATTTTCAAATAAAGATAGGCTGTTTTGTATAAATAATATTGGTAAAAATATTAATATAATTTAAATTGCTTATATAAAAATAATATAAGTAATGTATTTACAAATCACACAATAAATGTCTTAACGGGAGTTGACAACCTTTCTTGCTCTCAACTCAAACAACTTTACTCAAGGACAAATCCTTACCAAGTAGGTCCCGGGGCCATTTCCGTTTTAGTCGTCTGACAAGATTATATAGAGGGATTATGTTGGACATGGCTAATGGGTTGGGGTGAGTGGTGATTTTTTTTTTTTTTTTTTTTCAGCGGAAGGTGAAGAATTTGGTGGGGATTAATTTATTTAAAAAGGGTATTTTGAAATCGTTGTGAACTATGATTCGGAAATTTGGATGGGAAGGAATGAATTCGTCCGATATGTCCAAATCGGTTTAAGAAGTGTTTTGTATAATATCAGTTTGTTTTTCGCCAAAATGTCTGATTTGCGTCCAAGTTTCCGAAGACCTTGTTTGAACGATACATCGAGTAAATAATTAACTGCGTAGATCCTATTAATTATTCATTTTTCCGTATTTTTTATACTAACGTACGTTACATAATACGTTTTTCACATATTTATCTGTTTGAAATGTATTCTTTGTTTTTTTTAGAAATCTTTTATCTGTATTGAGATTGTTGACGGCAAAAGTCATAGTATGCGATAATTTTTTGAATATTTTTAAAAGTCGAAATAATCGTTTACAGAGATCAAATTTAAATACAATAATATATTGATGTCTTGCGGTCATTTTTGGGAAGATAACAAAACTGTTCACGTTCTGATGGAAAAGCATGTTCTCAATACGACAAATAATTTGTCCAAAACTAAGCCTAAATATTGACTTATTATATTTAGTTTATTGAAAGAAAACATTACGTAAAATAATTTCTGCGGTACAGGAGGTCTTAACTTATAGAGCAGTGAGAAACGTCTGTTCAGTTCCTGACTTATTTTATGATAAGAAATAAAAATATTATGACACGTGCCGCGGCCCAAGGCCCAGAGCCTTTGTTTATTATGTATTTTGATACATCAGGCGATCTGTTTGTCTTTTTTCGTGTTTTTTTTTATTTTTTCGTCCGACAAGAAAATATACAGGATCCTTTCAAGTAAGATTGAATATATAAATTTCAAGTTGAGCAGATATAAATATAAAATATGCATTAGTAAAACAGCAATTTTTATCGGTTAAACATCTTAAATACAGCTTTTTGTCTAGTTAGAACTCTTAATCGAAGTTGGAACCTTAATCAACATTGTTTTATTAATTTATTATTGTACGTGTGATAAGAAAATACATGATCCTGAAAAGTGAGATTGGATACATAAATTTCAAGACCAGCAGACAAAAAATGCTTCGGTAAAAAACAATTAGAATGGGTTAAAGATCTTAAGATCTTAAATACATCTTTGTCGCGTTGGAACGATTAATTTTGTTTTTGTTTTGTTATTGACAATCCGTTTTAATTTTTTATGTTTATTATAAGTTGTAATGAATCCATTTTAGCCTATAATTACTTCACATACTCGATAACCCTTGTTCCTCTATCAACATACCCAAAACATTCACCCTAATTATTAATAATTAATAATTTTTCGGTATCTGAATCACTAAATACCAATATTTTTCAATACTGTTATTTGTTGTATACAAAACTACGCGTTCACCTCGTAGTGGTTTGTCTTACATTAGGCTTTTTCATGTCTTTATTTTTAATGGAGGAAGAATCATATTGCTGTCTAAAAGAAATTACTTCCATTGAGGTGAGTTTGCACCCCCATTGGCATGTCCATTTGACCCGGTCGTAGGAAGTATAAAAACGCAGTATTAATTAACAAATTTGGACTACACACTGGTCTGTATAATATAAAAATATTACATACTTAAGAAAATCTTAGCTTTTACGAGAAACCACATTTTGCTACAATGCGCTAGAGAATTTATAAAATAGAAGAGAATAAAAATAAAAAATAGTGCATTAACCATTAGCGTTTTATTTTTACTTCACACACTTAATTAAATTAAAAAATGGAATGAATAGAACCAACTTTTATCTTCCCTTTTCTAGGAAAAGAAATTGAATTAATTTTCTTAGTAGCATTATAAATAAAAGTCGAAGTGGGAACATTTCTTTTGGCAGTAGGGGCAGTTTTTCAACGTACTGAAATAACATCCCCGTCATTCTATTTAAGACTTACAATCGCAAAGTCTCCCGGGTTTGTTTCCCGGGTCAACGCCACGTATGACTTTTGTCCAGGGGAGAAAATCGCGTATTTAGAGCCTCCAGGGAGGGGTTCGATGTTTCCATATTTCCTACTGACTCGCTACATAAATTCCCCCCTGTGCCTCCACCTGGAGGTGGGCCACAAATTTTTCTGACGACCTTATTTATCAACACGGCATCCCTGAATTATCCAATGATGAGCAACGGAGGAAACGGTTTGGGCGGTGGAATTCTCTAGGTTTTGGAGCAAAATGTAAATTGAAATACTTTTTCCTAAGTTTCCATTTCATAACAACAAAGCCAATAATTAACTCAATATAGGCCATATAAAAACATTTTAAAATAATTATTCAGATATCGTGAGATGCGATCTGGTGTGATGTAGTTTAAAAAAAAAACATTTTCTTTAACGTGTTTTCTTTATCTATTTTTAAATAATAGAAAATGATTCTATGGTTTGTAAATATGAATAATTAGAAATTATAGTAAACAAAATAATTTTTTTTAATTCGTTTGAATACGTTTGAAATGGTTCTTGTGTAGTTCAAATAATTTACTGATAAGTATTTTTATAAATCGAATTAGTGATTTTTGTTAGTAAGCAAACTTTAGGAGTAAGTTGTTGAAATACATATATTCCATAATGAAAAAGAAAAATTCCCCCTGTTAAGATACAACGTTTCTACTTGGAAATAAGGAAGTCATTTCAATATTTAAAATAGTTGGCTTAGATAAAACGGGACTAAAGGGGCGGGAAAGTAGTCAAGTTATGTAAAGTTGGCCAAGCCGCTATTTCCTGTTTGGGTTAATAGCGATATTTGTATCCAGGTAGACGCCGACAGCGGTAGCCTGTGGGGTCGACGCGGAAGGGAAAATAGCCGGAAGAGTCTTATCCCGGGCTCTACCGTCCTGTTCCGTGCTTTGCATATTTCAGTTTGTCGTATTTACTATCTTTCCGGAGATTCCGCACGAAAGGAAATATCATTTTATTTTATTATAACTAAGTATGTTTCCTGAGCTAAGTAAAATAAACATGGCCGTTGTACGCATTAACAAATAAGTTCCTAATTAGCAAGTGTTTTTTAACCGTTATTGACTGTTTACATCTTATTACTTTACCTCCTATATAATTAGTACATTAGATTATATATTCTAAAAAGTATCAGACCTTTTGGAAAGGCGACACTCAGTTCCTTCGTCAAGCTTTCAGCTCTTTTATCAGAACTTTAGCGGGGGGAACACGCTTCGCGACGCTACCCAATGCTACCCGCCACTTCGTCTCGTTTAGTAGGGTGTGCACATCTATGCGACATCAAGCGCACGCCACGTACAGTCAGACAGCGCGTATGACAAATCAGTACCACAATCGAAATTCTTTATTTTGGGAAAAGCCATGTAATAAATTGTTTGTTAAATTTCATTGTTTTAAATAAACTTATTCCAGGTTGTGATCATTTTCCGGCCTAAACCATCATTACTAAATAATTTTTGAAAAACATGAATATTTGATTTGTGCAAAACCATGAAATTAAATTGTTAGTTAAATTTTATGAGCAAAACCACGAAATAAATCTTTGTCAAACTTAATTGTTTAAAATAAAATTATTCCGGTGTTTTGCTCCATTTTCTTCCTGCCAATCATAATTAAATAATTTTATAAAAACTTATGAATTTTTTATCTCGTTTAATTTGGTTTACTTTAAAATAAACATGTTGTTATGATAATGTAATCAATACAACGACAAAATAAATATACATAGTTTAAAATAAAGTACAAAAAATATAAGTGTTTTGTTCTGACACTACTCGACAAAAATGGTTTAATTTTATGAACAAAATCATGAAATAAATTTTTGGTTAAATTTTATAAGCAAAACTGTGAAATAAATTTGTTAATTTTTATAATCAAAACCATGTAAAAAATTGTTAGGTAATTAATTAAGGTTTTTAGTTATTAATTGGTCAAGCGGACCAGGAAATTAGTGAATTTATTGTTAGGTAAATTCATTCTATCAAAAACTGATATTCCGCTGCTTTGGTCAATTTTCTGCCAAACCATTAAAAATAATTTTAAGAAAAATAAAAAAAAACGAATTTTTGATCTCGCTTAATTTGGTTTCTATTAAATTATTATTCTGTAATGAATATAATACAATAATACATAAAATTTGAGATATCAAAAAATATGAAAGTTAAGTTAAATTAAATATACATAGTTTTAAATAAACAACAAAAATATACGTGTTCTGCTCTCACGCTACTCGACGAAAATGTGTAATTTTATGAGCAAAACCAAGAATAAATTGTTTGTTAAATTCATTATATCAATAAATGGCATTCCGGTGTTTTGATCAATTTTCTACAAAACAAAAAAAAAATTAATTTTTTTAAATGAAAACTAATGAAATTTTGATCTCGGTTAATTTTGTCTTTATTAATACAACTATGTTGTAATTAATATAACGGCAATAATACATGTAATTTGAATAAAAATTTCAGTGTCAGGTTCTTTTGTCTTCGATTGTACTCGATG
Organism: Cimex hemipterus; assembly: GCA_039619505.1. NCBI lineage: Eukaryota > Metazoa > Arthropoda > Insecta > Hemiptera > Cimicidae > Cimex > Cimex hemipterus. The sequence goes on along the minus strand of CM077111.1, from coordinate 18,903,257 downwards.
CTACTCGACGAAAATCTGGAAAGTGGGGATCGCATAGAGTAGGATAGCGTTGCGTGTCCTCGGGCAGATTTGCACGGGGCTAATACCATCTTTTGGAAAATTGGACATCGGATTTGCATCTGGTGAGTTCGGGTAGCGTCGGGTAGCGTTGCATCGGGTAAGTGTTTCACGCTAAAAACCGTACACTAAATCGAATTTAAAAGTTAACAAAGTGAAGCTAATTGTTTCTACTTAAATTAGTTAATAGAGTTTGTTGACAATATTATGATATATTTAGGTTAAATCCAGTTGTATTGGCTCATCTGTGTTAACATAAACGGTTATATTGTTTGATTTCATTTAATAATTAATTTAATTAGCAATTCTATCAATCTCAAATATTATAGTTTTAAAGTTCTGGTGAAAGATTCTGGAAAGGTCGATGCAGGACCTGACTCTTTTCTTTCCAATCGGCCTAAACCCCTGATCTTTTTTAGACAAATTATTATGTCATCAATTATTGTTGCATATTTTCTAACTTAGAAATAACATTATAAAGACTTTGAACTAGTAAATCTAAAGGTTATATATTTTTGTTTAACTAGTAATTTAATTATTTTTTAAATTGAATTTATGTTTTTTTTAAACTATTAAACCTAAAAAGGTTGTTACAAAAGTTCGTGTACATGAACGCAATAACTTTCTACTCCCATTGTTAATGATAATAGAATGTTTTTGTTTATACTATTTACACCAATATTTGCTTCAAGTAATGTATTATTAATTAGTCACCGAGTTTGCTTTGTTGGGTAATTGCGAAGGTTTGAGAAAATCATTTTGGGGGAAAAGTTGGAGCTTCAAGCTTCATTTGGAATTCGTCTCTGGTAGTCAATCGATCGACTTTACTATTTTCTCTGCTGAACGGACCTTATTTAGTATTATGAGTCTTTTCATTGGTAAACAGGAACCAAGCATTTTTTCAACACGCCGTTGACACAGGTATTGGGTTGTCCGGAAAATAATGCAGGATTTTGTTTTCATTAAAAAAAATCTATATAAAATATTCTGTTTACGTTTACAGGATTACTCATTTGTATGAATGTCAACACTTATTAATCCTCTTCCAAATGATATTGTTTGTTTACCTCTGTAGCATTCCGCTACTTGGAAATAATTCAGTCATCCTTATAATGTCAAAGCGAGAATTTCGTACGATTTTCTTTTACGAGTTTAAACTCGGCCGAAGCGGAGCCCAAACGGCTAGAAACATTAACCAAGTCTGGGGCGAGGGTTGTGTTAATGAGTGCACTGTGCAAAGGTGGTTTAAAAAATTTCGGGAGGGAGATTTCAGCCTTGAAGATGAAGAAGGTCGTGGAAGGCCTTCCTCTCTTAATGATGATGTTCTGCGATCAGTGGTGGAAGAAAACCCCAAAACAACTGTTCGAGAACTTGCAGAGCAACTCAAAGTCAGTAAAACGACCGTCGCTGACCACCTCTTTGGTCAATCGGAAAGGGCCCATTTTGTTGCATGACAACGCTCGACCACATGTGTCACGTGTAACGTCACAAAAATTATTGGAGCTTGGCTATGAAACTTTGCCTCACCCACCCTACTCTCCGGACCTCTCGCCTACTGACTACCATATTTTTAGACACCTGGACCACTACTTACAACACATAATATTCAAAAATCAAACGGAACTGGAAAATGCATTTATTGACTTTATCAATTCTAAAAATTCTGAATTCTACTCAGACGGAATTAATAAGTTACCAACACGTTGGGAGAAATGTATTGAGAGTATGGGAAATTATTTTGATTAAAGAACATTGCTTTAAAGTAACTAGTTTCTTTTTTTTTTTTTTAATACCAAAATCCTGCATTATTTTCCGGACAACCCAATAAAATTGTGGGAAAGAGTAGGTTTCGTATAACCTAGTATTTATCACAGGTAAGTCATCATCTGATTCTAGCCTTGTTCGATCGTTGGCTTAAGTCTTCGGCGGGTTTGCTAACTACGAGGGCGTGGAAAATAGTATGAGTTTTATGCTTACAAACTAAAATAATGGTACTGGCATCAGATCCAACCATTGGGCAATAAATATATGAATTGGAAACAATAGACTATACATTGAAAATGAGTCTTTTGAAATAAATTTATTTATATAAAATTTATGCAGAAGGGCTTTTGTAACGAAAAACGTGATTGAACTGGTTTAAATAGATAATCCGTAATGAAAACTTTAGTAAATTCCATTAACTTTTTTTTTAATTTCGGTCCCTCGTAAAAGGTGGGAAGTGTATTCGCGGTTGAAAATAAATATAATTATTTATGTATGATAAGGTATGCAAGGAAGTCCCAGTTTGGCACCCGACCTGACAAAGTAAATACATTATTATTAAAATGAAGCGAAAATCGATTCCCCTTTCACTGGTAATTCCTTGATTAACATACATATTAAATTGTTGTTTTAATTTACTTGCTTGGCGTTTCGGCTTTTTTATGTTGATACGGCTTTATTGTGACTTTTTATTATACTGCACATATAAAGATTTGATGACGAATATTGATTGTTGAACTATGTGTAATAGTTAAATTCTTCACAAAAAATTTAAATACACGTTTTTAATTATCTTTTATTATATTATACTATATTAAAAAACCTCAAGACTCTGATAAAATGTAAGAAAGTTTAAGTGCAAAGGATGACAATCGATTACAAAAATAAAAACAAATTTCTCGTCTGTAATTCGGCCCAAATTTTGGCAAAAACATTGTCCATGTTTTTCGATTTTTTTTCTGCCCCATGTATCCGGGCGCAAAATAATGCTGTAGCCTAGAGGGTACAAGCCTAGAACAAGACTCGAGTCGGCCTGGGCGGCGGGTGCCTTATCAGAGGCACACAAGTGTTAAAGTACCAGATCCTGTCTGCATAGTAGTCAAAATTCAGCCCCTGTTACACCGGGAATGGATTCGTAGCGGTTAGTGGTGACATCCCTGGCATGAATTAAGAGAAGAGGCTGTCTTCTACCTGTGACCTTCGCACGAAACTTGCGCATAACTGCCATTATACACCCGGCCTCATGGGATACGGCGGATCGTACGGCAGCGTATAAGCGTTGAGGACACTATGGTTATGCTAAAACGTCCCTCGAATGCGTGAGTAGTGGCGGACGAGAACTGGTAGTGAATCGGTTACTCCTACTCGCGTATGCTTTGCACGTAGGAGTAGGCTGAGCTCGATTGGAGCCTTTTACCGTAGGCGCTCTCCCCTTAGGTGCGGTTAGCTATTCCACTTTAAACAAAGCCGCGGCTGGAGAGGATCGGATAGTTTCTAATCCCATGTTGGGCGGGGGGAAGCCCCACTACTGGGGCGTAGAGTTGCCAGAGAGGAAATACTCTACCCAGGGAGTGCGCGGGAGACCAGACTGATGGATTTCGGCTTCCGTAGCCCTTTGCGCGCGGCATACGGTTCGATGGTCAATGCGGACCCGACCACTCCGAATGGGCGAGCGGTAGTAACACCCTTCTGTCGTATGTGGAGGGGCGTCAGCTCTCAACTTGAGAATCAAAAAGTCCGATAAGGTGCGGTCGTTACATTGTCCTTTTTAGGACGACCGAGTATAGGGAAGCAATGCCTCTGGTATCTTGACCGAGCATGACCTTCCAAGGTTTTTTAGATCATACGGTCATCAATCTCTAATTCTTTTCCTTTCGGCGAATTATTCAGAGGCTAACGTTAGAACTTGATTCATTAACAATGAATAAGGAATTAATGAAAAAAGCGTTTTTTTAGGTAAACAAAAGGGAGAAAAAAATTGTGCATAACTAAAAAGCACATAACGGCAATGGTTATCAACCGTCTGCCGGAGTTGTACTATAAATTTTTAATAGACAAATACAACCGGACTAAATTTGTTCTGGAGGAATAAACGAAAGAAAAACTTAAATAAGAAAATTATTACGAAACAGTGAGATGCGGGCTGGTGTGATGTAGATTTCAGAAAAAAAAAACATTTTCTTCATCGTGCCAACGTTTCGATCTTTATTGAGCTCATCTTTAGAGCCTGGGATTTACAAACATTGTTAAAATTTAACAAATACATGTAGGATGTAGAAATCTGATGTATCGGAATTGATCACCCTTGTGGGATTATTATTAAGGTATAGTAACTCGATCCTAACTTTGAAAAACAGGCGAGTTAGCGGAATGGATGGAATTTTAGAACTTCGTGCTATGTTCAAGAATGCCTAATTAATGTTAAGATCCTTATATAGCAATAAACTAGAAGAATTTTGAACATGAAAGAGACATTTCACTGTGTGAAAGGTGCGGATATTGTTGATCAATTCAAAAGTGGCCACTCTTTATAAATGACCAGGGAAAATTGATATCGAGCTGAAATTGTTGTGCCAAGGTCAGGAATAGAACCAAGATATTTTGGACGGTTTGAATTCCAGCGAAGTATTTCTGGGGTGGTTATGAAGGTTTGGGACCCTGCAGGCCTAGGAAGTATGTAAATTGAAACAAGAGTCCAACTGAGGTCTCGAGGTAGATCATGTAGTTAGGAAGGATTGGTTCATATCTCTGGAAACCACAAGCCTAGGAAGCGTGCACGAACGAGCGGGGAACAGCCAAAAACAGTCTGTATTCACTGCAAACCGAGACGAGCGTATTTGAAATGAATTTAGCCCAAATTGAATTTATCGCATATTTTGCACTGTGAGTCTTTCGCAATGAGCGTCAATCGAAATGAGCATTGAATGAAAGTTTACGAGTAAGAATTAAGCCCAAATATTCATACTTATTGACTATTGATAATTTTGCTTTAACAAATTAGCACTATATAAATCGATAATTATTTAGAAATCGTGTGATACGGTCTAGTGTGATGTAGGTATCAGGAAAAGAAAATGTTTTTCTCCGAAACTTACATCACACCACAGCACATTTCACGATTTCCGAATATATTTACTTCGCAAATTAATCTATTTATTTATTTGTATTGTATGCTCTTTTTCAAATTGTCGGTTCAATTGAAGATCATAAAAAAGCCAGTAGAATGCAAATTATTATACTGTTTAATAGTAAATTCAAGGTCAGGGATGAGGTCATCCAAAACAAATATATTTTTTACCTTATACTTTATTGAGGTTTTCATCAAGACTAGAAGTAATAACAACGTTAATAATTATAAATAAAAAGTAACATAATAATGTCTGAAAATTATTGTTACTTTATTTGTTAATTATTAACGTTGTTTGTAGAGCCGTGATGAAATCTGAATAAAAGTTGAAAGCTTGGCGTAAGTTACAAAAATAGTTGTTTTTGATGACCTCTTCCATGACGGTCGATTCATCCTTCCTTTGTTATATTGTAACTGTGTCTAAACTACAAAATGAACTGTACAGTTACCATATTAAATATAGACTTAAACCGAAAATAACCTCGTGATTACCTATACCAAGAAAGAATACTCCCTACAATGTATTTAAGTTAATATTAACCACAAACTTTTCATATCGACCACAATTTAAGCTAATAATCCAACTCCAAAACAGTAGTCGTGAACGGGAAGTGCGAATGGCTGAGAAGTTATAATTGATTAATAATCGTTTGATACTGGATTATAGTATAGCCTACAATAATGTTTGTCTGTTTTCGTTGACCCCTCCGAGGACCAATCGAACTGCCGTGACTTTCTTCTTTAGGATGGCGTTTGTTATCGCGTGGAAGGAGTTTGATGGATTGTTTTCCAGGGCCGTTTGTCATCAACGGATACCCCGGTTGAGACGAGGACCCGCGGACAGAGATGACGCCCAATTCTCGCTTTGTTACTTTCCTCTGTGGACCATTAATTACCCGAATCACAAACTTCCCTCTTAAATCACTCCGATCTGAAGAAAGAAAAAAAAAACTACCATTGATTCGAGTCCATGTGAAAATACAGGACCGTTAATCCGGCTGTTGATTTATTAGTTTCGGTAATTATTCAGCTTGAGAAACTGGGTTTAAACGCGTAGTTTCATGCTGAAAACTTGGCCCATCCTTGGCCCCCAACTCTATTTGGGTAAATTGCTCCTTTGATTTGTTGCAGATAGGAAAACTTGACCCCTCTGATTTTCCTTAAGTGTTTTTTAATTACCTACATTTTGTTAAAACAACTTAAGACATAATTTATAAAGAATTATTTTTTTCTAAATGTAAGTACTTCTAAGGTTAACTTTGGCCTAACAATTACACACTTGCGAAATTCAAAATGGAGTCAAAGAGTTTTAGAATAAATCAATAAAACAACATCTGTTCTATTCTCAATCATTCTTGGGATATAATCCAATCAATGCCAATAATTCCATTTAGGTCTAGCCGTTGTTTGAACACCTGAATATTTTGGTTTGTTTGTTTTACTAAAATATTCGTGTGTATTTCATTCTCGATTTGATTACGATCAAGCGGACTATGAAAAATAGTGAATTTAATGAATTAAAATGAAGCAATTTCACTAATGCTCTCCGTGGCGATTTCATTTGTCGCCAACAATCAAATAGATTACATGACATTTGAAAAATGGATAAAAGGAGGGAAAATTCAAAACATGGGAAGTTATAATCCGAGGGGGTTGAAGTCACGATAGCTCAAGTGGTAGAGCAGCTGTGTATCAAGCCGAAGGTCGTGGATTCGAATCCCGCTCTCGACATTGACTTTTTTCTCAATTTAAAACCGTAATTAATTGAATAATTATTATTGTTTACTCCCCTTATTCTGGTGTTGCATAACAAAAATCTTACAATAGTGTATTTAAAAAAATAAATGAGTAATTAAAAAGATTAAGAGGCATCTCTCTCTAATTAATTACCCTAGCTAGCCTATTAAATTAATTCCCCTGATACAGCCCAATTGCCTTACAAAGCGCAAAGCTTAATGTTCCGTAGGCCCCTCTTTATAAAGGAAATGTATAGTTTAACCCATTTAATTGTTGACATAGCTTTTAGTAATCACATTATAAATAATCATATTTCGTTGGAGTTTTGTGAGCGACATAATTGAACAGAAATGGCTACAATTTATTGATTTATAATACTACTTTCAACCAGATAAATTAGCACAAAATTTGAACAGTCAGGAGTCAATAGATGTATAGAAACGTTAGATAAACATTTAAAAAATAAAAAATAAATTGCTTTGGATTGGTGTATGCTTTGATGTAGCGTACGAGCAATACTTAGGTGCTGTATATTAACCGATTTAATGTGGCTATTTGTTGGTGTAATTTTAATGAGCAGAGAGCTGAAAATCCGAAAATCATTTCAGTGATTAACAAAAGACACCTACATTGTTTTTCTGCGGGGGAAAGGTGTTAATTGAACATGGATTTTTGAACTGTGAATGAAAATGCATGTTTTAACGGAAAAATATAACTTTCCTATCGAACATAAACAAACAGCAGTGTGTGAGAATGTCTAATTATTTATTTATTAAACAGGCAAAGCCTATTCTAAAAATATACAAATTAAAAATGTAATTTATCAAACCCATTATATTTCGTGGTCCGATTTACCTAACAAATTCTTTCAATTAATTAATCTTTATGTAAGGTATAGGTTGAAACGTAAAAGATTATAAGTAACATATCAAGCCAAACGAAAGTCGTGGGTTCGAATCCCGCTCGTCAAACTTACTTTTTTATTCAACCAAGACTGTACATGGAAAGAATAATAAAAAAAAATGTAAAGTTGGACATATTTTTGTCCCGAGAATATTAATGAAACCATTGAATTTCCCCTCCTAAGATTGGGTTGGAATCCCGCTTGCGGCACAGAAATTTTATCTCAACTACAAACCTTAATTAACCGATTAATAAAACCGAAGGAATAATTATCAGAAAACAGCCCTGACATGTAAACGCAAAAGCCCAGTAAACACATAAAAACTGAGCAAAAACGGAGATAGATTTTTTTATGATCAAATTTGGTCAATTACTGGAAGAAAATCTAAAACGTGCAGTCAGTATGCTTACGTATACGGATTTCAACGACCTTAATTTACAACTGGACAGAATCAACTGACAAGAAACTGAATTAAAAATAAATAAGTCTCCACTCTGAAAGAAGAAAATAATCAGATAATTAAACCATTAGATATTACGACGGCGAAATTAAAATCAAGAAACATACTTTAACACACTTTAAAAAAGATTATTGTTTTTTTCATATAGATTTTATATCTGCCTTCTACTCCCATGTGTTTGTAGCAATTTATTATAAACTATTTATCATGGGAGTTTGTACAAAATAGGAAAATTAATTTAGCAATATTATATGAATGAAGCAATGAAGAATGGGCAGTGAGGACCAAGAACAAGTCAACTTCTTTTTTCACAACAAAAATTGTGTACAGCATTATCTCTTCTTCTCTTAGCAATTTTTTAACTGATCTGCATGAATGTATAGGTTTATAAATTGACAATATTAATTTAAGATGACTGCTTTATGCAGACGATAAAAGACATTTTACAAGTAATACAGTTACATCACAAAGGATTATAAACTATGGACATGATTGTGTAAGCTCGAAGTTAATTTAGATAAATCAAATGTTATGGGTTTGAAATAACGAAGGAACTTATCTCAGTATCAACGATGGTGGGATGATGAGAAGGAAATCAAAATTGTTTCATGTTTGGAAGTAGAATTAGCACCATAATTCTTCTGAATGGAAATACTTGGAAGAATACAAAAAAATGTTTTAAAAAGTTCCTTTTCTGTTAAGTACGAGGTCTGAGTGCAAATTGTACCCATTAATCACATGCATATTTCGGTTTCGAACTAAATTCAATTTTTTTATGATCCAATAACTCACTATTTAATTGATTAATGGCGGTGTTTTGGGGAGAGTTGCGTCAGTGCGCAATTTGGTATATTAGTACATTTTTTGCCTGTTTATTGATTAAAGATTCTCTGTTAGTTTGAGTTAATGTACATTTCTATTCAAATTGCTTGTTTATAATTATGTGAGCAGTTATAAATGATCATCTGTTGATATATTTTCCAGTATTTCATAAAAACAAAGATGAACAACTGAGTTATTCCAACTACTTCGTACTTAAATGTAATCTTCCGTTATTTGATTGGAAAAAGTAAAGTATTTTATTGTTGTTTATTGTTTATTGCTCTACTGGAATAGGTTAGAATTTTCATGTACTATTGTTGTTTCCTGTGCTGATAAATGGAAGGATCTGCCAAGTTTGACAAGTGCTTTCTCGTTAAATGGCCTACACGTGGTCAAGAAAGGATGGTGTGCGAGTAGACGCTTAGGAACTTAAGTGCTTTTCGGGCTCATCGGATAGAAAGTTCTTTTGAGGTTCAGGCACGAAACCCTATAGAACGTCAACAACATCGACAAGGTCTCCTCCCCGGATTCAATATTCTATTCAAGAAAAACGACAAAGGAAATACTAATACTTTTTAATTAAAAATTAATTTAAAAAATAAGTATTAAAAAATTTGAATTTTTACTAAAACACGTCGAGCAGCTTTTCTTACCTCCTTACTTCGCGATTTAAATTCATAAGATATTACGGGTGACACCGTGAATCATAATGAGCCTTTACATTATATCCACCACGTGTCAACTTGGCACCCTTTTCTTGATAAACATCCAGTTTTAATATTTACAACGACAACAAAAATCAATGAAAGATTTTGTGTTAATTAATTCACGGGTTCAAGTGGGAGAAAGTATAAATCATATTAATTATTCAGCATACTCAGGTTTCACATTACCATTCTAAATCAACAACTTTATTCCGGACTAAATTATTCCATTTACTGAAATGCAAAGTGATGAAAATTTGACGTTTTTCTGTATCATACTGCACCAATTATTTACTAATGGTCCCATAATTGAGTTTCCACGTGCTGAAAGCTTTTATGCTTAAATTATTTTATATATTAAGGACGAAATATACCGTATTAGCACGAATACTAGAAGTAGTACTATGTTTTCAATGTGCGGGGTAAATTATCTCGTTATTTGAATATTCAAATTGTATTTTGCGCTGTACACAACGTGGTATTTGCAAATTCGATTTTCCTTCAAGTTCCTAGGCAAACTGTTTAATCAGATTAGTTGAACGGTTTTATAGTTCGCCGTAGCTTGATTAAAATTGAGTCTATTCCCACTGAGTTTGGTGTAAGATGAGTTCGAGCTTAATGTTGCAGGAAGAATAGAATTTTGTTTTTATCGTCTTGAAAACGAACTTTTATCGGAACCAGTATAGCAAACGAACTGTGCAATAGAGACAGAATCCAAGAGAAACTATACTAGTGAGTGTATTAATACGATATCACTCCATCCACTCTGCAATGACTAAAGTATCTTGACGTAACAGTTAAGACCTGTTGATCACCTTTAATTTACAAAAGTGGCTTTCAAGAGAGAGAGCGAACAAACAATAAAACCAGATCTAAGTAAAAACCATACATTTATATAAAAAAAATCTGGAAAATTATAAAATAGTTGATATGGCTAGAACGTTACATGACAAAATAAAAGCTCAACTTAGAAGTTTCAAGTGGACATAGATGACGGTGATCAGGAAAAACCCTAATATTATTATTAGTATTCTGATCAAACGGCAGTATGTGCAGAGGTAAAAGGGCCGAATTATCCTTGGTAAACCCATTACAGTAGTTCTAACTCCAAGCGCAACACTCAAGCAATCCTCTGAGTATAAGGTTTTATAAAGAAGAAAATAAAAAAAAAGTGCATGGGTCTATACTTTTAGACAATCAAAACACATGTGATGCGTTAGATCCGTTTGATTTATGTCTTCAAACCAGTCTGGGAGGTCTTAAATCCCGACGAGAGCACAACAATGTTTCTTTGAATGCGTTCAGCCGAACAAGGAGCAGACCTCGCATTAATGCAACAGTAATCACAACTAAGGGTGCAATGGCTGAATTCCACCCTTGCTAAACGTTTTTGGCTTGTTCCATCTAACGTCCAAGCTCGTGAAATCCAGGTCTGCACTGCGATCGCTTTAACTCCCAACTGGTTCGAACCTAAATTGCCTATGCCCCTAGGAGAACATATCAATGTTACCTTCAGGGTAATGAAGGAAAAGAACAGGCGGATCAATAAGAAAAAGAAGGGGCAGTCTTCCCATCCATGGGACGAGGCACAACTACGCACAGACGATAGTATTCGTAAATGGAATTAAAACAATGACATGAGTCAGAAAAACACGAGCAAAACATACAACATCTAAAAAAACACCCGGTATGCAAGCAAAGAGATTTATAAACCTCCCACCAAAGAAGACGAAAAAACTTCCTCCATACCTCTTCTCACATTCACTCTCTACTTTCTCTTTATCTCTCTCTCCCTCTCCTCTCACTTTCTCTCTCCTTTTCTCCTCTCACTTTCTCTCTCTCACCCTCTCTCTTTTACTATCATCATAAAAGAAAAGCAGAAAATCGTAGACCCTGTGTCCTCTGCCCTACCGAAAGATGGACTTACAAGAAACAGAAATATTCCTGTTCTATCAAGAAAAACCAAGATAATGTAACATAGCCTTTATCGATGCGAGGTCCGTATGCTTGATACCGTTTTGGTTAGGTAATTTTTGCAATGTTCGAAGATGGAACGAAAAAGTATAAAGTTTTTTGGGAAAAAACGTTCTTCTTACGTTATGATCTTAATCATAGGGTATCACAAGTTGCAATATTGAATACGAAGTTAAAAGAAAAAAGTTAAAGTTAAAAAAAATAATAATGGCTATTGGACCTTTGCCATACACAACTAACACCAATGCCGATTTTTCGGTATATGTTAACCCTTAAACTGTGGCCTTGTATTGGTTTCGGCTGGTCGCCAACTTCAATACTAAGTTTAAAATAAAATCATTAAAAACTGAAAATAGCAAAATGGTAAACAATGAACCCCACATGACGGACAAAAACGACGGGGTAGGCAGATCAATACGGTCATAAATGACAAAACTGCATACCCTTCACCTGCGTTACCCGAAATTCTAGTTTGTTTTATTATAATTTTATAGTGCACAAGCATATCACGCGAGCCGGTAGTTTATACATTCCAACGAACGAAATTGTTACATATTTATATATTCCAAATTTTATAGGTGGTTTCTGCAACCTGTGCCGATTTTAAGTACATTATTTGTTTCTGAACAATAATTAATTGATTGTAAATTATTAACTTTTCTGAATAAGTTATGCATTTTTATAATTAGTTTATTATTAATATTCCAATTTTAGTGCTACAATACAAAACAATTAAACTCTTTTTACATTACATTCTTTCGAACTTATTTTTAATTTCTTTTGTATTGATGTACGATAGGTGAATATTAATAATAAAACAATTATAAAAATATATTAAGTAATTTTGAAAAAAGTGTAAAATTTAAATACTTTCCTGAAATAAGTCATATATTTGAAAATGGCAGAGGATGCTGAAACCTCGTACATTTGAAAAAAAATTCATAACAACACAGACCAGCTGTACATTTTGCTTTTACATTGTTGAAGTTACTCAGGCTAATTCGAACTGTGCTTTATCCCAGTTAGTTAAAGCTAATGGGTCTTTACGATATTATTTAAAAGTAATCTAACTATTTAAATGTGTAGAGATTGCTGACCGTTAATCGATAACTATTCAGATATCGTGATCTGACACCTCACGATATCTGAATAATTAACTATTTACAGTTTTTTTTTTCATCGCGCATTATATTCAATTTTACTTAAAACATAGTGTAAAAATGTATGCATATGCAATGAAATAATTTTTTAAGATCGAGGTCGTTACAACTCACGGAGAAAGTTTGGACATTATGGCCCGGGGTCATGTTTTCGGGACGTCCGGTTGGTAAAACGGCATGATTTGTACCCTTGGCATTCTTTAAATCACAATTTTGTTCATATCTCCCCGTTTGCGTAAATAAGTAAACCCTGGTCGACAATCGCGTGGAAAAAGGCCAACGAGGGGCTCGTTCCGCCGGGCTTCATTCGACCCCCAACAGATATTTAACCTCCCCCTATGAAATGCCTCAGCCAGTCATCGAGAATTTTCTCAACTAGGTAAATAGTAATCCTAATATTATTCCAAACTTTAAATTTAATCTTGCATTTATTTTGGTATATAAAGTATTTTGTATATATGGACTTCATTTCCGCAGTCGAAATCCAGAGGTGATGTCTGATAATATATTTAACATAAAAAACTTGTGTATTCAAATAAATGCCCAAAATATTTATTTTTACTAATATTTTACAATTCATAAAAGGCATCAGTGTACCTCAATGTATGTCACAATGATGTATCCCAATTTTCTGGCCATCTACTGCCATTTTTATAGACAACCGATACCTTTTGTCATTTAAAACACTTTCCCCCACAGAACACAGTTTTCCAAAATAAATAGAAGTTTATATTATCTATTTCTTCATTAAAATAAAAGGAAAAACGTAAAAAGAAAAAACTGTAGGCGATTTAGGGCTAAGTAACAACAGTGCAGTGAACTCGATAAAAGAATTCATGCAAATTTCTAAAACATAACGTCACGATATTATGACACGCAAATGAGATCAGTAAATAAACTTTTCATTGAAACTTTCACCATATTGTTAACAAGCTAATGAGCCTGTATTTGTTTAGTATTCAAGTTTCTCTTCCACCCTAACTTGATATCGCAGTAGAACGTTTTCACAAGTTGAGAAAGTATCATTCAACAGATATTCATTGTACAATAAACAACTGACTTAGGAACATTGTAAAGTGTAGTTTGTAATGTATTGCGGATGGACTATCCTTTCATCACAAAAAGAGATTATGGAACTTTTTACTAAAATATTTTTTAGTGATACCAAAACATTTTTTCACTTAGTTCTTGTCAAACTTAGAACCGAGAAAAAAACTGTTTTACATATTTATTACATAATTTACATATTTTTAATAGATTTTCATTGTTTAGAATGAATTTCAAAATTATAATTCACTCACAGACTAAACCTAAACAAAAAAATTTGTTTATTTTCCGTAATAACTAGGTATAAAGATTGAAATGAATTTACAGAAAATCAGTTAAATTTCATTCTTTCCAGAGACAACTCGTCGAGAGAGTTAATTGGTTTTTAAATTGTTTTCTTTGATGAAACAAAAGATGTGCGTCAATTTTGTTTCTTAAAATGGTTTTAAGTCGAGAAGCTGTAGCCAGTGGATTCTTCAGCTAACGACGACCGTTACATAGTATGCCGCGCCCTACCAACCACGGTGATCTCCAGCTTTTCGGAAGTTTAGATCGAAGAGAAGGTGTGTTCAACTACGATGTACGACAGCTAGAGACGGTCGTTTCATTGTTCTTACCGCACCACGGAACGGTCATTTAACAGGTTCCTTGGTAAGAGAGAGTCAACTCCAAACGGTTCGAAATGGCGGTACCCTCTAAAATAGCTGTAGAATGTTTCGTGAGAATAGTCTAGACTGTAGACCCCACATTCCTACTAGTGGAGAGGCATCGAGTAGAAAGGCGATTATTCGCAAATCAGCATCTAGCTTGGACATTTAAACAAGAGGGCTGCTCATATACTAGAGCCGGTTTAGTTCGTAGCAATCACCTGACGGACGTCGATGGAGTATAAGTGGAAAATACTTTCCATGGTATGGATTTGAATCTAGTCCCTTCCAGTACAAAACTGATCATCATACATAATGGATCTTTGAATGCACTAAAAGATGGAAAGTTCCATTTATAGTGGACAACTAGTTAATGCATGATAATGCTCGACCGCATGTAGATCGAGTTGTCACCCGTTATTACTTCGAGGACGTAGGGATACCACAATGGCCAGCACGTTCTCCTGACATCATGATGGGGCGTGATAAAGGGACGGGTTAGACATCGTTGAAAAACTTCAAGTCGCTCTTGTTGAAGAATTGGATTATATTTAACAAAACGAAATTCCATCGCTTAATTACTCTATGGTTAGCGGGATGTACTTGTCCCTCCGCAAGACCAGAGAATACACGTTGTTAGAAACAAAACTATCTAATAAATTGTTAGATAAATTTTACTATGCCATTAAATGATTTCCCAATTTTTTGGGGGAAAATTTCCTTTCAAACTATCATAATTTTAAAAATTTTTACAAAATTCTATCGTTTAATTTGATTAAGCAGGTTGTAATAATATATAATAACTATTAAAACACATATAGTTTGACATAATCAACAAAATACGAGTGTACATTTTTTTACTCTTTGGAGGTATATCAGTTGATAGTTGTTTGTTTTTATATAACAAGAGTAAGAAAATAATGTGACCCGCTTGTATTAAATCAGAATAGATATACAAATAATTTCAAAAAACTATGAACCTTGTCTGTTTTTGTAGAGAAACCAAGTCATATTTTTTTGGAGCGCCCTTTTAAATCCTTCAATACGATTTTTCATAACAAACAAAAAATACACGTTGGGTTCAGCGAGCCAGGATCAATGTTTTTGCCCCGATGTCCGGTATTCCACTTACATATTCATAATTCCTCTGGATTCTATCAGAATTCAATGTTATTTGTTTCATTTCTTTTGTTAACAAGGGTTAGATTTTCTGTCATTGAGAGTTCAAAAAAATAATGTTGAAATTAAAAAAAAAAATTCCCCAAATGGATAATTTCAATTACATATTATTTAAAGAAGCCAAATTTATGCCATTACGTAGTTTATAGGAATTTAAATCCCTGTAAGAATTAAATTTGGCAGATAGTAATGGCATGGAAAATTTTGAAATACATAATTTGTGAACGAGCGACATAAAAAGTAGGTTAAAATATTTTTTAAATAAAACAAAGAAAGTTTATATTCATTTTTCCCACTCCAAAAAAATCCTTCAAAACAATTTTTTGGGAAAAGCGAAAACATTTTTTTTATTGTTTCCCTCCAAAGAGTTTAAAAAAAATTGTAAAAATGTCGTTAACTGCATGCGAAATTTGAGAGGAATTTACAACCCTGTAACTTACACGTAATAGCACAAATATGTCCTACGTAATTAAATCAAAACCGGAGATACAATTACATATATACATATATTACACAGTGCTGTATATAATATATATTATATATATTTATTTATTTATTTATTTATTTGTTTATATATGATTAAGCCATAATATAAGTGAATCTGAGATAACATAAAGAAAGGCGTAAATACTTATTCACCACATTCATCATTACATTTGGCATTTTAATATCAGCCTCTCTAATTTTTTGCCGCTAATTTTTTCCTGTTATCATTTTTATGTTGAAATTTTTTCATATTTAGTGTCCAGGTATTCTAAATACTTTTTCCTGTTCATGTTATTCCTAAAATTCTTTAAAATTATGTTCTTTTAATTTTACGTAGGTATCAATTGGCATGCGGTTTTTTTTCACATTTCAGAGTATGTCAGTCTGTCGGTACGCAACCTGTCCATGGTTGACATCATTCCCTCGTCCAACTTGTCTCTCTACCGAAACTGTGTGAACTGAGTAAATCACTTTTTATAGAACAATGATGACTACTAGAAACAAGTTAGAAGTAGTGTCACGAATAAATAACGAGAGAAAGGATAGGAAATAATATACCACCCTGGGGTAAGCATGCTTCCGTTTAGAGGAGACCAATCATCTCAAAATACTTTACGAGCGGAAATTAGCCCAATAACGTTCCTTATAAATGGAGAAGGGAAAAAGTAATCCTACGCGAATTTCGGTGTAGGGACAAGTTGGACGAGGGAATGACCTCAACGAAAATATTTTTTAAAAACATTGTGATTATGCAAATCATATTTTTGCATAATGTATTTCAACTGGGGTAGATCATAAAATTAAAGTTTTTATGACTTGTTTAAAAGTTTCAACAACTAATCACCTTGACTTCTATGTTATTGGGATTTATAACGTTTAGAAAACGGAAAAATTGGTGGCAGTAGGGCAATATTTCAAGTAAATTAGAAAATTAAGTTCTGCTTTATTTTGGATTTGATTCAAAATTTTGGAGTACATTTATCCTGAAGGACTAATTTTACTTCGATCACCGATTGGGTAATCGGCATCTACGCGCACTCGCATTGTATCGAATAAGCAATCTGTTAACAGTATGCAAAACTATTAACTAGATGGAATGTAAACTGGGTTATCGGCCAACTAGCATCGTTTCGGTCTGCGCACTCACATAAAGGACAGCCGAATGAACATCTAAGCAAGACAACCGAGTAGAGTCTGTGTGGTCTTAGGTTACATATCCATGATTAAATGATTTTCCGTGAGCCGTAAAATAGCGTGTCACCAAACAATCCTTAGATGCTTATAATAATGTAGAAAGATAAATATATTTAACAAAATAAAATGTATAATATAAACTTGATGTCGGGCCACAACCGGTATTACCTCATTCTATGAGCACAGCAAAAGAGGGTATTAAAAACTAGGTTATGTAGCAATTCCTTACGCAATGAAATCTGTCTCGCGGAAACAGGCAATCTAAAGAGTTTCTTAAGAAGATCAACCCAGCAGAATCGAAATGGCTATTCTCTATTTCAAGGAAGGGAGGAGGCTAATAGGAATCACTGCCAAGACACCTCGCCGTAATGGTTATTCTACCAGATCCTTTTTTGCCGTTTTTGCGAAATAAAAGATTTGAAAGAGAGGACATCACCAA
Organism: Cimex hemipterus; assembly: GCA_039619505.1. NCBI lineage: Eukaryota > Metazoa > Arthropoda > Insecta > Hemiptera > Cimicidae > Cimex > Cimex hemipterus. Next base: position 18,885,556 of record CM077111.1, on the reverse strand, counting down.
ATCACTCCCCAAGATTAAATGGTTCAAAATTTGGTGTTTGTGAACAGGCCAAGAGATTTATGCAGGACACGTGAGCCGGCAAAGTCCCGGACCTTTAGGAGTTGGGTACGAGTCTACCCAGACATTTAACCCCTCGGGTCTTGGTCGCTCACCCTTAGTAATATATATATAACTCGGGAGACCTTTTCGCCGGCAAGGCCTTTGTCCAGGATGCGCTTAAATACTTACAATTATTATTTCATAGGCAGAGGATTTTTGTTCCGGCAAAACCTCGTTTACAATGAATACCTATCAATACGTATGTTTAGAACAAGTTAAGATGCCCCGTGAAAGGTTATGTCTTTAAATAACGCTTTCTTCCATGTTTTCTAAATAACTTTAGAAAAGAAAAGTGACCTTGTTCATGCTTAATCATTACAACATTTTAAACAGATAAAAGCGATATTACAAAGATTTACTGGCTTTGGTTTATTTTCCAATAATTTGTTTAAAAAAATCAATCTCTGCATTTGTAGCGTTCTGGTTTATTCCAGTAGGTAGATTTTTGTCAGGTTGTGTATCTTCGTCCCACGTCTTTCATGTCGATACAATTAAGGGGTGAGTTCAGCGGGGGAGGCTTTGTCTCTTTAGTTATTAAAATCGTCGGTTCGTTGGCGCTTTTGTAAAGCTTTCAATAGATCTAAAGTTGTGTGTGAAAGTGAGTTTATTTGGGATTTAATGAGTTTGCCCCCGTTGATTGTTCATTGGTTGTGCACAGTCTAATAAATTCGTAAACCGATCCGCCGACAAAAACGGATCATCTGAGAAAATAAAAGAAATATATATATTGTTCGTTATCTCCTAGGGGTTAATTTAAAAAATTTAATCTTGAATATTGACAAATCTCACTGTTTAATAAATAAAAAATTGCCGAATGTGCGTGGGCCTGAGCATAATTGCCAAGCAAAGAAGAGCTCTTCCGATATAAATACATGGACATAATGCACAGTGAACCAATTACGGTTTAAACTGGTTTTGCTAAAATCTCGTTCATAATCTGATCCAAGAATAAAAGCGCACCATTCTATTGGACCCAGTTCATCGTCAAGTTAGTATAACTGATTGTATATGTCGGAGAAATTCTGAATCTATTAAAGAAATCAACACTAGCGAAAATGACCTCATCTGGTTTTAAAACACTTTTAAAGCTTCTAAGCTCTATTTAAATAAGCTACTAATTCAAAGAATTCCTTTCAAGAAACATTTGATGTTTCATCTAAATTTTTTCATAGTTTTTGTTGTTTTCTTCTTGCCGGTAGTCCTTTTATTTAAACCTTTATTTTTTCACAGTAGTGTTTACGTTTCGAACAACCTTATAAACAATAACCATGGGATGAGTCAGTCCAAAAATAAGACGCACAAACAAGGAAGAAGAAAGAAAAAAGACGAATAAACATACGTTCCTAAAGATGAGGAAACTGTTTAAAACGTCAACACCACTGCGAGAAAAAAAATAAACTATAAATAAAAGGGCCAAGTGCTCATTTGGAAACTCTAAAAATAAAATTTAGACTTTATTATATTTTGAATTGTCAGATTTATTACTTATGTGTTAGATGTATTGACCACCATTTACTCAATATCTGGAACTTGGTATGGTCCTTTGTAATGTGGGGACTGAGCCAGTCTTTAAAAAAATTTTAAATCATATATTAAACAAGTAAATATTTCAATTTGCACATTTATCTAAGATTGTAGGTCATGGTGATGACCTTAAAATACGTCGAATTCGGATTTATTGTTGACCTTTGTCTATTTTGTTTCGGATTTCCAGGCAATGCTACACGTAGCTTTTTAGCAAAAAAAATTTTTTTATAAAAAACCATGATAGAACAAATGTGTTGTTCTACAATAAACGAGATAGAAATTGCTAATTAGAAAAACAGCCGATGGTTTTAACCGTGTATCAAGAGTACATTCAATGATTTGCGTATCAAAAATTGATCAACTTTTATGAAACATGCTAACAACAAAAGCCGATTCAAATCACTTTCACAGTTGAGACATGAGAACGCGTCTTTTATAACGTACAGATTATATTTGAAATAAGCTACATTTAACTCTGAACTTAATATAACCCTCGGCAGGCCCGTTCAAAGTTGAACAGGTTTCATCATCTAAACTCGATCCAAGGTGAAAAAAAGACAATGCCATACCTCCATAAAGGATTTCTGTAATTAACTAAAGATTAAGCGGAATATCTATTAATTATTCTCTCCATGTAAGATCTTGGTTGAGATAATAAGTCAGTGTCACGAGCGGGATTCGAACCTTCGGCTAAATACGCCGCTGCTCTATCACTTGAGCTATCGTGACCACTTCGATGCTCTCGGGCACCCGCTCTCCATCTCAACCTACCTTCCCTCTATTTGCCATTGTCAAATATCGTGTAATCGGACTGAATTCTCAGCGACTTATGAAGTGACCACTGGGAGCTGTTTAGTGAAGTGATAATTCTTTTACTTATTAAATATTAATTCATTTACGTTTTAGTGGTCAAGTGACCAAGCTACATTTTTCAAGTAATTGTTCTTTCCCCGTAAGGTCTTGGCTGAGATAAGTTATTGAGATGGAGAGTTAGTGTCCGAGCGGATTGAAGTCACGATAGCTCAAGAGGAAGAGTAGCAACGTTTTTAGCCGAAGGTCGTGGGTTCGAATCCCGCTCGTGCCATTGACTTTTTTATCTCAACCAAGACCTCAAATCATAGGGTTTGAAATTACCAAGGGTCTGGATTGGCAAACTTATAGTAATGAGATGTCTTACCCTTTTGCTTCGGATTGGTCGTAGATTAGGATTAGATTATTATGCTTTTGAACTAAAAACGTTTTATAAATAACTATGCAAAATATACGCTTTCTAAATTGCAGGGTTTATTATTTTAAGTCTTAGATTATCGACTACTTTTTACTCACGAATAAACTGGATCATTGTATGGCAATGTTGGAATTCTAACGAATATAGGAATCGTGTAATCCAAATTGATGATCATAATAACAAAAGCGGGGTTTTTATTTGAATTATGATGTATGACGGATGGACAGCTTTTAAAACCACAGAATAACACGGTAATAAAATTTTAATATATTTATTCCGAATGCTTAATTTTTGATAACCCTATTCTTCGCCGCAGATGATCATTACCTCATGATGAAAAAAAAGTTGATGACGAAAGTGGAAAAAAGGATGGATGGGAATTTAAAGGGCCGAGAAGGAGGCCGCCAGTATGCAAACAGGACGGTAAATCACCCAAATCGACGGACACCTACGCCGTTGTCGCGCCGGCCGCGATAAATTGGCCCCTTTTCCCTCTTCGGCCCCCAATAAACTAGCCGGGAACGGTCTTAACCATGTTATTTGCGAGTTGGAGAGTCCGACAAATTCTTCCCATTTGGCGTTGAAGATTCATTCAGAAACCGTCGATCAATGTAGTCAAAGAGAGGCTTCTTTCGTGTCTGTGGCCTACTTGGTAAAAATGGATGGCTTTTCGCAACATAGTTCCAAACCATCGTCTATAAATAAATTCAATGCCCAAAGATTGATGATGTTACGTCAACTAATTATTAGCCACCAAAAAATGTGATGGATGTAATATACGCTTATGGCTAATTTATTGGGCTTTTTGTTAGGAAATTGCCACTTTCTAGACCTAGCCTCCAGATTGACATCCCTTAATCATCGGGCAATCAGCATCCGTTATTTACTTTATAAAGAACCTACAATCTATTTAAGTATCCATAATACCTTTCTAAACTATCTTCGAGCTAACATTCCATGTTCTCTCAAGGTAAATGACTATTCCGTTGCTGATTCGTCACTAATCCTTTCCCTAGGAGTTAATCCAGACCTTCAAACTTTAAAAAGCCGCTTAATCTGAGGTCTCGCCACATGAGGTCGTGAGGACATCCTCGTCAGCAAATGTAAGAGATCGACGCCATACCCACGCCATTGAAGATAAGAAACCCTCGTTAAGCCAGGGTATAAAACCGCCTTTTACTAAAGGCCTGAGTTAAAATGAGAGTGAAAACCTGAGTGAGAGAGTTAGATACATCGATCAGTACTGCTTTGTTCGAAGGTTAAGCTCTCCGAAGGATTTATCACCAAAAGAGAGCAAGATTCACTGGTTTCAAAAATCTACGACCCAGCTCGACAACGTTCCATCCCTTATAAAACGCTGAGCATTTGTAAACCAACGTTGCCACAGTTTAACCTAAAGCATTTATTTAATTAAACCAATTTTCCCGTATAAGCCTTCTTTAAGAAAGATAATGCGGACACATCTAAATGAAAGATTTGTACCACAATATAGCTGACACTAGCATTTCCATGTTAACCATGGGGTTAATTAACCGAACTACATTGGTAATCTGAACATGGCCAGGAGTTCCACTGTTGGTCCTGAAGGTCTGACATTGAGGCAGTGCACAATTATGTTTTCAGTTTTCATTATCTAACACATGATGTGATCTGTGTGTTCAAACGATGGAGGCTTTCATGGCCGCTGAATGTGTCTTTCTTAACGAGGGTTCGCAACAGCAGAGGTCATAAAAACCCTTAGGGGTTTGAATTTTGAACTTTATAAAAAGCCCATTTGTAGCAGCTGGATTCGAACCCGGGACCTTTCCTTACAGTGATGAGCGCCGGGTCAAAGACTGAACCTTGCGGCCACCGACGCCCACAAAGGTGTCTTATTGCGTGAGTCACTATTTCTTTTTGTATTCAACAGTAGGAAAGAGAACTGTAAAGCAGGGAATACAATTACTCTACGCCTGGTCTCGTTTTGGTACGGTGAGCACACCTGTTCGACGCCAAGCGCACGCCAGGTACAGTCACACAGCGTGTATCACAAATCAGTATCAAAATCGCAGGTGTGTTCCCCGCACCCATTCCAAAATTCTGCTATTTTTTATTTCATTCAGAATCACACAAAGAACTTGAGAGAGACTCTGTTGAACCTGATCAGCAAGGATTGTTCCTTAACAAATTTATAAACTTGCTCATCTGCGTTCAGGCCCGTGGTGAGTAGGAAGTGTTTTACATTATAAAGGATACCTCGGCTCGAGACCCTATTAAAAACCAAGACGAATAATAAAGGAATTTTAAAAGGAGTCATTCGTGGATTTTGGACATCAACGGAAGAAGGCTGATTCGCCTGTAGAAAGACATGTGATAATAACATAAGCTTTAGGAATAATAGAAGAATAACTATAGAATACTTCCATTATAGGAAAGTCGTATGTAGAATGACAACGTATATATTGCATTTTAAAAATACTACGGCTTTCTATAGTAAGTTTTCAAAGTATAATAGAGCTAATTATGAGAAATTTTTTTCGCTCTTCGCGCATGTATATTTTCTCAGATAAAACATTGAATTATGGATTAACCTAGTAACCTGTTCCTAGCCTAACGCAACCTTAACTGTAACGCTAACCTAACCTAGTCCGATACACGTGAATCGAGGTAACGCAAAAATGGTGTATCCAGCTCGAAAACAATAATAAAAGACTACAGTGATCTGCTAGGATTTGAACTATAGAAATGTTCCCGAAATTTTAACGCTATATTCTATGTCTCTAACATACCATACATTCCAACAAACGAATTGTACTTCGTTATGATTTAGCACCATCCCGATACCTATGATTCCTAAAGCAATCGACAACAATTCAAAACCTAAAAGCCCCAGCTCTTCCAGAAACCCACAACAGGCGTAATCTCACCATAACGAGTACTATAATTATCATTAAATGGCCTCCCACTCAGATTCTGTTTTCTTGTTTTGAGCCATGTCTGCTTGTTTAATTTTTTATTTTCAAACTAAAACATATACATTTTAACTGACATTTCAGGGATGTTTTTTAAGAAATGGAATAGTGAAAATCTATTCGTTGAAATGGTTTTACTGACCCAGATTGTCCTTTTTTCTATCGATGGTGATTCGATTCCCACCCTCTCGATGGAACCTAAAGTGGAAGAAAACGACAAAGTTTGTAATGGGTTTGCGACCCTCCCGCCCAGGGAACATTCAACTATCAGCTGATTAGTGTTAAACTTTAATCAACTTTAACAATTCTACAACTTGTAGTGTGGCCATTCTTAAAATAATAAACCTACAAATCGAAACAAACTTTACAATTTTGTATAACATAAAAGTTATAAAGTTTAAATTAAGATTTCATAATCCAAAGAAAACTGTAGGAAATTATGTATTTGCCTTTTCTTCAGAGATTGGAATCTTGACATCGACCAAGTAGCAAAGAGACTTTATTAAAGTCAGAAAAGGAGCGTTGGATATGATCTCTCGAGTATTAAGATTAGCTATTTGTATCCATTTTGTGTCTTGAAGACTTTTAAATTAAACAAGTGCTTCATTTCACCCTATCTTTCCGTTCCAGGCCAGAAAGAGCAATAGCGAAAATGTAAACTCGGGGGTCTTTATAAGGATAAAACCTAACAAATGTCTAGCACAGTTGAAAATTCCATAAACCTACACGTCAGGGTGGACGTCGCTATGACCTGGATCAATAGGGAATGTAGCTAATGATTTCCAACCCTCTACAGTGTTATCAGCACTTATCTACAATGAAGATATCACTGCTGGCTCTAAATTCGCGTTATCATCATCTTCCAAATTAAACTCTTTGTCAATCCTTCCCATCTCTGATATTATTTTGCGGGGTAGGAGAGGATCACATTTAATTTTATTGCTAAAGTCCGCAAATTATTCCTCGACCGTGTGGTATGATATCCCGTCCAGTAAAAAAAATCTCCAGGTCAATAATACCACATTACATATTTTCAAACAATATTTTCTTTACTTTCTTAATTGTGTTTTTAATAATAAAGGTGAATTTCAGTAGCTTACAACAATAAATCTAAACTGACAATGTTCAAATGATATCGAACAATTATTATTCTAATGTTAACAATCAAATTGTAACCTTATTTAGTATAGAATAAATTCTGATAAATTGAAAATACTCTTACATCGGAACCAGGTTGGTGTCAAAAATATTCCAGACCAAACATTTCTAGTGATTCTAAATTCATAAAGATCGGAACTTAATAAATGCAATCGATTTCGTTTAGAAACAAGAGTTTTAACTAAAAAATTAGGATCAGCCGACAGTATTATAATTTTGCAAGGAACGCCAAATCGAAAGAAAACGCTGAATTCCTTCGACGGGCTTTCGAAAAAAATGTCCCCTTGATTATACACTCTAAATAACAACTTACTTGATTAAGAAATATTAAAATCTATTTAAATATTGAAACGTCTCAAACAAAGTGAAATTACAAATCATCAAGCAGATATTTTCCTCGGAAACTTTACGAAAAAGCTCGTTTCCTTTTGATTCTGCCTTACCTCTGAATTTGTAAGGTAAATTATTAACTACTAATTGAATTGAATTATAATACTGATTACTAACTTTAGCCATGACATGTTAAAACATTAACTTCAAAACCAATGGAGTTCACAGTGTAGCTATAATTAAGTATAGGTGTACTGCTGCTCTATATAGGATAAAAGGACAGAGGTTACTTATCTAAAATGAATTCATCATGTATAATTTCTTTCAATGTAAACTTAATTCGTGCCTTTATGTTTCAACTCTTAAATTTCAATATTATGTAGTTTTTTTTGTTTGCTAGGTCATTAAACTCTTAGGTTCCGGTGTTTTTAAAAAAAAAGTCCATTTGTAAGTATGTCGGGTTCGAATGCAGGGGGCCGCTGGAATCGAACTCGGGACCTTTACCTTACAGTGATGAGCACCGTGTCCAAGAGTAAACCTTGCGGCTGCCGACGCCCCCCCCCCATTATATAGTAGTTACCGGAAATAACTCTTTGTGCAAATAAATTGAATTTTTTTTAAGATTAGTAAGAAAAAAAATGTGTATATCAGGTTCAAATCAGTTCAGTCAGTTCAAAGTGTAAATAGTTGCGCATGCAAGGAAGGTTTTCAAATTCAGAAACAAAGTATAAATTCCATTAGGCTAATGCAAATTTTTAATAGAAATGTGTGCGGGGTGTTGTAACAGGCTAAAAGGAGAAAAACCGTTTACCGAGCATAAGTCGAATTGTATAAAACTTTTACCCCCCCTTTTTTCCAAAACTTGGCCCTTCCATCAATCAGGATTAAATTATGAGTTAGACACCCTGGTTGAAAGAAGATGAGAAGCGGCCTTTTGTAATGGAACGCTCCGGACCATGTTTTTCCCGGGAAACTTTTTTCTGACCTATCTTCGTTATATCTGCTTATCTTGTGCCAGTGTAATTACACAACTAAGAAGTTTAATTTGTAATTTTAATTTTCACCTTAGTCAAAGAAAAGTAGCTAAAGAAAAAGTGTATAAAATGGTAAAAAATTTAAATTAAAAAAGTATCTAATAGGTTTTTCCAGGCTTTTTACTACGCGTCTTTATATTCTTGGTCTTTCAAGCTTATTTTTTAATTTGCAGTTATTCGAGCGTCTCCATTTGTTATTTACTCTCTGCTTTTGTAATCGAAACTAAGTCGGCATCCTAAAATGCTACACTTTCATTTCTACATCAGGTTTTCAATTATAGAGTAGGTACTAAACATACAGCAAAATATATGTACGTCACAACGCTATACAAATATAAAAATCTGGTCACATTCATACCACCAAAGTACTTGATATTCGCTGAGCGGAGTTGAAAAACTCCATACTCCCTAATAACCTACTTTTACTCTCCAGACGTCATACAATCACTCCAGATTACTCAATATTCCTCGAGTATGGTTAAAAAATTCCTTTCTTTCACGCTAATAAATTACATTCAATGCAATAAATCAACAAATTCTCAACACCCGATACAAACGTAGATTTGTATGTTGTATTTACTTCCCTAGAGTGAATATTCATTCCTTGAGGGTAGGGAGTTTGAGAATCCACTTCATTGTTGCTAATAATTACTTTTCCTCTCCAGACTCACAAACTCACCCTATAGTACTCGAAACTCCTCGCGACTTGATCGAACCCACTCCATTCTCACTAATAACTCACTTTTAATCTCCAGACGTCACACATCAACATTATTATTGGCATTTTATTTATTTTAATGATATTTTGGTTAACAGTAGCATATACAAAGTTTATAACAGAAGAAATTAATAACCGGTGGAGTAAATATAGAAATTTCCAGTCATAAGAAAGCCTGAAATGTTAGATTTACTTTTTTCGTAATTATTCATTTCTACTGATATTTTACGTACTTTCCACGATTTATTTGTTAAAATCAGGCAAAAAGAGGTTGAGAAAAAAGTATTGGAGCAATGATAGGCAGTCTTTAACCTACAACGTCTTAGAAAAGGCTCCTAAGGATACAGTGCTAGGGCTATGCTCTTTCGGGTATTCTCATCCTCATCCACTAACAGGCAACTTTAAGTAAGTTTTAAAAATTATATGTATTTAATACGAAATATCTTCGATATCGCAGCACACAAAATGCCAATTTATACGTACACCATTGTTGAAAATCGTTATAAAACGGAAATGATTTGTGGCCTTAGGATAGCGATTATCTTTGTGAAGGTAAACAATGGGAACGTAAAATATCTGCCGTTTTTATTGTCGCCGTAACGCCCGGAAACTTTTTAAAATGTTGATACCTTTAAATAAGGCTTGTTCTGGGGCATTCGATTTTATCAATTCTGTCAAACGAAATGTAGCAAAAGGGTCGTAAATAATAAAATGAATGCATGGAGGCAGTTGTAAACCAGAAGAAAAGGGGCGGCCCGGGGTCCCATAAACCACCCATTATTGCATTTAATCTTTGCACAACAGATTCCGGACTTGATTTTTCTGCCCCATTTACGTTATCGGTCTATTTGTTAACACCGGTGACATCGAACACCCCACGGTCGGGGGTCGCTTTCCCGGTCTTGAAGGACAAACAACACCTCGGTCGATATGTTTTAAGCCAAAACAAGCACAAGCCCGAAACCCGTTCTTCGTCCTGGGGCCTTTTCTCTGACAAGAAAATATATCCGGCGAGTAGATTGGATCATGACAGCGGTCGAATTTACTGTCCTGTCACTCCCGAGGACCCAGAAAATGAAAACTCCGGGTAGTATATCGGGATTTTTCTTCTTGACCTATTGCATATCCATCCGTATCGCATCGACCGACGGAAAATCCTATATGATCAAAAAATACGAAAATCCAAATAATTTTCTGTATAAAATATTAAGAGTAATGACGATATATGAATAACTCGCCTTCATCTGACGAACTCCGCTTCCAATAAACTAGTTCACTAAACGTAAAATTGGGGTTCCTAAATGGCGGGTCTTTGTGGTCGCTCGTTCTTTGTGAGCGACAAAGTCAATAACAGATAATAAGTTACCTTTACAACACCGACCTGCCCTGCCTTCCTCTTCTTCCCCAATTTAGACATGGTACACCCAAAGGTGTTATTTGACTTTGATATATCGTATTAGTTCGGGTAGGAGTGCCAGAATACCGGCTAACTTTTTATGTTACCGTTAGTTATTGTTAATGTCGGTGAGTGTCCAGTTGGGCCCTTGCGAGGGCATGAATTCAACCATAACACGAGGGCCGTTTATTGTCACTTGGGAGAAATTAAAACTACATTGATCGCATTCTTTACGTCTCCTTTATCCATAAAAAACAATTTCAAATTCTTTTAACTACACAATAACGCGCTTAAAAGTTAAAATGATTAATATGCAACTAGGTACAAAGAATAAAACCAAAAAGTAAACAATTGAATGCATAGTTTAAACATTGCATTGGTTGTAATTCAACAATTATTTTCTGGTACTTTATTTTATTTACTTGTACACGAATATAATCTATAGTTGTTTTTTTGGTACACCCGGACACAACACTAGCATTACACCGCAAGACACGTTTTGTAGCCGGAAAATGGAGAACCTAAATCATACCTAAACGTAAGAGGCGAAGTGGAAAGTCTTATAGAGCCTCAGCAGTAAGGATAAAAGGGTAATGGGTTGAAAGATTAAATTAAAACATTAGGGACTGGGAACGAATCAGTTCGTTGAAAATAGAACATTGAGGTTATGGGTATAGTGAGCTTAGTAATAAACAGTAGGAGATAAGTAAATAAACACGTAAGGAGTTATGACTTTGACCAAGATTTCAGATTTGTCGACACTATTTTCCTGTTCTAGACAAAAAGAGTATTGCTTGGGACCATAGATGTCGCACAGCCTTTTGATATGATGTGGACAAATTTTTTGTAAGGTACACCTACTATTAAAAGGAAAACGCGGGAACAGTGGAACTCACGAGTCACAAACAATCCCAGAAGATTTTACCAAACGTTGGGAGGAAAGAGGTAACCGAAAGCATAAAGACTGTCATATCCCAAAATGGAAACTATTAACAAACTGTGGTGCTACGCTTGCAAATTTAGAAGGAATTTAATCGTACTCTCTGAAATCGGGTCTGTAATCAAGATGAAGTAGGACTGACACTGGTTATTAATAATTACTAATACTACTAATACTGGTTGCACTGAACGGGGGATACAACAGCTCTTAAAGTGCGCTGTATAATGAACACGCAACTAATGCATCTATCTATGTAAATGGAATAGTTTTGTCTAATGTACTGCTACATCTTTATAACAATATATTTACATATATTTCTATACTGTTTCAATTTAATTAGCTGTGAGTAGGGAAAATTCCAGCAATACTCCGCTTTTTTAAACGGATAGCTGCTTCTATTATAAGCAATTATATCTTACATTTATAGACTGAGAGAATGTAACATAAATCAAGAATCATTGTGGTATAATAGAGCTGTGAAGGGGGAGGATTATAAACGTCAAAGGGCTTAACGTTAAACAAATACCTGGGGACTTATGTTACCACAAGTATTTCCACGTTGTGTCTACAAAATACACTTCGTACCGCCAAATAAGTGATTATTTCCCACAACGAATTGTTTCTCCTTGATCTCGGTCTAAATAGATTTAAGTGTGGTTTGTAATGGAGCGTTGTATTACTCCTTTTGAAGGAAAATAAATAAACAGCGAGGATGGCGTTCAATGATTTACAACCAATAAAAGCTCGTCGCAAAGTTTAAAATTCATTAATGATCATGTTCTACAGTCGATTTATGAATGAGGAAACTTTGTTTTAATTTTTTTCGATCGAGCAGTTTGTTTTAATTTGTCAAAACATATTGAATAAAAAATAAATGACATTAATATTATATTTATAATTATTTTAATACAATTTTGAAGTCCCCTACCCATTACCTCTGGTGTTCGTCAAGGCTACAGTACAAAGTACTCCACTTTCTTTGTTATATCAGGACCTTAATATCCTAAAATACTGCACACTCATCTACATGGATGAAGTCCAAATCTATATCTCATTTTTTCCTCATGACCTTCAAACCCCTAACACGCTATATGGACTCTCCCTCACAATACTAGTAAATCCCAGGATATAGTGTTTGAATCCCAACTCCTTCTCCAATCTCAACTTCCCATTGTATTATCATTGCATTAACAACTAACCGATCTCTTTTAACTGTTCAACCAAAACATTTGACCCTTAGTCATGCTTTTCTCTCAAAAAAACCTTTGAACTCGTGGTTCACCAGCAAAATTGGTAATAACTCATAGAATCATGAATTACTTTATTGGGTCATATGTGAAATATGTACCATGGTTTGAAATAGCTGTACCCCCTATCAAAGACTATACTTCGTTGGTTCCTTAATCTACCAAAAAATTTCTTCCTATTCACCTTCCTATATTTTATATTTATGTTTATATTTAACTCTTCTATACACGCTACACTCATTCTTTGGATTTTTAACCGCACTCCCTCATACAAATCCACCGGTTTTAGTCTCTCCTTTCTTATCCGTTCCTACAACCGCTGCAATTCCTTCCCTTACCCTTTCAGACCATGCACATTTAGTACTTGAAATTTGGATTGCAACTTAAAACAGTTTATGGGTAGAGCTATTCATTCCAATCAGTGAATTGATATACTCTGACAGCAAAGATGTTGTCAAGTGGTTTTATTTTGTTCTCCAGAGATATTTTGGATGTATTGCCGACTATTTTGATCTAGCCATTTTACGCTGGCTTTTCAGGCCATTTGACTGTATGATCTTACGAGAATGTTTTTGATAGGGTAATTTATTTTAAAACTGTCTATGGTACAATTGGTATTGAAGATTGAAAGACCAAGGGATCCCAATAGGCGGTTCCTCCAAGATAGGTGGCTTTTTGAATGCATTGTGCTACCATTGTTAAATTTTTTCTTTTTACCATTCGTCCTAACAACAGATTTTGTTCTGTTTATCTCTCGTGCTTAAGGTTTGCAGCATTTTCATTAATCTAGTTTAATTTTCTGCAAAATAAACCATCTTGTCACCAAATCTTAAACGCGTTTTATTTGTCCGATGTTATTTCATATGCTTTTAAAGATCTTAAGATGAAAAAACTCACTCTCACTGAGTCTGCCACCTTGTTTGCATGTACCAACTAGCTATTTTACTCTGGATTTGAATCATCCCAGATTAACAACAAATTCGTGTCTAACAGTAAAGTTAAAAAAAATTACCCATAATATAACGCAATTTATACGCAGAATAAATGTTTATTCACCATCAGCCGACAAATTAAGTATCAATTCAAGCGTGGTGCCGATAAGCATTAATCAACAAAGCTTCACATTCCACCTGGGTAGCCCTATTAAAGCCCGCTAAACTTTGCCTGACGGGATTTCGTCGATCATACTCTCCAGAAATAAAATAACGATATGCACAATTTTTTGTAAATATATAATATATTTAAACCTGATTGAAGGAAAAGTTGAACACGGTTATCAACTTAGCAGATGGAAGGTAGGGTTCACCAGGTGAATAGATGTTATAAGTTCATGATGTACGGCCCAAGTGGATCTGGAGCAGTATGACACGATCGAGATAGAGGACCCTCTGAGGGACGTATTATAGCCGAGACATAAGACCGTAGATAAGGGCTATTGGGCCATTACGCCTTTATAGTCCTCGCCCTCCTACAAGTCCTCCAAATCTCGCACTTAATTGGCCAGACAAACTCAGAAAACATCAGTTGTTTACTGTACGTAAATATTTTTAAAAAGAAAATTTGACAAAAAATAAGTATCGATTTGTATATAGATGATAGTGTTTTCTGTTAAATCATGTACAAATCCTGGGGAATTATTGTATCACCGATTACAGCGCAAGCATGGATGTTTTCCTCTTTGTAGTCAAAGCCCAAGGATTGTCTTAATTCCACTATTATCGGAGCTTTTAAAGAAAGAGTATTAAAAGGATCATACCGTCATTTACAGACTCCTTTCATTAAAAATGTATCGATCCCCGCTCACTAACTCAGTCTGATAGCTGAGCAAAATTAAAAAAGTGAAATTCCGAGGGGATAAATTGTCAAATTAGAGACAGATGGAAAGTTTGCAACACCGAAACCCACTTGAAAAGCATTCAATATAAACGGGAAAATGTCGATCGCAACATTGTTCATTTTGAAACATGCGCCAGTAGTTTTTCTACATACCACTCTTTTCAAACAATCCGGCCAAGTCAAACCAGCTTAACGGGATGCATATTTCGCCGTCGCCGTTGCAGTTTTTTTTTTAGTTATAATCGACAGGCCGACGGATCAGCATAAATCCGACTCTCCGGAAGCAAACAAAAGAATATTTGTGGAATAAAGGAACAAAAAAATACAAGCTTAATCGCTGTATTGAAAGCAATACGTTTCTGTTTACTTTTCTACTATCAATTATGAAGAATATATATGTATTTCACTGAGGCAGGCTGAGACAACCGAGGATGAAGGGGACAACCATGACAACCATTCCGAAGGTTACCTACCAGTTGAGGGAGCTTCTGTTGCCCTTTTAAAACAAAATAATTAAATCAATTAGGTTTCGTGGTCCGATTGACCAAATAAATTTAAATCTTGCCGCATAAAATTAATTTTTAACTAAAAATTTCAATGAATACCTTCTACTTTTCAAATGTAACAATATCTTTACCATCGCTTAGGGGATTGGGTGTCCATAAAATGTCGACTTATGCAAGGGTAAGTATATCTTGTATCTCGTGTTAAAGCACGGGACATTCATCAAAATGCTGATGCCTGAGTACGGTGCTAAACCACAAGACAATACCATGATGTGCATGTGACATAAGCAATGATAAGTCAACAACAGCACTTGCTAAAACACAATCAAAACAAGAGTAGAGTAGTTCTATGTGAGAGCATATGATAAAACGCATGGCTCATCAAGTGTCATGATCAGAAACCGAGTTTTATCAATGTTATGAAGGCAGAAGGCGCTAACAATAAGAAATGACGGAGTCTTTTTGGTAGCTTTTAATGATATTGCTAAATATTGTGCAATAAAATTGAGCTCCAACTGATTTAATGAAAACCTCTCAAATAGCTCCATCGTATGAACGAGAGCATCCTCGAGGAAGTCCGCATGAACAAAACTGGAGCCCTTAAGTTGGTACTAACGTAGTCATCATCCATAAGGAAGCGATGATAATCATTCATGTTATATAACACGAGTGGACTGCCTTAAGGACCCCTCGTTCTAAAAGCTGGAAACGATTTGATATTTTATCTGCCTTTGCCTTTTTGATTATGCCAGGCAATTAAATGATGTTTTGCCATTTCAGCCTCAATAAGGTGTTAATCGTATAAGAATATCCTGGATGTCTGGAATTAGGAAAATGTGATATATGGGGGAGAGTGTTGTAAGACCGTCAAAACGGAGAATAAAGCTGGCAAAAGCAACAGAAATTAAATTTTCAACAGTGAACCAAGACAAGCATGATTCAGGATGAAACAACATATAGACCACAGATAACAGTTAAGTTACGCAGATCCTGTACCATTTTCCTTAAAAACAAATGCAGATCTAAACTTCTGAAATATCTTCCAGTGATATTCATTGAAATCCATTTGTATAAAGCATAAATATGTGTATATTTTGTACCTTTCCTCATTTTTCTTTTTGTATTTTTTATCCAATTATAAATGTAACAAAATAGTATAGCGGCTTATTAAGATTTGCAAATACTCTGCAAAGAATTAATTTTTTTAAATCATCTAGATATTAATTACATGGTATCTTGTTGATATATTAACTACGACGATTGAGGAGGTGTTGAAGCCAGACGTGGAGTGTGAAGAGGCTCGCTTAGTTACTCCAATTAATTGTTTGATTGTTTCAGTTAATTGGAACTAATTTTGTATGCAAATGGATTTGTGTAATTTGTGTAAAATCTCGAGCCACCGCGTTCGGGGCGCTGAAAAGGACTGTGGGCAACAACACAATAGAAAGTTGGTTTTCGGCTGGGTCTGTTACCGCAAAGTCTACGTTGATTTACGTTTTCGCTTTCCAGTAACTCTTGGGTCTCTTCTCTAAAATGGTCTGTGAATTCCAAGCTTCCCATTGCTTAATTTTGTGTTCTATAGAAACAGGTTTTCCCAAGGGTTGATTCCGGTCCTCAGCTAATTATTGTTGCTGTAAATGTTCTCTCCGCTTTATCGATTTTTGTTCTTAACTTAGTTTAAACGAACAATCCAGGCCTCTAATGCGAATAATTAAAACAAAAAGCTATACTAACCAATCTAACGTTTTAAACGTTTCCTCAATTATTCAGTATTTCTACAAACGTAGCATCGATTGCGATTTGCCTATCACGTTCAAAATACTGGAATATCAGTGCTTATCAATGATACTCGCAGCAACAGACCACAAAAAAGAGAAAGGGAGAAGAGAGTAAGTGAGAATGAGCAACGGCAGTGAGATAAGTGAATGTATAGAGAGAGGGATGGATCCGAGAGAGGTGTAGAAAAAAGTAACTAACTAATAGAAGGGTAAGGGAGAATGTGCGAGATGAGAGAGAGAGAGAGATATCTAGGTGCAAATATACAGAAATATATATTGGAGGCAGATTGGCAAATAAGGGCGCGAAAGTGAGATAATAGAAATGCTTTATTTACAAAACTCGAAGATTTAGAGAGAGGGAGATGAGAAGAAAGAGCAGGAGAAGTGCATAAATTGAGAAAATACATAAATAGGTAGTAGGCAGAGAAAGAGAGGTAGAATGCGAGAGAGAGCATGAGCTAGATTACAGATATATATGGGTGAATATATAGGGGAAAAGAAGTAAAGAAAGAGAGCTAAATAAACAGAAAGGCAATTAATAAGGTGGAAAAAGAGAAACGATTGAATTGATTGAATTGAAACAATTTATTTATTAAACCCGCAGATTTAGAGAGAGGGTAAAAAGTAAAATCTCTCTCTGTAAATATAGAGATAAAAGAGGGGACAAAGAAAGAGAAAAGGAGGGCAGAAGGATAGGGAAATAGAGAAGAGAGAGAGACTCATAAACCAGTACTTCAGACTAATACAAATTCACTTCTCACAAGGGAGCATTCTTAGTTACGTTCTGATCACCATTTATACTCCTTATTTTATCCCGAATCCGAAGCCACCTGTAATATCGGTAGCATTCCTAATCGAATAATGGTGAAAAATTGTGGAATAGAACGAGAAAAACGCACTCAAATTACGTTCAGGTTAGATAAACAGCCTCGCCCACGTATACACTATACTATAAGAACAAAGCAACCTGCCGCATCCAAGAATATTTTAGTTTTATCAAAGAATGGTGCAAAAAGAGGACAGGAAGAAAAAAATATCCCCGTTTATTATGACTAAGTTGAACAAACAGTCCAAGCATTCTACTGTACATCAGCAAATTTCACTCAAGTACATTTTATGTTGTATGCGCTAATTTTTCTTTCACATGAAAAAGTTTATTATCAAAGCTCGAAAATTATGTGGATCATGTGTGTTTTTGTTAAAAAGATACCGTTTGTTGAAAGTAATAGACAATCAGAACAGTTAAAATCGTAAAGTGAAGTACAGTTGTGAACCATAACTGGAGGTCGCGAGAGGTTGAGGTTACGAGCACTGTCATAGCTATATTTCCCTGAGACAAATGTTTTTCAAGTTAAAGCGGGTTCGGCTCTGGCATGTGTAATCCAATTCAAAAAAAGAAAAAATATCCTACCCTTCTGATAAAATAAATTTCAGGCGAGCTTTACAAATCATTCTCTTAGCGTGGCCAAATTTATTATCTTAGGCCTCTTTCATCCAATTACTCATGGAAAAAACATATTTTAACACTTTTTGAGTCACTTTGCAATATTTTAGTTGTTCTTACATTACAACTAGATTGATGTAATTTTAAAAATTAAGAGATAGGCGCAAATAATTAAAGTATAATATATATTGATAGAAGTCAATCTGATTCTTTATTAATATAAATAAATACCGAAATTCAAATTAATTATACTTTCTCTCTCAACCAAGGCTTTGCACAGAAAGAATTAATTTAACACTAATTCGTAAATGGATTAATAAATACAGAACATTAAAAAAGATATGTTGGACTAGTTATACAACCTAATCCCGTCATCACACTGATACCGCAATTTTGTCTTGAAGCTATCTCAACCATCCAAGAACAGCTTTAGCTTATCAAACACTGGTGAACAAGACTGAACGAAGAAAAACATAAATGAAAAACAGTCTTACGCTACAGTCACCGACTTCCCTTGGTGGGACTATGCCTAGACAGCAGACTGACACGAATCTCTGTACAAAACTTAAAAAGACAACAACGTAACATACGACTTTGATAACTACAACTTTTAAGACCGAATCATGTTTTGCCGGTTAACATTCAACTCACACAACACATGACTGCGACCATTTGGATATAGTGCCACCACCGGGTGGCACAAAAAGGCGTCCGAGGAGATAACAGTCAAACAGATCTAATCGAGAAATGTGAATATAAACTTCGACTATTTCTAGAATTAAAGATAATTGTAAATATACATTATTTTAAATTGCTGCTATAAGCATTGTAACATTTCGGAAACAGTCTCTTTTATTGTTTATTTGTCACTTTATATAAATTAAAGGAGATTGGGTTTTTTGTTTGGTAAATAGTTATTTCTTTAATTTATCCTACTTCTTTTTTCCTTTTTTGTGGCCCATGGATAATG
The DNA here is from genome assembly GCA_039619505.1 of Cimex hemipterus. NCBI lineage: Eukaryota > Metazoa > Arthropoda > Insecta > Hemiptera > Cimicidae > Cimex > Cimex hemipterus. The sequence continues at coordinate 18,866,394 of CM077111.1, read as the reverse complement.
GACAATATCGAGTCGAACGGTGAGGTACAACCGAACCTCCAACATCCAGGGCATCAATCACAACATTGCTTTGAGAAAGGTATAATTTAATTTTAAATTCGTTTTGAATCTTTGAATTATTTGGACGTTGACACTATAGCAATCTGTATGTGTGTATAACTTTAAAAAAAGAATTTCATGATTGCATCAACCGTTTAACCTCGATAGTTAGAACGCTGAGTCTTTTATTATCATTTCACTGTCGTCCGGGTTGTAGAAATGCGACATCCTAAAATACCACCCCTCGTGCGGTGAAAAGAACTTATTTCAGCACGATTGCTATCTGATAGAGTTAAACTACGAGTTACTTAAATCATCCCAAGACGTTTTTTTCGTCGCTTTTCATCTGCTTTTAGTTAATGACACCTCTCATTCCCGTTTCCTGCTTGGGTATTGTGCAAAGCGTAGATGTCCGTGTTGTGTCTCCCCCGGAAAAGCGTCGGTAACCCCGGCGAGTAAATCGCGTTGTCAGCGTTCTAGGAAACCGATAAGAACTTAGAAACAAGCAGGCGTTTCTTATCACTAACACGAACAACTTGAACTGCCAGCGGTAACGATTCCCTCAGAACCAGTGAGGCGTCACAAACCGTGAAATTTTCAAACTGTTTGAGGCCTTTAAAAAGGCTATTTTCTAACATCGAATTGATTACTTCAATGTCTTCACGAAATTAAAAGTTGCGCCGGTTACTCAGCGATCGGTGTTCTGTTACTGAGGGTAAATGGGCCCAAATAAAGCGGAACGATATATCGCAAGGACGTAGTACGAAGGGGCCATTTGGTTACTCAAAGACTTTATGAGCCGGTCATTAAAGCCGAGGTCCATCAACTACTTTTTCCCCTTTCAAATCCAGAATTCATTTGGGCCATTATCCCCCTCTTCATACTTCATGAAAGTTCATAAATAGCGTTGCTCCGCATAATTCCTAAAATAAGTGAGTCTCTCACTTCCAGTTCCTCGATACGATAAATATTTTCCACAATACAGGAGAAAAATGGTTCTGAGATGCTGTAATTGGAAACAAAAATATTTATCGGGCTTCTATTCATCGGTGTCTGTTTTCTCGTTTTGCCAATATGGCCTCTGAAGAGGCTTCCTTTTCTTTATATCAGCATTATAAAAAAAAAAAAAAGAGAGTGGGTGTAAAGGTATCCCTGTGAATTTGAAAGGATTCCCAAAAGCCGTGCCACCAAAAATAAATACACGCTTTCCTTTTGACGAAAAACAAATTGCTGCCAGCTTACCAAAGGACAAACGACTCGTAGTTTGAAGTTATTTATTTCTGAAAATCAATCTCCGTTTGAACGGCAATCTCGTATGTAACGTTTCTCTTACGGAAAATTTTAAATTCCAACGAACGCACAACCTCAAAGATCTCGTAGATTGTATATTAAAAATTATCAAAATAAAAATTTAAAATATAATTTGTAGGATTTATTATCAAAAGTTATAAGAAAATATAGCTTAGTCTAATATTACAAATAACAATCATTTGCCGTACTCGATTCTTCTTTTACATTATCGTAATTGAAAACACTTAGCAAAATTAAACTGCTAACACCGGTCAGACCATAATATTCAGCACAATTAATACTGGATCATCATCACAACAAAGTTATCAATCAGATAAAATGTTAGACAAGTCAACCGAATGTTTTGACTATCTAACTAAACAGAAAATGTACTACTTATTTCCCTGTTGAATTTTTTCCAGGAAGTCATGAAGTCGTTGATACAATACATGCAATTATATGATTTTTTAATTTAAAAATATAAAGTCCATATAAACTCACGGTTGTGTAAGCTGCACTGGCGTAGCTGCCCTTCCTCAGTGACCTCCAGCAACAACAAGACTGGAGAATGGCCATGGTAGCAAGTCCTGAGCTCGCTGTAACAAAAATAAAAATAACATAAGTTCTCTCAGTTCTGTCAAGCAATTGGTTTTTGATTTCGCGAACGCGCAGACAGTCCGGAAAGATTTTCAATCAGGGACTCTTCTGCGCAGTGAGATGCACGGCTTCTAAGGTTTCAACTTGTTACCGGTAATACGTTTACCGGTCTGTATTATTGGTAACACCTACACAACAGATACTGAACAATCTACTGGCTGTTTTTCGTTAAACGATTTCGTGAATCGTACTGAAATTTTTCTTACAAGCAATATGCAATATTTTTTAAATGTTATGATGTGTCCAAACTTTCGAATAAATAATATAATCAAAATAATGCCATGAAATATTAGACGTCCTTAATGTAAATTAATGATCTACTGTTTATTTCTCTCTCTCTCTCTCTCTCCCTCTCTCTCTCTCTCTCGTATTCATTGAAGGGGATGTACTCCCGTTTGGCGGAGGTGGCGTTAAAATTCTGCAAGATTACTAAACCGACGATCCTTTTTACAACTCGCTCGGATTCCGCTTTCAACGCTTTTTCTCTTCTCTATAAAAGAAAAAATGACGTTTACATTCCTTTTTAGAATACCCCGGATACGGTTATTACACTAATAACCGTCGATAAACCAAATACCTAACCCCCATCTTTGGGTCTATAAATATCTACTTCTCTCAATAAAATTCGCAATATTAAATCAGTTATTATTCGGTATTGCTCCCTCCGGACGGTCATTTGTGTGAGTTTTATGGATTTTTCTTTTTGAACAATATTTACACGTCGTTTTTAAATAATCAAAGGGTAGATTTCCGATAAATTTAAAACGGACCAGTGGTAAAAAATAAAAGGGCCAAATAGCAAAATTGATACACTTGGAGTTTTTTGGAAGCCTTTGAGGTGAGTAACAACGACCCATTTTCGTAATGACCTCCCCGCAACGATGTCGCTTTAATTTATTCGTTTTACCAAACTTTTTTTCGGGGGATTACAACTAATGTCGTCTAATTTGTATTAAATTAATTAAAATTTTTAATTAAATAAACAAAAGTTTTTAAAGGGCCTAGATTATGGATGTGAGCCCAATTAAATGGCTCTTTGATATTGTTTCGCAATTATGAGACCGTTTCGCTACGGTATGGACTTCTTACCAACGTGAGCTTATTTCCTTTTCGCAGAACAGTTATTTACGGTCTGAATAGTTGTTTCCATATATAGCAGTAGATTACATTAGGAAAGGGAATAAGATGACACACCGCTCACCCTTTATTGGAAAACAATACCTCATATGTCAAATGTCTTGTATCTCATGTAAAAAATAAAATTTAGATTGAAAATGAGGAATGAAAATAACTTTACGCTAACTTTTAGCTTTATTTTTTTAAGAAAAAATAATCAGTTGGCATGTAATCGGGGAGATTCGAGACGACAGAGGTTTTACATATCTCGTCTGTACCAATTCTCTGAATACTAGTAGGTCGTCTGGCTTGGAGGATAATGGACCTGCCGACCATCCGACGAAATCTCGGACATTGGGTCGGTGGTTTGGTGGACCAAAATTATTCAGCCTAAAGCAAAAAGGCAGTTAAGTGGCACCCAAAGGCAAGCTTGTCTCAATGTCACTGGTACCACAAGCACAACGCCAACTGCGGCCCTATAAGTTTTGTTAAACCGCCCACTACTTCGCAATTTAATTGAAGGAAAAGCCAGCGCAGAAGCTTACAGGCTCATAAATAGACAACCTTCTGCTAGGATAGGCCGTGCAAATAAACAATGGAAACTGAGGGAGGAGACACAGGCAGTTGCCATTCTAGGTCTGCCAATTGATGCCATTCCACCAAGAAGTGCAAAGTACTGGTATCAAAACGGGAAGATGGGCCTAAGGAAAACCACTAATCGCAAATTTCTACTGGTATACTGATGGCTCCAAAACCGACAAGGAGCTGGGATCTTTGGGATGAACCCCAAGACCGAACTTACGGTAAACTTAGGTAAGTATGCTATAGTTTTACAGTCTGAAACAATTGCGATTGAACAATGTACCAGAGAAATAAAGGGATACATTCCCGAAAGATAGCCATTTCCTCTAACAGCCAGGTAGTTCTCTGGGCCTTTGCCTCTCATGAGAATGTTTGGAAATGCACGGAGGCCCTGACAGAAGTCACCGACACTAATGACCTGATCCTGGAATGGGTCCGGAGACATTTGGGGCATAGAGGCAACAAAAAGGTTAACATGTTGGCAAAAAAAATCGGGGGTCTGGGCGCAAGGCGCTCGGACATTAAATTCGTGACAACGTATCGCTAAGCACGCTCAGCTTTAATCGGTTACTCTCGGCTCGAGCGTAACAGGACACCGACCGTAACGGGACAATGATTCATACTTTTTTGGGAATGCCTCCTAGCGTTACCGATTGATAAGAGTTGTCACGTCAAAAGGAGCCAACATGGACTCTATGGGCCCAGAACCCTACTGCGGGTTGGAGGGCAACGGATGTGTAGACGAGGCGGCGAAATCTCGGACGTCCCGCCCTCTAGACTAAATCCGGCCCGGTGACGCAATAAAAGAACACTGGCAGAATCTCAGTTTGATGACAGGCTCATCAACATCTCAGTTAATCCCGATTAACACACTAACAACTGCTTTTGGGTACCCCACGGTGAAAGGTGTGCCCAGTGTGTCAGACTCGGTCGTGGAGTGGTACGCCTTGGTTCTTTACCGGCAGCGAATACGCGTGGCACTGGGCACAAAGACAATCCTTGGTCATGAGGGTTTCTTTCACCAGGTTCGCTTTTTAAAGGAACGAGGGTGTTTTCCCATCGGTAAATATTTTAAATATTATATATAATTATTATGCAGCCCTTCAGTGTGCTTACATGTATATATTTGTTTGTGAATATAGTTCTTTATGTGAATGAATTCGTGACAGGGCCAATGGATAAATATCCATTACCAAATAATAATAATAATAGTTGTTACCTTATTCAAAATTTCAATAAAAACCACTTAAAGATTATATATATATATATATATATATATATCCTTAATTTAATTAGTTTCCCCTACTCTTAAATTTTACAAACATTAAGACAAAATAAACTGTTCAAAATATAACTTAGACTCCATCAGCATTCCATCCTATATCCGTTTTAGTTTTCGTTATACTGAATTTTATGACACACTATTTATTTAAGTATAGAGCTAAAGGGCTAGGAAGTTTCGCCAAGGAAAACATTTTTTCATAACCGGCATGGATATTGATGGGATATCCTTCGACCCAACGAGACTCAGTAAATTCACTGAAAATATTTGCAATATTGATGCAGTGAGGGATACCTCCAATATGACGAAGAGGAAATAAACTATTGATTATTACATTCGCACTACTAACCAAATTTTTCTCACTTCATCTTTTCAAGTGCGTGGTCATTATTTGATTTTCATTGTTAATTAAACACCTTAATCAACTTGAAGGAGATATTTTAAATCCAGAAAGTTGGTTAGGTTTTTGGAACTAAACAGTCCATTTATTTTTATGCAATACATCTTTTAATTGCTAATGCATTTTGAGCCACGACCTGGTCCCTATTCTGGGGTCACTATTTAGCCAACTTAGAAATCCCATGAGTTTAAACAAGTGTAATTCAAAAATATAAAAGGCCACTAAGGGTGAAATGAAAGTTTCGAGAACACTAAATATTTATAATTTTTATTATAATGGAATTAGTTTGGTTACTAAAACTTTTTGTAAAAATATTTTTCTAGATTCTACTCCTATCGAAGTATAAACGTTACAATATTTGTATTATTTATGTTTTCGCTTTTATCCATTCTGATCTACCTACCCTTGAGCACAAGCGTTTTGACATTTCGCGCTATTTCTAAAAATAACCGGGTTACATCCCAAATTAACATAATAGGAAGACGAAAATGAAGGAAAGTATGTTTACAAAAGATATATTTTTTATATCCCCTGTTCGATTCTTGGAAGAAACAGTATAGTTTTACAGGTTACATTCGAAATAAAACAAACTACGTCGACGGCAACGATACTTGAGATAAAAATTGACTGATTCGTAATCTGCGTACAAATATAAGGAGAGTTATAATTACGTTTTTGTGCCAGTTCAAAAAATAGCGAGTATCTGCCGGCGCATATTAAAAAAAGACTCATTTTATACTGCTGACATTGCTGTGTATCCTTGTGGGTATTGGGAGTTAATATATTTATTAACGAGAATGTGTATTGCGAGAGGGTCGATGGGACAGTACCCCTTTAACCCTCAATAAGATAGTTTTATAATAAGTGAAAAGGGTGATAGAGGATTATCGAGTACTCACCAACCCCAATTGAGGGAATGGTATATAAATATGAACGAATGGATTTTTGGAATGGAAATTTAAGAGTAAGTCAGAGGGAAAATGGTTTGGATTTACAAATTGGTTGCATTGAGGGCTAGGCTGTTGAGCCTGGAGCACAACCTCTATCGCTAGACGGATAAGGCCATGATCTGACCTCGGACTGCCAACATCCGGGATGGGTAATTCCCACGGCCCAAAAGTTGCTGTTTATTTATTAGTTTAAAACTATAAAGTAGATTAAAAAAATTAAAACTGTGTTACATGAAAGTTGAAGTTCTCAATTTATTCATACGAAGTTAAATAAATATATATAATAAAAAATAGACAAGTGATGCATAAATATTTTTTCCTTTCTCTGAACGAGGATTCCAGGCGTACCTCTTATCTAAGCTCATGTTGGGAATTTACAGGCATTTCTATGCCGCATCTGCAAACCTATCCCACAGGGGGCAAGACCCCCTCTTCTTTTCAATTTGCTACAACAGTTTAAAAGAACTGACGCATATAAACGGAGTAGGGGCACGAATTGTTTCGCGGTCGAACAAGTTCCATTAGAGGGAAACAAAGTTGGGATGCTCGGCAAACCGCTTAACAATGCCCCATTTAGTCCTTTTTCGAATAGAAGGCCTTCTGGAAGGTCTGGAGTCCAAGAGCCGATCAATTAAACCCAATCATAATTACCTCTCTAAATTAAACGGCCGTTATTCAACCGCCGAGGGCGAGCTTCCACCCTATCGGGTTGACTATAACATTAATTTTCCTATCCACTCTTACTGGGTTTAACGCATAAATTATAACAATCTTGTAGCGCAATGTTTGTCCTGCAGGAGTTAAATTTAATATATATAAAAAACTATACATTTATGACAAGCAGGTAACGCAAAAGGCCAAAAGTAAAACCAAATTGAAACTATAAAATATAAAAATGTTTATGAGTTTAATCAAAATATGAATGCTTTGTAAACTTAAAGGCTTCCTACTCACTCATCTTATCCTGAAATCCTAACGACAGCTGCTTAAGAAAGAAGTTCGGCAACAAGTCCCAGTCAGTCAGACACAATATAAGTCGGTATCACACAAGGGAGCATTCTTGGTGCCAGTCTTTATATCATTTACATTGCTGGCCTACGTATAACCTAATACCATGACTCCAAGCCATCACATATTAATGTGGCCGGTTGTCCCTCTGCTATTCTGGATCCCCGAAAGAATCAATGTGGTCGGGAAGTTCTGTTGCGGATGCGATTGGAGGTGCAAATAGTAAAATTATTTTTACAATTAAATCTAAGCGGAGGACATAATTGTAGTCTTTAATTTTATTTACCACAATTTATCTTCTTAAAAGGTCATATATTGATTTTGTTTGTGTTTGAATAAAGTTTAAGTAATAATTTTAAAGTTAATTTTAATTCTGTTCAAAGAAGGTAGGTCTATCGAGTAAACGAGTGAACTTATGGAAGACTCTTTAAAAAAAAGTGTAGGATAAGACTGAATGAACAAAACTGTACTCGGTGCACGTTCATATTGAAAAAACCGTCTTGCCCTCCACTGTACAACAACAACAACAAAGACATATCTATTTCCATTCAAGTTAAATACTTAGACATATACATTGACTGCAAACTGACTTGGAATTCCCAAAAGAACATTTATAAGCAACAATTTAACAGAAGATTTGAACAACTAAGAAGACTTCGAGGACCGAAATTTGACTTTACCTACACAACAAAACTAAACTAATATTATACAAGATCAAGTCTACGTTGGACTTACTATGGGGTTCTGCAAAATCATCCAACATCCAGCGCTACCAATCCTTCCAATCCAAAGCTCTTTATTATTTCTCTATGCTCGCCATCCTACCTCGACATTCCTTTTGTCAACGAACTGTTCCCAATTACAAAGTTTCGCACCACCTCTTACTGCTCGAGCCCTCACTATACATTTCCATTCCAAGAACCGACCACGTCGCTTTAATCGGCGATAAGCTCGGGACCTCGTTGGCCCTTGTTATCCCTTACACCAAGATTGATTTCTCATGGGTTAAACATCGCGCTTAAACTACACCGCTGGCATTAGTGTTAGTGGTGTGACCATATGAAAAAACGTTTTATGATCACACTTGTAACAAGTACAATATGCGTAAGTACCAAAAATAATATTATTTTTTTAATACAAATAAAACGCTGTACTCTGTACAAATTATTTCCCTGCCGTTTGGAAATTCACAGAAGTAAAAGTAATTCCTGAACCAAGCATACCGAAACTCCACATGCTCTATCGTCCCATCCGTTCCTGGCAAAGTCCTTGAGAAACTTCACCTCATAAACCTTCATACTAATCTAAAGTCCCAGTATATAATCGCCAACTATCTGATTGGGTGCAGAACACAGCACTTCAATGTATAGCGATTTCTTTGTGTTGTAGAAAACATCGGTTCCTCTCTTGAACTTAAAAAATGCTGGGCCGGATATTCGAGTTTAATAAAATGGGCCGTCATAAATAAATAATCTGAGAATAAATCAGACGTGAAACCCAACCCCTCTGAAGTCCGTAAATACCAATTAATTTTTTTTCCTAAAGGGAATGTTTTTACAGGCGTTGATTGAAAGCAAACGAAATAAGGATTTGGCACCAAAATGGCTCAACTAGTGGAAAAATGCGCCTACGACTTTACTTTCACGTAAATTGAAGAACTTGCTTCTTTAACCTATTTACACGAGCTGACGCTCCGGCGGCAAGTTCCGGATGATGAAGTTACATTGGGAAAAAACGTCCACATAACAAACGATTTTTTCGAGGGCCTTATTCCCGATTTTAATTCTTATTAAAAGATAAAGGTAGTTCTTCACCGTGAAAATTAGGAAAGGAGACTCAACCAATTGGAGGTACTTGAAATGAACATATTAAATCATAATCCAGACATCACCTTCAATGGCCAATCGATGTGGAACAAACATAGCTTTTTAACGCGTTGGAAAAACTATTCTCCAACTGTGATGTCAGCAAAGAGAAGGAATGGTGAAAAATGGAAGTTTTGAAACCAACATTGAACACCTGTTTCTAAGGCTGACACTTGTATATAAAAAGAAAAAACATAGTACAACTTCATGTTGATGATTTATATTATTTTCTTTTCATTAAATGTAATTATTTCAATCAATTCACTACATGTAAATGAGATTAGGTAAACGTTAGTACAGATTTATCAAAATTTATGCACTTATCCCCCTACAATTAAATCTGTATAGGATAAGGTTGAAGATGCCTACAATGTAAATTAAAACCTTCCCAAATAAAATAATAAACATTTGGATCTAAATGCTTCATTGATGTCCAAAAATATACGATACAACTCATATCTTTCGAAAAAAAAAGAATAAAATTCTAGTGTCAGATTTTTGTCTTTGATTGTTTAAAAATAGACCGCCCCAACTGTTTCCATGGGTCAAATTAATCTAATTAATTATTCTTTTATCTAAGGTGTTTAGTTGAGATGAAAAATTAGTGTCACGTGCGGGATTCGAACCCACGACCTTCGGCTAAATTCCCCGCTGCTCTAATCACTCTAGCTATCGTGACTTTGATCTGACAGCAACACCCCGTCTCAAATCAATGGTCTTAGGTTCAAAACCCGCTCGTGAAACTAATTTGTCATTTCAATCAAAAACCTTAATTTAAAAAATTAATTAATTGGAATAAATCATATTGTCAACTATGGCGTCTAAGCAAATTAATTCCATGACTAATTCAATTAATTTAATGATCAAATTAATATTCATAACCAATGATCAGGGGAGTATTCTCGATTTCACAATGTACATTGCTAATATTCCAAATTATTTCAGACAAGGATTCTTTGTTTACTGATAATTAGTATAACCTTGGAAGGTTTTATGTCTGAAATTATACAGTATACGTTTTCATATCCATTACCAAATTATGTACTAAAAATCCCAAACACTCGCTTTTTTTTTACTAATCCTCTAATTCAACAATCTCGCAACGAAAGTAATAAAACTCAACAACGGTTAAGGAGCAACTTGTCTTGAGAACTTCACCAAGTGAATTTAAATTGTGAAGCTTATTTCATTAAGCAGCCTCTCGGGAATTTGTAGTTGTTTGTTGAACTCTTCAGGTTGGTGGTGCTGATTGGTCTGCGAGTGAATGGACCCGTGTTCAACTGATCGATAATGATCAATTTATTACTACAGGTGACCAGGTAAACTCAACTTAGTTTTAAATTAAAATAAAATCTTATTTTTCCGTCAAATTGAAAAAATACAATATTTACGGAAGAGAGAAAAAACAAAAAACAATTGTTGTTAGTAAGCGAGTACTTTTGCGAAGTGGTTTTGGCTAAGCCTACAAAATGAGATTTTTCTTTGGAAGACAAACAAAGCTCGGCAACGCCTACGGAAAAGGGGCGATCAATTTCAAACTATAATCGAAAAACATCCTCGGTTTGAAAGAAAGCGGAGATTCTGAGAGCAATAAATTTTTTTCCTTTCTTTAGACACTTTTGTTCATAATTGATATAGTTACCTATACCTTTCTTGTCTGTATTAACATTTATTCCTATGTTTTCTTTAGTCACGATTAAACGAGCAATAAGTTGAAAAAATATATCGGAGTATTTTTAAATTAAAACTAAAATCTCTCCTTAAATATATATAACATATTTAATAAATTGTTTTTAACCTTCATTCTAATTCTTTTACACGCGATAAAGAAAACCAGGTCTATTTCATTATTTTCCAAGCTAACTTTGGTTTTTTAAATTGTTTTCTTTCAAGAAACAATAAATTGGAGAAAAAAAAATTTTCTCTTAAAGACATTGTTTTGAGTCGAGAAAATTTCGCCTGGGCAGATGCTTTGACCAATGACAGACTTAGTCTGTTCACATAGCTAGTGACGTGCGATACCAAACGATATGAGTAACGTATCCAGTATTTTCTTTAGAACCTTTGATATCGAATATTGTCATTCGATAAAAGTACTGTATAGAGTACTTTTTGTAGTATCGGTAAAAATACTCAAATAGATTTTTCATCAAGTGTTCACGTAATATTGAATAGTTATTTTTCGTTCGAAACACACCTTTCATCAAACTGGGGGTTGACTAGTTACTGTTTGGAGCGCCTATAAATTTTTGTTTATTTAATGCATGAGAGTATTTTACCCAGATGTCGATAGTGAGTACGTTCGAATATGATTAAGTACTCGTTAGTATCGAACAATTTCTGTAGATACTTGAGAAGTATCGTAGTCACTACAGAAAGTCCAACTCCTGGGTGTCTATGCTCTACCATCCACGATGGTCTATAGCAGTTTAAGACCAACGGAATGTATTACTATATTATTTTATATTATCGGATTATTATTTATTATTTTATTTTTATATTTATATTTATTAATATTATAGGGTTATTTTTAGATTTAAGTTTTATTATATGGTTATAAGGTTATAATACACTTCACAGAGATCTTCAAATCCCAACAGTTTTTTCATCCATCAAAACATATTACAGACGTTTTCATAGTAAATTACAAAATCACACCAACACACAAATAAGATTACTCCATTCCCCACAATTACCACGTAAACGTCTGAAAAGAATATGGATAAGAGACCTCTTAAATGATTAATATCATTTCATTAATCCAGAGCGGCTGCCAGTGGATAGCTTTCTCTATAACGCCCATAATGCCAAACACACAGTCTGAAATCCAATCTGCTGGTTGTATATCATGTATGTACATTTGTAGATATAAATAAATGAACTAAAAAAAAAGTTTTATTTAATGAATTTGACCAAAGCAAAGAGTTCTGTTGAAGGGTTAAATTGAATCAATTACTAGCACACATAGCCGTTGAATGGGTGAATAATTATCAACGTAAATAGCTCTATGAATGTAGTTTACCAAGCCATATTCCCAGCTGCTATTTCATTACAGGGTTATACTCTACACTCAAGAGGAGGCAATGCCATGTCAGGCGGGGTTTTAATAAGGCCAATTTTTATCGAACTTCTTGTAGTTAGTCATCAATCGCACAGAGGGTGTTAATTTTTTTTAATGTACAGAAATTTTCAGAGGGCATGAAAGAAACTAAGTTATTAAATGTTCATTAAACAAAACCTCCTCTCTACTTTTAAACGTTTTCTGTTGATGAAAGGCTCCAGTTAAAAAAAATTCATTAGCGGATTTATCAGAGCCGTAACGCTCGACGGTTTCGGAGACGTCGAAGGCAAATTTTCCAATTTATCGCCGGGATGGTCCAGCGGGTTTTGATTTACAACGATCGGTTTATTGGGCAAAGAGAATCATCCAAATTGTGCTTAACTACCGGAGAGTTTCCGGATGGTTGGGCGGGAGGTGGAGACTAAACGAAATTTAGCCTCAGCGAGAAACTAGCCTAGCTCCTCGACAAATTAAATCCGTTTCCTCCAAAGTTTTTCAATTTATAACGAGAATGAACCTAATCAAAGGAGTTTTTTATCTTCCTTAAGAAAGATCTCAAAGTACTAGCTGCAGTATTAATTAACGATAATTTTTGGTGGTCAGGGATGTGAATCAAAAAGTGTTTTTATTTCTCTGGACTATTCATAAGGGTATGGGAGGATCACATCTTATTTATCATGTCAATATTCGCCCAGGTAATTTTTAGTTTGACCATAGTAGAAAATAGGAAAGAAAAAATACTCAAACAATAAATAACCCCTGGGTTCTTTAAGAGTGGAACGTGTTTAATTTTGTAAATAACCAATTGTCATCCAATTTAAACTTATATACTATTTTTATGTCCATTATATTTCGTGGTCCGATTGACCAAATCACTTGTTTCAATTAATTAATTTTTTTAATGTAAGGTATGGGTTGAAATGAAAAAGTTAGTATCACTAGCGGAAAAGCGGGAAACTTACATACTAACTTTTCAATTTCAACCAATACCTTACATAAAAAATTAACTAATTGAAAGAATCTATTTTTTATATTGTCACAGTTAGCTTCTAATAAGAGTTTCAGGTTTTTTGAGGCATTACCCACGAAAGTAATGGATAAGATAGTTTTCTCCAAAGCAAAGGACAGGGATTTGCATTGATATCCATGCGTTGAATTAGCAGAATATTCAATGACAATATTCCCAAACGCATTGAGTGAAGGGACAGACATTCTCGCACATATTATTGCAGTCTTTTTTAAAATTATCGGAAAAAATAAAAATGATAAGTCTTTCCAAAAATTGTGATTGACGTACATTATATTTCTAAGGATGAACATAATATATGTATATGTACATAATCGATCTGTTGGGCCCTGACTGGTGAAGAGAAGTTTGGCAGAGTTATAAAAATACTCTAATTGGGCCACACCCTTCACTCTCAAAAATCATGGTTAATCGACAAGCTGGTCGACAAATACTCCTTTCGTTTGTTACCATTAATCCCTACTAAGTTGGACGAGAGGTTGCATAATAATTTAATAAACGACAAAATTATTATTAAAATTTAGATCAAGAAAGAATACATCACGTTTCGAACTTTTCGAGATCAACTCAATGCCTTTCGTTGATTCAACTCGGATCAATGATTTATATCATTTTACCGTTCTCCCGGAATGTTGAGTGAGACGGGAATGCGATTTCGAGACGATAGACCTTCTGCCTAAACCCGTCGGGATATTTAAGGAAGGCCGTAAAATTTTTATGAGCCGAGAAAATGGCAGTAAAACCAGGCGAACGGGCCTATGAGAGGACGTTGTTTAGAAGGATAACGACGTAAACATCCCCCTCGTGCCAATACCACTCTTAAATTTCAACTATTTTTATTCAATTAATATCCTAATGTGTAAATATTTCTATTGTTGTTCTTTGATGATACTAAATTAGACAATTGGTTAAATTCCGTATGGATACTCTAGAAACAAACTGACCAGTTTTTTGCACCTTTATAGAACATTGAACGGAACACCAAAGTGAAATACTTGTCAGGATAAAAAATTATTCACAATGCGAATGCCTTATTTTTGCAAAAAAAATATCAAAAATCGAGAAAGATGCGGAGAGCAGTGGGAAAATTAACATTTGTCTGTCAATATTTTTCTCGTTTATTAATAGTTAAAATATAGCTATAGTTGATGAAGTACCTGACTAGGTTTTTTTTTATTCTATGGCTAAGTTAATTGTTAGATCTTAGCGTTTCCCTGAACTTTTAATTCCGGGCTGGTTACTCCTTGTACCGGTAATTATTAATTATTTATTAAAATATTGTATACATATCTGTATATAAAGAGTATTCAAAAGGATTAACCAGTGAGGGGGAGATCTATTAGATTAGTAAAATTAATATTAAGAAAAATATTTCCCTCCTTCCTTGGATCTTCCTTTCAGCGCAAGGTCGAAGGAAGTCGTTAAGCGCAATAAGAACTAAAACTTGCATTCTATATGAATTAGTTTAGTTAACTACTCGTAGACCCAAATCCAATTTATTACCCATTTTGCCATAAATTATACGAACATTAAACAAGAACTGGACCCTTGGGTTGCTAAAAACACAACAAATACAAGCCATGAATCAAAAAGAAATACTACACCCAAAAACAACCCAGTGGGAGCAAGAGAAAAGGAATTAAAAACTTTTATATTTACAAGAATTGCTCTAATTATGTACCATTAAAAATAAGGCACAATAAAAAGTTAAATAATTTCTTGAAGTGACAGTCGAAAGAATCTATCCTTTGCAACTGCCCCACAACAAGAAAAAGCTTTTCGTAAGCCAGGAGGAGAATTGTCTACCTCATACAAGAAACGAAAATCATCTAAGAAATCCATCATCAAAACTTGGCGCAATAAACAAAAGTATAAATGCTAAAAAGAGAAATCTATACCCTATCCCTACTCTATTCCAAATGTTAAGAAAAAACTATAAACTTTAACTATAAAATTCGTCAACCCGTCTTTCAACAGTATCTGATTTAGTTAATTACCGGCATTATATACATATTTAAAGATTATAAGGATGTTAGTGAGCTCCTTCATAATCATTATTTCTAAAACAATCAATATCGAATATTGTAAATATACATATTTGATGTCACAGTCGATCCCAATTTGCTATTTATGAAATTGAACACTTTGGTCTTTGAACCAAATTCATTAATATTGTATGTAGTATAGCACTCGGCAAGTTCTTTAGTTCGGGAGAAAGATGGAATGATTTTATCCAAGTGGGCAGTGGAGTGAGGCAGGGGTGTTTTTTGATCTCTATTTTGTTGTCCCTCTGTAGTGACGACTGGCCTTACGTCGTCGAAAGTGGTGATAAATCGGTAACGCCAAAATTAAATTCCTATCTCACACCCGATTCAGTTTTTTGGCAGTTAGTTTTCAGACCATCATCTTATACCGCCGAAGTTAGGCTCAAGGGACTATCGACAATAGGGTCGTGTCAACCCGAACTCATTCTTAAATATATTATTTCTTATTTACATAGACTTCTCTCAAGAAGGGTTCCTTACAGTTTATACATATACTCACAATATTTAGCTTAACCAAGGGACGATGACGGTAGGCTTGAAATTCTGCATTAGACGGTTTTGTATTGAGCACCTAACACTCATATAAATGCATCCTCGTGAAACCATTAACACATATATCACCAAACAGAATGTACAATAAGATTACCCGCAATAAAAAAATCTATATATACAGAACTAAAGATTCGGTGCCGTACTCGAGCACAAGTTTCATATCTGATGGCATTCCTACTTGCTCCCTATATGGAGCGAAGGAACGACCCTTACATTAAGTGACATTGAGCAACCTTCCTCTGGCACAAACGCGGGATTTGTATAAAAGTAACCGCGTATGACCAATTCAGAGTCGGGTTAAGATGATCTTTCTCCTACAGTTTGGGCTCTCTGGGGAGGGGGGGCATTTACCAAGTATGCCATTGACGCCCTTTATATGCCGGGGTTGTGCAAAGATGTTTATTTAACGTTAACATAATTGAGTCGCAGTTTTCCTACTTCGGTTTTATTACTCACATATTGCATTAATCTTAGACAAGATCACGGCGTTCTTGAATGTTGGGAGTAGACTGGATACTGGCAAATATCAACTGAGTGAGAAGAGAATTCCAAACGCTTTTAGTCAAAACACATGGAGACTGCATAATTATTTAATTTAATGACTAAATACTGCATAATTATCATAAACCACACCAAACCGTAAATATGCATTTTTTGTGTGCTTCATAAGATACCCGAACGTCATGATTCCATTCCGAAAATGGAAATTGTATGTCAGTTATTTCATTGATCCGGGGATTCCATGTCCAATTTAGTGGGTTTTCAGTGAACTTCAAAAAACCCAACTTTTTTTCAATTTTTAGTATATTTGTATGTCAAAAATTGATCTTAAACGTTAATTAAATGGACAATTTATTTAACCAAATGAAGATTTTCGGATCCTGTTTGGATCATTTATTAAGCTTGCAATTTTTTTAAACAGCAATATGTAAATTGCGTAGATTCACGTTGCAAAGAAAAAGTACAGGTAGGGTGGTTTAATTACAGGCTTCTTTGATTTGTTTATACGATCAAAGTAAGTGAAGTTCATTTTATTTTAAAAAGTTAAAAACGATAAATTAAAAACGAACGATTAGTAACTCATAGTATTTCGCCATAAACTCTTATTATTAGGCATCAATTTTTCATCAATTCAACGTTTAATCTAAATAAAATTGTGTCAATTTGAACTTAGCCATACTCGCAAAACTCGTTCAGGTAGGGATCGTGTCACTTCCATGTCCCATGGCATCTCTATACTTCTTCTTCACAAGTTAAACATCTCGGCAACTTCCCGAGCCAAAACTTTCTCTTCGTTTAACCAAATTTCTAAAAGAAAACCCTCAACCTGACATATAAAAACACCAATTTCTCTGAACACATGCCTCTCTCACAAAGACGACCTTCCTGTATACTCTCAGTTAGGAAAACTCCATCTGTATTCCAGCAATAAGTACAATTTCACTGATGCTTGCTGGAAGCTCATTGTAATTGTAATTAATAAAAGTCTCAACATTATATCACCTATCACTCATTAACTAATCACTGCTGTTGACTGTACAGAGCATTTTCTTCCTTAATCCCGTAATGTAGGAAAACTTTCTATCCCAAGGGTAACTTAGATCACTTAAATCTCTAGGACTTATTTCACATAAGTCAAAAATAAGTTTTGAGAAATTGGCTTAATGAATGGCGTGCTATTATCTACACAATAAACTGAAGAGAATTAAGAAAGAAGATGGCCATAGGCTGTTTAAATGTCCCGTAAACAGGACCATCCGCCCTTACCACGCCTAAGAACACGACAGTAAAGACTAACCCGGAACCATCCGATTTGCCGAAGTAATGAAGAATTAATGTTCATGGTTGGTGTAGGGCTGTGGGTTGGTGTTCTGTGGCGGTGTTTGAAGTTACTTAATCGCATTTGTCTTTATGCCATTTTCAGTGAGTATTATGGCCTATAGTTGGGTAGGCCTTTACCAACTTAAAAAAACTTAGGGCATACCGAATCCTGTGTGATTTAGTGTTTCACACTATTTTAAAATATGCTTCACGGTACCATTCGTGTTTTCGTTGTTATTTGGACAAAAAAATTTCCGGGATGAATAATACCCAACAAATTTGACTATTGTGCCTTTCCATTTTGATTCTATTCAGCGACGATAGGTTTCAAAATAATTTTAGCCTGCCAAATCTACAAATGACCAAACGAACTTTAAATGTTTATGTTTGAGTTCGATCGTAAATTTTTTTAGAAATGAGTTTTCGAAAATGTATAAAAAGCGAATATTGAAATACAGCGAACTGCAAATAGAAAAAAAGCCAACATCGCCGTGCATGTGTCAGAAAAGCATGAGAAATAGAGGACGAGATATGTTAGTCGTGCTATCGCCAGGCAAATTTTCCGCACAGTTATATTGACGTTGGCACTTCACGGTTGGAGTGCCCGAAAGATGAGTTCTTTTGTCGTCGCTTGAACGACGCCGGTATATTTGCCCGTGTTCCTAGTACGAACAGGAATGCCATAAATTCGAATAAATCCCCATTTTACTCTCAGAAATGGTAGTAGTTTTTGTCGAAGAAAAGCGCAACGGATGTAGCAAAATTTTAAAACTGTTGACAAAAAATTAATCTAAACATCAGTTCAAATTGTGCATCTTCGAAACAGGTCACTAACGTAATGTCTTTTGTAATTCCTTCGGAATGTTTTCAATGCAGGAAATATATAAGCTTCAAAAATACCTTAGAAAAGAAATAATACGGCCCAATGAGGGTGTTGCATTATATTTAAATTAAAAAGAGCCCTACCCTCACTTCTTGCAGTTTTCTGAAACTTTTTCAAAGAATGGTTGAAACGGCGTTGCTCATTCTAAATTTCCGAGGAGAGAAGCCGCTCAATTAACCATGTTTTAATTAAGATAAAATTTAATTCCGCCCACTAAGCCAGGCCATTTAAGGGATAAAACTTGTTAACTACATCAGGGTCGGTTCCATGACGACATCCCTCAAAAAGTTCTACCAGGTAATTTATCGTGTTACCCGTGCCCCCGAGTCGGTTATTAACTTCGACTTCGAAAAGTCCCGTGCCGGGAAACCCAACCGGGGGCTTCGCCGCCGATCGACTTTATCAAATTCTTCGATAAAAATTCTAAACTCGGTGTTAACCTTACCCGCCGAGGGTTTAATAAGTACAACAGAGTATCTCTCAATCTTGTTGGAGTAATAAATTTTACATAAAAATTACTTTAAATTGTTTCTGGTTACAATTGTATACACCAAACAAATACAACGAATTCAAACTGCCCAATCTAAAATTCTCAAAAAAAATCCTAAATGCTCCTTTCTATGTCGAAGGAAACCAACTACATTGATTTTAATATACACTTCGCACATGAAACTATTCTATTCAAATGTCCCAAGCTTCACAGATTCCTCCCAGCTAAAGTTAAAAGATTAATCCAGCATCTCATAGAATAATCCACTCAAACCCTCCACGTAAGATAAACAGACAGTGGGTAGAGCCATCGTATCTAATGAAGACGGGGAAAATGAAGTTCTGGATAGATGTAGTATCTATTAATGGCATGAATATAATAAGGGAATCACGGTGGCCAATGGTAAGGGTGTCCGACTTGTATTTGCCACCCTACGGTCCTGGATTCGAATCCCGTCATAATCCATGAATTTTAATCGGGAATAATATGAGGAAAATTTTTTAAAGTGGGGGTCAAACTCGCAATGAGTAGTTGGATGTTAATTTATTTTTACATTTTTTATTAAAAAAATGTTATGTATGAACCTGACTCGAGATGGTGAAAAACATTTAGGAGATCTGATCCCATAAAAAATTTCGACTGATCCTATATTTATTTCTCACAAAGAGGCACAAAGGTCGTTAGACTGAAATCGACGAAAATGGGCAGGAACAATCTTCTCCGATTCTGAGCAGTTTAGTATAAGTAGTTTATCAACTCGTGATATTTTATATATAACAATTTTAAGTCTTTTGGCGATAGATTATGAAGATAAACATTTGATATTGCAAATTTATCTACAGGTCGGTAAATTCCCTGTCAACTGTTTGTAGTCCTTTCAATAATTCATGGCCCATTGTAGGGATACGCCTGCTTAAATTATTCAAAAGTAATTCTGACAGAAATATCTCTTGCTTACTTTAATGAGGGACTTCTGTACATCGCAATTACGTAACAAATTTATCGATTAAATATTATATTTTTTGTCAGACCGACTTACAGGATTGTTTTAGACGTCTCCCTAGAAGTCTGAGGCTGTCATTAATTAATATTCTCGAGTTCGATAATGCCAAGTTGCGGGACAACCTTGTCAAAACAATGACCGGAAAATCTGAGTTTGGAAGCAACCGCTTTCAGTCAGTGATTCAGAAAACACTTTTATTTAGAGAATGAAATTTTGATGAAATTACCGATCGCTTTAAGAAGAATCAACCGAAATTTCTGTCTAGTTTATTTACACGTGAAATTCAATATAACGTCAAACCGTATCCTATTCCTCACGACAAAACCTATCTGCCAGTAGCTACTCTCATCCTTATCTTTAAAAAAAACCTTTGAAAACAATCTATAAATTACTAATTCATGAGATGTTATATTCATTCAGAGTGAAGAAGCTTTATGAAACGAATCATAAGATATGCCTGGAAGTACGGGGCAACCAATCGGGAGAAATTCTGAATTCGTAATGCTCAGCAATCATCCTAATGGTCTTTTTCAAGGGGAAATCTCTTGAATGAGAGGTGAGAACCTTGAGGCAATCGATCATCAAAAGGAATCCCGGACAATGGCCTTTGGGCTTGAAAGGTTCAGTTTCAAACCTGAAAGCGGGGAAATTCAGTTTCGTCTTCGGTCTACAAGACTTTTGATTACTAACGACTCCGGAATGTACGTAAGCCCATAATGAACACTAATTAAGATCATTTGTACTTTTAATTAATCTCGTTGTAAGAGGTATGTAAGGCTAACATGTTTTCTGAGCAAGCAAAAATTCTGAAGAGTGCGAAGGCACTCGACTGTGCAAAATTCCAGCCGTGCTGGAAATATTGTTTATTATCGATCGATTCACCTTTCTCGGCACAAACCTGTCACCACCATCCTTCATAAACGTTACACAATTTACTGAAGATCTTTTTTTCCTTTGTTAGAACCAGGCAAGGATTTTTTTTTTTTTTTTTTTTTTTTGTTTAAGATATAGACCAACAAATAGCCCACAACTTTTTGACAGCAGAATATATTATACATGCCGGGATTCAACGGCTCAAAGTACACATCCTACAATTAACAAAAAATAAAAATTTTTAAAAATGGAATGAAATTGTAGGAGCGACAACGATGCACTGAACTAGGAAACTAGGAAAGCACAATAAGCCAGAAAGCTGCAGTACTTGGGGAGCACAAACCCTGCTTCAGAGTATCCAACATCATCATAAATTGCAAACAATGGGCAATATAATATACCTACCAATAATATATAATTTATATATATAATATACCCATTGTTTGCAACAATTGTTTTCACGTCGGGAGAATAATTTAAAGAAGATTTGGATAGAGCTGTACTTTCGGAGGGAGCGATGTGTCTATCTTTAGAGGAGAAAACCTCGTTAAGCAGCCATCTGTAAACAACTGATAAGGTATTTTCTTTCCAATACTTTTGATTTAACATTTCTACGATACCGGAAATTCAGTATTGAAAACTCTGGATTGCGACAATTGGGTGATATGGAATATTTGACACGAGCGAAATGGAGATAAACACTGTTATTGGGCCGGTTTAGAATTAAACTTAACCAAATGACATACTTTAAACAAAAATTGGCTAATCATAGTAACAGCTAATAGAAATAAAATTGCTAAAAAGTATGTTAGTTTTAAGAAATTTTCATCAGATGACATTTGTTACTTAATGTCAAGTAAAGCGTTGTTTGACAACATAAAAATTACTTGGCCGACTCATAAATGTTTATGAGTAAATATGATTTCCTTTCGCCCAACTTCTCTTTTGAAGTTTATATTCTTTGCTCTCCTGTCTTGGAGTCCCACTTCCCTTACGGCATTTCCTTGGACGAAAACACTTGCAGGTTTGACGAAAATACTGTAGACGCCCATAATAAAAGGGATCGGATTGAATTATCGTCCCCCTGCAGAAACAGCCAAGGCGCTGTCTGCCGTCTGATGGGTCGTCGGCTACATTTTGACACTCCCGGGTACGCGGTAAATATTGTGCCAAAAGAGTGAAAAGTAGGGCAATCTCGCTAATGCAAACATGATTTATATTTTACTTCAATTCAATTTTTCGCGAGAACGTTTATTATGCTACATAGGTTTTAAAAAACTATGCATTATTCGAAATATATGGGCATTTACTACAGAAAAAATTATGTAAGAAAGTACACAGTATAACATTTTTTTAAGCTGAGCTCCCTTCAAAAATGAAAGAAAATCTTTTGCTAAAAGCATTTTACAACTCTTTGGAAATTTTGATATGCAATGTTGTCAGCTCGTCGTTTTAAGAAAATTCCGGTGACAATATTGTGCCAAAAGAGTGAAAAGGAGGGCAATCTCGCTAATGCAAACTTGATTTATATTTTACTTAAATTCAATTTGAATTATTCTAAAGCCAATTCCAATTCTAAAGTGGAGAAGAATGCTCTAATAAACTGCAAGGTTCCATCCGAGACCGGGGACACACTGTTCGACGGAGTGTGTTAGGGTATTTTTTGAGGGGACGTAGGCGTAATGCTCCGATTCATTCGGACAGATGTGGGGGCAAATGGTACCACACACTTTACGATTTTCTTGTAAGTATTACTGTGAAGTTAGAGATATTTCTCGGACAACAGCCAATTAGGAGCAAGCGGCTGTGAACTTACTTTCATGTCTCGTGTTTTAGTATGGCGGAAAATGAGATTGTTGTCTTTAATGATCGAGGACTTGGAGGTCCGATGAAGGTAGTAATAATAGAAAGGGAACGTATAGAGGGGATGATGATTTTTAAAAAATCATTCATTATGTAAGACATTAAAGATTGAATTAAAGGAATTGAAGGGCAACGAATAAGCGTATCTTTTTTGTATTTGGGTGTAATATTTTCCAGTAAAAATTTTCAAAAAACATTTTTAAAATATCAAATACAAAGTTATTTAATTTTGTAAGGTGCCAAAAATTATTCAAACATTTTATTAACAAAAAAACACGACAAACTTTTCACAAATTAAAAAAAGTCAAATTGGTCGATAATATTTTTGAAAAACTTTATTTCTAAATTTATTATTTATAATATAGATTAGTTGTTCTTTTATTTTGCGGATTCATCAGCGCAGCTGAAGATGACATGAATCTTAAACTTCCAATAATAAAATTAACGGCAGAGAACACCTGGTGTTATTGTGCCATCTAAAATTTCTTAGGTTTATAGCCCGCATTTTGTTTAATGAATATTTATAGCGCTATCCCCCATTAAAGTCGGCATTTTTTAAAATGAAAAATACAAGATCAAAATGCGTTTAATAAAATTATACCATCCAATGGTTTATGGGGGGGGGGTATGAAAAAATAATAAAAGGCAACACCGAAAACTTCGAAAAACTGTGACTTTACGAGAGGCCTCCGCTTAAGAATGAAAATGATCATCTTTTCAATTAGATAAAATATTACTAAGCGTGTCAATACGACCAAATAATAATTCTTAAATGCATAAATACCGATAAAGACAAGAATATCAAGAGTGATAAAGTTATTAACATATTCTTTTAAATGGGCAACAAGCAAAAGCCAAAGCCTATTGCTTTTTAGTAAGTAACATCAAGAAAATAATGAACTATTTCTGAACAACACATACTACAATTAATTACACCCAAGAGTTTTGTAAGAGTTTTTAATTAAATTGTTATTATGATCTCAGGGTAAAAGTTTTACTATTACGTATTTTCCTATTTGAAAGGTTTTTACTGTGCATTAATTTAGCCATGTATGTTGTGTAGTTTTGCCAATACATTATTATCCTTTATTAGCATACATCTGAATACTATACTCGTGAAAATTTTCTGAACGTAAATGATTGCAACAGTCGTATTTTATGTTAACATAATTAGAAGAAAATGTCCCACTGGCTCATTACTGGGAGGGTTGAAATTACACCTCCGTTATGAATTTCTAAAAAAAAATTACAGTCCCTAGGATTAGCCAAAGTTACCTAAAAAAAGGTTTCTCCATGCCAACTGTAAATGTCTGAAATTGATATACCAAATGAGAATTTAGGGCCTTACTCTTTCAAAATATTTTTGGATTAAATTTATTTTATTTAAAATTAAATATTAATCGGAAGACATTAATTGGTCAAGCGGAACAAGAAAATTTGTGAATTTATTACATATTTACATTGACAACCAGATAGGAACTAAAAGATTGAATTAGTCATTTTAGAAAGTCATTTTAAATTAGCACGTTATTTGCTACAGCCTATTTTGCTGCTATTCGCCGTCTTCAGTGATATCGGTTAGAATGCATAATCTTGGTTGGTCGATCATCTCAGCCTGCCTGTCTTAGTCCTTCTTAGATATCTCGTTCTGCATTATCTTTCCTATCCACAGCCCATCATTATCCACAGCCCTATTCGAGAAAATGGTATTTAATTAGGAAAGAATGAGAGTGTGAACTTTAATGTTTAAAAACTGGGGGCTGAAACGACCTGTTTTTGACATTCCCTTGAACTAATTAAGGTTTTTAGTTAACCATAAAAAGTCAGTGTCACGAGCGGGATTCGAAGGCAGAACCTTCGGCTAGATACGCCGCTACACTACCACTTGGCCTATTGTGACTTCGATCCCCACGGACACTAACTTCCCATCTCTACCCCACTTTTTGAATTTTCCCTTCTTTTTTATCTCAACTAATAGAAAGATATTAATTGGTCAAGCTGACCAGGAAAATTCCCTTGATCCTAAATTCGGAGTGGGACGGATCTGACATTCGTGCAGTTTGTAGATGACTCTCTTAGAGGTCCTCTAGTCCCATGAAAATGGATGGCGCTGGACAGTTGGAATGATGAGCAAATAAGATGGAATGAGAAGTTTATTATTAATTTTTTATCTTGACCAGTATTCGACAGACATAGACAACCTAAAACATATTTTCATAAAAAGTATTTTTTATTCATTTACAAGCATCGAAACTTACGGGAACTATTTATTTTAGACATATTTTAAAAACAAAATTGATTCTAGCCTACCACCTACAAATGATAATATACACAACTTCCATAAAAATAATATAGTGTACAAAGTCATGTGTAAATACACGTTGTAAAAACCATACAATTTTATAAAAAAACGGTGAGTCAGTGAACTAAATCCGGTTTAAAAAGACGAGGAGGGATGAACCGAATGAACAACAGGCGGAAGCAATTTCCAAGCCCACAGCTACTGTTAGTGGTTATGTTGATCAGAAACGTTACCTTACGATGGGCTCTCCTAAGGGTAATTAGCATCCATTTAAATCGAAATCCAGTTCCGAGGACTCTTGACTATTTGATGTACTGATGCCAATTCTCTAATCAAGAGTATGCCGAGAGGTTTGGACAGAATTTAGTCCATTGAAGGGGCAAGTGGGAAAGAAACTCGACCTAGTCCTTAAGAAGACGGACGGTTTTCTGCTTGTGAATATACGGTCATGTGCCAGTAAGAGCGAGCGTTGAGACCCTATTAGGAAATAACGGAGCCAGTGACTAACAAAACCGAGGTCTGACCCTACAATCCCAATTTATTTGATAATGATAATAATTTTTAAAAAAATTTTAACACAGTTCCCAGATCAGCAGTTAATATGTATTAACTCCTAATAAATAAGTCCGACCGGACCGCCAAAACTACCAAGTTGGTAAAATTATGGGCTCAATTTTGTATATATGCAGAATTTAGCTTATATAAATAGATTATTCACTTAACAACCTCTTTAATCGTCCAGTCAATGTTTTAACCTATCTTGCCTCTGAGGGCTGACGATGTTTATTTGATTTCTCTCCTAAGGCACAACTCAAATTTAAATAAAACGTACCTGGATATTAAACTAAGTTTATTCATTTAAAAAAAATCGTGTAAAAGTAAAAAGAAATCTAATCTGTCCAGCCCCATGCTTAGATGGAGATGGAAATAAATTATTGCCGGCTATTTGTTAGGAGTGGGACAACTCGCATAAATCATGCGCCCAACCCTGTTTTAACGGTATAAAAACAATTTCTACATAAAGGTCAAATTAGATGACAACTCCAAAAACAAGCACGAGTCAAAATTAGGTTTTATTTCCGTCTACGAACGAGCGCTTCGGTAAATCGTTTTTCAAAACCGTACAACGCTCTATTGCTTCGGGCGATCATGACGTCTGCTCACATACATAATCCATTCGTTTTTTATGCCGCCTCATAAATGCTGAACCAGGAACGCGTTTGAACGTGAATCGCACAATCCCTCTTTTAAACGGGTTTTTTTTCTGTTAAGTGTGAGTGGAAGGATCGTCTTTTCGCTCAACAGGTTTCAATTGGTTCCTGTTTGAAAGAATTGCCTTACAATGACATAACACTCATACAATGGATATCTGTGCCGGTTGCTTAGCGAACGCTCTTTAGATAACACTGATTAAATGTGCAATAAAAGTCCAATCTCGATTTCATTGAAATAAACAGCTTTTGGAACAATATCTCAACCAATCAATTTTTAAAACAATGTTTATGTAATACTAACGATCCCATTAATTAATTTCATTTCAAACACTTTTGCTGAATAGTTAATCTTTTACGTCACACCTTACGACTGATTAAATAAAATTATGTCCATGTTTATCTATATTTCCGCATGCACTACTGGTAGTGTATAATTATTTTAAGAAAAAAATGACATCACTGGGAGAATGGTTACAGTGAAATTGTTTAATTTTATAAACAAGTTAACAAAACATAGATTGACTGATTATTGAAAATGTTCCACAAATGATTAAAAAAGATTGATTAGTCTGAGCCATCATAGCACGGAATACGTGACACCAATTCAATCCAAACTATTTAGATTGAAGAAACGCTACCACTTCGGATTTAGATTATTTAAGTCACACCCGTCAGGTCGAGGGTTTAGCACCTGGACCTCCTGAGGAAGCTGAAGGGCATGCTACTCAGTACCTACAACCTAATACTAAAATCGTACTTGACTTCAGAGACAGTACACAGTGATATCCTCCATCTATATAACCTCTCCTTTACACGAAATGTACTGCAGACATTCCTATTCTTCCAGAAACAATTTTTTTCCATTTTTCCTGACGATGCAGCAATTCTATTTCCGCATAAAGATCCAGCGTGGCGCGTACAGAAACCTTCAAAATCGTTTTCAGAGCCTCGAAGTTTGGTCGAAAAAGTGGACAACTAAAATAAGTGCAACTAACAGCCAATGCATTAATTTCACACGAACGTATAACACTACTACCAGTTTACCTTAACGAGATATCACCACCCCCTGTCAAACACTTACGTTATTTGGGAATTCACCTGAACAAACAACTTACTTCGAATCCCCACGCAAGACTACAACGGAATGCACAATTATAACGACGTTATAAACTGTTATTACCGCTATTAGACAAACGATCCAACCTTTTACATCACTATAAAAAATTGATTTCCTCTATGGTTTCTAAACCTATCTGGACTTATGGTATGCGACGTGGGGACGATAAAAAATCTTAGATGAAAGTATTAAGAAATGTCAATTCATATAATATTGATACTAGTAATAGCAAATAATAATAATACAATACAAAAGAATAACCTTGGTGATAGATGAAGAGAAAATGAGATTATCACATTTCAATGTCGATTGAAAAGTAGAAATAAAAGTTAAAAAAGAATATAAATAAAATAAAAATTATATAAAAATGAACACAATGTTACTCTTACCCTTTCGTTGGATTACAGTTAAGTTACGTTTCTACAATAAGTTGTCTGTTTTAGAGCTGAAAATACAAACTACAAATTATCAGTTTTTTCCAATGTTTTAGGGCAATAAGAAGTCAAGAAGCATCTTCTGGGAGATAAGTACAAAACGATTTTGTCCTAATGTTGTATTTAAATAAAGCAAATGAAAATGAAATGATGTAATGATTCTAATCCATTTCGATTAAAATTTGAGCATGAGGTTTGAGGATGGATGATGTAAATATAGGTATTACTCCCTAAGGCCCAAATTGCTAATCGCTCTGAAATTGAGATTATAATTCGGATTGAGCGTTCAACGAATATTCAAGGACCAGAGGTGATTTGACTATTTTCTGACTGAAGAGATATAAATTGAAATTTGCCAACGCTGATAGCTAGGGGAAATTATTTCCACCCAATAGAATTCAGAAGAGATCAACAGAAATATTCCAATTGCAATGTACCGTTCTATTATTACTTTCTCCTGTTATGTTTTGAAGGCAGATTTTTTTCAATGTGTGTCCGTGCAGTGCTAATACTTTTATAAAAAAATTTAACCCAAAGTATGTTTAATTTCGCATGATTAAAGATAGCTGCGTGGGTGGGCCGTATTGGCAGAGAAGCTCCCACGCATAAAGAGCACTGTGGAGCTCCTCAGAGGATCTGCCTCAACTGATCACCCGATTAAGATAAGCTGTACGAAGTTACTTTTGAGATAAAGCCCGCGTTTGTGTCCGGCATGCAGAGAAAGGTTGCTCTATGGGTTTCAGCTGATTGATGGGTGCAATTCGTTCATTGGCGCAATATAGAAAGCGTGTAGGAATAACACCGAT
The DNA here is from genome assembly GCA_039619505.1 of Cimex hemipterus. Taxonomy (NCBI): domain Eukaryota; kingdom Metazoa; phylum Arthropoda; class Insecta; order Hemiptera; family Cimicidae; genus Cimex; species Cimex hemipterus. Next base: position 18,837,714 of record CM077111.1, on the reverse strand, counting down.
GAGATACGTCATGCTTGAGCAACGAGTATCTGGGTCCTTTGGTCAATTTTTGTTTTATTTTATGTTGTAGTGATAGTTTTATGTATAACTTTGGCGGAATGAGTAGTGTGAGAGATCACTACGGTACACACATCGACCCACAATAAGCTTAGATATATATAAAGGTGTAAAGGGTGATGGAAGAATATTGAGTACTCCACCACTCTGTTTGATTAGCATGATATGTAAATAGGAAAGGATATGTTTAATATGAGTGAGAGTGTGAATGAGTTTGGACCTAGCCCTGAAGTGACCTCGCTGTTGACATCACCCGGAGCCCAAAGTCGGTTACTGGACGGATAAGACCGAGGTCTGACCACGGAATGCTAACACCCGAGGTGGATGATTGCTGAGGTTTGTCGGTAATTTCCTGAATATTATGAAAATTGGAATTACCGGTTGACTGCAAGAAGTTACACTCCCAACAATGCACGTGGGTATCTGTATGTAAATACGTGTGCGGATTTGAGCCTATATAAATCTAATCTCTCAAAATAATTTGAGTAGATGATGGCTAAAAGATTAGATTTTTTAAAACTTAGTGAGGAGGCACGGTAAAGAAAATGTTTTTCTGATACCTACATCACACCAGACCGCATCTCACGATATCTGAATAATTATCCGTTAACGGTCACTAATCTCTACACATTTCTCGTTATAGTCTGGATTTAAAAATAGTCAATTGTTATGAGGCAAGCAAGCATTCGACCTATTTTAAGGTCATCATCAGAACAAAGCAATCTTGTACATCTCTGCGAATCGATAATTAGGTTTTCAACAGAGGGTTCCTAATTTCTTTAAAATAGAGTTGGGGCTGAATTTTCAAAGAATTTGAAACCATCTATTGAATATTATATCAGTTATATCAATTGCTACGAAGATTGAACTCTAATGATGACATAAAAATAGATGTTTTTTTTTAACCATTAAAACTGTACTCACCCAAATTTAAAATCAAAGAACTTAACAAAACTAGTGTTGAAAGCTTCTATAATTTGCCCAATTTTGAAATGCAAGCTATCCCTATTTTCCAAACATGGCTTCAAAGAGGATAAATATATCCTGAGCAAATAATTAGGAATATTACGAAGTACGGACATATAGGATTTCAACCATTGGAGACCATCTATCCTTCTATAATGTCTGTTAATCCAATAAAGTTTCCTTATGAGCAAATACAGCATGTGCGGGAATATTCTTAATATACGAGTTGCCGACTTTCCTATCAGCAATGAGACTTCAACAGATATTTACTGCCCATAATTCCTCCAGGGGAGAAAATGATTGCCCAGAAGGGAAGATGTGCCGATATTCAATTTATATGGGCAATACCGGCACTATATTCTCCGCCTCGTTGAACATTTCTATTAAAATCAATTCCCAATAGCGATATTTTCAAAAAGATGGTTGATTTTTTTAAATCTTGTGTTGGAGAAACTTATGTAATTAAATGAACAAACGAACATTTGCATCAAACCTGGAGGGCGATACAGTTGTCTTTATCACTAATTAGGCCCTTATGGCAATAGTTACTGCTTATGTGGCAGGACAATCTCGACAAACAAAATCTTAAAAATACTCTGCGTCATCGTTTGTACGCGCATCAAAATTCCATCCTAATCTGTTATCTATGACATGAAACTCGACATTAACCACCACAATAAGCTCAAGAAGCAAATATCTGTATATAGACTTCCACACCGAAACATCAGAAACCAACAAAACTTACTGAATAACTAATCTCAAAGAAAAAAGACAGTGTCACAAGAGGGATTCGAACCCTCGGCTAAATAGCTAACTCTACCATTTGAGCTATCGTGACTTCGATTCACTCGGACATCGAATTCCCATTTCAACCCCACCGTCGAATTTTCCCTCCTTTTTGCCATTTTTCAAATGTGTAATCTAGTTGGTTCTCACCGAGAAATGAAATGGCCACGTAGAGTTTTGTGAAGACATTTTCCTTATCAAATTCATCAAAGTTAGTGGTCCGATTGACCGAATAACGTTTTTCAATTAATTAATCTTTATATAAAGCATTGGTTGAGATAAAAAATAAGTGTCCGAGTGGATCGAACTCACGATTGCTCAACTGGTAGAGCAGCGGCGTATTTAGCCGAGGGTCGTAAGTTCGAATCCCGCTCGTGACACTGACTTTTTTTATCTCAACCAATGCCTTATTTAAGCATTAATTAATTGAAAAAAGGCATTCGGTCAATCGGACCTCGAATTCTAATTAACCAAATATTCTTTTCTTCCGTGGTGTAATACACATAATTTTATGATTATAGTCACATATGTAAAGAAATTCCTTCATTGAAATCGTTATTATGTGGGCAACACGACGATTATACATTGTGGCATATCCTCTTTGGCGGAGTGATGAACCCGTCATTTGGTCGTTTCCGATCGTTTAGGGCTGTCAAACATATTTCAGACTTGGATCTGGCGAGAAGACGAACCCGTTTGACAGATCTAAAGAAGGCAGACCAAAATGATCGAAAACGTCTAAGCTACGAATAAATATTGCCATAAAAGATAACTAATTATTTCTAAATTAAAATGGTACGTTTAAAACTTGTTTTACGTTGTTGAAATCCTTTAGCAATCAATTTTATAAAAGTGTACATTTTATCACTGTTAAGAGGTTTTAATGTAATTTGGATAAGTTTGATTCTTGTATTTCTCCGTCTCTGACGTTTTGAGTACATGATTAATTTTTACTATTTGCCCTAGAAAATATTAAAACTTTTCTCAATTGTGCTACACTGCTTACTCTTTAAATAGACAAAATTTTAAACACTAAATATTGTGATCGCATATGTATGTTGCACAGAGATGGATAAATTTAACGCACGACTGAATTTGTTTAGTTTAAAATTAAATCCATTAGCTTTCAGTTACAGATAATTAGGACCTATTGTAGCCAAAATAAATAGTAAATGATGCTTTATTTATTTACTTCCTTTATTTACTTAAACTGATTAATCTCTTTTGCACAAAAAGTAGTCCATTCAGCTATACCTAAGGTCGCTTTCAGTTCATTCGTCATTTTCCTTTGTCGATTTCTTATATTATTATTAATATTATTCTTTATATTATTCTTATTATAAAACCTTTTTCAATGGCTTTAATTAGGCATTTGAATGAGGGTGGCACTGTCACGGTCATAAAATTATAGGAAGATGCACGAAGTCGCCAGGAGACTGAGTGTAAATCACTCTACAACAGGAAGGGTTCTTCGGTGCTTCAGACCACAGGGCGTCACTGTAGAATGTTAAGACAGGATCGCTACAGGACGACAGACGAGAGAGACGATAAATTCATGAGTCATTTGGCTCTACGAAACCGCAGCATGACGGGAAATGAGACAAAAAATCTGATAAGAAAAGTCCGAAATGTTTCATATCCTCCAGGTCTGTAAGAAGGCCCGATGAAAATAATCTCAAGGGCCAGCACCCGGCTGGTGGACGTTTCCTTACGAGAGTATGAATTGGGCGTTGATTGGAGACGAGTTCTTTATACAGATGAAGTAAGAGTTCGCCTCAAATTGCATATGGAGACGCTCAGGAAAAAGATACGCCCCATGCTGTTTGGTTCCTCGGTGGCATGCCACATGGTGGATCATATTCTGGGGTGGCATTTCTTGGACCCCGCACCAATTTGGATATTGTGCTAAAAAGATCTCTGGCTTCACATAGGTACTTACTAGTCATAAGCAAAGAACATCTAATGCCCTTCGCCCCCACAAAGTGATACATTTAGTTAGTAAGAACTAATGCAGATAAACCCCTTACTGTGGATGGCTACCTGAATTAGGTTGGAATTGAGGGCTTGGTGTGGCCAGCTCGAAGTCCAGATTTGAACCTAATCAACACACCAACATAAGTAACGAGTACGACGGGGAACCCAGGACCTAACACCTAGAAGAGTTGGAAAAGGCTGTTGTTGATGTAGGAAAGAATTCCTCACGATTTTACCAGAAATCTTTTCCAAGGAATGAAAAACATTAACGAACGTGATTCGTGCCACAGGTGGAAATAGCGGTATAAAGGGGACAAAAAACGATTTTTTATTTGCTGTTCTTTACTCATTTTTTTTAGAATTAGGTAATAAACATTTAATTTTTTATAAATTTTATTACAATCCTATTTTTGCAACGTAAAATGTGAATAAACCTAAAAGCACTGACAGGCAAAAATTTTACCCACTTTTAATATAACTTGATGAGTTTTAGTGGAGCTTTTTGCAGTTTTATATTAATCAAAGTTTCACTTTTTTAAAGTTTAATAATTGTCTAAAAAAGGTTAAAAGTGTAAGTTGCTAAGGAAAGTGAAAAAAAGTGGCATATCAAATTTGTTTTAACTAAATTTTTTACTAATATTTGAAAATCGCGTTTTTCCTCCTTTCGTCTTAATTACATCTCCAAGAAGCCTCGGCATACTTTCTAAAAATCTGGAAATATCTCTTTGCCGGAGGTTAGCCCATTTTTTACGAAGAGCCCTTTCAAGATCGTGGAGCGTATCAGGAAGTAATGGACATATTCTTATTCGTCTTTCGAGTTTATCCCATAAATGTTCGTTGGGGTTCAGGTCTGAAGAACGTGTTGGCTAGGCTAAGACCCTGAAGCGAGCGACATATGGACATGGGGATTTTCGTGCATTAGAAAAGGATTGTCGCTGATTTCATCGAGGATAGGCAACGCATGATATTCCAAAATTTCATCCACATAGCAAGTGGCCGTCAAAGACCCTTCACGGACATCAAGCAACTCTGTGCTACTACCATTGAAATTCCCGCCCATACCATCATTGAGTTAAGTTGAGAAGGTTGGCGCTGGGAAAAATTACAAGCGTCTTATGTCTTTACGTCCGATCTGGAAATTGTAGAACAAGTCTACACTCATCTGTAAAAACAGCAGACCAATCGCCTAAAGACCAATGGCTATGTTCTCGAGCAAATGCTAGCCGTGCAACGTATTGTGTTCTGGTCAAATCTGGTCCTCTTATGGGGTTTTAAGCGATCAAATCATAGTGATTTAATCTTCTTCGAGTAATGCGTTCGCAAATTTGGGCGCCTCGAACTTCCTGGTTCCGATGAATCGCTGATGAAACAGTATTATGCCGGTTTCGCAAAATTCTCAAAGTCAAAAAACTGTCATCCTGTGATTCTGTAATTCTAAGGTTTCAGAATTCGGCCTTCTATGTTAAGACCCAGTTTCTCGAAAACGCCTTACAGCGTCTCTCAGAGTTTCGGAGAAAACTTCGATGGCAATAGCCGAATACCTAATGGAACGTCCATAATCAAATGCCACACCACGCACAACATCTTCAGCATTAAGTAGCATTTTTAAGTTTAAAAATTGAAATTAAGAAAAGGAAGATTAAAACTAAACAGTTTATTCCTTCAGAATTCAAATGAAACTGACTAAACATTTTAAATTCAGTAAAAAGTAAACACTGAAAAATCCTTTATCCTTGTTTTGGATTAAGGATTAATTGCATTTACCTATAATTGATATTCCCAACATAATCAAATATTTAATGGTATAAACACTGAGACAAATTAAGAGCACAATTTTCTTTGGTCGAGAAAATGGTAAACATCAATTGGGTAGAAATTTTTGCCTGTTAGTGAACATTAAAATTTAAGGATGGTGTTTTATAAAGTGTGTTAGATATATTTAATTTTTTTCTTCTGTGGCTTTGTTTATTTTAACCATTTAAGCAGTCTAAGCTATTGGGATGGGTTTTGCATTTCTCTAAGTAAGAGTTTTTGATTATCTTTTGCAGGTTGTCTTATTGAAAAAAAGTTCTGAACTCACGAGGTTACATGTCACCTATGCGTCGATGCCAGAGACGGTCGGGGGCCGGAGATCGCTCCAATGGCCCGGAGTCGACTGGAGTGCGGCCTCCTCGACTGCCGGCTGAGGCGGACCAGCGCAAGCGTCGTCCCCCTTGCCCTCGGTCAGGGAACAACAAACACCACCACGTGCACCGGGGGGGGCGGCAGACCTACTACCAGTGGAGTAAAAGGAATTTTTCGGCAAAGAGAATACGTCGAAGCGGGACCGTGTTTAAATGATTTCAACCCTGTTCATTTCAGTCAGGAAACCGTTATGCTCTATAATCGTATATCGTCCTAAATCTCATTAAATTGGGTCTCGTATTTGGATGATTCGCAATACAACTCTAGTAACGTTATTATATCGTCGTTGAATTGTTTTGAAATATGATATACTTTTGATAAAATGACAAATTGTTATATTGTTTTAAGACAATCTTAGCCAAACGTTCGATTGCTTTTTGTTCTTTGGTAGACATTATGAAAGATAGAAGTGCAGTTTAGTTAAGTGAAGAAAGGAATGGGTTTTGGGGGCTTGTAAACAAAGTTTTGGAAGAGACGAAATTTGCAAGTTTTGTTTTGAAATGGAAAGTAGCAATCTTGGGGTTTAATAATGGCAGCTGAGGGGTTAATGAAAAGTGATAAAGTATGAGATTTTTCTTGTTAGAGCATGAAGGAATTATTCCAATTGTGCAAGATTTTAGAATCTGATTGTAGGCCAACAACCCAAAAAATGATCATGGCCCAGGGACTCGAAAAATTATGAACCCGTTGTTCGGTCGCAATAGAATAATTATAGAAACAGAAGAAAAATAATAAAACAAAAACGGACTTACTCTTTGTTGCGTCGTAGCTCGCCCTGCTGGCAACACAGCCGGGACGGAGAACTGCTGGGATAAATTCCACTCTATTCATTGGCCAAAGGAGAAACTGGAAATTTATCCAAACATGTCCTACCTCGTCTGAACCTTATGCTGTATGATGGATGCAGAAGGTTCTGGTTAAAGTAGAGAACTTATCAAGAAATTAAAACAAATCACTTGAAGGAAGTAATGAAATTGGAAGCGATTTGAACCTAAGGACTGCAGGAAGCGGAAGCAGTAAAAATAACTCAAAGAAAAACAGGATGGAATCTATAAAGGAGTAAGTAAAAATATCAAGAAGGGATGTAATCTAAAGCAAATTAGTTTGACGATGGTAGCTGATTGGAAGCAAAATGACAGTGAAAAATGGCAAAGTCGAGAGACGAAAACCCAAATCACTGTCCCGTGGGACGGGCCTACGAAGTAATGCGACCAACAGCTGAACGCGTATCTGATCCAAGAAGTAACTTCACTATTTGGCTTAAAGAACAAGGACCTTGTGTAGGTATTGTTCGAATATTCCTCGCCCAACGTTACCAGAAATAGAAATTTCATATCTGTTTATGTTTCACCCAAAACGATTTGAGGCTTACTTTTTTCAAGGAAATAAGGCTATTTAAGGCTGCCTTGATGCGGGAAACCAAGATGTTCTTCGAATAGGTCTGGTTCCCTAACATTTATGTAAGAGAGGGACTTTCACTTATTTAAGTGCTTCCTCTCAAATTCCACCAAAGGCTGGATGATTTCTCGGGAAGCTAAATAATCTTGATTTCTGTGAACAAATGTTGAAATCAAGATTATTATCCCTTAAAAAATGAACCACTTCCATTAAATAGAACCGCTGTCAGAATTTCTTCCGTGGTCGGATATGATTACGTTGGGGAGACCGCGGTGGGGTACAAATCTGTTCAATGCAGACAAAAAAGGATGCAGTATTCAACTCGGAGATAAATTCCAAGCGGATGGCCAGGGTGGCAGCGTATACAAATATGAAAAAGTATTCTTTCAAAAGAGCAGGCCTTCCGTGACCGGTTGGATCGAACTGCAAATGGATTTGTAAAGTCACCGTCCACAAGAAAGAAGGGTTGAGGTGCAGTGATACGAGCAGCGGGAAAGTTTGCCATTTGCGGTTGAAAGTTGGGAACGACAGTAGGTGTGGCAATTCTTGATACAGTTCTTTATAAACCTCATAGCGACAATATACAGACGTTTTCCCGGATCATAGAGCCTGCACTGTGTTCGCGTGAATGGAGTAGGGCAAAGTGGTAATGTATGGAAATTAATTTGTAAAGATAGGATTCTTTACGAAGGAGGGAAGGATGTTTGGAGTCATGATTTGGGTTCGACAGTTGCAACCGGCCAGCCACCCTGAAACAAGCCATTTGTATCAAGGAAAAGTGTAAAGGCTTTCAATCTGTCGCATATTTGGAATCCGTGATGACTGACACTTTCTAGTCAGGGTCGTCAACCCCTCGGACAGGGCGTAGTACGCCATGTCGATCCAGAACGAGAGATCGGATAAAGCTGAGTAACACTTCAAAGGGGGTTGGTTGAGAGTAGATCTCCTATGCAAGATAAGGCACGAGAAATCGAGGTGTTAGTAACCAGTAGGAGGTACACTGGAATTGGGATAGTTTGAGAATGAGAGGGGGCCGTTAGACTAGGTACAGGTGGATGTATAAAGTGTGAATATCGGTTCAACATATTTTACATACCATCCTAGATGTGCGTTGATTACGAGAATGCTTACCCAAACAATTAACACATCGAACGTGATTTTTTTTAATTCAATTTTTCAATGCGATGTTGATTTTCGGGAAAATTTGCCATTAACAAGTGGGAGACTCGTCAAAACGTTGAAAATGAAATTCTCAAATCGCTTGGACGCTTCGGAGAATTATTTCGTCAGAATTCTGTTAAACCGTCATACAATATTGTTGTGTACGCTATTCATGAGAGACTCGGAGAGTTCAACTACTTTAACTTGTTCAGAAATAACATTATATTTAATTCTTCGGGCGCTTGACTGGACTCGAAAGTCCGAAATCTGAATGGTATGGGAATCCATGTTTTTTTATAGGGACTTTCAGTCACCAAGTCTTATCTAGCCTTAATTGCATTCATTGAGGTTTGACGTCTATTTAATAATCCCATGTGATAGCTGATCTTTGAACCAATTTAAGGTTTGAAATTCATTTCAAGAAGGAAGCGATTTTATGTGTTTATTGATGTGTAACTCGTAAGCGAATGGGTAGTTTTCGAGAATAGCATAAAGCGGGGGAGGGATGGTGGCGAGTGACTCTTCTTTCGAGGGGGTTTCTGAGTATTGAAATGTCCAGAGTAATGACGTTGTGTACTATAGGGTCATAAAGTGAGACCCAAAATCGAGTCAAGGTGGAATTTTTGTGAGACGATGGTATTGGTGAGGAGTTTTTCTCGTACCATTTCCATTCTTGTACGTTACCGCTTGCTAGAATTCAATAAAATCGTTCTATTTTGGCGATAATTTCATCGAAGAGTGTGTTTCAATGGTTTTAACCCTGTTCGTTCAGACAGAGACTGTTATGTTATATTATCTCGTCCTGAATCTCATTAAATTCGGTCTCGTATTTGGATAATTCGCAATACGCCTCTAGTAACGTCGATGAATTGTTTTGCAATATCATATACTTTTGACACAATGATAAATTCGTTATGTCGTTTTAAGGCAAGCTTAGTTCAAGTTGTTCTTTGGTAGCCATTATGAAAGATTGAAGTGCAGTTTAGTTAAGTGAAGAAAGGAATGTGTTTGGGGTTCCGGGACTTTAAACAAAAGTCTGCAAGAGATGAAACTTGCAAGTTTTATTTTGGAATGACAAGTAACAACCTTGGAGTTGAATAATGAAAGCTGTGGGATTAGTGAGAAGTGATAAATGCGGCAACTTTGCATGTTGGAGCATGAAGGAATTATTCCAACTACGCAATGATTTTGGATTCTGATTGTGGCCCAACAAACCAAAAAAGATCACGACCAGGAGGATATGTATGCACGCTGGTTGGCCGAAATAGAATAATTATAGAAACAGAAAAAATAAAATAAAATAACAATGGACTTACTCTTACTACTGCTGGGACAAATTCCACCCTATTCTTTGGCCAAATGAGAAAATGGAAATTACCCAAGCTCGTCCGACTTTGAGGGCTCCGTCCGAACCCGGCACAATGTGACAGCTGCAGAAGGTATGTCCAGAAGGTACGCGGCACTCGCGCTACTTTGTTAACGCTTTCAGGCACGAATAAAATGAAGGGAAGCTTCTCAGGAAATTAGTAAATTAAAAGAAACTATTGTAGGAAGAAATGAAGTTGGAAGCGATTTGAAGCTAGCAGATTGTACGAATTGTAAGAAGGAAAATCGGAAGCAGTAAGGATAACTCAAAGAGAGACAGGATGGAATATAAAAGGGGGCAGTAAAAATAACAGGGACATAATAGAAAGCAAATTAATTTAATGATGTTAGCTCAACGGAATCGAAACGGACAGTGAAAAATGGCGGAGTCGAGAAAAAAAATTGAGGACTAGAGGGGAGTGAGGTGATTAAGGAATCAAAAAATTCGCCCGCGGGAAATTAAGATTTTACAATTTTCAAAATTTCTCTCTTCTTTTCGATCTTTTGCAATTTTCTATTTTCATTTGTCTATATCTTTTTATATTTAACAATAAATATCTGGTGTAGTAATTTATCACCTGTTGGATCGGTCTACCTCTCCGCCGCCACGAAGATCAGGAAAGCAGAGTTGCGACTTTAAATGGTGAATAGACGTGTCGTTGTATCTCTCCATTTATCTTGGGAAATATTCGTGAGTACCAGCACTTTTTTAAATAAGAGATCGTTTGTTCGTAATTTGTATGAAATTTAACGAAAAACTAGTTTTTAAGTAAAGTCCTCTCGCAGAACCGACTGCAGCAAAGAACTCCCGGAGTTCGGACATTTACGGGGGGGGGGGGGAATACGAGTAGCAGGGTAAAATTAAGACATGGGGTTGAAGGATGCCAACTTTTGTACCAAGAGGCTGCACAGTATTGCCTGGTAATATAGTAAAATATGGGATCTGGTTTCGACTTAATACCATAAAGAAACAACCATTTTTAATTAAAGGAAAACCGGTGTTAAAGTGTTACCCTGAATAATAAAATAAATTTGTGATGTTGGAAAGCGTGTCAGGAAGGATTCGAACCCCAGCTCTTTGGATTTGTCAAGTACTACTGAGCTTGCACAACTTTGATACCCCATAATCCATTTTCATTTCGCACACTTTTTATTGGTATTTTTGAACAATTCCCCTTGACAGTAGCTCAATGGTAGAGCATCGGAGAACAATTTCAAAGAGCTTGTAATTAATACAAAAATAACACGAGAATTAATTTGGAATAAAATCTGCCTAGATGTAACATATTTGTACCATAAAATTTTGATTGAAGTCAAACTCTAAATTTTAATATAAATCCTTTTCAATTAGAGAACTAGTAGATAAAAAAGGCTGTTGTGGCACCACCTCCACTTTCCACATCTGACCCATACCCACATCTGGCGGTGTAAGATGAGGTTGAAGGAATCATGGTAATGAGGAAGAAGGTACCAGAATTGGCCATTCTTACCTACTGCTCCTGTCGTGACACACTCCTTGGATGTTGTCAGCCTTTTCCTGTTATTCAGGTCTTTCATACGGGCAAATATACCCGCTTACAAGTTTTGCAAGAGTTTAAACTGTATATAAGTAATAATTAATAGGTAAAACATAAATAATAACAATAATTAAAAATATGGGTGAATTCAACATATCTAAAATATATGTAAGAAAATATAAAAGAAGTAAGAAGGAACAAATAAGTATAATTAGCCATTAATATAAGAACAAATATAAAGGAGCTGAAAAGGAATGATAAAAATAATATTTAAACCACAGAAATATATAAACAAATATAATGGATGTGACAAGGAATGATAAAAATTTAATGAAAATAACAAAAATATATAAACAAATCAACCACAATTGCCGTGATCATTTATCTATCACTAGCAGGATCTTATTGTCAGTCATTTTTGAGCTTTAGGTGTTTTCATAATTATCAGAAACTTTTGAAATCCAAGGTTTATAGTACTCTACTTTCTTGTTAATGGTTGTGCTGCACAGATCGTGAATTTCCAACTTATTTTGAATTTGAGATGGTCTTTTATTCCCTTTACGCCTACCAGTTTCATTTTTTGAAGGTGAGTTCTATACTAGATCTTTTACATTGCAATGAAAGGATAAATTACCAGTGACTGTTGGAAAACACAAAAAAATCTGAGTTAACAAAATGAGTCTTATAATCCAAAGCAGTGACTTACTGGGAAAGCAGAAACAACCAAATTGCACTGACAATGTTATCTTAAATAAATAGGATTGTTTCTTTAAAATTACTTTGTACTGAAAAAGTATGGCATAAAATAAATAATTTTTACAACTGCGTTTATTGTAATTATTATTTTATTTTGTACAATATATACAATACAAATACATTATAAATTCACATAATTATAAATATTATACAGAAAATAAGATTACACATTTAATGGAATGACGCTTATATAAGGAAATGTAAATAAATTAATAGGTCGAAGGATCCAAAGGGTCTGAAAGTTCCTCGAGAAATGAGTTACCATTGATTATTTTAGTCGTTGCCACCATAAACTCTATATTATCTATAAATATATATATTTACATTATTAATAAAAATAAAATTAACCATTTTATTAAAGTTACATACTTTCTTCTTGTTGGCCAATGAACCTTAAGGCAGATATTTCTGCAAATGTACATCCTCCTAAGAAGAAGACAAGCACAATTTTTTTAGAATCATTCTGCGAAGATGCTTCACTTCCTACCGAGTTTCCTGAAAATATAATTGAAATAATATGTTGATGATTAAATTGTGTTAAATTAAAATTTAAAATCTATCTAAAAACAAAATGGGCCTTTTTTCTTTTAAATTAATTTAACTTCATATATTTTTGTTGTTTTGATTAATTTTTTTATCATTCCTCGCCACCTTTATTTTTGTTTATACATTTATATTGATTAATTAAATTTGTATCTTTCCTTCTCACTTCTTTCATATTTTTTACACATGTGTATTATACTTTATTTGTGTTGAATATGACTATATTTTTAATTATTGTTATATAAAATTCATAGGGGGATCATCTAGAAAATAGCCTACCTTATTCCTGTACATTAAAATACCAATCCTACCATGGTTCCAGATATATGTGCACCTCATTTTACATTTTTGCATGCACAGGTTCCATTGATATGTTCAATAGTTATAGTCAATAATAGTTCGGAAACAAAATTCTGAATGTGTTTTACTTACTTCGCTTATTGCTGGAAGAAATGGGTTGTGAAGAGTCAATGAATGGTCCAGGTACTTGCATCATAATGTCTCGCAGACCAGACCAAGAACCTATCTTCAGCAGAACTTGAATCAGTCGTACACTAAGTGGTGCATACATGCTATGTACATAGCTGATATCATTGGGCATTGTCTCGCTGTCATCCTCATCAGTGAGCTTTAAAAGCCTTCTTAACGTAGAATAACTCCTCGAATTCTATTAAAACAAAAAAAATACATAGGTAATGAAAGATATTAAAAATATGTACTTACTTGGATGGTTAGAAGTCCTGAATCTTCCAGATTTGTGAGAGTGAGGATATGATGAAAACCATAAGTTTGGACGATCTCTCTTTTGTAATATTCGAGTACTTTTTGTTTAAGGCCGCTATTTGTTCCGGATTGCAAACAAATTAGTCTTAACACCTGCGCAGAAAATATTGAAATTAAAACCAACATACATTCAGCCACAGCATTGTATTGCAAAGTTTGAAAATAGTTAAAATTTTAGAGAAAGATTTATCAAGAGTATGTAAAGTGACCTTCAAAAGTGGTGCCTGTCGTGCTATAAGGTCTTCAATGTGTTGTTGAACTTTATCAGTGTCAGAGCCAAGCAAAAGTGACTGCTCTAGATTAAGTGACTCCAAGAACTCATCCGAATCAACATATTTACGAATTAACTTAGCAATAGATAAATCTAAAACAATTTGCATAAATATACTGCAAACTTCTTTAATCTAGAAATTCACTGACGGATTTCAAGGGAGCGTTTGCTTGCTTTCATATCTGGTAACTTTGTCACAAATTCTTTCAGCTCGTCCATGCTCTTTTCTGCACTGATCTTTTCACGGAATGTACTAGTTATGTGTTTTGTCTTCTTATCCAAATATGGACCAACTGCACTGAAGCTCTTGTCCCTGAAAAAAATGGGTAGGTAGTTCAAGCAAAATAAAAGCAAAGAGTCAATCAACAATACCTGATATCAGAATAAAGCTCATCTCCCGAATTAAGAATGACCTTTTTGGTCCCTGCCATTATTCCGTTGTGCCTATCGTCACTCTCATCAAACTCCTCAGCAGGTAAGGTGACAGTTGCTACAGGAAATTTTTTAAAAAAATTATCTAGCCACCATTAAAATTGAATAAAAACATTGTGGAAAAATCCTAACAAAACATCCTTTCATTGCTATACAATTAAGACTTACTGCAATTAATTTTGAATATTTCATCAATGAGACCCTCATAGGTGAGTTGGGTGGCCAGCGGACTTATAAGATCAACTGAACGATCAATAAGGACTAGTTGGTCGATCTGTGAGACAGAAGGTGGTGGGGTTCGTGGTTCCTGGGCAAGACGTTTCATCAGGCTGTGTAGCTGGAAAGCAGCTTGCCCTTTGCCTAAAACTTTGGGGATCATACCGTACAGTGATTGAAGTGTCATGAGGGCTTCAGCAGCCTGGTAAATGTACGTTGGGTCCTTGTCGAGGAAAAAATCCTTTAAAAAATGAACAGTTCAGAAATTGAAAACAAAATAATAGACAACTACAAACCTTAAAAGCACTTCCAACTTCCATAGATAGTAAATCATAGTCAAAAGGGTAAATATCACATTCAAGGTCCTCAACATTTAATGTGCCCAGAACTCCTTTCTCCTATTAAAACAAGACATATTTTTCAGGCTAGTTCTAGTTTTAAAAAATATGAATTGTGAGCTAAGAATTAATCTGTTAAAATTTGAACAAAACATATTTTACAAAACAAATTTAGCCTTTTTCAACTATTTATCAAATTAGATTTGAACACTTTTTTTTCTATATATTTTTTTTTTTATTTTATTTTTAGAAACAAATACAATTTTATGCACAGTGACCCCAGGACATAAAAATACCTTTATTCACCACGCAAGATTTGAACACTAATCTGAAAGAAATACTCTGCCAATAGTTCGATAACTTTAGGCTTACAACTTCATGCAAAATAAAGAGACATTTATATATCAAACCAAATATTTACCTCTAATCTAATCATGCAGAGTTTAGTCCTTCTTGGAACAAAAAACAAATAGAAGTCTTTGGAAACGCTAGCACATCGTTGCTCCCTGAAATATAATTTTTTTAATAAAGTGTAAATACAGTTTTAAGATGCATAAACCAAGCATCACTCCATGTAACGCGAAGAGGAATTCAGATTTCACTTCGAATTTCAGGCTTCAAACATTTTCTTTTACCTCCATACCAATTCAGACATTTTCTGTACCTGATGTACACATATTTTAGGTCTTTTTCGATGAAAAAATACACTGTACGGTAACATACGTAAAGTTTATTCCATGCAGAAAACAATATGAACACACTTATTGCATTGCCCAGAAAATACTGCAGGTTATCACATTTTCTTTCAATTACCCCTCTACTTAATAAGCTTTTTAAGTTGGATGAATTACTCTTTTGCTTGAATGTAAATATTTTAATCCTCTTCCAAACAAAAATTGTTGTTTACCTCAGTGGCATTTCATTATTTGGGAATAATTCAGTCTTTACTAAGACATCAATGCTTGATTTTAGCATAATTTCATTTTATGAATTTAAATTCAGTCAGAATGGTGCCTAAATGACCATTAACATTAAAGAAGTCTGAGACAATGGCTATGAGAGAGAGATTCAGAGGTAGTTTAAAAAATATCAAGAGGGAGACTTTAAACTCAAAGACAAAATGGTCTTGGAAGCATTTCTTCCCTAGATGATGTTCTGAGATTTTCTTCAGACAAAAATCTCAGAACAACTGTTGCAGAGAACTTGTAGAGAATCTTTCAGTTAGCAAATTTACCATCGCTGACGACTTCAAGGCAACTGGAAAGGTGGAAAAGGTTGAAAATTAGGTATCTCGTGCTTTAAACAACTGCTAAAAAAAATTATTACAATGTTTGCATAACATTTCTTTGCTGAAACATAAAACCTCTTTTTATGTACGTAATATTCCTTGGCGATGTGGATGAAAAGCATTTATAAATCTCAGGGGCAGCCAGCCAAACCAAATTCTATGATGTGTTACTGTGAAAAATTTAAACCTACTCTCTCAGATTGCTGGCGATTATGTCCATGAGGTGCTCCTCAGCACGAGCGATGAAAATCACACTTTTTGTCGTCGAAGGAATCGGCAGCTTGCCTGGGGTGAACTTGAGCATTTTCATGACGTTGTGCTCCTTGAGGAGCTTGTTCGTCGCTATCTGACCCATTGGACCGGACAACTCCATGTCCCACATTATTAGCTGAAACGTTTGAGTAGAGATGAAGCTGGATTATTATTGGGGCGGCTAGACCTCGTACCTTTTCGCCATCGCATTTATCCAGCAACCTCAGGAACTTGTTCTGGAGGTGTTTCTGTAAAAGGGCAACGCTCACTTTGCCACCTTCTAGATGAGACATTTTCCAACAGGAGTCTGTACTCTGTTTCTCCTGTCTCTTGTTGATAAGGAATTGACAGTAAATGAGTAAACAGCAAGAAGGTAATGTTGAGGTTATACCGACATACACGCTCAACGTTTATACACTCCCACATAAAAATTTATTTATTAATATAAATTATTTTGGCTTTTTAAATTAATGTTATAAATACAAATTCACTTAGGGGAGCTAACTGGGAAACGTTAAATTAATTAAAGAAACTACTGAATAACATGATTAGAAGTATGAATTATTACAATTATTTAAAAAATAGCTTAAAATATAAGCAGTTAACATAAGTGATAGAATATACACAAAACAACTGAAAATGATTATTAGTAACACCCATATAATAAACTGTTCAGATAGGCAAGAATTAATAGTGCCAATTTTGTTGCATTTTATTTTACCTAGCATTATTATTATAAATTGCATTAAAATTTATCCGAAATTATTTCGTTTTTCACTGAATTTAATTAAGGAATTTTGAAAAATAATAAAAAAATAAAAAGTTTTAATTCCATAGTTTTGTTTATTGGACACAATAATTTGTGTGAATTTTCGCTGTTAGATAAAACCTCTGTTTACCGTTAGGCATAGGATATCAGAAGAGGTCTGTAGATAATGCAGGAAGGGATAGATGGGAAATTCCTAGGTTTTCTAATCATTGATAGTTTGGTTTGAAGAAAGCAAATTTAGTTGCTATTGTCAAGCTTCCCACATATTTTATGGTTATCATCACGGGGAAACAAACTTAAATATATCTGCAGATTGACATATTTAAGTTTTGACAGATTTAAGATCTCAAAAGATCCTTGTAAAAAAAAGTGTATTTAACGTATGTAAGGTTGTTTTTCCCTGAAGATGATTTTAAAATAGGTCAAAAGCTTGGCAATAGCAACTAGATTTGCTTTCTTCTTCAAGACCATTTTGAGAAACATTAAAAAAAAATTAAAAATAACAAAACATGTTATAAAATATTTTTTATTTCTCTTAAGTATAACAGTTTTCGTAAGTGGACATATTAAAATCTACAGTTTAATATGTACAAAGTAGAAATAAAAAATAATTCATCAGGAAGACAAAAATAATTATGGCAACGTGATCAATTTAAAAGCAGAGTAAACCGTCTCAACTCACCTTTCTGCTTGAGCATACATACAATTTCATATAAGAATAAACACATAATTGACCCAAACATATTTCATTGTCTAGGTTGTTAAAAAGAGAAACATTTTTTGAACACATTTTACTAAAATGTTAAGCACAGCCTTTAATGTCTTACAATTTGCCCGGACGCTCTCCCCCATTTGGGGGTAAACCATTTGAGGATAAGCTGACAAACAAAACAGTGTTACATAAGTAAACATACCAATTGGATTTGTTCTTTACTAATAACTTGGAATTTCAGTTTTTATCTTTATGCAAATATTTAAAAAATAAAGACTAGAAAGAAAATATTAAATAATACATGATTTTGCTCTTCGCCGCTGACTCATTCAAAATAGTACTTGCGATATTACCTACAGTCTGTTCAAAATCAGGTCAGTATAAATTCACTAGTGAATGTTACACTGCAAAAAGTTTATACAAAAAAAGCTATATTCACTATCTCTGACAAATGCTTTTAGCAAGAATAAAACATTTTTCTTCTTTACAATTTTACAACTTGAAGTGAATAATTTAAAAAATAAATAACAAGAGCTGTCATTTTTCAATAAGTTAATGTGAAAGCTAGACTATTTTATTTAAATTTGTATCCTGAAAAATCTTTAAAATTGAAAACTGTAAATCTCTAGTTAGTCCTGACATTAAAAACAAGACTTTACATATAGGACAATAAGAGCATTTTAAATTATAAATTATTTTGATCACATCGGGCAAAAATTACAAAAATGCCTAAAACAAGGGAAACCTAACTTAATTTGTTTGTATTAAGTTTGTTCCACCAAATTACAAACTAGTTGTCAAGTAATCCATGATTTATGACTCTCATAGAACGTTTTTTTTTTCCAATCTTGGACTTCTGCTGAAATTTGTTTGTCAAAAACCTTAAAATCAATCAGTCAATTGTCTCTCCTCAAGCTTTCTTTTAAGGAATTTTTCAATTAGTGTGATCTCGTGTATTCTTTTTGTATCAGAATAACATCTCAGACTGCTTTGAATTGGCTCTGGGTCGACAGCTTTAAAATATATATATATATATATATATATATATATATATATATATATATAT
>CM077111.1:18782036-18818480 GCA_039619505.1 Cimex hemipterus | reverse complement strand
GTGTATAAGAGACAGATATATATATATATATAATAAAAAATATAAAAAAAGAGTAATACAAGAGCAATCATATTATGTATCTTAAGTCTTAAACTTTTAATTGTTATACTTAGAAAAATGCAAACATATAAAAATGGTTGAATATAAATGTATGATTACTATTTTTTATTTATTTTGTTGCAGCCAACAAAACCCCATCTCATGGTTATTATGTTTTTATATCATATGTTGCATTTTATACATTTATATTCAACTGTTATTGTACATTACATTTTCTATATATAAATAATTATCAAATATAAAATACATAATATAATTACACTTTAGTTTTAAACAAATTGAAAATTAAAAATTTATATCTCTCCTGGTGTAAATGATAAAATTCGTCTAAAAAATGCATAACTATTTTTTTTCATTTTATATTTATTTTAAAAACCATCCCTAGTTAGGTAATTAATTTGCAAATGAAAGTAAGCAAAAGCGTTGGACGTCTGCTTATGTATCTGACTGCAAGTCTATAGTAAAATTCTTGGACTGTTTTGACAATCATAAACCAGTCAAAACCTGGCTTAAAACATACGTGATAGACCAACTGACTGACAGTATGATGATGGTTTAGGCACATGATGGAACAAACCTAACGTAACCATGACGTGTAAGTTTTTTATAAAAATAAATGCATTAATTTATCAGATTGTAATTTTGATATCTTTTGATTAATTTTAAAATACACAATTAAAATGTTTTAATAATATTACTAATAACAATAATTCATCCGTTCAATCTTTGTATTTCATTATTAATTTGGAATCAATGTTAAATTGGAAAAGTGCAAAGCAACTACTTAAAATTGAATTTTTTCTTGGTGTTGTTCATTGTGATTAACTAAAAATGTGTTTTATTTTCACTTGGCTTATCAATTTAAAAGGTAGGTGATTTATTAAAGTATACTTATGTAAATTTGGAGAGTCAAACTTATTCTGCTATCTTGTACCAAAAATCATTTAGTTTTATTACTGGAAAAATGTTTTAAATCACATACCTTTTAAAACTGGACTTGAAAAAATAAAACAAATAATCCACTATGGAATAAACAAGGCAAAACAAAAAATTTAAAAAAAATTACAATCTACCTCCTAGTTTTTGTTATAAAAAAAAAACTCCCTGATACTGAAATTCAAAGTTCAACTTTACAATTACTGAAATAACTTTAAGCAACCTTGATTTTCATTAAGTAACACAATCAAACAAAACCATTGGTGTTTTGTTTTTTGGAGGAATATTTTAATTGTTGAAATCTTATATGTTTATGACAGTCGAGCTCGGTGGGTTGGGCTTGTAGGAATGGACAGTTTGGAGGAATTCGGATATCTGCCTGTAGTAGTCATTGCACGTCCAGGTATCATTGTGCCTGCCACTCGTGATCTGTAAGAGTTTACTGTTTGGCGACGGACACAAGGCAAAAAGGGTTGTCATCATCTTTGGTGGGACAAGGCGATCCTTCAGCCCTGAAATAAACAGTGTCGGGATGTTCACATTGACAATCTTCTTTGTTGACAGATACTGCAAGAAAATAAAAAAGAATATTTATAGGTTTTTTTTTACGACATTCAATTTAGCCAGATAAAAAAATTATACTCACTTTATTTTTATAGGCAAAAAGCGGGACAAATCTAAGCCATTTATGCTTAAACAGGGAAAGCATTATTTCTGGAATGCTTGTGAATGTGTTTTCAACAATTAGACACCAAATTCTGCAACCGTACTCTGGCCTTGCAGCTAAGTCGATTGCAACAGCACCTCCTATAAATTCGCTATTTTATTTTATTCTGATTATTTGTAAATAATTTTTCAATGTACCTAAGGACCTTCCAAACACGATAATTTTGTTTTGATTCACATCAGGCCTAGTGGCTAGAAAGTCCATAGCAGCCCTTGCATCCATATAAAGCCCTTTCTCTGTAGGATGGCCCTGTGAACGGCCATAACCACGGTACTCGACCATGAGCACATTACACTGAAGGTTAGTGTACAACCCTGCAGCATTTTGTAACCTGCAATGCAATATTTCAACGGTAATTTTGCACACTATAGCACAATATAGCATTTAAAAAAAAGAAAAATGGTGAAAAATATTTCCTAAAACCTGTCATCAATTTAAATTCCCTCATTGCATTTATGCGATACACATTATTTCGTATTGACAAATTAACCCTTTGTTAATAACCCTAATGTTGTCTTTTTCTTTTTTTAAATTGCTTTCCTATAGGCATACAGCAACAGTACCTCATATACACATTTATTATAAGTAAAAAATTACCATAACACACACATAAAACACTAGAGTCTATTGCAGAATCACACATCAATATCTCATTCTTTAAAAAAGGCATATATCAATTTACACACATCCACATTTCAAATCGAAAGCAAACTTTCCCAGCAAAAGGATTGCTCAAAATTTTTCAATGTATATACCCCATTGAACAACTTCATCTTGCCTCTTCGTATTCTGGGCCAAAATTCATTTAGAAACCATAAAAAAAGTTCTGTTGTATACATAACAATTAATGTGTAGAGATTAGTGACCGTTAACGGATAATTATTCAAATATCCCGACCGCATCTCACGATATTTGAATAAATAACAATTAATTATTATCCAACCAATTGAACAAAAGTTAAAAGACTACACACATATTAAAGTTATATATTTGACTTTAAGGAAGTTATTAAGAGTACTTCTATTTGCCAATGTGTCAGGAACACCTGAAGGCGCTCAGTATCTCCCCCACTGCTCCTGCGATAATAAGTCCAGCTTGGGGGCCACTTCCACCTCCCTGCCAAGCCATGTCTATCCCCAATCCAACAACAAAAGGGGTACCAAGTAAGAGTTTTAAAATATTCTAGCTGCAGAATAGGATGACATTTTTGTACACTGAAGTGAGAAAAGTGTTTATAATGGGAGGAATATTTTTTGGGTATTATTTATTTTTCAGTTAGAATCAATTGTGCAAGTAACACAATTTACACAAGTTTTTCGTTTTGTTAGCAGCCAGTTTGGTATTCTGATGTTCGTGTAACGTTTCATAATTTCTGTTGACAAGATTTTTTGGGAATCACTCAGAGAATAAGCTAAAGACATTTATTGTAGAAAAGTTTATTTTTGTAATTTCTGTTTTGGAGGCAAGATAAACTATTGATGAACAGATCTTATAGATTTGTAGAATTACAAGGCCTATCGAAAGCTCTGTTCCCTCTTTTGCACCAGTATAGCTACAAAGCAGGTTGTACAATTTAACACATTTAACAAGAGCAAGAGCAAGTTTAATGTACACGTTAAAGCATAAACCCCTCACTCTCTACAGGAATCACTTTACTTATATGTAAGATTTTTTAAAACTAAAATCAAAAATCAGGTTCTATCAAAAACTAAAACTACAAAAAAAGTCTTCCAGTATAGGTTGGTGTTCCTAAGTGGGTTTTGATGGAGAGTCAAAAAAAATATTCTAAATTGCACTAATATAGCAATTAAAAAAAAAGAAAAAAAACTTAATTACCATATGTTACAATTTTAAACTCCAGCTTTAAATTAAAAAAAAAAAATCAACATCTAAATTGAATGAAATACCTGTGCCCCATATTCCCTGCATTGCCGTGGAAAAAGACCAGCGTAGGTACGATGAGACCCTTGGGATCTGGGTGGCGTATGAAGTACAAGTTGATCCTTGTTCCGTCCTCACTCTGGATGAAGATATTCTGAAATGGCAGGCTGAAGGCGGACGGGTCCATGACGAAATCGCGTGAGTTGGCATTGTTGTCATCCGGGTGGTACAGGAGGTGGTCCTGCGTCTTGTAGAAGATCACTGAAAGAGACTACACGAATAAATCGCTTGTCGTAATTTCTGAGGTTGTCTCTATTCATTTGGTGTACAGAGAGTAGGGTATTAAAAAAAAATCTAAACACTATTTTATGGTTTATGACTTTTAATTTAAAACACTTGGGGATTTAAAAAATAACCAATTTGCTTATTTGATGTGCCTTGAGTAGTATCTGGTTTACTGAAATGGCTTTTAGTATCACAAATGATGGGTTTTTTCTTTTACAATCAGCTCTATTGCACTGATAAGTTTATTAAATGAAAATTATGATGCTTTATCTTGATACACTAAATAACATTCAAAACTAAATTTAAATTGCATTTAAAAATACTTACATAATCTGAAAGGCCATAAACCTACAAGTAAATCAATTTTCTTTAAATGATTACAAGTGAATTTTTTTGTAAACTAAATCCTAAAAATATTTCAAATTTATTATAGCTAATTGCATGAGAATGAATTTTAACCCATAAATAAAGTTAAAAAAAAACTTTATGGTACTTAACCAGAAGTAGCATATCCAAAATCAATAATTTTACAACTTTCTAATTGTATTTATCATTTTCGACATTTCATTCCTTTTTACTTATTTTTTAATTTACCTACTGTTTCATAATTCTTTCTCATCCAATGCAATGTATAAAAAGTAAGCAAATGTTATTTGATAAATTTTAATATTTCATAATTAAATAACTATTTCATACCTTTACGAAGTGCTAAGGCATGGAAGTCATTTATTGAAAATTTTATAGTTTGAAAAAATTATTTCTATATGGAATGATTTAAATATTCAACATTTTCAGTATATTACACTCGAAAATAAATAGACTGAAAACATTGAGGGAAGTCAAAATCGATAAATAACTTTTATCCTCTTTCAGTAGGTGTCATCTAATAAAAGATAATACCATTTGATAACACATAAACATCCTCCTTCCTTCCATTAAAATCTGGTGCCCGCAATGCTCTAGCATCTTTCCCACCCTTTACAGTACATTAACGACCTCTCCGACCTCATACAGAATTGTAATTACTATCCCTCAGACTTCAATTGGCCATCCTAAAGATCCAGAACCACCAAAGTTCATTAATGAAAGGGCCCATAAAAATTCCCTCAACCTCAAACTGTTTAAGTCCTCGGCCATAATCATCGGATCCAAACTTCTCAAATCCTTCCCCAATAGCACTTCTCTCACTATAAATAACTAGCCCAAACCCTTTCATACCTCCGATTGGGATTATTCTCAACCAAAACCTCTCCTGGCACCCTAACATTTCCAAATTTCCCACCGCTGTTTAGCCTCCCTCAGTCTAATCTGTCAGTCCTGGCTTCTTTTACCCTTCTACACGTATACTCTTATCTTTCCATTCTTCCATTACAGTTATGTGGCATTCAGGAGGTTCTCAGAGGGGCAAAGCAGGCACCTGAAGTGCATCCGTGTGTGTATGTATCAGATTTGGGTTTGGAACCCACCAGGGGTCCCGGGCATCTAGCTTATATTCGGATTTTTCCTGGCTTTCCTCTTCCTTCAAATCGTAGTGTACTAAGATCCTTCCTTTTTCATTGTTTTCATACCTGATGTCCTCAGTATATCATGCAATCCCTCCAATTCAAATCCTCTCATCACTCCTACAACCCCCCCCCGAAGTGACTTTATTCATCCCCAACACAAAACCCACTCCTTCGAAAAATCCTTCCTGGTCCATGCCATCAAACTCTAGAACTTCCTCCCACTTCTCTTAATTAATCCCTCCTGCATCATAATCACCTCATTTCCTTTCAAACAGTCATTTTCTTACATTTTTATAAAAATAGTAATATTTTCAGTTTAATTTTAATGTTTTTTAGTCTGACGGTTTATTTAATTTGTGTGCCTTGATTTTCTTTCGCATTAATAACCCAAACTTTTCATGAGATTCAAGCAATTCTTTTCTTTAGTTTAATCACTTTGGCAAGTTGGGGGTCATGTTAATAATAAAAAAATTGAACTTAAACTGAAATCATGAAATGAAAACAATATCAGAAAGAAAATATACTACCCAATAAAAATACAAAATGATTAATCTGCCCTGACCCTACTCAAGTAAAGTGTTAAAAAGAAAAAGAATCCTTAACGCAAGTGCATCTGTGTCCCCCCAAACAGAAGAGTCCATAATTCAGAGGTTTTACTGTAAGGTTTTTAAAAATTAATTACCATCTGTACAAATTAGATACATTATGTAATGAGGTAAACTATGACTTCACTGCATATATATGAGGGAAGCCAGCAACCATTGTTGCACTCAAAGCTATCTGAATAGCTATTATTAGCACTATTTGTAAGAAGGTCCTGGGTGCATCTCTGTTTAAGTTGTCTTACTAAATTGTATAGATAGGTAATGTTGGGCATGTATGGGTTTAATGGGTGCTACCCCATGAGGATAGATTTTCACTGAATCTAGAAAAATTGTTAGGGATAAGGGTTTTGCTTTCAATTATAAATGCAATTGTTTTCATTTATCTTTTTTCTTTTTTATTTAATGGCCTCATGAACATTGCATATCTAGCCAGACTTTCTGTAATTATTTATTATTGCGTGTTTGTTTTTTTGAGGGGGAGGGGTATCGTGAAAAAAGGGCCAGAGGCGATGGCGGGAATCGAACCCGCGACCGCGGGGTCTACTAGCCGAGAGTCTCTCACGCTAACCACTCGGCTACCGCGGCCCCCTTCATTTATCTTAAGACACCAGAAGTTGCTCCATTTTGTTACTTGCAACATGTGTGCCTGCAGCTCCCCCAAAGCAATTGCAAGTCAGCTATCCTGACAACAAGTAGTTAGAGCAGCGGCGTATCTAGCCAAAGTTGGTTTGAATCCCACTCATGGCACTACCTTTTTTACCTCAGTCATGACATTACATAAAAATAATAATAATTGAAACAAGTAAGTTGGCCAATTAGACCACTAAACTTAAATGGATTTATATAACATATAATTAAAGTTTGTGGAAGAATAAAACAGCAGAGACATGTCCTAGATAACAAATCTCATCTCACTTTGAGTGCTAAGTAATTAATACATCTATTACTGATTAGGCCTACAATGACATACTCCTGTGAACTCTGGGGAACGGACAAAAAGAGTTTTACGTCTCGTCACAGGATTCCCATGGTATGTGTGCAACAGTAACTGTATCAAGACTTAGACAATCCATTGGTAGAGCAGGCTGCTAGTAAAAAGTGTAAAGCCCTTGACACAATGATGACTGTCCACACAAATCCAATCATCACACAAATCACATTACCCCCCCGCTTCTCCCCAATTGCTGATGGCGCAATGGAAAGCTGTGTCAATTTTTCCTCTTGATTATAAGACTAGGGATAGGTATAGGGATAAAAGAGACGACCTTAAGGCCTATTGCACCACACCTTGAATTGATCTATTGTTCTCCCATGCTATTTATAACTCACTGGCCAACTTCAGGTTGTTAATCAACCTTCATAACCTTGCCAGTGAGGCCTAGTGTAGGATCTTGCTTGTGGTTTTTTCTTGTCCTAGTTGCAACAACCTGCATCTACATAGACTATCACAGAGCTATAAAATGTGTTCTGTGGTCTCCTCCTCCTCCTGTCAGTATCTGCTCAATGCTTCTTCTGCCCTTACACCTATCCGGAGCATGTGCTTTCTTAAGTGACAGTACTCTGCTAGTAGCCTGACCAGTAGGGTTCAGCACCCAGTGACAAAGACCCCCTCTTTTGGCCTACATGTCAATCTTTTCAATGTCACTTTGCCCCGAGTGCCCGAGGACCCATGTGAGCCATTAGTGTCGCTGACTTCTGTAAAGATCTTCTGGGCCTCCATGCAGTTCGAAAAAATTTTTGCATTTGCCTCGCACGAGGCTAGGGCCCTAAATGCTGCCTGTCTGTCAGAGAAAATGGCTAAATATTCCAGGAATGTATTCCTAGCCTTTTTTATTTCTCTGGTGCATTGTTCAATCACTATGATTTCACTTATAGGTTTAGAGTCAGTTCAGTCTTTGGGTTCATCCCCCTTTGGGATGAACCCAAAGACTCCAGCTCTCGTACCTTTGTCAATCTTGAAGCCATTAGTACACTAGTAGGAGTTTGCCTTTAGCGGTGTTCCTTTGGCACATTCTTCCTGTTCTGGTATCAGTACTTTGTACTTTTTAGTTAAGAAGTTTTTTGGAGTAGTAGCATCGATTGACATGTCTAATATGATGTCTGCCTGTCCTCCTCAGTTTCCATTGTTTATTTACGGCCTATCCTTGCATATGATTGTCCATTTATGAGCCTGTGGGCTGATGCTTTGCCTTCTCCTTGGATTAAAATATAAAGAGGAGGAGTTTTAAAAACATTTCCAGTGCCGCAGTTGGCAATGTGCTCATGGCTCCAGTGACAATGAGAAAGACTTGTCTTTAGGTGCCATTTAATAGCCTTACTACTTTGGCCAGAAGATCTTGGTCCACCGCACCACCGACCCATATGTCAACATTGGTCTTAGTATGCAGGTGTTTAGCCTTAGGGTCGTTTAACTAGGGTTTAGACCCTAGTGCAGAGCCTTCTGCACCTGCCCTAACAATTTTAATCGAATGTATATATAGCAATATTTATTAATAAATTAAACTCTTATATTTTCTTTTAATTATTATGCGAGTGCCAAAGTCGATAATTATAATTCTGATGAAGGGTATACAGCGCACCTTTAAACAAGTTATATGTGAATCAGCATAATTTATTATGCTACTAGATTCTGGGTTATCCAAGCTGTAATGATTTGTACTAATAATTAAAGGTTTTTTTTGAAAAACGAACTTACTCCCAAAGGCCGCGACTATGATGACGGTAGCCGTGAAGACGCCGAGGACGAAATAAACAAACAGAAAGAAGACGACGCAATAAACCAAAACTTTCCAACATTTCAGAACTGCTTGGCTGAGGAATCTGAAGCAGCCTGCAATGTCGATGCTGGGGTTCATTTCACATCCGGCCTGCGACATCAAAAAGCGTACCCGGGTTAGTTTGAACCCGAAACGGGTTGAAAAAACCCAAAAAACTTGAAAAACTCTGAAAAGACCGACACTGAAACCTCCCGCGCTGTTGCCCAACTGCCAAAAGTACCAAGTATAAAGTGACAAGAGGACATTTTAAATTCAATGATCATATTTATATTGATTGATCTTGAAAATACATATAAATAAAAAATAAAAAAGGAAAACTACGATCTATTTTTTTTTTTAAAGAAAAAAAGGATATTTACAGTTAAATATTAGGCGCTTTTTTTCATTGAGCTTCTGCTTCGGTTTTTCCGACGTGCTCTTTTTCCTTATCCTTCTCAGCATCTTTTAATAATAACGAGCCTTTATTTCTGCCGTGTAATTATTTTCGTGTTATGAATTTAACGTGCTTGGATTGAAAGATCGACGAAAATGATCGATGGTGGAATCGATTCTGTCAGCTGACGGCCTCTCCCCCTCTCGCCGGTGAAGAAGCTTTCAAAGCTTATTAGTTAAGTTATTGGCTTTAGTCGTTCACGTACCTCCAACCAGTTCGACGCTGGCTGGTCGTCGGCTTTTTTCGTTGTCTCAAGTCGGATTTCACTTGGCCACCTTTAAGTTCGAGACGTGATGCCCTGGCTTCACCTCGTCCTCCTCACTGAGTCGACCTGCCCAAATCTTTTCTAATGATTTTCAACTTCAACGGAAACTTTGACATGTCGCTGAGCGGCTTTATGGAATTCTTCCAAAAGGGGAAGGTAATGCATCTATTTTTCTATTTACTATTAATAAACGGGGTATTTATTCGCGAAAGTAAGCCGGAATTTTAAGCCTTTTCTTCCGATGCAGCGCGTCTAAAGTCAGCCTTTTTCCAATTCTATTTTTTACAAAGGGCCACCCCTGGGAGTGAAGACTTTTTAGACAACATGATCACAAAAACACATTTTTGACAAATCTTTAATTAGGCAACATCTTTGTTTTATGTACTTGTTAGGAAAAAATAGATAATTTGGCATTCATTTTGTCCATTTGAGCCCCTTAATTTCGTTCTTGGCGCACTGATAAATGGAATGTTGACATTGCTCGAATATACGCAAGTTGTTTAACATGCTTTTTTGTTTTGTTATAAACTGGACGTACACAAATTGTCGTGTACAGTTCCGAGTTATAATTTAAAAAACAGTTAAAACAGGTTGATAATAATTTGCAATGGAAGAATACAATTTGACATTCAGTTTGTCCAGTTGAGTCCACATTCGTTGATTATTGGCACACATTTGTGTTAAATGGAATGTTGGCATTCCTCCTACATTTCGAATTCATAATACAATTAAAAGCCTTTGTTTGTTTTTACAGACAAAAAAAAGTCAACGTATGAACTTCCACTTGTTACTATCAAAACAAAAAGCTAATAGCTTGACAAATAATTAACAGAATATATAACATTGAATATAATATATAGAAAAGAATAATACTATTTGACATTCAGTTTATCCAATTGAATAATCCCCATCCGTTAATTATTGCAAAATCTTGCAATATTTATCAACCTTTGTTTGTTTTTTATACTAAAATAATCTTCCTGTACACTTCGACTTGTTACAATTTAAAAAAAAAATTAAAATAACACAATTGATATGTACAATTTGACATTCAGTTTGTCCAATTAAATTCCCTTGCATTGCGATTATTGGCTCACATTTGTGATAAGTGAAATAGTTAGATTCCTCCAATATTTGCAATTCATAACAAACCGGTTTTGTTTGTTTTTGTAGACAAAAAAATCGACTTATACACTTCCACTTATAATTTTAAAAAAGTTAAAACAGCTTGACAAATAATTCATACACAGTCGTAGAATAGATGTAAAATTCAGCGTGTCCAGTTGAATCCCCATCCATTGATTATTAAAACACATTGTGTTCAGGGGAATTTGGCATTACTCAAATATACACAAGTTTTTTAACAGCCTTTTTTATTTTTTATAAACTAAAAATAAGTAAATCATCATGTACAGTTCCACTTGTTATATTTAAAAAAAAAGTTAAAATAGCTTGACAAATAATTAACTTAGGAAGAATACAAATTGACATTCAGTTGGTCCAATTGATTCCTTATTCGTTGATTATTAGCGCACATTTGTTTGTGTTAAATGGAATGTTGACATTTCCCAAATGTTGTTTAACATCCTTGGTTCTTTTTTTTTATAAACTAAAAATAAGTAAATCGCGGTGTACACTTCCACTTGTTATAATTTAAAAAAAAAAAAGTTGAAACTATTAATTAAACTGACATAAAATACATTTAACATTGATCAATTGTGTCCCAATTCGTTGATTATTGGCCCACATCAATCATAAATGGAATGTTGACATTCTTCCAATATTTGCAATTTACAAAAAAGTTATGATTAACAGCCTTTGTTTGTTTTTATATACTAAACAAATCGTCGTGTACAAGCCACATAATTAAAAAAAAAAGTTAAAATAACTTGACATTTAATATTCAGTCTGTCCAATTGAGTCCTTAGCCGTTGATTATTGGCACACACTTGTGATAAAAGGAATGTTGACATTCTTCCAATATTTGCAATTCAAAACAAAGTTTTTATGAATTCAAAAAGCCTTTTTTTTCATAAACAAAAAATAAACAAATCGTCGTGTATGTTCCTCTTGTTATAATTTTAAAAAAAATCCAATCCAAAAATACTAATCTTTTATTTTAGATAATTTTTATATTTTAAAAGATCTTAAATGAAGAATTTGTTTTTGTGTTTAATTTATAATTAATCCATTAATGTTTAGTGGCCTAATTAAACAAATTGCTTATTTCAATTATTATTTTTATGTAAAGTTTTTTTTCATCGCAACCAAGACCTTACTTAAAAAGAATAATTAATTAAAATTAATAATTAATGTTTATATGAAATTACGATTAGTTTTCATATGATCTTCTAAAAGTTCCATTATTTTATTTATTTATTTTTTAAATGCGGGAATTTTATTGTACTTTACGTACTTAGATCTATGTTTTTTAATGTTTTAAAGAAAGAATTTGAAATAAAAAAGGGTTAATTTGAAATTAAGCAATGTCATTTCCCATTAAAAAGGGTTAATTTGTCGGAAAAATGCTAGATTTCCAATTTTCATTGTTGATCTTGTCACTAACAAACCGCGCAAAATGCCATTAACCAATCTTATGTTACAAAATCCTCTTTTGTCTTCATTATTCGTCCTTATTTTTGGAAAAGTTTGCAATAAATACGTGCAGTGTTTTCAATTTGCAAAGCTGCTTTGGGCTCCCTTCTTCCCTAACATAAAAAAAATCCAATGCCGCATATATTATTAAATTCTCCTAGTCTTAATTATTTGACATTATTTTTTTTAGTCTTGTATAAGTAAATTACAAACTGACCGTTTGGACCATGACTACATTGATAAGATATCCACAGCGCAGTTGTAATTTTCACTGTTGTTTTTTGTTTTACTACTTGCAACAACGAACAGCCAAATATGACATTATCAATGCCCCTGTTGCCATAATTATTTGAGTACATTCGGCTAGCATCCTCGCAGAAAAATATATAAGTGTATTACAAGGAGTTATACATAAAAAAAAAAGCTCGTCGTGCTCACAATATTTATACTAATGATACAATGTTTATCCCTAATATGGTGTATATGTATAAACTATTTATGTATTTTTTTATCTTCTATCCATATGTATATTCATATTCATAGAAGAAACTTTTTATGTAAACACAACAATTATATATCATTTATTTGTTTACCGAATCATGAAATTGGTTCAGAAAAATATTAATAGAGGAATTAAATAATGTGGCTAGTTTTTACCATAGTATTGTGGCATTATGATGATGATATGTCAGGGTGTTGTATACTGCGCCCTTTAAGAGCTATTGTATCCCCCGTTCTCTGCCTAAAGCACATCGGTGAGTCCTATTTCATCAAGGAATTTGATTAATAGGCCCGGTTTTATTGGTTGAAGCTCTTCTATGGTCACATTGTACATCCCAAAACACTTCCTCCTACGGGCTAATGTCGCTCCGCAGTTTGTTAGCAGATGTATTGTGGCATATAGAGGTTTCTACGTTGACTAAACTGATAAGTGGCGTATTAGATAAGTTAATATTGCTTAGGAGTTGAGGACAGTCGTCAATGTACAAATTAATAATTAAAAATGGTCAGTAAATCTGTAACCTAAATATTTAATGGGATTAGGTTTAACTGTGATTGAAACTGCTTATACTTAGTTATTCCCTACTTAAAGGCAACCATCCTTAAAAGTATATTTTGTACTCTAAAAGTTCCGACTGGAAAACAGTATTCAAGTGAAGATGTCACCGTGAAGGATCAATGTCATGGAATTTTCCTTAGGGATGGCTAGGGTTGGAGTACAAGTAAATACTTACCTACAAATTTTAGAATATCGTGAAATAAAACGCTCTTAAACTTGTGGATTTTAATTTTTATCAGTTATAATTTATCTGCAATATATATTATCATATTCATATGATTTGCTGTCTCATTGTCCACAATGAGACATATCTAGTTGTCACACTTAGCCAAGTATGTCGTTGGTTGATTTATGACAATATTAAGTTGGACCTTATTTATTATTAATTTTTGCGTGAATTGTTAAGATAGGGTATATTTTGCAAATTGTGATATCTTGTTTTTGTTTCATAATGTTTACTAACAATCAGAGAAAAAGTCATTGTTTTTTCAACTTCTTTACAATACTAGAATTTATCTTTGTTTAACTTGTCGAGAAACCCGGGAAACAGTAGTCTTTGAGCCGATATTCAAAACTAACTAGAAAACATTTAGTCTATTTTTTACTGTTATTGGGGGATACACTTATTACAATTGGCTAATATTAAAAGCACCCACGATATTGAGATACCTCTACTCATACCAAGGAGGTACAATCAACTCATATCACAAAGCCTTCCCACAAACCACCTACACTAACAAAAAGCGAATGGCAAATTGGCGGCACTGAGAAAGAAAGCTCGCAAACTTTGGAATAGGGTGCGAAAAACAGCGAATACTGAAGACTAATCCTAACAGAATTCGATAGGGAGATCAGAAATGCAAAAGAACATTCGTGGAGAAAATATTGTTGAAAAGATGACTGAAGCAAATATACTCCACAAAAATCTTACAAACCCGATCGAAGCTCCAGAAAAAAACTCGATGGAAAACACAAACCGGAAAGCAAACATTAGAAATGCTAATAAGTACGCACTTTCCGGAATCAAAATCTATTACCAACTTGGACATAAGGAACTGAGAAATTGTATTGAGTCGATTACACTGCACTAGGGAACTTGTAAGGTATAATAAGCCAGAAGGCTGCAGGTGGGAGCGGAAATAGCGCTTGCTAGTATCATCATCACCATTACCTTAAGTTCTATAAATACCAGAATTTATTTTTGTTCAAATTGTCAAGAAACTGTTGTCTTTGAGAGATATGCCAAAAACAAACTGGAAACCATTAAGTCTATTTTTATGCATAACTACTTTTCGCACTCTCACTTACAATTCCGATTATTTTTCTAAGATGGTTATATTATACTAGGTCAGAAAAACATTTTTGCCTGTAGTCCGCAGGGAGATGGTAATGCGGTCGTTAACGATCATCATCTGTCTATCCTCGCTGATACACTGAAGATGGGGTAATGTCGAAACACGTTTGATAGATAGGTCTTTGATTAACATTTTTTTCTGTTCAGTTCTGTTTTGCGTTGTCTTGTCTGAAAAGACTGAAGGTGAGTGAGATCGTCCCTGCTGAGCTACATAATAAATGAGCATAATCGCAACATAAGCCTCAGGAGCAATGCAAATTCAGCAGTGTTTTGGTTGAAACTATTATGGATGATCAATCAGGAGGTGTTGTCTTATTTTGTTGTACTATATTAACTTTCCATCCAAGTACAATCCTAGGTAACGGACATTTGCCCTGCTAGGTCTTTCATGGTTGCATCTTCTTTATCAGAAACTTGGATGGCTTCATGGCAGTGTCTTTTTACACCACTCTTCAGCAATTTCTGAAAATTGTAGGCATGCCAGTTGAGCTTCTTTACAAGTCCGGCTCCAAATTCCGATATTCAGGACTATTTTTTATCAGTTTTTAGTACGATTTTTATGCCAGTATTTACCAAACAACTTTAGAATGTTTTTATAAAGCATGTATTCTTTAAGTAGGGTGTTTTGTTTTGTTAATTGTCTTTCAGTGAAGATAAATTATCGTCCTTTTAAAAGACAAACTTCTCGTTCCGACTATAATCTTTTCTCTGTATTGTAAAATTTGAAAGGCGTGACATATTTTTCTTGCATGGGAACAAACGGAAATCGAGACTGAATAGGGGAAGCAGATGCCTCTGAAATTGATATCCCAATAAATTATGATAATATGGCTATATATATTTCCTGAAATATCAGAATAAAATTCAAAAAGAGATATGGAAGAACAACCGGGCATAAAGAAAACTCCAAAATTTTCATTGATGAAACAAATTTTAGTTTATTGATTTTTCATTTGTGTTTGTGTACACAAAAATTATACATATACAAATTTGTAGACTATTATTGTTGTCTTGAGAGTATGTTTGAACATTTATTTATAGACAATTTCTCAGCAGCCTTTTGAGAACCGACATTCCGTGGGACTTGTGTTACAAGGTTACAATAATTCTAGGGACGCTGCAAAAAGAAGACAAACCATCCCCGCATGTCCGATGAATGAATCATCATTGAAGAGGGAGATGGTCGTCGAGTTTCCTCTCATTTCGTTTATTGACGTTTTCTCGGTAAGGGTGCACGTTATGTTTGTCTGAAGAGGAAAGGTATCAGTGGATAAGAATGCGGACACGTTAAACTAATAGGATTCCTTGTTTAAATGTAACCAGGATCTGGTTGAGTTGTCAAAAATTAAGGAAATTCTAGTGGGAATCACGTTCTAGCACGAAATCGCGTTTAGGTTACGTAACATATATGTTCGCCTTTAACGCCAAGGTCTGAAATTTATACAGAGATAAACAGTTTATGTTCTTGACTTAATTGTTTTATTTCATATGTAAACCTTAAGGGATGTCTAAATTTAAGAATATTTCTCCATGGAAGAAAGTCAGGAAGCCAAGAAAATAAAAGAAATGGCTGAGATTCCAGGAATTTTTTCGTTCTTCTCTTACTAGTTTGGATAACTTCAGGAAGAACTTAGCGATCTAGTAAGGGTCAACAAAAACCAGCTAGTCTCGCTGTTGATCACTTGTCGACAGGTTAACTGTTCAAAATTATCCCTGTTCGTCTATGCTTGTTTTTGTTGCTTCGATCAGACGCCATCTGTGTACTGCCTCTCGCCCTTTTTGCATGCCCTAGGGAAAAGAGAAACTGTAAGGCAAGGCCCCCCCCTGGATCGGGGTGGTCTGTAACGATAATTTCAGATAGGTTTTTGTTGGTTTTTAGAATCATATCATACATTACATCACCCTCCACGGCAGAAAGATTAATTAACACGCATGAGTTTTAACAAACATCATTTATGTAAATAACTGGTACATAGACACGCCAACAAGAAGTTGTTGAAAAGAATTCTCATTTTGAACTCGTACCTATTAATTTTTATTGTTTGTAGTGTTCTAAACGTAATTAACATGTGCGTTTGAACATTAACGTATACAGGAAGTTAATTTGTTTAATCCGCTTGCCTGGCTTTTCAATTGCGGCTTTTCAGAAGAACGGTTTATTTTTAACGCCTGCTCTTGAGAAAGATCGAAATAAAAGCAGTAAGTCACGAACATATTCCGCTCTTTTCGGCTTCTGCTTTTAGATTTTTATACAGATATGACGTGGGTGTAACAATTTATTCAGGAGACAGAACGTGGGCTTAAGGCGGCTTGCAGAATCACTCAGAGGTGTCAGCTTTCAAAAAAGAATTTCAGATAAAGTTGAACGTAACGATCAATCTTCCGACTACAGCGAGCATTGGCGGGCCAGACCCGATCAAATCAGATTATCTAAAGATTCGCGGGCGACCAGGCGTAATTTAGCAATCTGGACGATCTTGTCAAATAGTTTCACTTTCTAAATACCAGATGCCATTTTCGATGGTCGGCTTATAGTCTGACAGACCAAAAAAGCGAGGATAAGCAGACAATGATGATCGGAGCCTAACCTCAAGAGAAAATCGTCTGCGTTTTCTCTGCGTGTGGTTAAAAAACAGAGCTGAATTGACTGTCACGCCGCCCATCAATACAACTAATCGATTAACAAATTTCTGCGTCCCCTCTAACAATCCCCTTCGAAATCGCTCATGCCCATCTTGGTTTTGCATATGTTGTACTTTTGTTTGGTGCGCGGCTTCTCTTAGGTAGGTTGATTGGTGAAAATGATATCCTTCCGATGACACTTCTTTCACAAATTATCATTTGAAAGCAGAACGAGATCTTCTATCTATACGGCTGTTTTTCTTAGCCTTTTCTCCTAGATGTGTAGGCATGAAGGTTTTGAATTTTGAAGGTTCTAGGCCTATCTTCAGCATTGTTGTGTGTATCTTGAGGTACTACTGACTCCTGACTGTTTTGGGCCGTAAAGTAATTTCTTCAGTAAGCATGGCTTTCCTTTCTTGTCCGGTGAGTTAATGATTTCCTCCAAGATGGTTTCCAAGGATTCGGGTCTATATAAATATCTCTTCATTCAGTTTTCCGTCAAAGTAGGCCGATTTCACGTCCAGTTGACGAATGTAATGGACAAAAAATTTGCTATAGCAAATCCCAGTAGACATCTTAGTGAGCCTATCACTACGCCCCTTGGTTTGAAAAGAGAAGTAAAGGAAAATTTCAATATCTTCAAATCAAATGCATGAATTTCTGGTAAAGGCATGTGTGGAAAAGTAAGGCGTTACGTTTTTTTAAAAATGTTGATCACCAGGTCAGCTTAATGGGCCAACCTACTGAAATTCTCATAGGATCAGCCCATTCTAAGTGAAAAATCACTTTTGGAACCATACTCAGTTTTACAAAAAAATAGGGAACATAAAACGCCATGTCTTGTATGAAAACTCACACGTATTAAGATACATGAATATGTAGAAGTTTTCGTGTAGAAGAAGAACAAGAAAAACGAACGATGATAATACGGACTTTGCCGACTACTTGTATTTCTGGTATAGAATTCTGTCGTTTGAGGGGTAATTGTCTTGAAAGAGTGTTATGAAGTTACGGTCGATCGGTCTCTAAAAGAGCAGTTAGGAACAGGCATCCACATATTTTACGCATTCAAGTTCGCCTTTTTACATTCGACATCGATTCACCGGTGAGCACTGCGGCAGCCGGAGTTAAACTAAGTGCATCAGTTTTAGGGAATTTCGCCTTCCGGTGAACCTGAAGGAAATTCTCGTGGAAGTGACGTGCTTTCTTATCATCTATCACGAGCTGTCATAACTCTTTGAGAAAACGTCCATGCGACCAAAATCAAGTCGATCCTCTTATGCTAATTGGAATAACGGCAAGCGGCGTCGGGTGAGGATGATAAAGTCATCCAGCCCACATTGACGTCAAACACTAATTACACCTTAGTCACAGAAAATGCACTGTGCTTAATAATTTTTTGTAGGGTTCGGAAAAAACAAATCAATAAGAAAAAATGGGGGAACGGGCGTAATATAAGTATCCCAGTTTTTTGCTGAGCATATGGTATGAAAGGTTATAATCAGTATGACTATATTTTAGCATCAATGAGAGCGGGCCTTAAGCGGAATATAGAGGACCCTGAAACCCGCCAAATTAAGGTTAGGCTAAGTTTGAATGCTTAGTATGCGTCAGTTGTAGAATCTTTTCACCACGTGTGAAGGGGTAAATCAAGCCCTAGAAGTTCTATCAGAAGGATCAGTAGGCCTCCTAAGGGAGAGTCAATTCTTTTCGTCTTAAAGAAAAAATGTGAGGTGCTGGCCCTGGGCCCTGGTAGCCAACAGATGAAAAAAATGGTATAAACGGGGTAGTAGAAATCACTAACTATTAGTTCAGCACGTGTTCATCCATGTACAGGCTAATGTTCTATTTTCCATACTTTAGTAGTTGTACCATTCAACTTACGATACTTTATTGGTGTATATGCCAACTTTATTTGCCTGTTATACGTGCAAAAGAATTGTTTTTATCGAAAGGCAGCAAGTTTTCAAACTCACTTTGAAGACATTTCTGAAGAATTGAAGGTTTGACCATTTATCTTCGCTCTCCGTCTTTGACAAGACTCGACCGGCAATAGTGTGATTTATTATTTTTATATTGGTTGAAATGAAACCGATAATCAACTTTAATGTTTGATAATCAACAGATGTCTGATCACAACCGGTTCGCGTGTATTGTGTCGTAATTTCTTTACCGTCGAAGTCTCTGGTGTTTTTGTGACTTATTATTATTCTATTTTTATTGTTTGGTGGAACAAACGGCTCCCGCTGAAAAAAGAGTTAAGCCGAAAGAGGCTTCGAGACCAACAGCGAGGTCGGCCGGACCAGAAATCAGTTTTTATGGGAGTTTTGAAGCCGGATCATTTCCTGCACACATCATACATTTCCTCACAAATCAACCATTAAAGTTTAATTACTTATTACTTTACAGTCCATTGCATCATTCCTTACAACGCCCCTCATACTCAATCCGCAGAATGTTAAGGAGGACAGATTCGAGTCAATTTATTTATCGCTCTTCTGCAGTCTTTCAACAATTTAATTTTTTTGAAATCTAACTTACATTTCATGGCTGTTATTTGACTGTCGATTAAAAAAAATGTTAACAGCTGGGCTTCGTTTAGATAGGGAGATAAGAGGGTCCAGGCCGACATAAAACTCATTGCACTCGGTCCATTTCCGTTTTAAAATTTTCATTAATTCAGTCTGGTATAAAAACAAACTACGGACTAATTGACAAAAGCGGGACGATTACTTTCAATTGACTAATCCAATAAAATTCCGCTACGTAAAACAAATATTTTACACTCATTTTTTTTTTAAATACAAGTCCATACAAATATTTGTACATAATTTCATAAGAAGTTTTAAAATACGTATAAGAAACAACTAATAACTAATAAAATAACTATTATATATATTCTCAATTGGTGATAAATGTTTAGATCTATTTGTCCAAACATCGTTTATTTACAAAGCAATTTATTTTCGATTGTTTCAGTCCTGTCCAATCTACTTAGCCACGATTACTGTCAACAAGTAAATAAATATTTGTACAAAGAATAAAATCAATTGTTTTTTTAGTGTTCAGACAGTAGTTGATCATGATCTCTTTTCAGCTATTTAAAAATATAATTTGAATGGTAATTTTT
This sequence comes from Cimex hemipterus, assembly GCA_039619505.1. Classification (NCBI taxonomy): domain Eukaryota; kingdom Metazoa; phylum Arthropoda; class Insecta; order Hemiptera; family Cimicidae; genus Cimex; species Cimex hemipterus. The sequence goes on along the minus strand of CM077111.1, from coordinate 18,798,245 downwards.
ATGTTATTTGATAATCGGGCGGCTGCTTCTTTGGTTAAAATTGAATCGTTTCAAAATAGTACAATTTATAGAAAACATATTTTCATAAACGTATTTAACGCTAAGGAATTTTTGTTAGATAAATGAAAACCATTGTTGTCTTAACTTACTTCGAACTTAATCCGTTTGGAAAGCCAGGCTGAGTATTTTGCATTTTCTCCTAATTTCTGAAGTGACTTAAATTAATAGTATTGTAGAAAAGTATCTGACTGTAATGGATTGTTTAGAATTCTCGCCCTTGATCGAACATACGGACTGTAATTTTACATTTCCGCTCTACGTATTACAGTTCTTTTTTCTGAGATGATTCATCAATATCACAAATGATAATAGCACCATCTTTTGTGATAAATCTTTGTCCAACTTGCATATTCATCGAATTACTAGAAATTGATTTTCCTTTAGACAAAAATTATTTAGGCTTTTACGTCGTGATAGTTTGTGAATAGTCGAAAAATGTATTAAGAGATCGCATGTTGCTTCAGTTACTTTAGGGGTGCGAGATGTAAATGCTGCTTTTTTTATTCCATCAAATGTGAAGAGATTGAACTGATCCAAGCCGGCGTCCCGCAAGCAAGGGAGTATTCTTGGGCCCACCCTATACTCTATTATTTTACGTTCATGAAGAAGAAATCGACCACGACGATTAATGTGTTTGGGATCTGGTTTCTCGTCAGGTAGAGAAAGAAGTGGCTCGGCCATGAAGTTTTCGGCCTTCATAAGACCATCATCAGGGCAGCATCCTATTTCTCATATTAATATTACAGAATGAAGGAAAAAACCCAACGATATCGACTAGGCTGAGTATATGTGATTGGTTAAGTTGAAATTATGACAAGTTTTACCAGTATAATGGTCTCCCAAAAATGCCGTTCCAGTCGATAAAGAAAACGTTATCTATTATTTCTATACTGCAAACCTAACCCACGCGTACAACCTGACGATACAGGCAATGCAACGATACCTCCTTACTCAAATCCAACCCAAGCCACCTCCAATATCTTGAGCTGATCGAAGATGGAGCGAAAATATTTGGTTAGATTTACTTATTTTTATTAATTACAGTTAACTTGATAAATTTTGTAACAAGATTAGCCTTTTGTTACCGGCTCTTTATCGTTTGATTAGTATTTTAATCTTCCGATACCTAATCACATTAATTCAACTTAACTTTTATGTTTTTAACAACCTAGTAATTCTTAATTTTCGGCCAGAATTATTGGAAGAAAATCGTTTAATGCCGTATTTTGGGTTTTAAGTAGGCCTGTCAGATTTTTTTCTGATTGTCTGCTTAGTCTTGATTTATACTTTAAAACATACAAAAAATACAAAATATAGTGCGGCACTGAGCTCTCAGGAACAAAACCGACCTGGCGTCCCACAAGGATGAGTTCTTGGTCCCATCCTATATACTTTTACTTTTATACTGTCAGCCTGGGTTACATTTGAATTCTATGCATATAACCTTACTGACGATACAGGAATTTCTTCTCTTAACTCCAATCCTATCCAAGCCACATTACTTTTATGGTTCTAGGAAGCCGTTACATCCCAACACCCAACCACCATCCTCTCGTACGAGAAATTTTTATCTTTTAACTCCATTCCTAAGTAAGCTAACTCCAATATCCAGGAGTTTGTATATATATTGGGCTCACTGAAGAATGGTGCAAAATGTAAGAAACGTAAGAAGGACAAATTTAGAAATTGCGTTCACGTTAAATAAATAGCCATGCCCATAACGATACCGTTAACAGCGAACTACCTCCATCGCCCACGCGAGTAAATACTTAGGACTATACGTGAAATACCCACATAAGAATCAATCGTCCAGAACGAAACGTATGTCCTGGACAACCACATAATCGTTTAGGATCTAAATCAGAAGACCGTAAAGACAAGTACAAAACATTACTTTAATCTTTGGACAATGAACGTGTAGCAGCCTGTTGGCAACTACCCAACAGATCAAACTAATCCAAGCATTCCATTTTTTTCCCAATTTTCTACGTCTCTAAGCTCTCATCCACAAAGGCAATTAGCATTTCCTTCGTTTCCATTCCTGTTTACTAAATTTTCAATCTAATCTTTCCATCCAACCCAACCTTACTGTTGCTCATGCCCTCAACATTACCTGCCATTTTAAGAACCATCTACTCCTCAAACAACGATGGATCCGAGATTTCCTCAATTTGTTGCTAGTGTTGGTAGGTTTTCTAAAAGATGTCCTCCAAGTGCAGTGCTATCGCAGTCTGTGTTGTTTTTCCTGATGTTTATAGCATAAAGGACATATTGTAGTATGTATTCAGGTATAAAATATAAATAAATTTTTTATTAAGCAATTCTTTCCCTTTAAATTCAACGACGAATGAATTTTACTTGAATATTACGGTGTTAATTGATTTCGACATTATTACCAGTTACAATGACTTTCATTATTCTTATCCATTATACAAATCTTTTCAAACCCGGAATATTCAAAAATCTATCTAATAAAAAAATTGTAAAAAAATGTTTTTCTTGTGTATTTTCTCCTTCGCGTCCTTCGTAAGTAGATTCTGTTTGAATTTGCATTTTCAGATCAAATATTGGCCTAGGGGCCGTTTTTCACATGTTCAATGCCTAGGCCCTGATCAAATATTTGCTCCCGGGCCGAAAATATCAGCCCGTTTCTCACGATAACCACAGCCTCGATCTTTGGACCTGTCAACTATTTCATTCTCAACAATTCATGAAGTGCGCTTGTTTCAAAGTGAGCTTCGGAAAGCTCGTTGGGCCTGTAAGTTACTTTTTCATACTTATCGTTTCGGAACAGATGTTCAAAGTCGAGGCCGTTTCCGCTCAGGAAACGGTTTTTTCTTCTTCGGACCACTCCTCGAATGTTCGTTAACCTCATTATCCACGACTTTAGTTTTGCAATCTGTCCACACTGCCCTGCTAAGAAAGTCAGGTTTATCTCTAATGAAGTTCTTTGGATATCGTTTTATGACTTAGGATTAAAAATTAATGAATTAGTGAGGCCCTTGTTAATGCGCGTTCTTGTGTATTTAATTTCACTAGGGTTTTGTGATGTAGGTGACTGCCCTTTCTGTAAGATCTACTTGTTATGTTTTCTGCTGTAGAGCTCGTTATTCCTGTTTATACCCCATAAAAAAGCACGCGATCATATTTGACTAACTATGATTTGAAAAAAAGATAAAATAAAATATTGCTTTGTCGCATATCTGAACAAACATTCTGTTAGCAAAGTAGGTCTGAAAATGGACCAAACTTGAATTTGACCACATTGCTGTGATTCTATTGGTATAAAACGATAGATAGGTGTAAATTTGGATTTTTTGGGCATAATTTCGACGACTGACATTCCTAGTGCAAGCTCCTCTAAAATCATTTTTCTCAAAACCTAAAGGACCTATTTTCATGATTGACAATCCATTTTAAAGAAATTGTTAATTGTATTTTATAGCTGTATCAAATTTTAAAATCGGTCTATTATTTACATTTTAAAAAAATAAGGTTAATTTCTGACATATAATTTTGTTATTTTGTATATTTTCATTTAGAAAACTGATATATTTTAATGGTAAAGACTCGTTAAAATGGTACGTTCCGCTTCTTTCAAATGACCCCTTTGCCGTTAAAATCGTTAGGGGCCCTTTTTGAATTTATACACGTTTCAAGCAAATATTCTGATAACCGCTCCTCAAAAATAGGAGAGATTTTAAGGGTAAAAAAATTAATCAATTTAAAATTTAAGCAAACATTTATATTAAGAGATCAATAGAGGTGCTAAAACTAAATTTCGTAACAGTTTCCCGAGAAAAAAATGACCTAGTTCACTTGAAAAATATTAGGTTTTTTGATATTTTTTGGTTATTGATAAACCTTGGTAGCTTTTACAATATTTCGATTGCAATCTACTTTTTAAAAAACGCTGCAAACTGATACATTGGCATAGTTAATTTCCGCTAGAAGAATGACGAATAAGAATATAAAAAACAGAAAATTTCAACTTAAAAAAAAACTTTTTGGGTGAAAACAGGGCATATTCACAAGAAGTGGCGGGTAAGTGTTTGATATTTTGGAGTGTTGAATCATCAAAAAAAAATTAGTCCAAATTTGTGACTCCACCAGCTTGATCGTCTCCTTGTCAGTTCAGTATAGATTTTGTTGTCGCGCTTGACCAATTCATTAAGGGTTTTACTTAAGTTAAAAAATCAGTGGCATGAGCGGGATTCGAACCCATGATTTTCGGCTAGATACGTCGCTGCTCTATGACTTGAGCTATCGTGACCTCGATCCACTCGGACGCTAACTTTCCATCTGGACCCCACGTTTTGAATTTTCCCTCCTTTTTGGTATATTTCAAATGTCGTCTAATCGGATTGGATGCTCGACGACAAATGAAATGGCCACGGAGAACTTTAGTGAAGTATACTTACGAAATTAGTGAATTTAATGATTTAAAATGAAGTAACAAAGGCTAAAAGGAGGGAAAACTCGAAAGGAGGGGTTGAGATGGGAAGTTGATGTCCGAGTGGATTGAGGTCACGTTAGCTCAAGAGATAGAGCAGCGGCAGACAAAAAATCGTTTCACGCGAATGGTATATGAAATGTATAGACAGACTGTTTTGGTTTTTGTTTGCCAATTTTTTTAAAACAAAAAATTCTAAAACTATTTTCGAATTTTCATTCGTCACAAGATGTCATCGGATTAGAAATTTGAAACATCGGTCACGCGAGGAAATTTTACGATTATTTCTTGAATACCCTCCTCGAACGTGTCCTTATTGTGAAAAATACTTCGTTTATTAGCTACAGGACTCAATGTGACAATGTCAGGGGGTGATACAAAGAATATCCCATTTTAAACTTTTTTTACATTGTAAACAACAAATAAAACCGGACGTGAAAAGAACAGTGTTAATGTCGATTTTTCGGTCGGGAAAACGGAATTCAGCCGATTTCAGTAGGACCTAGTTCATTCACTCCCATTTCCATGAGTCCTAACTGTCACCGGTCATGGAAAAAATTGCACATCACAAAGGACCGATGACGGCCTGCGATAAAAGTTGATATCTGAAGAACAGCCGGAAACAAATTAATCTCCTGCGGGACGCTTCCTTGATTTATCCTTTCCCCCGACAAAGGCCTCTCTGGCTTCCTAATTGCTCTATTCCTTTTAATTTTTTTTAACAAAAAGCCAGAAATTTTTAATTTCAAAAACGGAAACGGCTCGGTCATTCCAGCCATTAACCATTATCTCTAATCTCTAATCTCTAAACACATTATTTAATCTTTTATTTGACATACAAGATACAAGACATGGAATTTTTTAAATAATATTATAGACGTTTACTGTCACAAATGTCACATAACAGTATGAATAAATTTTTAATTGTTTTGGATGCTTTATCGACTGCAACAATTTAAGTTTTGGTAATAATACATTTAGAGGTCATATGAAGCAAAAACAACTTTTTGGGCTGTGCCGAACTTTCGATGACTTATTCCACCATCATCATTAACAGGCATTGATGATGGTGGAATAAACCACCGAAAGGTCGACCCAGCCAAAGAAGTTGTTTTTGCTTTATACAACATCCTAAAGATCTTATCATCCAAACTAAATTTTTAATGTTATGTATTCTAAATTGTGAACGATCAGAATTAAATAGTTAGATTTCTCTGTGGGGCGATAAACCTGTAATAAACAATAATAAACCTGTCGTAACATAGGATCGGTCGGTTTATCATTGTGTTGAGCTCTTTGACGCATTTCGCCATCTTCGATATGTATGTGAGATTTCTGTGAAGTCACGTCCTTATTATAAGGTCGACAAAGGTTGTGGTTGTGTTGTTAACTTTGTCGGCTCTTTTGCTGGATTAAAAGTGGGTTTTTGTTATAGTACCAGTCTTTTTTCAGAAGCGGTTCATCCCACCATCTTTAGTGTTCAGACTGTGACCGTCGAACTGGTTTTTGCACTTTGTCAGATTGAGACGAAAATTGCAGAACCGTCTCTTTCATAAGTGTTCTATTCATTTTGGTAATCCCTACCCCCTCCCTAGTTGGAATTACTGGGAGATCACTCTAACTACACGCGGTCGAACATTACCATGCATTAACACTCCGCAATAGCCGGAGCGACTGGGACCACAGCTTCTAGAATCCATAATAATTTCCTTAATGTGCTTTAATGTAGTCAAAGATCCGTTCTGTATGATATCAATTCGGGACGAGCAGGGTCGTTGATGCCACCCTACACCATAACCGGCTGTCTGTGAAAAGATACATGAAGCAAAGCGTTCTCCACGATTTGTCGACGCTTGGTTTAGGTCATCTGACAGCCACAAACCAAACCGGCACCCATGAAGAGAACAGCCCTCTATTTTTCAACTGTTCAAGCGATATGCTGATTAGCGAATAGTGGTCATTTGATGCCTTCCCGGTAGTGACAACTTGATGAGGAACGTCTAGGGACTTAGTACTCCCTTAAAGCCATGGTTTGAAAAAATATTAATTTCTAAATATTATATAATAATATAAATTAATTAATGTCAATGAATCCTTTAGTTCCAAATGTTTAACCTAATTCATTTTTTACTCAAATATCATTTAAAAAAATTTAAAAACCAATTGACTCATTCGACATATTGGCTCTGAAAAGAATGAAATTGAACAAATTTTCATTCTTTTTTAATCTAAACCTGTAATAGAATTAGTTACACTTTATAAAGATTAACAATAGTTATTAATGTTGTCTTTATGCTTTATGTTAACTATTAATCATTATTCCTAGTTATTATGGAAAATAAACTGTAGGAAAAATGAAGGAAAAATCGCCTTTAGTTCCAGCGAGGTTTTTTTTTCTTTGATGGAACTAAAGGCGATTTTACCTATGATGAATTTCCATCGCAAAAACACTTCAATCTTTCATGAAAATAAATACTATTATTCTCGTCCTTTTCGAACCCTTGTGAATCTAGAACGAACGAAACGCGATTATTTTTGGCGGGAAGTCATGTCTCAGAATAGTACGTTAACAGGTGAGCTCAAGTGAACCTGTAATGCGGTTTTTCTTCCATGGTGCTTACACTGGAAAGCAATCGCAATCGAACCAGAATTCTGGTTGTACTCTTGGCTATGGCATTGCCACTTAAGAAAGCATATGATAGGAGTGCTGACATAAAATACACTGTGCAGATACTGCCACACCGCAGCACGTATTTTATGTTTCTGTGAAAGTCTATGTAGGTGCAGCTTCATGCAACTAGGACGAGAAAAACCGCAAGGCCTACTCTAAGGAGCCGCTGGCAAAGCTATGCAGATTGATTAACAACCTGAAGCTGGCGAGAGAGTTATAAAAAACAGGGGAATACAATAGATCTATTCAGGTTGAGGTTGTTATGGTGCAGAAGGCCTTGTGGCCGCCTTTTTTATCTCTATCCTTCTATCTATGCTGCTTTGCGACCGAACAATTTAAAGAAATTTGTTCCCTCGCAGCATTCTTTCGTTAAGGAAGCTGTGTAATTTGATGTATGTTGTCTGAAAATCAGCCCAAAAGTGAATTTGAACATTGTTTCGTACCAAAAAAATTCGAGTAACACCTAGAAACAAATATCGTGAAGTAGGTAGTTTAAAAACATAAAAAATGGAAAGCAAGAAGTGAAATCGACTTCTGCAGAGCTTGTGACACGAGAGGAACTGTCTGAAATGTCAACAATCGATAGACTCCAAAGAAAAAGTTTTCAAACTTGTTAGCTCGTTTCACATTTTTGCGGACAATGGACGCTTTCACCTCATTCATGATTGTTGCACGTACTGTTTTTATACATTTTTATTATAGAGGGTTGGAAATCGTTTCGGCCTTTAAACGACTCCAATTAACCCTTATAAGCCTTCATTGTATTTGACCTAGAGACGAGGTCATTATTTTATCATCCTGCAATTATATATAATTGTAACTGTTGTGATCTTTATCTTAATGAAACCCTGTCAGGATCACTGGCCCGTATATGTAAAATATTCGGAACAAAGATTTCCCATATTTTTTTTAAATTTTGTTTAGGCAGTTCGGTCAGTTTATTTATAAGATAAAATTATCTGTATCATATTCTAGTAAAAAGATCAAAGCTGTATCAAAGACTACAGTTCTGGAAAATTTAGTGTGATAATCTTTCTTCCGTTGTTTCCTTTATTTTACACTCGGTTCCCTCGGAAAAAGCTTGGAATTTTTATTTTTGTTAAATAATAACATAACCCACTTTGATTCCAATGTTTCCAGTCGGAAAAACAAGGACGAATTATCCGGATCGCGTTGTTTTCCCAGGTGTTCTTTATAGCTGTCAATTACTATAAACATATGCAATTTTAGTCTTGTATCTCTTTTGTTTTAATTGGAGGAAAACTCCCATTCCTGTAATAAAGCTTAAGGAAATGAAGCTTTTACAAGTAAAATTGAGTGTTTTTTCTTAGCGAACTTCCGTAAACTCTTACTTTAGAAAAAATGTTTTTCTTGTATTATTATGTTAATCTGATGCGAGTCGGAAGGTTATACTTTTTTAAATCAATTACGGTATAGTAGATACATTTTGTAACGAGATAAGCAGTTTTGTTACGGGCTTTTTATCGTTTGATTAGTATTTTAATTCTTCCGATGCCTAATCATAACTTAACACTTACTTTTTCAACGACTGAGCAAATTCCCTGTTTTGGGTATTAAATAGTCTTTGTAGATTTTTTATCTGATGATTTGCTCATTCTTGACGTATTCTTTAAAATATAAGAAAATTACATAATACAATGCGGCAGTGAGGGGACAAAACCGACCGGCGCCTCTCAAGGGAGCATTCTTGATCCCATTCATACTATTTATACTGCTGACCTTAGATCCTTACAATCTACGCAGGCGCAGCGATTTCGAATTTTCTGTTAGGACAAGAAAAACGTGTAAATTCCCTGATTTGGATTTTAATTAGTCTTTTGGATTTTTTATCTGATGATTTGCATATTCTTGACTTATAGTACTGCTATGAATTCTCAGGAACAGAACCGACCGGCGTCTTTCGAGGGAGCATTCTTGATCCCGTCCTAAATACTGTTTATTCTACTGACCACATCATCCATACAATCTATGCAAGCGCAGCAATTTTCTCCTAACTTCAATTCTTCTCAGGTCACCTCCATGATGCTGGAGTATCTAGGGCTCTCTTCACTGAGGTTCCACGTGATATCTCTTTAAACTAAAACAATTCCTATCCATTCATAATTGGTGTCGATCTAAGCATCCAAGCTGGTGTCCTCCAAGGGAACATCCTTAATCCCACCCTACATACTGCTGGCCATCCCACTACCACCCATAAAATCTACGCGGGGTATATAGGAGTATCTTGAATTCAGCGAAATATAGTGCAAAATGTGGTAAATGAAAATGAACGAGGACGGACAGATGCACCCAAATTGCGTTCACGTTAAACAGCCGTGTTCACTAACAGCAAGGCAGTACCGACGCCTACAATAATTAAATGCTTAGGACTACTGAGATTGCCTCAGTCCCAAACAAGACTCAAACGACAAGATCAAATGACAATTTGGACAAATGCGAAGACTCATAGGGTCGAAATGACAGTAAAAAACAATCTATCGAAACTGGAAAACATTACTTTTGTCTATTTAGACATACAAGGCGTAGCTTTGGCGTGCCACCCAGCCACCTAATAATTATCCAACAAATCCAAGCATTCAAATCAAAAGTCCTCAGAATTGTCCAAACTATTTACTACTTCTAACACCAAGATACACAACGTACTTAAAACTGTTGTTTCATTCCAACTTGGAGCTCATCTCACCTCCATTGCCGATCCAATACCTCCCATCCTTAGAACCCGACTTCTTGTTTTCTCGGCGCTTGGAGAAAGTGTTCGTGTATATTCATGTAATATAATAACTCTAGTTAATCACTCTTTTCATCTAAGGTATTTGGTTGAGATGAAAAATTAGTGTCACGAGAGGGATTGCAATTTTTGTAATGTTTCCAAGTTTTTGGTTAGGGTGAAAAATTAGTGTCACGAGCGGGATTCGAAACAAAGACCTTCGGCTCAATAACCACTTGAGCTAACGTGACTTCTATCGGGTTCGAATCCAGTCCGTGACACTAATTTTTCGCCCCAATCAAAAATTTGGAAACATCACAAAAATTGCAATAATTAATAGGGTTCCTAATGGCCACAAAACTAATATGGATTACTATAAAAACAATTTTAATAGCCGTGCATTTAATCTAACCATAATATGAATATATTCACAATCAATTATACATATTGGTACATGAGGATATGAACAGTACTAATTTCAAAACTAGCTTTGCTGTATTATAATAAACAAAATGAATAGAAAAAAGAAAGAGAACGGCAATAATCCTGATCATCAGGACCCTCGGATTCATTGCTTGAAATTCAGGGAAAAAAGGTACAATAAATTAAGTAATACATGTGATACCAAATTAAAGAGAAAAAAATAAAGGTGCAAATAAATCTCAAAAAGAGTTTTCTAATAGTTGAAAGTATGGATCGAGAAAGTGTCTGTATTGCCACGTTTTCTTGCAGTATTTTATCAGCTCTCCTGTCGACCAGATGCATTTAAAATGTCTATCACCTTCTCTAGATGTAGGGTTTTGTCGTGTATATTCATGTAAATCAATCTTTTGTGTTTTTCATAAATCTGAGCAGTTGGATCGTATAAAGTTAGCAAAAATAACTATGACCACCAAAGCCTAAACCTTTTTAATTAACGTATTTTCACTAGTGTGGACAAAACTATCATTTATTGTAATTTTCACTCAATTAGTAAATCGTTTCGAGCATAGTAACAAGTTTTATGTAATTAGCAACCTTTAAAATGTCTATTCTATCTCGCAGGTGTTTTTTGAATTTTCTAAAAATATGGAATCTCTTACCCAGATGATCGTTATTCTAATGAATTCACAGCACAACACTTTGAAAATTCCCTTTGACTTTCGTGGAAAATCAATGAATAATTAATTTTAATTAAAGCACTTAGTCATTTAACTGAGGGGTTTATATTAACAATCCATGCAATGATATAGATCCAACGTTGTAGATTCAATTGTGAGAGACCGCACGAAGCATCCGCGGCGTGATCACATCGGACAGACAGGACGAAAATAAAATATACTACAAATTAGATACAAACGAAAAATCAGACTATAACACATTTAGCGTTAAAAAAACCACAATCACAAGAATTAAACCGTGCATATTTTTCAACACACTATTATAATTAAAAAGGAAAATGATCGACCGGAACAATTTAAAAAAAACCCAGACTTAATCCATAAAAGGCACCTACAAAGAGAACAATGACAAACACAATCCTCATCCATGACCTTATAAAAGAGACGATTTCACAGACACACTGAATGAGACATAATGCGTCTGACCGACGAACCCATCGAGGATAGGCAGACCAAAATGATGCATAGCGACCACATTACTGGTTAATCACCCCTAAGACCCCAAGGAGAAAGTATTTGTCCCGTGAATTATGAAAAAAAATACGTCCATTTCTATGGCAAAGGAAAGTGTGAAAACCTATACGTAAAAGCACTATGCTAAAAAACCTCATTTCCCGGAATCAGTGTTGTCCTCAGTGTTACCCCAAACGTGGAATTGAGGGAAAATATCAATTAATCGTGTATATTACAATTTTGTAGAATATTAAAAAAATGCGTTATCTCATCCTCATTTCTTGGAATCGGTGTTACCCAAACGTGGGATGAAGGGAAAAAATGAACTCAAATGTACACTATATTTTTTTAAAAGGAAAACAATATAAAAATAAAATAGATGTATATCTGAAGACAATCACAAGGACCGACCAGAACAATAAAAAAATATATGCTTAATCAACCAAAGAAACCGGCGAAGAAAAATAACGCCGACAATAGTACACTTGTCACGCATCTCAAGGCAGGTTTATCATCACCGTAACATATTAAATGAATGATCGTACATAAATAAGTAATTTTAGATATTAGATGTATCATTTAGGGTGTGGGATGTACTGTGTCCTTTAAGACTAACACTAAGTTAAATATCTCCCTTTCTGTGTTTCTAGCACCGTTTTTCAGTAGTTTAATTTCTTCTCCGGTTACGTTATATATCCCATACTTCCTCCTGAAGGCAAATGTAGCGCTACAGTTTGTTACAGAACACCCAACACAGTTCTCTGCTTCTTACAGAATCTGCACATTTTGTATTATATCAATCTTCTTTTTTGAAATTTAGTAGGTTCAGAGCCCTTCACCTGTATGGAGGTTGATTTTACAGGTAGCAGTTGCTTCCTGGCTTAGGTTCATATAGTCTCCTTTCTTTTTCTTCAGTGAAACGCGTTCTGGATGTTGTGTCTCCAGATTCTTATTTATTTGTGAAGCAGAATTACCCCGCTTCAGGTTTTTTACTCATAAGAATCCCACAAGTAGCTAGGGGAACTAGTCGGTCTATTTCATCAAAGCCCCTGTATGATGGAGTATGGCTGAATACTCTCATGGATCGCCCGATATCAGATGCTCCTTCAGGAAAGCCATGCCCCGGCTGTGATGGTCACAGGATGGGGCGATTTCCGTCAACTGTCAAGCCCAAGACTGGGTGTAGTGGATATTGACGGGAGTTAAGATTAAGATAGTGAGGAGTGATAGGAGTCTTTATTGAGTGATGGTAGAGGTGTTTGAATACCTCACTTTAAAGGTATACCAGAGCGATACCAGTGCCCCTTACCCTTATCGCACCGAACATGACGCCGACGTCAGAATAGTGTTTCCCAAGATTCACTACTAGGAAGAGATGTTGGTTTTTGAACCCCTACCCACAAAAAAAAACCTACTGTCGACCCGGAATCAGTGTTGCCTTCAATGTTACCTCAAATGTGGAACGAAGAGGAAAACATAAGCAGAGGAAAAGTGAAGTATTTATTGTTAGTATATAGCCATAGAGCATTGTTCACATACAGCCTAGTTCACCTTGTTTTTACAAATGAAATTATTAGATTTGTAAGTCTAATGTTAGCAGCTAAGAATAGTTCATTTTTTTGAGTTTACTATACAAAACGTATTCATATATTGTCTGCTGTATGTACAGACGTTACTAGTATAAATTTATTATTTAGAAACTCACGGAATGTTATCCAATCAAGAGATACATGAAACGCTGTGACTCGTTTGTTGAACATCTTGAAATTATCCGAAATAAATGACAAAGGTGTGGGCTTCCGTCTCAAAGTTGAAAAGCAGAATGCGTGATGATGCCTTAACAATTTCCTTACAGGAACTTTACGAAAGTTCCATTGCTGCGAAGCACATCGATCCGCTTGATTGTCCCTTGGTACCAAAAGCCGTTGTTTTACATTCGGAACAGTTTAATCCCTCCGTTCGATGGCCATGTGAGAAATTAAATCGCTTCGGGTCAAAAGGTTAACGTCCTCGGCCCGATTCAACATTATATCCGCGCGACAAGGAGTCTACATCGACGACATGTAAATTTACCCCAGTCTTTAAATAGACGGGGCTGTAAATAATTTTCATATTTGCTGGAATGTAGGACGATTGGGGGAATATTCTGAAAACGGAAGGAAACGCGACTGTAGATATGAGATTATTTCATTTAACAAGAAAAAAATGTAGAAAAAAAATCCCAACGCGTTGGCTCCCGTTGAATTTTGCTGATTCCAGGCGAGGTTTGCAAAGTTTGCGCAATTTTTCTCCCTGAATTAGATATCAAGTTAATAATTACTCAATCATCATAATTTACCGCAATGTGTTCGTCCGTCATCTCAATGCATGGCCAAAAAATTACTGTTTTTGTGTCATTGCTCAATATTGTACTAAAATTAAACTGATCAACAATGATCACTTTTGTTTATCCTAAAAAAATACTTGACTTCACAGAAATAACAGTGATCGTAGATGGCAAAACGCGTTTGACAGATCAACAACCCATCGAGGATAGGCAGACCAAAATGGTCCATTACGAGCAAATTACAAGTTCATCGTCCTACAGTTCTCAAGGAGAAAATAATCGCCCCGTGAAATAAGCAATAAAACCTCTAACTTCACGGCAAAATTAATGAAAATGTAAAAATTTGTACGTAAAAACGTCAAAGCACTATGCAACAAACAACCTCATATCTGAATTAATGTCGCCTAAACGTGCAAAGTAGGGCACTAGAAAAATGTTTGTTCAAGTGGAGCTCAACGACAAATAAGTCCTACTCGACAAAGTGACAGACAGTTCCTCACTGAAGATGGCGCACTGCCGAAGCCCCTTTCAATAATTCAACAAACCCGACTTGTATATTAGCACTAAGCCTTAACTTTAACGATCAATTTACTGGCTTCAACCGTTTCATCCAATCGTGGAAATAAATAAATCTTTTTACACTGAACATTTTGAGTATTCATTTATATTAAATGCGTTTTTACAAAATTGTATATAGCTTATCTTTTAACTTTTCGTCGTTTTATAGTTTTTTAGAAGCTTTTTTTATTTACTGGTATACTTTCTCGCTTCTTTTGTTTGATTTAAATAGATTTTGTTCATTCTTTGAGGTCAGAAAGCAAAAATCAAAATGCTTTCGTATTCAGTCATTTTACTTAACGCTTCAGAACAATGTCAATGATAAACCAATTTTGGTGAAAGTTTCGAAATAGTTTATTTATAATTTGATCAATTAAACTTTTCAAAAGTTCTTCTTAATATCGATTTGTTTTCTTGAGGCTCAGCTTTCACAAATATCTATTTTCTATTTCTTTCATATAGGACCTTTGGTTATTGCCAAAAAAAGTAAGTATAACTAAGTTTTCGCTAAGTAAAAAAATCTCTGTAGTTTGCTTCCGATCAATTTGAATTTGTACAGACTACATTCAGATCATCAGCCGCTCTTCACCGAATATAGAGAGATGACCCGTCTGACATAGCAAAACGATCGGAAATAGGTTCATCATATCCTTCATCGGTAAAACCTTTCGTGAAGGCATTAGTTCTCTCGGCACATATTTTATCTTATCGGTTATCTTTGTTCCCTTGAAAACTGGCATTAGGAAGTCAAGCTGACAGATAAGAGGAACACATTCAATGAAATCGTCGGGTAAACGGGATGTCCTCCCCTTGACATCTAGGAAACACTCGAAATCGCCATTTTGAATTGAATTTCGGTCAATAGTCTGTTTAGTCCTTCGTAAGGATGGATACGGCGCAAATAATGATTTTATGAATACGATAACATCTGATTGTCATGATCAGTGGATAGGAAGTGAATAAGTCCTGCATTTGACAAAAGGAGTCGATAGCAAGGATTTGTATAAGAAATAAAAAAAGTACACAAAGTAAAGTCACTACTTTCTAAACAAATCTAGAGGATCTGACTTAAAATTTAATGCAAGAAATATTCAACTCTTTCATAATTCATGACTTCACAATCGATAACGATAAGTTCAGTTGATTTAGTTTTAAGTATCTGAGTTTATTGTTTCTTTGATTTCATAATTCATCGACAGAATTTAGATTCTAAAGTTTTGAAAGGTAAGGCCTATGTTTTATTAGGTCGCTATTATTGTTCGTTTTGTCTGTATTTTTCAACTCGTGATCCGCGTTTTTAGCTAGCATTACAACTTCCCGCAATCATCAGATCAATACACCGGCGCGGCCCGTCGAAGGTAAAAATATCACGAAAAGCCGGATCTGGAAAACAAAAATAAATGTTCAAATAAATACAAAAAATATAAATAGTTGTATTGGTTTCTGAGTTGAGTGCCAAAAACTCTTATCACATCGATTTAACTTTTAAAATTTCTCAAGGTGGAAGAAACGCAGAGAGTAAATTGGGTGTTGCTGCATTTTCAAAATTCGAGTATCATTTTCACTTTTCACACTTTCATAAATTAAATTCATAATGTCAGTGGTCTTTTTTTGCTATTTTTCACGGGGCAAAGATTTAATTGGTTATTGTTAGATTTCTCCTTGAAGTCTTCCGGTGATGTAATTGAGTTGTTATGGTTCAATTTTGTCTTCTTTATGAGGTCATAAGTGGTGGAATGTGTTATTCGATGTTTTTTTTTTTCGATCGGTCTTTGTCTTCAGATATATTTATATATATAT
>CM077111.1:18728761-18781636 GCA_039619505.1 Cimex hemipterus | reverse complement strand
AGATACTTAGATGTATATACGTTCTCGGATAAATTTATATATATATATATAATATTTTATTTTATATAGTTTTCCATTATTTAATTTAATGTAGATTGTTAGTTGATTTTTTTCCCCTTCGCCCCAGTCATATTTTTATAAATTCCCCTTGTTCCACGTTTGGGTAACACTGTGGGCAACACTGATTCCGGGAAATGAGATGGTTCAGTTTACTGCTTAGGAGGTTTTAATAGTTCAATCATTTTTTTAAAAATATAATAAAGTTTATTTATTGTATGTTTATATCTACGTATATATAGGATAAGTAATAAATATTGTTTAGGACAAAATATGTCTATAATGAAGGATTTTTAATGCCAAAAAGTCATTTAAAGAAGTGATCATTTCAAAATTAATTTTGTCTATAAAATGAATTTAAAACTAATTAGAGCCCAAATACAATAAGACAACAATAATCCCAACTAATCATGAAAAATATCTGATCACCATTTATTTATTAAATACTAAACTTATTCCTACAGCAATTAAAAGTTCACCTGATACCCAAAGGGTTCTTCCGTCCGAAAAATTGAACAAAGACAAGAAACTATGATGTAAATGAAGCTTTAAAACGTTTTATGACAAGGAAATTATTCAAATTGACTTCAGGACAATCATTTTCATTTTAACAGAAAGGGGCTAAAAGCCTCCATGCCGTAAAACCTAAGCGACGCAACAGCAAAAGATTTAACAGTTATGAGAAATACAACACAACTAATCTACTTTGTCGTAAAATCGTACACAGATTACGATCGTTTTAAGCTGCCTACTATCGGTGGGTTCGGCTTCTCGCCATATTCAGTGCGTCTGTGAAGACGTGTCTTTTTTCTAATGTCATGAGGAGTAAGAATGCTTGTGTCGGCGTCATCTGTTTTTGGTTAGTTTGCTCTGGATTTTTTATTGTCACGGGCGATCTTTGTGATCTTAGTCCTTTTTCGTTTCAGATCATTTGTCTCGCTTCTTTTTTTCGAAGCACTTTAGACTTTGGCGCGGTTTTTTATAGTACGACAAGCAAAGTCCATTTAAACAAGTTAAATATTTTTAGAAACAAGTGTTTAAGACGATGTCTTTTTTTGTCTACGTTTTCTTTCGGATACAACATCAATGTATAGATGTAATAGATGTTGAATCTTACCTTATGATATTTAGAATTGAAAAATTTGCGATAAAGGTCTGAGAAACCTCTAAGTTGTAGGAAAAAAGAAGAACCCTCCATCTTTCGCGAGGATATAAATGGAATATGCCAGAATCTTTACTTTGTTTTGGCGGATAGCTCAAAAACAAAAAGAAGCATGGGATATGCTTGGCATGACCCCCAATCCAGGAATTGTTCAAATTACCACACGACTTTGAAATTTTTAAATTTAAAGAAGGCTCTAGAATCGCTATGGAAAATAATATAGATATGGAATCCCTAGTTATACTATCTGATTCAATAATTTCTATAGAATGTACCTTCAATCAAAGGCAAATGACTTGGTAGCTCGGGTTGAAATATAAATTGCAAACGGATAAGGGTATTGTTTCGTATTTTTGTTGGATTCGCGGTCACACCGGAATCCATGACTATGTGGTTAACCTTGCTAAGCGAACCATACAGGATGGTATAGGTCTGGAGCTTCCGACCCCCTACTTCACATTTCAATTGCTAAATGAAAGCGCCAAGACTAAAGAATGCCAGACCTACTGTTATTTCTCTATAAATCCAAACCTGGGGGAAAAGGCGTGGTTTACAAATGACATGAATAGGCAGGATTCTCGGACAACCAACAGGCTTAGACGTATCTTCGGGATGGTAATATACTGTTTTAAGACATCATCGTTGGACGGGTGAGCGTCTACCACCATCCTCTGGGGTGGTTGGCGCGGTAGGTGCCGGCGGGCTGTGGGAGGGGTTGGTCTCCTAAGCTTGTTAGGCTCCATATTTCTGGGAGATGTTTACTTTTCCACGTATATCGATGAAGAGGTTTTTAATCACATCTCAGGCGGACTTCCGTGAATTCACAGACAAGCGTTCCTCTTCCCGAGGATTGTCGGCTGCGCTGAGCTGAGCTTCCCGGAGTAGCCTGTCTATGCACCCGTCCTCAAACTTTCTTTGGCTGTAGAACAAGGCCACACACAAAAACAATTGTCATCTTCACGCGTTTTTTCATCATTAAAATAACTGATGGGAAGACAAACCGCGTTGACAGACAGCGAGGATAAGCAGAACAAAATGAAATGACCAAACTACTACTAATTGGCTATCTTGATCTTCCCATTTATTTTAGCAAGTAAACAATTTCTAATATGACTTAGATTGGTAAAAAAATTTATTGAGTCCAGTTATGACACTTTCGAGGGTGAGTTTAAATAAAGCTAAGATTTTCCGAAGAATGATCATCCATTATTCGAAGATTTCTCTTGTGACGAAAATCTTACGTTGGATCTGTTGGTTTGTTCCTGTTCATGAAATTCGTTCGGCTTTATCTCAGAATCTTAAAATCAGGTCCTCTTCCCAAATCTGAAAACTGCCGAATTTCACACCGCCCATACGTCCACTCGAGGGTTAAACCGCCAATACCGAACTGTGACTACTCCTGTTTCCAAGGGGTCCGGTATCTTAACCGTCCTGATAATTTACCCCTTGATCTCGTCATGTCTTCAACACTCCTGTTTTCCGTTTCTGTTAAATTGAAACACACGTTGTACAATCTCCCGTTGCGTGGATAAAGTGAGAGGACCGCCGCCAATAAGAACAAACAGATGATCGTTTGAACTATTTCCAATGCGAATGTCACCAAATTAGGCATCTTGAAGGCGATTTTATGAGCAGTCGGTCATCGATTCGTCTTAATCTTCTGAAAATCCAACGATGACGGATTTTTATATTAAGAACATATGTTATTTATTATTATTATTTTACTATAACTAGCAGGCTTTTTATGGTAGAATTACATTACCTACTGAGGTTTTACAAAATGAATTATAATTTAATCATAAATGTGGGAGTCTGAAGCATTTAGTGGCCGTTAATTAATGATTATTTAGAGATCGTAAGATGCGGTTAAAAAAAAAAAAACCTTTTCTTAATCGCGCCAACGTTTCGATCTTTATTGAGATCATCTTCAGCTCTTGGGCCTCAACACCATACACAAACACAAATAACTAGGGCTGTGAGTTATATGCAATAAAAAAAGACAAATATGCACGTATATATGTGAAAGATACTTGGTAAAAAATGCAATTTAAAATTAAAAATAATGCAAAAACTACTATGAGAAAAGTAAGAAACCTCAAATTAAAGCACATAATTGTATTGAAAAGACGAACAGTGGCAAGAGAAACATCACATAACGAATATTAAAAAAAAAAATTTAAAAATTTAAAAATCCGTCGTCTCATCGAGATCCAGATACATCCATTGTCAATGAAGTCTCTGATTTTATGGAGTGTTTCATTGTAGGTGAGATTTGCTGAGGGTACTTTTGGGGGGAACAGTTTTCCCAAAAGGTTTTTTAAAAAAAACCTTGAATTCAGGGTGGCTTTATTTTATGTCGTCAGCACAACATAAATCGGTATGGAAATTGGGCTTCTAGCACTTGTAGCAGTTTGAGTCACAAAAGCTTGTTGGAACTTAGCTTCCTACATTTGTTTTCCTTCGTTTTGCTGTCTTTACGTGCTGTGTTACTATAAAACGTTTTCATCTCCCCTAAAAGTCTCACATGAAAATACTTTTGAACAAGGTCTTTTGTCTTTGCGATGATTTTAGGAGTAGTCAGTTCACCCAATAATGTTTCATGACAGAAAACGCATGTGAGCCTTTTCTATAAAAAGTTTGTATCATAAATCCAAATTTACACATCTACATCCAAATCTATGATGCATTTAGAGTTGCTGGGTCACATCTGTGGCATATTGGGTCGGCCCACCTCCTTCGGGCTGCCAGGCCTTCCTTCCAACGTTTTTGGAAACAATGTTACTATTCTCTTTTTCTTCACTCTTGTATACTATTCGTTTATACCTACTCTCCTTCATACATTTTCAACTATGTTAGTATCATAGACAGTTTTATATATGCACTGGTAGGCAGGCACTTAGGTGAACGTTACGTATTGGCTCTTTTGTTCATTTAGCTTGATGCGCCATTGAGTGGACCAGACGGAAGGAAAATCTTAAGGTAGAATTCCACTGAAATTTTAGAATAATCAACTGGTCGCATTCATTCGAACAGAACTCACGCGTAGATTCAGTAAATATAACAAGTAAATGCCACCATCCCATCATGAAGTCATGTTTAAAAGTCAAACAATGCGAAACTTACTGATGGAAATGGTTTTTAATTAAAAAAATTTTTTTTTTGTTTCAGACCTTTCGGCCTAATAAAAGGTTTTCCCCTGGCACTATGCGCTACTCGCTTCACAAACAGGCCCAGGCTTCATTGAATTCTGGAATAAACCTGCGTTCTGTTGTCCAACTGCCTGAAGGCGAAGAGCTTAACGACTGGATCGCTGTTCATGGTACTTTCCGACGACAAAAAATATTCACAAGATTATTAAATCCTTCATTTTTTTGTCCCCCCAGTCGTAGACTTCTTCAATCGGATCAACCTGATCTACGGGACTGTCTGTGACTACTGCACGCCCGAATCGTGCCCCACAATGTCTGGAGGGCCGAGGTTCGAATATCTCTGGGCGGATGGTGTAAAGTTCAAAAAACCGACACCGCTCCCTGCACCGAAGTACGTCTGCCTACTCATGGACTGGGTCGAAACACAAATCAACAATGAAAACTTGTTTCCTGTATCAACAGGTAAACTTACACACACGCCAGGTTCACACCATGGACTTAAGATAAAACTAAATTTATTTAAGGTTATTAGGGTTATATTGATGCGATATGAGAAAGCGTAAGGCATAGAAGAGTTTTATGCAATCTCACATTTCTTGTTAAGTTAGGTTGAAGCTTTTAAGAAGTTGAAAGAGAAAGGCAGTGGATGTCTCAATATTCTACAAGCTTCATTTCTCACTGGAAAAAAAATTGAGGCATTCCCTGTATGTTCAGCCAAATTCAGGGAGAGAATTTTAAAAAAGCTCAAAGAAATCAACACTTTGAAATTTTCATGTATCTTCTGTTGTACTACTAAAATGATCCATTTCTTGATTGAATTGTATACCTGTATTGTATATAGATTCTGTATGATAACAGGAGGCGTACAGGTCAATGGTTGGGCAAGGATGAAGCACCAAAACACCGAAACCAAATCTGCGCCCAAAGAAGGCGATTCTTTGGTGGTTTATTGCTTGGGTTGTTCGCTATATTTTCCTGAATTATGGTGAAACTATCACAGCAGAAATAAATGGACAAAATGCACGGGAAACTGCAAAATTTTTGCCCGGTGTTGATAAACCGTAAAGGGACCGATTCTCTTAACAATAATGCCAGCCCTGTGGAAACTGGAAAGGACTTAGGATATGAAACCTTGCCGCACCTTCCATTTTTAGTTCTTTCGCCTAAGGATTTCCACTTTTTTTAGGCATATTGATGACTTCTTCAGTAATAAAATTTTGAGAGAATGCATTGAAGTTGAAAACACCTTCCAAGACTTTATTGTGAGTCAAAATACAGATTTTTATATCAGCAGGATAAAATTGTTTATTATACGTTGGCAAAGATGTATAGATTGTGATGGAAAATATTTCAAATAAATTTTCTTTATTTTATCAAAATTAAGAATAGTTTTTACACTCGCTGCAAAACCTGCATTATTTTTGCACTAGTTGGATATTGGTCACAAGGTCGTAAATGTGTACATTTATTTTACCGTTCCTTCGTGTCGTGGGATATTCACTCTACTGGACCCGACCTTGCATTAATAAACATTTCTAATTATTTTTTAAGTAGTAGTCAATTATTTTTTTCTTTTTCAGATATTCCTTTTCCGAAGACATTCATACCATTATGTAGGAAAATTCTAGCAAGGCTCTTCAGAGTTTTTGTTCACGTTTATATCCACCATTTTGACAGGATTGTTACAATTGGAGCTGTGAGTATTAATTATCAAAACAAACAATGGCAAGATGATTATGTATAATAAATAGCCAAAAATTGGCGCCATCAATCAATTGAGTCTTCAATAAATAAGTGATTTAAATTGGACCAATTGTTTTTAAATGCCTTCCAATATATTGTCACAACACATTATTCACATTCTCAGTTCAGAAATGGCAATTTATTTCAACAGTTAATTAGTCAAATCATATTTTAAAACTTATTTTACAACCCATTTTTATTTTGTTTGTTTAAGGAGCCACATGTTAACACGTGCTACAAACATTTCTATTATTTCGTCCGCGAGTTCGACCTCGTCAACTCCAAGGAGCTGGAACCGTTGAAAGAGATGACAATAAGGATATGTAAGGACGCTTCACCGGCGCCCGGACGCTAGGTTAAGTTTATGAAATTTTAAACGGAAAAATACAAATAGGAAATATGTTTTGTACTTTTCCAAATTTATAGGAAAAAGATCGAAAAGCAAGTACAAAAAAATGTTTACGGATTGAAACATAAGGAAAATTTAGTATTTATTATTTTTAATTTCTAGTCCTTCTTCAACCTTTCCTACAGATAGAAATTTTAAATTGTGAAATTTAATTTTTAAAAAAGTAAAAGGACAAAGTAATCATAGCATGGAACATGACATAGTTATAAATAAGTAAATAATTTAATTCATATCCTTTGAAATCAACGAGATATTTCTTTTGTACCCCTTTAATTAAAATTATTCCCAGGATTGAAACGCCAAAGATTTGTTTGTGTTTTTGTTTTTCTTCTCATTTTGTAAATTCGTGGAAGTTAAGTTTTGTTAGATTTTTTTTCGGATTATCATCTATTTTATTTTTTCAACAAATATTATAGTTGTATTTATTACTATCGAGAAAACATGAACATTGTTTTTCTTTTCTTGCATGTTATACAAAAAATAAATAAAAATATATAGCACAAATTGTCACTTTATTTAAAATCCAATGACCTAAAAGTGCAAAACCAGCACATTTTCTTTCGCCTCTTTTTTCTCTTTCTGCTTTACTTTCCTAATATGGTTTTATCGTTAAATTATAAATAATTGATATGTAAAAAATATATTGTCATTAATTTGTATATTATTATTACGATTTTACTATGTTTATAAAACTAAATTTCTTCCTAAAGAAAATGCCCTATTTGTACATTGAAAATAAATAAAAATAAAATGTATAGCGTTTAACTTCTTAATTAATTATTCAATGTAGTACACTGCTTCCTTCACAAAAGAAGTGGCATACTTTGAAATTTTGATTTTTTTTATGTACTTGATTTTCAGTAATATTAACATCGATATTTTTTATTTTAGGTATTTAGTTAGTGGGAAAATAAAAATTAATAAAAAAATTACTTTCGTGAATATAAAACAAACTTAATGTTTGTTTTTTTTTTAAATTCAAAAACCACCGATACCACATGGGTAGCACACAGGGTGGTTAGAGCAGCAGCATATTGAGCCAAAGGTCGTGGGTTCGAATCTCACTCTTGACATTTACTTTTTCATCGACCAAAACCGTACATAAAATTTGGTCCTCCGGGCCGGATGGACAAAATTTTATTGTTGCTGCGACCGACCAGCATGTGCGCACGGTCAATGATCTGATTGCAAGGAATTAAGAGGTGTGTGTATATGCTATCCTTATTTGGTAAAGACCAGCTGTGGTCGTACACATCCGCAAATATCCCACACCCTAAGTTTTGGTCCCATTGGTATAAAAAACTTTAAAATTCGCTTAAAAATGCCATCAGAGGTGTTTCTCTTTTGTTCAATAGGGCCAGATCTTTGATAACTGTGGTAGTAGGCAATGACCATGATGGAAGGTATTGCTGTGCAACTACATAATCTTGGTTTTTATAATAAATAATAAGCCTTTAGTTCCAGCAGGTTTATTTACATGAGAAGCTTTTCAGTTATTTTATAATCATCTTCTTCAGCCCCTAACCCACAGCCTTGTTATTTGTATTTTTCTTTTTTTCCATATACTTATCAATTAATAGTATTATTTTATGGAAAAAATATATAGCAAGGCTGTGAGTTAAGGGGCTGAAGATGATACAATTTCAAAGCTTCTCATGTAAATAAACCTGCTGGAATTAAAGGCTTCTATTTATTTATTTAAAAAAAAAAAAAAAAAAAATTAAATCGTTCTTTTCATTTTTATTTTCACCCAAAAAAATATACTTGAAAAGAACGTATGAGGTTCTAATTACAAAAAGAAAAATAGACATGTGAAAAGATAACAGATATTATTTAATTAGGATGTGTACAAAAATATAAAACTATATGTGTGATAATGTAAATTCACAAGTAGGTGAACCTATTGGTAAACTGTTGAATCCTGTGTAAGTTTTTGATGTCTTGACGACAAGTTTTCAATCTATCTGATCAGATTGAACTCGCCCATACATGTCGCTTTCTGCTTAGAAAAATAGGCCTGTATTTACATTTAAAGATCATATTAATTGTAGATGCATGTGTGCTTTTCTATCCACACTTACCTACTCTTTTGTGTTAATTACTAATATAGGATTTAATATGTGACGTTTAGTGACCGTTAATTAATGATGATTTAGAGATAGTTGTGATATAAGTTCAGAGAAAAAATTTCATTATCATTGCCAACATTTCAATCTTTATTGAGATCATCTTCACGGCTCAGTGTGTTTTAGATGTGTCATTGTTATTGTAGCGTCACAACGCTCTTACCACAATGACACAATTAAACAGAAAACGCACACTTTGATCCCTGAAAATGATCTCAATAAAGATCGAAATTTTGGCATAACAAGTTTTTTTTTTCAAAATTTATATCACAAAAGACTGCACCTCATAATCTCAAAATAATTAAAAGATTTAATATTATTATATGAGTGCTATTAAAAAGTTCGGTAACAAATTGTAAAAAAAATGTTTAGCCTATAAATATGACTTATGTGACAATACAAGAAAAGATTTTTTTCTTGAAAGTCTGACTCAATTTGGTTTTAAAAGCTGATTGTTGTGGGCCAAAATTATAAATTATTAGCATTAAAGTTCCATATCTTCTTCATCTGAAGAACTTGTGATGATCCTTTTTCGTGATGTGCTCGGAGGAGGTGAAGGTGATCGAGACTCATCGTCTTTGTTCCCTCTAAGATATTGTATATACTTTTTCTTTTCATTTAGAATGATGGTGAATTTTTTCAACATG
Organism: Cimex hemipterus; assembly: GCA_039619505.1. Lineage (NCBI taxonomy): Eukaryota > Metazoa > Arthropoda > Insecta > Hemiptera > Cimicidae > Cimex > Cimex hemipterus. The sequence continues at coordinate 18,772,343 of CM077111.1, read as the reverse complement.
ACCTCTTCCATTTCGTTCTTAAGTCGTACGCTCTCTTCGAATTTTCTTGTGATGCTGTCCAGTCTCTCTTTGAGCGAGGCTTCGTTCGCCTTAAGCGTTTCGAATTCGACGTTGAGCCTTCTGCGCGTGGCTAGAAGCGGTTTGACGACATCCATTACGATCTGGCCAGCATTCAGTCGCTGCATCTCCACCTTGCCGTGTAGGACGAAGAAGTCCTTCTCGACTGCTTTCGACCAGCTAAGCGTCCCGGTCGACTCGTCGAAGTCGAATTTATTCACACCGTCTGAGTTGTCAGATAAGGATTCCTTGAGCTGGGTGAAATAATCCGACGGCTCTAGGTCCAAAGAGGTGTAATACTGCTCTGCCTCCGCCCTCCCCAGCTTGCCAACGTATATGGACTGGTCGCCGAACAGGGTCACCTCTGCTGCAAGATCTTTCCAGACGGCATCGACCGTGTATACCGTGGACGTCTTCGCGTCGAAAATATCCGTGAGGGTGGATTCGAAAGTCATTTTGGGAAAGACGACCGCCTGGGGACGAGTTTTATTTACATCTCGCTCTATAAGCTGTTTACTGTTATCTTTGAAACATGCAACCTTCCTGCTATAGAAATTGATGTTGATGATGTTTTCACTTTTTTTTTATGGTTACTAAGTTTTAATAAAAATAGCTTTTTTTAAATTATAATACAAGCTTTAAATAAACTGACAGGCAGAAAATTTTACCAACTTGTGTAATATAACTTGATTTATATATATTTTTATATTAATCAAAGTTTCAGGTTTTGAACGTTTAACAATTAACTCTTTGTCTAAAAATGTAAAAAACATGTAAAATTTGTTTTAATTAGATAGTTAATTGACATTTCAATAATGCGTATTTCTTCCTCTTGCCCTAATTACGGCCTTAATTACATCTCGAAGACGCCTCGGCATACTTTCTGCCAGTCTGGAAATCTTTTGGAAATCTCAGTTCTTCCCGAAGAGTACTTTCAAGATCGTGAAGTGTTTCACGATGTGATGGACGTGCTTTTATTCGACTTTTGAGGTTATCCCATAAATATTCGTTTGGTTTCAAGTCGTGAGAACGGGCTGGCCAGGTAAAACCTTGATGTTAAGCTGTTGAAGGTAATTTTGAACTGCGCCAGCGATATGTGGACGTAGGGAACGCATGGTGTTCCAAAATTACATCCACATAGCGAGATGCCGTCAATGACCCTCCATGAACAGCAACCAACTCTGTGCCACTCTCCATTGAAATGCCCGCCAAACCATCACTGGGTTACGTTGAAAATGTTGGCTCTGGGAAAAATTACAAGCTTCGTAACTTTCCCGTGTCGACCATCTTTTACGCCCATTTGGAGAGTGTAGAGCAAATCTACACCCAGTGCAGCAAAAAGTACAGCAGTATCGTCCAAATACCAATGGCTGTGTTCTCGGGCAAAAGCCATTAGTCCATGCTGATTCGAGCCTTACGTTCAGAAATTTGGACACTTCAAACTTCCTGGAGCTGACGCTTGAGCAACAGCAAGGTGTGCCGGTTTCGCAATATTCTCAAAGTCAAAAATTGGTGATTCTACGGTTCTGTTACAGTAGGGCGTCCAGAACCAGGCCTTCTAAGTTCTGACCCTGCTTCTCGAAAAAGCCTCGCAAGTGTTTAGTAGGGAACACTGTGGCAATAGTCGCATACCTGGAACATCCATCACCACAGTGCCACATCATGCGCAACATCCCCAGCACTAAGTGGCTTTTTTATGTCTAACACTTGAAAAAAATAAAACAAAGACCGAAATTAGAGTTCATTTCTTCATAATTCAAATGAGGCTGAATAAATATTTTAAATTCCGTAAAAAGTAAACATTGAAAAATCCTTTATCTTTGTTTTGGAGTAAGGATTATTTACCTCTAATTGATATTCTCAATTTAATTAAGGATAAACAAATATTTATTGGTAAAAACAATGAGACAATATGAGTTGGCGGCGTTGGAAAAGTGGTACTGCTTCTATCGAGTCCATTAATGCCAATTTCTGGTAGATTGTTTCAATTTGAGAACAATACATTTCGGCATTGATTAGTTCGCCAAAAATGAAGTCCACAAAGAGTCAACATCATCTTTTTTTTGTGAGCTGGAAGCTTCTTTTCCTTTGTTGGGTCACTGTCCAGAATCTGTGTCATCGTAGAGAATCAACTTTTCACAAGTAACGTAATTCCAACACTGTTTATATTTTATCTCTTTTTTTCTCTTAAACTCAGCTTATAAATTCTTTACACTAAATTCCGTTTGTACAACGATGAATGAAAAGAATAGAGAATTTGATTTTTTAATTGATTTTTGATTCTTATGTTGGTAGACATGTTCATTAAACAGGAAAGAAGGCTATAGTAATTAATTTTTCCCTCCGCCTTCCAACCGTCGTTTTCGGTTTAGCTCATAGTGTAGCGGTGCCCGTTTGAAAAAAAATCATTTAGAAAAATGGCAGAATATAATTTCGACACGGCCCACCTTCCCGAGGCAATACAAGCGATGAAAGAAAATATTCAGAAAAAGGTAAAAAAAAACAAAAGGAGTGAACTAGGGACGGCAGTTGGGTTACATGGGAGTCTGTTTCTAGCAAGAAGCCTGCGCCTTGGCCGAAGCCGAATACGTCAAGTACTGCGCACAGTTCGACGCCTCGCTCAAAGCCCTTCAGGAATTGAAAGCCAGACGGTTTGCGAAAGAAAGTAAAGTATAAAATAAATATTTCTAAAACAAAACCTCAATTCTCCAGATGTAGAAATTCCTATATTTAATATTGTTTAATTGATCTTTTTTGGTGGTAGAAGAGTGAATGTGTTATAGTTCAAATCCAAATTGTGAAGGTAGATTTTATTTTTAAGAATTAGTTAGTTCTTACAATATTTGCAGAAGCAACATGATTCATGATAACCTTCCTCACAAAAATGTTTTTCTTCTTTATTCTTTCATTTCCCCATTGGTGCAAAAAGCAGGCTGACAGTTGAGCAGAAAAGCTTGAAAAAGGGGTTTCTGGAATTAATAGTGGTGTAAATTTTCATCGAGAAATACCTATCTTTTAGAGTATAACACGTTTATATGTTGAACCAGCATTGGGTCTAACTCTCCGGTTTTTGATATTCCTCGTTTGGCTTTACGCCATCATCAGTAAAGAACTTACACACCTAGGGGCAATGGACATACCCCTCACCTCTCAGTATTTGGTTGAACACGGACGTGATGGTGGCCCAAACCTGAACCCCCGAAAACCTCCGAGTATAGATAGACCTAGCAGACATCCACCATCAACTTTTAATTTTATCAAGTCATTTATCGTGTACGTAAATTCCTTGTACCTCCTTGGGCTTGTACGTCTACTTCGATTTCTTTTGTTCAGAGTTCCTTTCGTTAGGTCATCCTTTAAGATAAATTACATCGTAGACGTCAACAAGATTACCTATTAGTAGAGAGTGGCTAGATAAAAAAAGAAATTTTGGTTAACTAAAAGGCAGTAACATTGACCAGAGGAGGAACTGCAAGACAATATAGTCCCAGAACCTATACATGTAGTGACAAAAACAAACATGTAATCCTCCATCATAAAATGTTTCCTAAAAAGAGAAATGGAGAAGTGGATGAAATGTAGAGATGCTAGACGCAGCAGCTTAAAACAGCCATAACCAAAACTCACTGGTGCAGCTAGGAGGGCTAAACTCAGAGGAGTGTCTACGTACAGGTCACTGACAATTGAGGACATATAGCATTGAATGATTCCCCTATTTGTAGGTTATGCAATAAGGAGGAAGAAATATCCACCCTTGTCGTCTACGATGCGAAGCAACTGAGGTTGCCTTAAATGGCGATATAACCTATGGTAAGAGGAAACATCGGGGATAGGAATTGTAGTAAAGACAGTCAATGAGAACAGCCGTAACAGTCGATTGAGCTGAACAAAGGAACTGAAAAAGTTCAATAAGTCAGAAGACTGCATTACTTGGGGAACAAAACACCCGACTTCTTAGCAACCATATTTATCATCACCATCAGTATTGAGCATACCCGATATGGGATCATAATATGTACGACATATGTTGCTACAGATGGCAGTGACATGTTCGTAGATAGTTTCTACTGAGGGAATTGTATTGTTATTAAACTTCCTAATGGAGTCTATTAACAAGTAATTGGTTTCCCTATTCACCACCGTCAGCCATTTTGCCGAATAAGGGCAGCTGGTCTATTCGACTCCACGGAACGCTTCTAACCGACCACAACAGCTATGATCGGAAGACTAAAATTGGAAATGACTAAACACACAGGTACAGCACTCCACATGTGATAAAACTGAGTAGTACTGATCTTTAGATCATCGTTTGAACACCGTCTCCTGCACTCCGTGTTTAACAGATTCTTTTTCACCATAGAATCAGTAGAAGGGGTCACTCCTGTAGATCTTGGGAGATTAAGATGGCTTTAGGATGTGGCACGATTCTTCAGATGGCAATACCATGTCTCTAGACTGTTTCTACTGAAAGAGACCTAAACGAAATAAAACTGCCAGTTTTAAGGTGATGGATCTTTATTTTGTTTAAAATTGCTTCAATGGATCTAACTGTGTCTTTTAGGTATTCTGACCTAATTTGACAATGGTTTTGTTACATGTGAATTATTCTAGATTTTCTAGCACACAGACCATTAATATTTTTTGTTTATTTATTTATTATTATTTTTTCCTTTCTTGTTAATTGCAGAGACGGGCAATTAACACCCCTTTTCCAAACAAGCAACTTTTGTAATAAATCGACGACTGAAAGTTTCCTGTTTAAGACACGTGAAATTACATGTGGTTTAACTTTCGTCTTGGTGGTTGTTAACTTTGTCTTTTACACATCTCGGGAAGTTAGATCTGCCCTAAGTACACATCTAAGTACTTAACAAGTCAGAACAAATAATTGAGGGGAGTCGGTGGCCTCAACGGTTGAGAACTCGACGAATCAGTGAAGTGACCCGGGTTCGAACTCGTCGCCTCTTAAGTCAACACAACTTACAAATTATTTTCTTCACACGTTATTAGTGAATTTCCGGAAGTGAAAATCTTAAATTTATCCACACATTCTTTCCCTAATTCAATTTGCAAGTGTAGGAAAGATTGTCTTTAATGTTGTGTTGAAAATTGAATTTTAGATGAACTGAGATCCTCCAAGTTCAGGATTGAAGAGTGTGATAAGTCATCGGTCGACTTTTACTCCAAGGTTTCTGAATCCAAGGAAATCGTTGACGACCTTAAACGCAAAATGAGCGAAGAAAACCTAGCACTGCGTGAAAATGAGTTAAACGAGAGTAAGCCTATTTTCTCCTTTTTTTAATTAATAACATGGTGGCATTTTTCAGTAAAACCTTCAAAGAGGATATCATCGCTATGGCCGAGAGGCTCTGCAGCTACAGAGAAACTTACGTAAACTGAACACCTACACTACTATAGATTTATTTTATGTTTTTCTTATTTTTGTTGTTCCTTTCTTATTTAGGATCGGACAGTGTTGTCGGAAGAATTAAAAGAGCTGTGTAAAGAGAATCAATTGATACGGCAGGAGCTCGAGGATGTCAGGCAGTGCTTGGACAATCTAAAGACACAGTTTCCTCTTTTGCCAGATCCCACTGTCGAATGCGTATCCAAGAGTCTGTCCAAAATAAGGTAGTTTAACCAGCCTACCCAATCTCTAAATTGAACGTTTTCTATAATTGTTTTCCTTTGGCAGGCCGTGTTTAGAGAGAGAAATCGAGGAGTTGAAATCTCGGAATCATTCCCTCCAGCAAAGGGCGAAGCTGCTGGAAGCGAACAAATCGATCCTGATGATGTAAACGATCAGAGGGGGAAATCTTCGATAATTTTCCTTTTTGTAGTAACATTTTTTAATGTTTTGTATGTAAATATTAAATTTTCCATGTAAACATAACATTGAAATCATGTCAGTATTTTTTTTACATTATTTACGTTATATTGTATTGTATATAACCACAGTTTAAAACATACACTTATTTCATTCTGTATTTAATTTTCTAAATTTACATTTTTTTTGTATTGTCATTTCTGAGTGTTAGGTCCATCGAGGTCTGTGTAATTTACAATTATACTACATAGCATTATTTCTACAGCATCAGCATTTATTTACCTTTATTTTCTTGATTATTTAGATTAGGATACAACCTTCTTCGCGATCCTTTCGCTTTTCCTTTATCTTCTCAGCATATTTTTTACGATATTTTGTTCATGCATTTTTAAAAAACTAAATAACACCGTTATAACTTTGAATAATGGTACGTGGTATTAGTTACTGAACAATAGTTGAGTTTGAAAAATTCTGACAAGCAATTTCTGGTCTTTCGTTCGAGACAATGGCGAAAAAAGCGCTTGATCAAATATTTTGGTGACAACTCTAGCAAAAAAAAGTATAAATTTAATCCTCCAGAAGTGGGCCATAAAATAAAATGAAATAAACTCAAGACAGGCCTAAGATTCGATCTCGTAACAGGAGAAATGTTGAAGAAAGGAAAGTATGTGCCATGGAATGATTTTTGGAGGCCCATCTCGTGAATGAATAAACTGTCAGTTAACCAGTTCGAACTGACGTGTTATGGCTCAGGGTAATTCTACAGGATTTGTTGGATAGAACTATAAAAGTTGTTCAAACATGAAAAACTGACAGATAAAAAAGACTTTATGATCTTCAGACAATGGGTTAAAATAAGTATTCGGTTGATTGAGAAAAGTTGATCAAACGGCGAAGAATACTCGGAGCTGCAGACTGCAGCCAGGATACCGCAAAGTCCAGAGGCGTATGGATAGACTAGAAGCCGCAGATGCTGTGTGAACGCGGTAGACTCCTGAGCGTCTCACAAAGCAGAAGTCTGCTACCGGGACAGGGAACATTTCCTTTTTTCGATTTAGAACCTACATTTTCATTTTCTACTTCCACATTTAATTCCCATACTGTTAGTTTCTAAAAATGAACAATTCAATACAAAATAATCCAATCTTGACAGACGACTCGCCAAGTCCCAAGTCCCTAGCCATTCCTAACCATATTCGTTCAGTCGTCCAATTATGAATCTATTGTAATGTAAAAAAAAAACCGTCAAACTACTTTATATTTAAAAAAAAGGTATGTACATTTAAAGCCGTTGTAATTATTATTATATCATTTGTCAAATTGATTATTATTAGCTTAAATTAAATATAATTATGTTGTTACCTGAACATAATTAGTTCCACTTTTGTAATTCAGTTCTGAAGATGGACTATATTAGACAAAAACGAGCCTGAATAAAAGCCAATTGGTGGCAAAGTCCATTTCCAACCAGTTCCACAAAATCAGTATGGACAACCATAAAAAAGAGTTAAATTTTCTTGAAATACATTTAATTTAATTGAGCGATAAATTTTAGGATAATTAAATTTTGCTATTTGATGTGTGAATTAAACAAACTATACAATAATTAAACGAAAATTGAAAAACAAGTTTCATTCTTTAGCCTTCATCGATGGAGGGAAGTTGACTAACCTGGCTTATAACAGTCTCACGGTACTTTGCCTACAAAAACAAAAGCGGTTAAACGTTATCATAACGACTTCGAAGTCATTTATCGTATTTCGCTGTTTATAAGCATTTTGGACCTGTAAGAAGCAGGAAATCCAGGAAAAGCAACATACGAGGATGGCGTCCGGCCTCGAGAGCTACGTCAATCGTATCCTTTTTCCGTCGAAAATAGAGTCGTGCTAAATTTCGGCACGGCGGTTTTAAACACAGTTCCACACCACGTGAAATTTCATCTTTTCCTTAATTCTCCTTGAAGATACCGTTTCGGTGGTGACCTCCGACGGGAGAAATTTCGTAGTAAGTCTCCTTTTATTTTTAAATTATGTCCTTAAATTTGATCATGGTATAATTCAGTTCTTGCTGCTTCTGTCTGTTCCTGAATCACGATCAGAGGAAGGAACTGACTAGGCGTGTGATTTCCTTCCATTTGTGTCCATTCTACTTGCAGTTAGTGTCGCAAAAGATGGTAGGCTGATAAAAAAAGTTAGCACTTTTCCTTCGGGAGGAGTAAATGAAAATGAAAAACCATTATATTTACAATATAAACAATAGAGAGAAAAAAAAATAACAGTAAATACCCAATGGATCTAAAAATCCGGTCGCCGAGTTAAACTATATTATATCTTTATTCTTTAATATACTCTGACAGGCAGAAAATTCCATCCACCATAATATAACCTGATTTGTATATATTAAATTTTTTTAAAAATTTTAATTATTGGTCTTTGCCTATAAAAGTAAAAAAAGTAAATTGTTAAAGAAAATGAAAAATAAAAAAAAGACTGACAGTTATAATTTGTTTTAGATTTTTAATTAACATTTTATTATTGTGTATTTCCTCCTCTTGCTTTAATTACATTTCGAAGATACCTCGGCATACTTTGTACAAGTCTTGAAATGTCTCTTTGCTGGAGGTTAGCCCACTCTTCACAAAATGTCCTTTCAAGATTGTGGAGTGTATCAGGTAGTGCTCTTATTCGTCTTTTGAGATTATCACATAAATGTTCGATGGGGTCCAGGTCTGGAGAGTGGGCTGCTCATGCTAAGACCCTGATGTTATGCCACTAAGGTACATTTCTATTATGCGAGCGACATGTAGCCAGGCGTTATAGTGCATTAGAATAGGATTGTCGCTGATTTCATCGTGGATATGAAATGTATGATTATTTGGAGATCGTGAATTGCGGACTGGTGTGATGTAGGTGTCAAAAAAACATTTTCTTTATTGTTCCAACATTTCGATCTTTATTGAGATCATCTACAAGGCCTGCGAGCCATCATAAATATTGTTTAAATTACACAAATTCATGTAAGATGTGAAAAAATGTCCTTCAATATTCGACATATAAAACAAAAAACATTAAAATTTCATTGGCCCTCTCTCTATTGGTCCCACTTATCAGTCTTGAAGTTTCTCAATTTGGGCCAACAATTTGTAATGGTTCTCTTTCAAATTACAAAATCATATTCCGTCTAGATTTGAAGTTGTCATTCATTCCCATAGTGGGCTGGACACCAAAATTTTTACGACACCAGGAAAATTTAAACCACCATAATATTGAGATTTTTTGGTGTGGTCTGAGCGATGATGATCCATCATTTTGATCTGCCTATCAGAGAAATCAATCGTATAGACACTGAAAATGGCAAAAGCACAATACAGACCATGGCATTAATTTTTCATCTCAACCCACTATAAATAAAAATATTAAATAATTTAATATAAAATTTAAATTATGCTTTGGCTAAATCGCACAGACTAAAATACTTGTTTCTCTTCAGGAACTTGACAACCATCAAACTTTTTTTATGGCTGTCTAGTTCCTGAAAAGAAAAACAAGAAATAAAAAACGTTAACAACTATAAAAGAAAATTAAAAAATGTAAAATACATATGAATTAATGTAATAATTTCTGAAGGATCTGCACTTTGCTAAAAACTACCCAAGGCCTCTTACTGATGAAAAAGTATTCATATATAGGTTTTGTGGTCATTATTGACCATATTAATTAACCTCAATTATTCCTTTTTATCTTTTCGTGGTTGAGATGGAAAATTGTAAAAAGAGGGAAAATTCGAAAGGCTGTAGGTACGAGATAGGTGGTGTCTAAGTGGATGGAAGTCACAATACCTCAATAGGTTAGAGCAGTGGTGTAATTAAGCTGAAGGTTATAGGTTCGAATCCCGCTTGTGACACTGCTTTTTCATCTCTACCAATACCTTATATAAAAAAGAATAATTAATTGAAAATATTCGGTATGGATTGTAATGTGATTGACTAAAATTTGCAATACATAATCCTTATTGGTTTATATATTTTTTCAGGGCACGCTTAAGGGTTTTGATCAAACTATCAATATAATTTTAGACGACAGTCATGAAAGGGTGTACAGTACGACTCAGGGCGTGGAGCAGGTCGTCCTCGGTCTTCATATCATCCGGGGGGACAACGTGTAAGATACATTTTAACAGCCATCACCTGTATTAATTTAATTGTTTTTGCCATTTCAGAGCGATCGTTGGTGAAATGGATGATGCGATTGACTCGAGACTGGACTTGAGTTCGTTGCGAGCCGAACCGCTTGGTCATGCTGTACATTAATAAATTTTTAATTATAAGTCGTGCGTGTTGTTCGAATTTCCTAAAGGACAGGAATTTTTTGAAAACAATTCGCAAATTTTTTTCCCCCCATTTACAAGAAAAATTTTAATTTGATTGTAATTCTTGAAAAATATATGTATTTTTTATTAAAAGTTTGATTTAATTACAATAAATTTTACCTTTAGTATTGTCAGTTATAGATTTGTATAGCACACGAGGATACATCAAAACAGATATTTAAGTATTGTAATTATAAGTGATTTTTTCCCAAAGCTAATATAATTAATTTATTTTAGTGATTTTTTATTTAATGCTGGAGAAAAATCTCCAAAAGAAAATCACTTTATTGCTAAGACATATCTGGTTTAACAAAAAAGACACAAATAATGTGATAAAAATCTTTAATAAATACTCAACAAGTTTACTCAAAAAAATGTTTCTTGATAAAAATGAAAGCGACAGCGGTGAAGCGAGAATTCAGTCTTCTAATATCAATGTGACTTTCTTCCTTTACTCGGTTTTTTGGACGTGCTTGGGCTGGGTCCTGGAGAGGGGCCGACTTCTATTTTGCCTTCTTTCATTTCGTCTTTGTGAGGGCTGCTATCGACTGTCTTCTGCGCTTCTAGGAAGAACATGAGGTCTCGCAGCTGTTCGCGTAGATCTCTGATCTCCTCTTCCTTCTCGATTTTTTGCTTGATTAAATCCCTCTGGAGGTCTTTGCACTTCTCCTGCCATACGCCTTGGTTTTCCCTCATGGACGCATTCATCTCTTTTTCTTCCTCGAGCTTTTTGGCTGTAGTGACCAGTTTGGCCGTGGCAGCTTGAAGTTTTTTCTCTATAGCGTTTTTCTCTTTTATGAGTGTGTTTAACCTTTCCTTTAGTTCATTTTGATCCTTTAAAACCACATCGTACTTTTCTCTCAAATCCGTTATCTCACTTATGGTTTCTCTTTCAAGAATAGAGATCAACTGCTCATAATAAGCCCTCTGTGATTCTAATTGCGAAGTAAGGAGGTAGGTATATTCTAGCTGAATCGCTTCTAATTTTGCCTCGTTTTGGGCAGACTTTTCAGGATCCTGCCCTTCTACGAGTTTTCCGTCCGCTTTATTCTGTAGAATCCTGTGTACGAAGTTGTCTCCAACATAATCCCAGACGCTATTGCTCCCGAGTTGCATAGAATAACAATGATGCGTTTCTGTGTAGTGTTGGTGAGCGTGCCCTTGGACGTATCTCCCACAGCCGACGTGTCCGCAGATCAAGCATATCCAGAGCGACTCGGTCGCTTTGCACTCTAAACAGAAGCTATCTTCATCTGGCTCGGGAGTTTGAATGTACCGGCAGACCGGGCAGGTGGTGTCGCCCCACTTGGAAAGGCACTGTCCGTGAAAAGCGTGATTGCACATAATCGTGAGAATTCCATCGACAGACTCGTCCATCCTCTCGAGGCAGACGGGGCAAGTAGGGAGTTCGGTGTGGTTGACCGGTGCGACGCTGGCCCCTTCCTCTTCCTGAAGAGTTTCGACTTTCGACACGAACACCAAGTGACAACACCACTCCGGCTGCATCATACTAAAAGGTATCCCGTTAAAATTTTTGTAAAACTCCGCAACAGACTCGGGTGTACGGAATGTTATCAACGCCATGTATTGGTTCGGTGAACCGTCTTTGATTATCCTCACGTGCTTGATATCCTCTCGACAAGGCGCCATGAAGCATAGTAAATCGGTGCAGGTCATCGTAGTCGGAACCGCAAGTATGCACACAGTCTGACTGCGATTGGCCGCTCTGTCAATTCCTGTCAAGTCGTCTTCCTTGAACAAGTGTATTATACCGGTCGTCTTCTCGACGAAAGGATTACCGGAGACGAACGGTATCACGTCCTTACCGTCGACCTTCTCAGAAGTCTCGGACATTTCTCTCAGATGGTGTGTCTCGACAGAAATATCACATTTCCTTCTCTTACCTCTGAACACGGCCAAAGTCCTGTTCACCTTTTTACCCCGTCCCTCTTCAAGGAGCTTGTCATCTTTTTCACACGACTCTATTCGAATAACACAGAGTGAAACATCAGAAGGCATAACATAAATAATCTGTTTTCAGGACAATATGATTTGCTGTAACAACAACTCGATAATCACGACGTTAAACCGAATTAGTACATTTGTCATAAGCAGGAATTCTCATGTCAGCAATTCCGCAGCAACTCTGTCCATTCATGTTCAAACCGGACAAGACCATAGTCATGGGGAATATTACGAAAAATTAAACCAAAAAACGACTTATCAATAAATCGCAATCGATATTGTACAATAAATCGACACTTTCCACAACAAATTATAAAAACTATAAAACAATAAATAATATAAACTTTTTCAACATTGTTCAACTAATAATTTAAAAAAAAAATAATCTTAAGCTATGTTCTACTACCTTTTAAATTTAAGTTTTCTATCAAATTTTGTTATCAATTATCAGTAGTGTGCTAAGAGGTTCCGCTTCTGTTCCACTGATAGCCTTATCAATGGAAGTCCTGGAAGCAGGAAGCACGTCTTCTGGAAATGGGATAAAACGGAGCGGCCTTTTCCTGATAGGAATTACTGGTAAGGCTTGTCACAGAATAATGATTAAAGAAAATAGTCTTGCTAGAATATAAATTTTGCTACTGTAATGTACGAAACGCCGGATTAGTCGATTCGGTTTGAAACAAAAGTTTAACTGTTACTAAATATGACTGGAGCCACAGGCAAGACATGCTCAATCAATTGTGAACTGTGGTAGCGATGACTCCTCTTCGTTATACGGGTTGATTATGAGACAAATTCCATCGTTAGACATCCAGAGACAAGAAACATAAAGAAACCAGATACTTCATTACTTGCAATAACCAATTTATAAAGCTTAACAAACTCTTTAGCCAGTGGATCCCTTTCACAGAACAAAATCCAGAGCAGACCCCTTGCATTCAATGTTCAGAGTACTCGATATTCCTTGAGGTAATTGGGGGAAATTTCTTGTTTTTAATAAAATTGTGTTTATAAATATTTTTTTAACGAGTTCAAATTAATCCACTAAATCACAATTTTATACCCCAATATGTAATTCATATTTTCAATTTTCATTCATAATAATTTACATTGTATATTGTTTCACACTACCCCAGAGTACTCGTTATTTCTCGGGGTGTTGAGGGAAAATTTTTTGTGTGATTATCATTAAAACATTACAAAAAAAACAAAAAAAATCACATGTACTGGACTGTAGAAAACTATTGAAATGTACAGCAAATACGTGACACAAATACTTTGAACCTTCTTCCCAACTTTAAAAAAATTAAGTCGTATACCAGACAGCATTTCTTATGCCATTAGCCTGAGGATATGGTTCTGAAAAGTTTGCACAGTTTTAATTTGTGAATCAGATTCTGTAAGATCTTAGATGGGGATTAAATTGGGGCAAAAGTTGTCGAGGACTTGATCGAAGAGAAGGTAATGGTCGACCATGTTGTACGACAGCGAGAGATGATCATTTTGTTGCACTATTGAACCATCATTAATCATAATGGCTTCTTTGATAGGTTCCAATTCCATTGGTTTGTAATAAAGGGTTCTCTATTAGAGAGGCATCAAATAATAGTGCGACTATTCACAAATCAGCATCTCACTTGGATACTTGAAAAATGGGAGGCCGTCATGATTGCCAGTTTGGTCTGTGGCAGTCAGATGACCTGGCCCAAGCATGGAAAAGAAGTAGAGATCGCGTGGGTCAAAGCCTTTTCAAACACAGCTATTGTACTGAACTGATCATATAGCATGGATTTTTGGCTGCAGTAGGCATACTGACGAAGTCTTTCTGGGAGCTCTGGTCCCACTTATTTCATGCATTGAGGACATGTTTATGCATGTTATTGCTTTAGATAATAGCCTGGAACAGACTGAAGCAAACGAAACAATGGACGTGTTTGCTGTGGTTCATTCCTAGTTTAACCTGTACTAAAATGGTCATCACCATTTTTCAAACAGGCTGGAGCAGCCTCAAACTGTTTTGACTAACCCAGTGTACACAGTGTTCAGTCAGTTCAGTGTACAAATTAAGGGGAAATTCATCAATAACATAAATTACTTATTGTATTTTGTAGGTGGTGCAGCTGTTGTTGTTTCTGCTCTGTGCTATCCTTTTGTATCTCCGGCACTGAGAAGAATATGCTTACCATACGTTCCTGCGACCGGTGTGCAGGTCAGCAATGTTCTGAAAGCACTCACTGGAAAATCAGGCAGTCTTTTAGACATCGGAAGTGGAGACGGTAGAATTGTCAGTGTTGAATATTTATTTTTTGTCTGTTTTTGTATACACTAGTCATACTTCTTACACATTTTTTTTTTTTTTTATAGGTCCTGGCCACTGCAAAACAGGGTTTTCAGTCGGATGGAGTTGAATTAAACATCTGGCTTGTCCTTTACTCAAAGTTTGCCGCATTTAAGGCTGGGTTGTCAAAGTCGACTAACTTTTATAGAAAGGATTTGTGGGCGTTTCCTATCCATTCTTATAGGAATGTCGTCATCTTTGGCACCAAAGAGATGGTAGAGCTCTTCTACTCTTTTCTTATTAATTTAATATTAAATATTTTAATCCATATATGTACATATTTAGTAGTCATAATTGACTGTATTAATTATTTAAATTAATCTTCATTTTTATCTAAAGTCTTGGTTGGGATGAAAAAGCTAATGTCATGAGTGGGATTCGAACCCACAACCTTCAGCCACTTGAGCTATCATCGAGTCTTCACACCAGCTCATCTTGTGGGGTTCGAATCCTGCTCGTGACATTAGCTTTTTTATCACAACTAAATCTTTTTTTCTTTTCTTGTACAATGGATACCAGGGACTGGAGGAGTTCCGTCCTGAGCACTGCAGCTGAACAACTTATTGTACTTTATCCCTGGTTCCTATTGTTGGGGGGGGGGGCAGATTCAGGATCGCTGAGAGATGGGTGCCATGTCAACTTCTTTCAATTGCGGCCCCTTAGGCGTCAGAAAAATTCTAGAGGCGACGGTGGGGATCGAACCCATGACTGCGGATCTACTAGCCGAGAGTCTGACACCTTAACCACTCGTCTACCATGGCCCCCTCCTTACAGGCTTGCATATTAGCCAGAGTATCATGTATAGTTGGTGGGGGAAGCGTTGTTGAAAATAAGGGCCAGGGGCAACGGTTAAAATCAAGCCTTGCGGGGTCTATGAGCTGAGAGTCACCCTCACGCTTGCCATTCAGCTACTTTGGTCCTCAACCAAGTCCTTAGATAAAAAGTATAATTAATTTAAATTAAAACTTTTATTTTCAGATGGTGGACATTGAAGAAAAGTTTTCAAAGGAATTGTTCAACTCGAATGTGGTAGCGTGCAGGTTCCCTTTGCCAAACCGAGAACCAATCAAAACGATCGGTTCTGGCATTGATACAGTCTGGCTGTACGAATTTAAAAAACCTCCTGCTAAACCAAGTTGAACATGCTATTTGCGATTTGTGTTGTGTAAATATTTAAGTTGTGTATTTATAATAAAAACAAGTAATTTTTTTGTTACGTAGCCATTATTACAATTATTATATCCAAAATTCATTTCAAATTTACTTAAAAAAAGTGTATATTCAAATATTTTTAAAATAACTCCAAATTATGCTTTTTTCTACAAGTTTGAATGTACCCACACCGGTATGGGGTCTTCTTCAGGTACAGCGGGATAGTGGATGGGTAAAAAAAGGAGAAGTTTGAATGTTGTCTTTTATTTGTTGCGAACATCGGGAGAGAAAGATTCAAACTGTATGTAAAAAGAAAAATAATATGGTCATATGATCTCCCAAATTTTTATTATTTTTTTAAACCAGGATATTTCAATTGCTAGGTTATATGAACCCTTGTTAAAAAAAAATTGAAATTTAAATAAGTCACGTTTGATTGTGTGGTCACTGGATTTGCACCTTGAACTTTACAGCGACGAGCGCCATATCAATGCTGTTGTTTATTGTTCTTTAACCATTGTGACGATTGATGCCTCGATTTTATTTTGTTTGTTCATTGAGTTCTATTGAATTGAATCAAAGCAGGCAAAATGCCAAAACAGACAGTCTAAAATGATCAGCCATGACCAAATTTCTGCTTCATTAATCCTGCACATAATGAATATTCTATGATAGTATTTCATTGAATTACCGTCAGAAATTTAATCCAAGTACCAGATAACCCGAAAAATCCATGCAATTTTCATTTGTTATTGTTTCAATGGGTCAAATTTTGTATTTAAATATTTATTTTCATTTACATTTACTCCATGGTAAATTTAAAAGTAAAAGTCTTGGCTGGCCGAGGTCCCTTGTTGATTCAGACTGAGTGTGCTCCTGTTCCAGACTCCTAGAATCGACTGATCCCTTCCGGAGTTGATCTCGACTGACTTTTGATTTCCAAATCATCCCTTTTTATACCAGTTTGTCAATCGGAGTAGGGGTGGAGAGGAAATTCAAAAGTCAGAAGTAGCCAAGTGAAGATGGGTGTCATGCACCTGCTGGATGTGATCACATTTATGATGTTTCACTTCGCTAAATATTGGGTTGTCCAGAAAATAATGCAGGATTTTGGTATTAAACAAAAAAAAAAAAAAAGAAACTAGTTACTTTAAAGCAATGTTCTTTAATCAAAATAATTTCCCGTACTCTCAATACATTTCTCCCAACGTGTTGGTAACTTATTAATTCCGTCTGAGTAGAATTCAGAATTTTTAGAATTGATAAAGTCAATAAATGCATTTTCCAGTTCCGTTTGATTTTTGAATATTATGTGTTGTAAGTAGTGGTCCAGGTGTCTAAAAAAATGGTAGTCAGTAGGCGAGAGGTCCGGAGAGTAGGGTGGGTGAGGCAAAGTTTCATAGCCAAGCTCCAATAATTTTTGTGACGTTACACGTGACACATGTGGTCGAGCGTTGTCATGCAACAAAATGGGCCCTTTCCGATTGACCAAAGAGGTGGTCAGCGACGGTCGTTTTACTGACTTTGAGTTGCTCTGCAAGTTCTCGAACAGTTGTTTTCTTCCACCACTGATCGCAGAACATCATCATTAAGAGAGGAAGGCCTTCCACGACCTTCTTCATCTTCAAGGCTCAAATCTCCCTCCCGAAATTTTTTGAACCACCTTTGCACAGTGCACTCATTAACACAACCCTCGCCCCAGACTTGGTTAATGTTTCTAGCCGTTTGGGCTCCGCTTCGGCCGAGTTTAAACTCGTAAAAGAAAATCGTACGAAATTCTCGCTTTGACATTATAAGGATGACTGAATTATTTCCAAGTAGCGGAATGCTACAGAGGTAAACAAACAATATCATTTGGAAGAGGATTAATAAGTGTTGACATTCATACAAATGAGTAATCCTGTAAACGTAAACAGAATATTTTATATAGATTTTTTTAAATGAAAACTTAAAATCCTGCATTATTTTCCGGACAACCCAATATTTTTAGCTTTGACAGTCTTTCAGCACTATATAACTCGACATTACTTATTTGATCGGTTGTTCAAATATTGTAACTTTTCCCTTGGTTTGCGAGGGAAACCTGTGTCACTCCTATCTTGGCCTGTGACACATTTAGTTTTTATTAATTTGTCCAACTGTTCAATATTGCTGGTCTGTTTTCTTGGTTTGGGACTAACATCACATCACTCCTGTCTGGCTCTGCGACACCCTTCGGGCTTCGACCAATCCTTAGCTATTGCAATGTTATATTGGTGAGGTTATGTTCCTTCTGATTTTTTTTTTATGATCTATGGTTAAACAATTTTTTCTTTCTTTAACGACTAGAACTGACATATAGCGTCATTAATGAATATACGCATATGTAGGTGTTTCCTCAGATATCAGTATTCACATTGGGATGCCAATCACCTGACAATATCATGCCTACTCAAGTCACCACCAGCCTTACTTGAGTATTACTGTAAGAGAGCTTTTTAACCAGTTTTTTCATATTTTACATAAGACATCAATCAATATTAGCACATGAGGCAAGAGTTCACCAAAGCCCAGATGTACCATGTGTATTCATCTCCACCCTAAATTGAACACATTCTGTTAGGTTAGGTGTTATTCTTGATGTATTGGGCCAGCACTGCATAGTCCTTACGGGCGCTGACACAAGGAGCGGTTTTGACCGAATTGTTTACAGCTTCAGTTTTGGTAGGTTACGATACATGCAGCGGTACGTGCGTTTTGGCCGAAGCGGTTTTGTTTTCTCTCAGCTATTAATCGTATCCTACAGCATTGCATATAAGCATCGAACGTTGCAAGGAGTCATTTTGCATTTTATATAACAAGTCCTGTTTAATACAGTGTTCTTTAACTGTATGTAATTTCGTGTGGTTTACAGAGTACTCACGGTTGAAGAGATATCTCTGTTGTAGTATCGTTGGAAGAAGAGAATGGGGGGAAAAACACAGGAAAATGTGGGTTCATCCAATTGTCGAGAAGAGAAGAGAAAGAGGGCATTTTCAGAGATGGGGAAACACCCTGAAGAATTTTTTAACTTTATGAGGATATAATGGGACAGTTTTGACGAGTTCTATGTCTATTTTTTGCATCTTAAAAGTAAATTTGAAAACTCACAAACGAACAACCCTTCAAGAAAGTGAGGTACGATCAGCTCGAAGAAACGCCACATGTGTCAGGGATGATGCAATACTTGCGTACCACTCACTGCTTGGTGTTTTTGAAACTGACGCGTTGGGTGGTCTCCACCGCCGACCGACTCGGCTTGAAAACCTACAGACGGGTACGACCGCTACGTCTGTCAGGTGCAATGAACGACGCACCGCCTCGATTTTTCTCACGGTAAATGCTTCGGTCAAAACCGCTCCATGTGTCATCGCCCAACAAGAGTTCACCAAAGCCGAGATATACCATGTGTATTCCTCTCCACCTTAAATTTAAAACATTATGTTAGGTTAGGTGTTACTGTTGATGTATTGGGCCAGCACTGGATACTCCTTAGGTTTACACTGAAGCAGACAATGCTTAATTGAATGGTGTAAAAGTAATAAAACTCTTAAATTTGCAGACCAAAAACTTACCGTATTTTATATTAGTCAAATTAAACAAATGCGATATTAAAAAATATATATATATTTTAGGGTTATAATTTTTTATGACAACAATAATTAATAGACTAAAAATATCACAAAAATGTATTTTCTATAAATAAATATTCTTTGTTTAGTAATACATGAAATTCAATTATAATTATTATATAAAAATATAGTAAAGCAATATAAAATGTACGTAATATAAAAAAATTAAGTATAAATCAACTAAAATACTAAAAAAAGATTGTAGAAAAATATCAGCTATGATATTTACATTATTTTAGATTAAAACGTTGAATGTAAAAAAAATTAGTCGGTGACAAAGAATTGTCCGAGTAGATTCACACCTCCACAAATGGGAATGCTCAGGTAAAGGATCCAGGATCCTATAGAGATCTTGCCATTTTTGTAAAGCGATGCCAATCGCAGCATGCAAGGTATTGTGAATACGTGTACGAGACCACTTAACGCGCCGGTAAATCTGAAAAGGATAGAATGTACTTGCGTTCTTGTAAAAAAAAAAAAAAAAGAAAAAAAAAGCAGTTAGCCACTGCTAGTCTTACCTTATAATGGTGCCTATCTTCGGTAGGAAGATGGCAAATATTATACAGATTGCTACGATCGCAATATTAAATATTAAGACGTAAAGCCGACTCGGGAAAGGATTCCCGGTTATAGCCACCATCGTCTGCGACCTCAGCATGAAAGAAATAAGCGGGAAAACTGTCACTAATTGAAACAGTAGGAAGACCCGAGCTATCACAGTCATTAGGTCCCAACTTGCAAAATTGTTGAGGAAGTTCTATAAAAAAAAATATATATATATATAGTATGATTTATCTTCTTTTCGCTTTTGATTAGTGAATTTAAAAACTTAAAAGTAGATTATGAATGTATTAGGTAAAAATTTGTATTTACATCTCTTATACAGGATTTTTCCAGTGGAAATGCTATGTAAAAAACAGCTCCAATTAACAGATAAGTCATAGTGACTAGGCCGTATGCAATGGTAAGGTCTCTTCCCTATATATAAAAAAAAAAAAAAAAAAAAAAAAAAATTAGAAAATTAAAGTCATCATGTTATAAAAAATCAACTCAATAGGGAAAATCAATTCACATTATTCTTTTGTTCAGCATTACTCCTCATTATTGTTATGATGATGTTATGGATGAAAAATGAAAGCGCGAGCATTCCTGAAGTGGCCGGAAAGCTCGACACGATGAGCGGGCTGAAGTGGAAGCTCTTTGGGTCCAAGGAAAGGTTGACACCCCACATCCCGGATTTGACAAGAACGAAGAGGATGAGGTACATCACAGACATCGTTCCTAAATCACCAGCGATTAATTAAATCTTGTGTATCAATTTTTAATATTATTTCGACACGAATGAAAAAAAAGAAAGAAAAAAAGGTGTTTCTTGAATCTTTGATTAATTGATATCGGCATAAAATCAATCAAAATTTAATTACCTAACGAGTTGAATTTTGTGAAGAAAGTCGGACTTTTGAAGTTGAGAAGTGGGAAGATGAGGACGGCCAGGAAGATCGGTACAGTCATCTCGATGTTCCATATCTGCTGGAACAAATTGGTGCTCTGCACGGTGACGTTCTCCACTGGGTTTTTCAACGGGCAAAAAACTGAAAGAATATTTCACAATTTAGAAGCGATTTTGGAAAGGAAATGAGGATAAAAATGAAAAATTGTCACACCTCCAGACATAGAAGAAGAGCTGTTGTTCGACTTGTTTTCCACTAAGTCTATCATCATATCTGCAATTTTTATATATGTAATCTTAGATAGTTTGTATAAAGTAAAAAATAAAAATAAATGACACGGCAATCTGTTGAATATATAATATTCAAAATCGCTAAAACTTAAGTGAAGTAAAAAGGGGATTCCATTAGACATTCCATACTAAAAAAGAGATAAAATGGAATTTTTTGTCTAATGAATAAAAAATATTTGTATGTTGACAGCCACGATCCACCTGCTAACTTACCGTTGAGGTAGTTGACGGAGTGAAAAAGAAAGTTGGTCATCAGAATCCAGTAGACGATGTTAGCACCCATAAGGACAATCAGGGAAAACGTCTTTGCGATGATTTCGCTCACTGGGCCCAATAGCGTCCTGGTCAGCTCAGAAACATCTCCTGAAGCTGTGCCTGGAAGAAAATAAAAACATGTACATTTATGGTTAAATTGTCAAGTAGCATAGCAAAATTAAGACTTAATGTCATTTCCGTATATTAAAGTGACTTTTTATAATGACAAAAAAAAAAAAAAATATAAGGATATTGCTGTGATTTTTGGCCAAAAATTACAATTGTCTTGGCAATTTGTGCTTCACAAAAATTGATTAAATCCCACCCTTACCAAATTGTCTGTGCGCTCTGAGATTGCAGTAGGCCGTGTAAAGGCATAAGGCTCCGACGAAGATGGTCAGCAGAGGACCCATGAGCAGCCCTGCTCTTTCGATCCCCCAAGGCATCGCCAGCAACGAGGTGCCCATCATCGTATTCCATACTGCAAATCTGTAAACAAATTAAAACGCCATAAAACTCGCAGTTGTGTTCTCGATTTGCGTGATTATCGTTAAAACAGAACGGAAAAAATAAAACCTAATGGACTGTAGAAAACTATTGAAATGTACAGCAAAGATGTGACACGCAAATACTTCGAACCTTTTTCCCGACTACAAAATATTTGCGATATTCACAGGTCAGACAAGCCAAAGTGTTAACAGGAAAATAAAAACAGACTTATAAGTTTCATCGCCTTGCAGATCCCAGGAGGATTTAATTTTAGTTTTAGCCAGCAAAGTACAACCCTCTCGTTTTTTGGCACAACAATAACCAACTATTTTTTTTTATATCTTATTTTCATCCCACGCTAGCGAATACCTCAGGGCTTCGTCAACTGTGGATAAAATAAGACAAATAACAAACAAAAATGCAAAGAAACAATATAAAAAAAGTTACACTACCTCGGGGTAATCGGGGATATGGCTTCCCATTCACGCTAATAAATTACTTCACTACTTTCGTGGTCCGCTTGACCAATCAATACATGACAATTAATTAGGGTTTTTAGTTGAAAAATGGCTAAAAGGAGGGAAAACTCAAAAGGAGGGGTGATACAGAAAGTTGATGTCCGAGTGGAGGATCGAGGTCACGACAGCTCAAGTAGCGGCCGAAGATCGTGGGTTCGAATCCCACTCGTACCATTAACTTTTTTCATCTCAACTAAAAACCTTAATTAATTGTCATCTAATAAATTACATTCACACACCAGACTACATTCACACAACGCCAAAGTACTCGATACTCGTCGGGGTAATTAGGATTTACTTCTCCATTCACGCTAATAAATTACATTCACACAACGCCAAACTACTCGATACTCATCGGGGTAATTGGGTCTAAACCTCTCAATTCACGCTAATAAATTACTCTATAGTGCTCGATATTCCTCGGCGCATTTAAGGATAAGCTACCATTCATGCTAATAAATTACTTTCACACATTTATTCACTCTACCACAGAGTAGTCGATATTCCACGGGGTAATCGGGGATATGCCCTTCCATTCACGCTAATAAATTACTTTCACACACCAGACTATATTTACACAACTCCAAAGTACTCGATACTCATCGGGGTAATTGGGGCTAAACCTCTCCATTCACGCTAATAAATTACTTTCACACATTTATTCACTCTACCACAGAGCACTCGATATTCCTCGGGGTAATTGTGGGAAATTTCTTGTTTTTAATTATATTTTGTGTATAAATATTTTTTAACGAGTACTAATTAATCAACCAAATATATATTTCATACCCCGATATTTAATTCATATTTTTACACTCTATGCTATTTTATATAACCAGAATATAAATTTTTTTTAGGTCATTTCAATTCGTGAATACGTATTGGAAGGTGGCATAAGGCCGAAAGTCAGCGATGATTGATGATCTTTCGCATTTCTATATTGACCATAGCAATAAGTTCCCGCATTATTTCTGTGTTTGGAGTTAGGAATTGCTCACCTTGACAAAGTTTCCTTTTCGTTTAAAACAAGGGAAAATAATTAATAATTATAAATGTTTTATTTTGGGACAATTCATCTTGGAAGGAAGGTTTTGCCGTTTGGACATCGGCAGCCGAAAGGGGGCGGCGCCCGGGTTGGTTGAACGTCCGCTTAGATTGATCATCCCCGTGGCGCACCCTCGCCCCTTCCGGGTTCGCCGACCCCGGCAACTTTTACCCCAAGTTCATCTCCTCAGCGATGGATGACTCCAACTTCTCAAACTTTCCTAATCCCCCGCCGGACCCTCTGCAGTGCTGCCATGTTGTCGTTGCAGGTGCTTTACCCGGCTGGCCAGCTTTCTAAACGATTTGCTCTATTTTTTAAAGCTAAATATTTAGACAAGCAGGGATGTTAAAGACATCAATATTATAAGATTGATATCTATCCATTTCCGAACTAATGAGTACGGGTTTTATTTTCAAATTTAAAAGATTTCACGCCATCTGATTCACTAATTAAAACCGTGTAAATCATTCATAACAGTATCCTCCGGTTAACAAATGCTCCATGATATATTCGGAAACTATCCACAAAATCTTGGACATTCCTAACGTTAAAACGGAGATAAAAGACTTCTACGGTCGACGCTACATAACGGCAACTCCCAACCAACTGATGCAAGAAATTGCCCAGAGCCAACCAACTCTTAAAATAGTAAAGACGATTGAAAAGGATGACAATCAGACCTCCTACAATCCTCCAATCCTACTTATTACTGATAAATAATTAATTACAGCAACTTTTATCATTACCAAATTTATTAATTATCTTATTAAATGAGGGAACGCCGCTGTGCGCTCGTCTTCACTTCATGTTTCAAGTCATATTTTATGTTGTTGTTTTTTTTTAAATTATGTATGTTTAAACGAATTTGAGTAAAAAATGAATAATTTAAAAAAAAGTATCGTTTTAAGCCGCGGAGATACTCTGGCAGATATTTTGGCCGACGATGGACGTAGCGTTACATAGCCCAAGTTTTGGGTGCACAGCACCTACCACCCTTGGTCTAAAGCGTTTAGGGCCATCGAAGAGAATTGACATTTAAAGGTTCTTTGATAACTAGTCAACTCCAAACTGTTCGTAATGCAAGGGCGCGCTCTAAAACAGTCATCAATTAGTCTAGTCTGTAATCGTCACGCATCAGGTTCTTTACTAACGGAGATGCATCAAATACAGTAATGGGCAAATTTAACGCACCACTCAATTTATTTAGTTTAAAATTAAATCCATTATCTTTCTCCATTAGTTACAGGTAATTAGGAACTATCGAAGTCAAAATATACAGCAAATAAGGTGTGTTTACTTTTGTGTTGATTAATCCCATTTGCCCAGAAAGTGCCATTATGCCCTTCCATTCTGCTACGCCTAAAGATCGCTTTTAGTTAATCTTTTCTCTTGGTTGATTTCATTTAATATTATCCTTATTAGTAAACCTTTTTCGATAGCTGTAGTTAGGCATTTGAGTGAGTATGACAGTGCCGGGTCATAACATTAGTAGTGGAAGGATACCGACAGCGCGAAGTCGCCAGGAGGCTTAGTTTAAATCACTCTACAACTGGAAGGCTTCTTCGGCACTTCAGAGAAACATGACTTCACTCTCTAGAATGTCAGGGCAGGGTTGACCTAGGTATACAGACGAGAGAGATGATTGATTTATCCGTCATCAGGCCCTAAGAAAGCGCAGTTTTACGAAAAATAGACAAGTCCGAAATGTTTTGATTTCCTCTTGCGCTGTAAGAAGAAGGCTCAATGAAAATAACCTCTGGGCCCGGCAACCGGTTTGTGGACTTCTTCTTGCCACAGCTCAAAAAATAACTAGGCTTCAAGTAGTACAGAAATATGTGAATTAGTCTTTGGAAGATTGGGAATGAGTACAGAGGAGGTGGGAGTAGGCCTCAATCTTCATACGGGGCTCAGGAGAAAGGACCCGTGTTGTATGGTTCCTCGTGTGGTATTCCATGGTGGGTCAATGACGTTCTAAGATGGCATTTACTTGGATGCCCGCATCGAATTGAGTGTTATAGGAGGAAGATTTCTAACAACAGAGGAACTTACAAGACATAATCGAAAGACGCGTAATGCTATTTGCCACCACATCGGTGAGAAATGCTAATGCAGGATAATGCCAGGCCCTATAGAACATATTTTGGGTGACGTGAATGAGGTTGGAATTGAGCGCTTGGTGTGCTCAGCTCGAAGTCCAGATTTGAACTCAATCGTACACACTTGTGAGAAACTCAAGGGACCCAGGTCTTTACACCCTAGAGAAGTTGGACACGGCTGTTCTTGATGAATGGGAAAGAATTCCTAAGCATTTGTCCTAAAATATTTTCCAAGGAATGCAGAGGGTTTAACGGATTTTTTGTTTAATTTAAGGGTGGTGCGTTAATTTTATCTATCAGTGTAGTAAGGCATTCCAAAATCAGCATCTCGCTTAGTCACTTGTACAATGGAGGCTGTTCGCTTCATGAGTGCCGGCGTGTTTTGTGGCAATCGGATGACCGAGACCGAGTTGACAAGACGAGTCATTTCTTCATATACAATGCTTGATTAACAGATTTTCAAATATAGTTATGGCATGGGGTAGAATCAACGTCCATGCCCGTACGGTACTGATTATCATACAAAATGGATCTTTGCATGGTACATCGAGGAAACTGCGGTTCCATTAGCTTCATTTATTGGGTGTTAATGCTTGTAACTCGACTTGTGGGGATTGCCACAGTGATCAGGACGTTTTTCTGACATGAACCCCATAGAACATGCTTGACATCGTTCGCCGGCTCAACAAGCGTCGAACCGCTTCAAACCGTTCTTGTTGAAGAGTGAAATTCTGTTTCACAGGACGATAAATTAAATAATTTTTATTAAAATCCATGGATTTGCGATCTAGTTCAATTTGGTCTACATTAATTAAGATCTGATTAATATAAAAATAAGGTATATACAGAACTCATCGGTATAGGACTCTACATTCTAACCCGACATACAAGTGATTTTTTTTTTCAAAAACACCGGCACCCCGAGGATTTATATAACCTCTGCTGTTGCGAACCCTCGTAAAAAGTAAAAAAATCATCAAAAAATAAGGGGCGCGTTAGCCGATTGGTTACCATGAAAATCCCTCTAGATCTGCGGTCGGGAGTTCGATCCCCACTGTCGACCCTGGCCGTTTTTTCACTACAACCTCTTCCCCAACTACATTGAAACAATCAATTACTCAGCTACATACTCTGTCTAATAAGCCAGTTTAAAATACAATTTAAATTGACACAGAACAAATCTACCAGCTTTATTATTGTTTGTAATCTAAGAACAACAATAGGGGCGTCGGTGGCAGCAAGGTTCAGTCTTTGACACGGCGCTCATCACTGGAAGGTAAAGGGCCCGGGTTCGAATCCAGCGGCCCTGCATTCGAACCCGACATAATTACAAATGGGCGTTTTTTCAAAAACACCGGCAACCTTTTATGACTTCTGCTGATGCGAACCTTCGTAAAAAAGTTTTAAAAAAAATCTAAGAACAAAAGCTATGATATGAGAAAATTGGATAGAGCATACAAATAAACAAGGAACACGACATGGGAAGCGATCGGTGCGATATCAAGGGCTGAATTTCCTTCTAGCGAGCAATCCTGACTCCGATGCCGACCTTAATTTCCCTAATCTTCCCTGAATCGTTCTTGAAACTTTAAGTACCGTCGAAGTGAGTTTTAATTAAACAGAAGAGACTTTTTCTGTTTGTCTGATTGAATCCATGAACCAATTTTAACTTGTCCAAACTGCCCTCACCGTGATTGATCTGGCGGGATCAACTTTTTAATTCTACCGCGAAGTCCCGTCAATGACTTATAGTGTTCCTTTAATTAATTTCAAATACTAATGTTAATATAATGAAAAAACTATATAATTTAATAGTTAGCCGATATGAACATGCAGAGCGTTAGTAGGATTTTATTTTAACGATTCTCGATTGCTGTTTATCAAAAGTTCAATTATTGAATGTTAATATTGCTCGTTATGAGTGTGTCAGTAGTGATATGTGATCGTAGACAAATTTTCTTCTGTCACTTCTATTTTGTTTTTTCTTTAGATACGTGAGTAAGAAGTCTTCTCTGTTGAACGTCTTATTGCGATTCTACTTATTGAGTTATTCATGAACACTTTGTCAACCTAAGTCAGGCACTTTTAATTATGGGGTTTTCTTCACCAGATCCATGTTTCTCCAGAGAACCGTTTCCAGGAGGAAGTAGTGTCAGAGCGTACATTTCAAGCTGTCAGTAGGAATTTTTTAAAGAAAATTTGGCGATTCAGAGAAAAATCACACCAAAAGGCAATCACAGAAAAACCGTACATATACACTGTTTCTTCTTTAATGCTAATATCGCGTAATCCGAAGCTTTCCAAGTTGGAAACTAATTATCCTTTATAATATCATTTACCAAACTTGATCCTTTATGTTTTCAGGATCCTGTGACAAATCTTTACTGAATTTGGTCGAAAGGGGCGATAAAAAAGCTCCTATCGGATCGCCTTTGGTCCCAGTTTATAGTCCGTCCTATCTTAACCATCGAGGTAATGTATTTTCTGACATGCAGACCTGCTTTCGTTTTTGGTCCTGATTGTCCTCTTAGATAACATTATCTTAGTCGGTTTGAAGAAAAAAACGTTGTCGCTGTTTTGTCTTTAGATCTCGATCACCTTCAGTCAATTTTTCGGGGTGGGCTTTTCTTTCTAGCTTCAAGGTTCTAAAATCTTTGGATCTTTGCTCGTACATCCTAGGTCACGCGGGTTGACCGTCATGATTTCTATTGTTCATAGTTTCTTGGTCAACAATGGCGTTACCAGAGAGGTCATAGGGTTGTACCGTTAGGTCTTTCTTTCTTTGCTAACAATGGCTCTATCATAGAGGGTATTGGGTTGACCATCAGGTCTTCATTTCTTCTGTTTCTTGGCCAACAATGGCTATACCGGACTGGTCATTGGGGTGGACCGTGAGGTCTTTCTTCCTTCACTGTTTCATGGCCAACAATGGGTCCACAACAGAAGTCATTGGGTTGACCGTCAGGTCTTTCTTCCTTCACCGTTTCTTGGCCAACAATAGCTCCAACAGAGAGGTAATTGGGTTGACCGCCAGGTCTTTCTTCCTTCACTGTTTCTTGGCTAACAATGGCTCTACCGGACAGGTCATTGGGGTGGACCGTCAGGTCTTTCTTCCTTCACTGATCTTGGCTCACCATGGCTCTACTAGAGAGGTCATTGGGGTGGGCCGTGAGGTCTTTCTTTCGTCTCTGTTTCTTGGCCAACAATGGCCCTACGAGAGAGTTAATTGGGTTGACCGTCAGGTCTTTCTTGGCCAACAATTGTTCTACCAGAGAATTGGGGTGGACGTTCTCTCTGTCGCCTCCACCAAACGAACGGTATGGCATGCCTCAATTGTTTAAAGTCGGAGCAATTTGAAAAATAGGCCGGCACCTCGAGTGACCCAAATTGTAGGACCTCAATATTTCCTTGTTTTTTTTTCTTCTTGTTCCCAGCCGCCGAGTCAGCGACGACGAGAAGCGCACTGAACCCGGGGCACTGCGTGTCTGTGTGTCAATGTGTGTGCGTCGGCGGCTTGCTTGTAGTGGGGATTGCTGGCATCGATTTGGTTTAGGTCGTTGACACCAGGCTGCTGAAATGGCGTCCGGGAAGTGAAACGGGAGGGCAGTGATGCCAGGGCACCGGGGGGAGTATCACGTCGCTCCCGGTGCCCCGTCCAACTCGCATACCCTCCGTACAAATCCAGGTGAGTGCACGGCCTGTTTTTTTCTAAACGAACAACTAATCTTATCTCTTATAACAAATTTTCACTCTGATAAGACTCCCAATCTTACTCATTAAAAATATCATATGTATATTTTATTCGGTTAATTTGCATTAAGCGAACTATGTAATTGACTAATGAGCACTGAAGCGTCCAGACTTTCAATTTAAGCCTTTTGACTGACAGTGACAGCTTTCACATAAAGTACTTCCTGTTCTTTCATATCGCCGGCTCTTGGAAAGCAGCTGATCTCTCAAACACCGGAAAGCCGTCAAACTATATTTTCATCATCTTAGATGCTGGACAATTTAAATTTTTATTTTTTTCCTCATAAAAACTATAATAAATGACCACTTTTATATTTATCATAATGCGATCGATTTTTAAAATATATTGCGTAAATAATGAATGAATTGGTAATGAACTTTTAAAAATTGATTCGGCAAAAGTCCTCTTCTTCGTGAAATTAAGTTTAAAATAAAGAATTTTTTTAAAACTTTGAATTTGATAAAGGATTGTTGTTGCTATAAATTATTATTAAATTGAATAATGTTTCTTCTGTTAATTCGAAAAACATTTTCAAAATAGAACGAGAGATCTATAATCTAGTATTATTGAAAGAATACTTTATATTTAATTTAAACTTTTAATTGTAATTGAAATGAATTTCCCTATGGCCTTCTAAAAGCTTATTTTTTGTACAATTTTTTTTAAAAATGCGCTAATTCCAATTGATCAAGTGTTAAATTTATAATTAAAAGAGATTAATTTGAAGTTAAAAAAGTTAATAATAAATTAGAAAATTAAGTTTAAAAATTAAAGATGAAAGTAACATAAAATAAGTGTTTTATAAAATAATCTCAAATTAATAGAAGAACACTTTGTTTTTCATTTAATTTTAAACTTTTAATTTTAATTGAAATTAATTTCCCTATGGCCTTCTAAAAGCCTATTTTTTGTACAAATTTTTTATCTTACTTTTTAAAAAAGCGCTAATTCCAATTGAACAAGTGTTAATTTATAATTAAAAGTTAAAAAGTTAATAATAAATGAAAACATTAAGTTTAAAAATTAAATATGAAAATAAATGATTCTTCTATTAATTTGAGATTTTTTAACCAAAAAATAAGTGTTTTATAAAATAATCTCGAATTAATAGAAGAATACTTTGTTTTTCATTTAATTTTAAACTTTTAATTTTAATTGAAATTAATTTCCATATAGCCTTCTAAAACCCCAATTATCTTTTGCACAAAGCTTTTGTTATGCTTTTTAAGAAAGCACTAATTCCAATTTAACACGTGTCAATTTATAATTACAAGGGGTTAATGTGAAGTTAAAAAGTTAATAATGAATTAAAAAATTAAGCTTAAAAATTAAAGATTCTTGGTTAAACACCACACATCCTTGTTTTAACTTGTTACAGAATGATATAAAATTAAATATGAAAATAAATGATTCTTCTATTAATTCCAGATTTTTTAAGTATAAAATAATTGGTCAATAAATAATCTCGATTTAAGGAAAGAATACTTCATATTTAATTTTAAACTTTTAATTTTAATTGAAATGAATTCCCGTATGGCCTTCTAAAAGCCTAATTTTTTTTGTACAATTTTTTTATTATGCTTTTTAAAAAAGCACTAATTCCAATTTAACAGGTGTTAATTTATAATTAAAAGGGATTAATTTGAAGTTAAAAAGAGTTAATAATAAATTCAAAAATTAAGTTTAAAAATTAAACATTCTTGGTTAAACATCACACTATATAAAATTAAATATGAAAATAAATGATTCTTCTATTAATTCCAGATTTTTTAAGCATAAAATAACTGTTCTATAAAATAATCTGGAATTAATAGAAGAATACTTTGTTTTTCATTTAAATTTAAACTTTTAATTTAGTCGCAATGAACTTTTACATGAATTTCCATAAAATTAATTATTTTATGCAGAAATCTCTTATGTACTTTTATTATGCTTTTTAAGGAAGGGCGAGTGCTAAATTAAAATAAAAAAAGGGTTGATTTGAAGTTAAAAATAAACATAAAATAATGAGTATATAAAATAATCTAGAATTAATATAAGAATACTTCGTTTTTTATGTTTACTTTTAAAATTTAATTGTAACACACTTTTATATGAACTTTTAAAAGCTTAATTATTTCATGTCTAAAAAATAAAAAATATTGAGGTTTTATTATCCTTTATAGAAAGTTCATTTTAAGTTGAAAAGGTGATATTTTGTAATTAAAAAGTGTTGATTTGAAGTTTAAAAAATTGAGTTTAAAAATAAAAGAGCCTTTTCTTTTTTTTTAAATTTGATATAAAATGGTATAAAACTAGATTTGAACATAAATAATTCTATTAATTTACATTTTTTAAACGTAATATAATTGGACTATAAAATAATCAGGAATTAATAGAAGAATACCTTTTTTTTATATTTAATTTGAAACTTTTAAATTTAGTTGATTTGGTCTTGTCAAAGATCACTTATTTTATGTCCAAGAAAGCACACATATAGAGGTTTTATTGGGCTTTAAAGAAGTAAAAAAAAGTTAAAAAGTCTTAATTTCTAATTTAAAAACTGGTTAATTTGAAATTAGAAAGATTTGAAATAAAAAAAGGTCAATTTGAAGTTAAAAATGGACATTTCGACAGAGAAAAGCTATCATTTTCCCCTTAAATGTAATGATTTTTCCAAAAATAGATAAATCTTAGACTACCATATCCGAAGTTTTGTAAGCTGGACAAAAAACCAGTTTTTTTATATAAAGGAAATCTACTTAATTTTTTTTTAAAGTCAAATAAATTTAAATCTGTTCAGATTAGAAAAAAGAATATATGAAACAAAATGATCTATGTTGTTAGAGATTTTAGATATGCTTAATAAAGACGGCTTTCTTACCGGAATACAATCCTATTAGTATGACATAGCAATTTTCTCATCTAAATCCCGAATCCCAGCAAAATCCAACATCCAAGAGCACTGTTGAGGACAAAACAATGCGAAATTTGGTATATTGAGGAAACAGTACATCAAACGATAAGGAACCATTGACCTCCACTGAAGTCAGACTTTATACTATACCTACAGAATAGACTGGCATTGTACTAAGACACTTCATTCTAAGGCAAGACAACTGCCAAGACTTTTAGGGCATAGGAAAGTAATTAAACCGTAACCAAGATACTGTTACGACCACTGTGGTATTCCTCCAACCAATCCAATCGTAATCAAAACGCCTAATTCAAATCAAAGCTCCTTGCTACGTAAACGTAACCTGATCTGAACATTACTTTTGTCAACGAATTCATAAGATTCCGCATCAAAAAAGTTTCCACAACCAGGTTTCGATCCATTGTGACACTACTGCACAAGCCCATATTACAATATGTCGTTTAGTCTGGCTGTATACCATTTATACATATACCGCTGACTTTTCGATTCCATTATCACCTGTACGGAAGACAATGCAATTTTACCTTCCAATCCGAATCTTATCCAAGCAACCTCCAAAAGGCATTTATTTGTCAACACGAACCTTACTATCTTCAACGACCTCAACTATTTTTTTGACAACGAGCTGATCCAATCCGTATTTCAATCGTGCAACAGCAAGCTTTCGATCCATCCTAACCATACTGCACAAGCCCTCTTTACGCTATGTCGCGATTCCATTGTCACCTGTCCGGATGACAGTATAATTTTATCTTCTAATCCAAGTATTATCCAAGCAACTTCCAAAACACCTTTATTACATCAAAGACTGGTACAAAAAGTAGATACAAGATTGATTGAAGAAACGTAAAACAGTTTTGCTCTCTACTATACATTTACAACGAGAACTAAGCGACTTCCACTGAAGTTACTTAGGACAATTGGGGAGAGCAGACTGGCGTGTAATCCCAGAACTTAAGTGGCAACAACTTAACCCTTGGACAACTACGAAAACTTCTAGGAATGAATTTTGACCTTCAAAACCAGCCTTTTTCTCCAATATTCAACAGCAATAAAGAACTGCTTTCCTGCATCATTTTGGACTTACGGAGAGAAAGTTGGGGCCCTGGCCATCCAAGTATCGAAGTCCTACATACATTTTTAAAGCTGCTCACTATTCTTAACGATCTCAATATTCCATTGATCACCTATCTAAAAGTTCACACCAAGATTTTGATCTATTTCAACCTTACTTCCCAAGTCTTATCTTCATCCTCCCAACCTGAAAACCTTCTAATTCTCGTTAAACGTCATTGATGTCCACTCCTCCTCGTAATTCCAACTGAGTGCCGGCATTGGTTGGTTTTTGCAAAGAGTGCAATACTAGCCATAGTGGCAGGTTCCGGCAGGAAGCTATCTTTCGTTCAGTAAAGTGAAGTAGCATAAAAGAACATCATTATCACCTGTACGGATGACACTACAATTTTATCTTCTAATCCGAATCCTATCCAAGCAACCTTCAAGAACACCTTCATCAGTATATCAACTGGTACAAACTGTAGTTGACTGGTACGAAAAGTAGAGACAAGACTGAATGACGAAACATGCATAGCAGTATTGCAATCTACTCTACTATACATTTTCAAAAGAAGTTAGCGACTTCCAATCAAGTCACTTAAGACAATACCAGGGCAAGAACGTGGACAACTAGGAAGACTTCTGGGACTGAAATATATTTTGGACCTTCAAAATCCAACCGACCGCGAACACCTTGGATATACGGAGACGAACTGTGGGGAATATCCATCAATCCAAGTCACACTAAGCAAATTATCAACAATGACCTCAACACCCTTGCGTCAACGGACTGATCCCATCTCGCTTCCAAAAGATTCACAATCGTTCTTTCCTTCCTAACCCTTCTGCCAAAGCCTTATCATAACTTTTCCACACTGGGAACTCTCCAGGTCGCCATGGACGACGATGGCCTATAGTCCGTGGTTTCTCCATTCTAATCCTACTGCACAAGCCCTCAAAGCTTATTGCTGAAATCTTCGCATTTCCAGTGAGGAAAACGAGCAAATTAAAAAAAGAAAACTACGGTTGAAGTCGTAAATTCGAAAGCGCTTCAGGAAAGTAAAAAGAAAAAATCGTTAATAAGGAGAATCTGTTTTTGAAATTAGAGATGCGGTTTTTTTTAATGTACATGCAGTTGTGATAATTCCTGGGGCTTTGCTCAGAAAATCGAACCCCTTCGTAATTACTAATTATTACCGTGAGCCGATTCGCAACTTAACCACTGGATACGCCGTTGGAAATACTTCATTAAAGCAATTGATCTTGGAGATAATCCCATCTGGTATGATCTATCTTCAGGGTAAATTCCAGATTAGTCACTCGCATCCTTATAAGTCATTGTTCTCTTAAGAGATTCCGGGTTATGACCGGCCATAATAATTTTTCTCCGGGCTAAACAATGCAAAACAAACGTCAAACGCGCTTTTCAGATTATTTTGATTATATCTCGTGTGCGTTACGAGCCGATGGAATTTTTCCGAGTGTTTTTATTCCATTTTAATCTTTTGAAAACAACTCAATTTTCGGTGTATTTGTTAGTCTTATCTTGCTATATAATTTTCTTTTTGAAATTGTGAAAACTTTCGAGTTTTAAAATTCAATTTAGATTAAACATTTAACTGTTATTGATAGGGCTTGTAGAAAATAAACAATCCTGCCGCGAACACTTTCGAAAGCAGGGAAATAGACAGCGGGACCGTTTTGGCCAAGTTCGCCAACCCCGTGAAAAATTGGTCAAATGGGCTTTTCGCCCGGTTGGAAATTGGGCCAGGTTTTCGGGGCGGTTGCCGCCCCCGGCCGGGTGAAAGGACTCCCCGCAGGTCGAAGGTCGTTGCCCCCGAGCCTATCGACCCGTCGCGCCCCACCCCCGCCCCCGCTCTGACGTCATACTTACATCGTCACAATGCTGCTCTGACGGGCCGCCTCCGTCCATTGCGCTTCCCCCTGGAAAAAAAGTCAAAAATGATTAATTTAAAATCCCAAAATTGCTATAACATAGGGGAAAAAATGTCGTATTGAATGGACTCTGGACCGATTAGGATGCTCGATTACTCGTTTTACAAACTTTGCCAGTAGATTCTATATTCAAAATGGAACCAAAAAGTCCTTATTGACGATAATCCCAATTTCAACAGTTTCGGTGTTATTTCACTTTTTCTAATCTTTGAAGATTTCACGATCTTCCTTCAAATGGCAACTCCAAAATTAAAAGGTTTTAGACAAATCCAACGAAATGTCGAAATGTAATTAAATTCTCAATAAGGTGTGATCAATACGAAACTTGTAAACTAAGTAAAATAAAGAGTTTTAGTAGCGAGAACTTAATTTTTTTTTTTTTCAAAGTTGAAAAACTTATCAAGGTACTCCATTTAATACCCTTTTTAGTAGTGCAATTGCTTTTTTAATTACTTTTTTCAAAGATGAAGAAATTGATCAAAGGAAAGAAAATGCTGTGGTTAAAGGATTGGTAAAGTGGAAAATAAAAAACATAAGAAAATTTTGAATGACATTTTTTTAAACTGATTTTTTGATTAAATTATTATTATATTATTAATCTTCCTAAGAGATGTAATCTATTTGATTTCCGCGAGGAGGGAAAATTCAAAAGGTTGGTTGAAATTGGTGTCCGAGTGGATCGAAGTCGTGGGTTCGAATCCCGCCCGAGCCATTGATTTTTTCACCTCAACTAAAAATATTAATTAATCGAATTGTTTATAGCTGTTAAATGTATCGAGCATCTTGGCTAATCATATATGCAACACTAACGATTCTGGGTACAAATCCCGGAATATCCCACGGCTTTTTCATCGATTTACGATATGTCAAACGGTAGTTTAACCAATCTGGAATTATTTACTGAAAATGTATTTTTTTAAATAACTTTTTAAAGCCTTGGGCAGAAAGTCTTGGGGACGTCCGAAGTGCAGGGAAGTGCAGTAGGTGGCCAAGGGAGTATAAGTACTTAGCATATTTACCGTGGCTGTACTTTATTTACATTTAAATAAGTTATTACGAATGTTTTTGAATCCGTAGAAATAGTTCAATCAATACTGTTGCCATATCTATTATTTAACGATAGTTTGACTTCATCCATTATGAATAGGATTCATTCTTCGTCCCTTGACCAAAGCCGCCGTCAAATCACGATTGTTTTATTCGGTCTATTGGCACGGAGGACTTAAAATCCCATAAAACCGATACTTCATCTCGTATTATTGTGAGAAAAAGTCCGTCACTGGCATTTGAGGGGGTGGCAGAGCGTTCACCCCGAGTTCGCTCGCACTCCGCCCATGATAAAAAAAAAAAAAAAAAAAAATCCGATTCAACAAATTTTCTCAATGTTTTATAAACATTGTTATCAAGCTGTTGACTATGAATCATGCTGCGCGTGTAGTTCGTTCATCGGCTCTTTATTCTCATTTTGCCCGGTTTTTTTTTATCTTAAAGGTGAGCAATATCAAATCGTAAGAATTCTACGCCATTGTCCTTCTTTATCTAAACCCATTAATGGTCCAACAATGAAGCGTTTTATTAACTGTAGTATTGTTCCATTTTAAAAAGGTTTCTCTTATTCTGAAATTGAATTTTAATCTTAGTTTATTATCTTTCCGATAATCTAGGTTGAATCATATGTAAAATTTCAAGCCATTTCTAGTTGATAAGTATTTTTTTAAAAATAATATAACTAATTTATTCAGTAAATCAACACGCACGGTTCTCGTTAATAAATTGACCTGGGATCAAAAATAATTTATTTTCAGAAAGCCCAAAAAACCATGTTCGACCGTTATGGAGAAAGTGCTTAATTAAGTCAGAATGATGACCTTTGTAAACAGAAATTTACAAGCAGTTGTTTCCGAGTGATGACCAGTGAAAGTCCCGATTGACTGGAGGTCTGACCCTTCGTCCTCAGCCCATAGAACAAAAATCCCAGGTCAAACTTTCTATACTATCACTCTTATACTTCAATATATGTTCAATATTTATTTTTTAAGTTCAATATTTTATTACTATCTGCTATATTTGGTTTTATGTAAATTGAAAATATATAATATTGATGGGAGCAAATAATCAATATTATTCTCTCATTTCTCTTCACCGTCTACCCATCAGAATTGATCTGATGTACCGTTTTCTTTTGGGATTAGGCGAGGCTATTGAGGCGATGGGAGAGATTTTTGTGGAACTTGATCAATTTGATTTTAAAGTCCAGGAGGAGGGTCGTTTAGCGGTTCCTCACAGTTCTGTACGTCATATGACGGTTTGTACATTGTAAGTTTGTTTTGTGGACAATAGTTTGGAGTCCAATAAGTTTGTAGAGTAGACCGTAGCGTTTTGCCTAGGTGGAAGCTTACGAACGAATCGGATTTGGGGTTAGGAACATCGCTTTAGTATATTAATGTTAGCGTTCATAATTGACCGTATTAATTATTCTTTTTTTATCAAAGGTGAGGTGTCCCACCATGAAAAATGGCAAAACGATGGAAAATTCGAAAGGCTGAGGAGTAGGAGTCCGAGTGGATCGAAGGCTCTATAGCTCAAGAGGTAGAGCAACGGCAGTAAAGAAACATATAACATATCTAAATGAACAAATCAAATAACAAATTAAACTGAGTAAAACGGCTGTACTAAAAATTCCAATTATTTATATTTTTATCTTTGGTTTTCAGTTGAGATGAAAAATTAACGTCACGAGCGGGATTCGAACCCGCGAACTTCCAACCACTCGAGCTATCACGACATCGATACCCTCGGACCCCCAATTACTCGTCTCAACCTACAACAGTTCGAATTCTCTTTTCGAAACAGGGAGAATTCGAACGGGTATCGGTTTTGACGAGGAGTTGTGGGTCCGAGGGTATCGATGTCGGTTGGAGCAGCGTCGTAATGAGCCGAAGGTCGTGGGTTCAAATCCCGCTCTGGCTGGCTTTTTCAATTCAACCAAAACCTTACATAAAAAAAAATTAATTGAAATAATGTAGAATATTTTTTAATTGTGCTAAATAATTGGAATTATGTTAACAAATGGTCAGGTCATGAACATTACTTAAAATATTCTTGAGCAATGTAAATTGGACGGTTGAACTTTTTTATGTATTTAACTTGATGCCAACAACAAATGACCGACATCCGCAGGACGCCCAATATTTATACTACCTGAGAGGAGATTTTCTCCTTAGAGAAAATATGCAATGGATTTGCTTTCATTTATGTTTTCTTCGATTTCCATTTTCTTCTCCAATCTTATACATGTGATATTTTCAGAGCTTCTGAATTATCCTATGATCAGTGTTAGAGGACTGTATCGTTGGCAAAAGTTACATGAAATCTGCAGCACCAAGTATATAGAGGATCCTGCGGTATCCGCGACCAGGGAGGTATTTGTAGTAATCTGATCCTTGCCAGATCCGAAAGAACAGCTCTGTTCGATAAGATTGGAGGATCAAGTACAAGCTAGTGGAAGTAACCTGCTTTAATTTTCACAGGTGACCCCCTTGAGCCTCACGCGGTCAATCGCTTGTGCCATATCAATAAAGACTCCCTAGAATATTTTGTGCCCAAGGGATGTAGATGTGACTCAGCACTAAGTGAAACAAACACTGACAAGCAAAAAATTCTACCCAATTGATTTTTTCATTTTCTTGATAAAACAAAAATTCTATCCTTCATTTGTCTCATTGTCTTTACCAATAAATATTGGTTTAGTCTATGTTTTAAATTAGATATATCAATTAGAGCTGAACCTTAATGCAAAACAAGGATAAAGGATTTTTCAATGTTTTCTTTTACGGAGTTTAAAATAGATAACCTTTGTTTTTTTAAATTTCAATTTTTAAAGTTTAAAATGCTGAGGATGTTGCGTGTGTGGCTCTTATTAATGATGGACGTTCCATCACGTATGCGTCTGTTGTTACCCTACGAAACTGCGAGAGACGCCGTTGGACTTTTTCGAGAATCTGGGTCCTACCATAGAAGGTTGTTACCCTGGACGCCCTAGGGTAACAGAACTGCAGAATGACATTTTTTGACTTTGAGAATTTTGCGAAAACGGCGCCTTACCGTTGTTCAAGCGATTCTTCACCTCCAGGAAGCTCGAGGTGTCTAAATTTCCGAACGCACTGCTCCAAAAATATTGAATCCTATAAGAATTGGCAAGAACACACAGAGTTGTACCCCCTTGCTCGAGAACACAGCCATTGATCGATTAGTCTGCTGTACTTTTTACAGATGAGTGTAGTTTTGCTCATCGATCAAATGGGGAGTGAAAGGATTTAGAGAGGGCGAAATGAAAATTATAATTAGCTTATAGGTTAGCTCGGTGATGGTTTAGGCGGGCATTTCAATGGAGAGTTGGTTGTTGTTCGTTGAGTTTCTTTGATGGGATCTCGTTATGTGGATGAAATTTTGGAACATCATGCGTTGCCTATGTCCACATATCGCTGGCACAGTTGAAAATTACCTTCAACATCAAGGTCTTACCTGATCAGGCCGTTCTCCAGACTTGAACGTAAACGAACATTTATGGGATAACCTCGAAATACGAATAAGACCACGTCCATCTCATCGTGAAACCCTCCACGATCTTGATAGGACTTTTCGTGAAGAATGGGCTAACCTTCAGCTAAGAGATACTTCCAAACTGGTTGAAAGTATTCCGAGACGTCTTTGAGATGTAATTAAGGCAAAAGGAGGAAAAACGCGATATTGAAACGTTAATTACACCTTGAAAACAAAATGAAAAATTTTATTTGTCCGTCTTTTTTTAATTTTCTTTAGAAATTGACATTTTCTTTTACTTTTTAAAACAAATATTCAATTATTAAACATTAAAAAAAGTGGGTGAATTTTATTGCCTGTCAGTGTATAACAATATTTTTATGGAAGAATTATAAAAAAAATGTTTATGGCAAAACCCAAAATGTTACGTAGAAATTTTGAAAATAAGCCCCGGTAGAGAGAAATGTCGAGGCTACCCGTTTGAATTCTCGATTAGGCGACAAACCGCTGACCGTCAAAATATCCAGAACCCAGTGAAACGTCTGAGAAAGTGTGGACCTCGCCTCGGATTTAATTATTCAACAAGTGCGTCTCTTAAAATTTTGCAGGTTGGTAAGATTCAAGATTAGATAATCCCAGGAGGATAAAAAACAAGTTATTTTTATCGCTCTGAACCATCATTGTGACACATTTAGGGACGTTTCACACGGGTTTGTTGAACTGCACAAACGCGTTTCGGCACTGCGCCAACTCCGGTGCGAAAATTTTCATCGGAAATGTTTCAAACCACTTTTCCAAACGACGAACTCACTGAAGGTGCGCGTTTGAAACAATCACACGAGTGAAGATGAACCCGCCCAATGCCGGTTCAGCGTGAGTTCACCGACACGCAAACCAACAGACGGCATCAACTCGAAAGTTTTTTTATGCAAATAAATTTGTACCCTCAATTATTGTGAAAGTACCATTACAATCTTCAATATTATTAAACGTCCGACGTTGACTTGATGATAACATATAAAAAACAAGCATCGTCAGGTTTTAAAAAAAAATTATCTGATTTCCGAGGCCGACCTCGGATGTAGGATGGAAAATTAGCTTCGGACAGGTCCGTTTGCTGAAAGATACTTATTTGATTCATTGGTTTATAGTCAACAGAAAAATCAAACCTTGCTTCCAGAAATTTTTTCAAGAATTTTTTATCAGAAGTAAGTTTAATTTGAAAAGGACTTCAAATTATAACTTGAGCCAACTATCAATACAAATAAAATGTTCATATTAACGCCATTAGTTTTCGAGGTCCG
Source organism: Cimex hemipterus (assembly GCA_039619505.1). Taxonomy (NCBI): domain Eukaryota; kingdom Metazoa; phylum Arthropoda; class Insecta; order Hemiptera; family Cimicidae; genus Cimex; species Cimex hemipterus. The sequence continues at coordinate 18,731,316 of CM077111.1, read as the reverse complement.
TTTGACCAAATAACTTCTTTCAATTAATTAATCTTTACGTAAGGTATTAATTGAAATAAAAAAAGCGAGTGTTACGAGCTGGATTCGAACCCACGATCTTCGGCTCAATACGCCGCTACTCTACCAATATGTCGCCGAGAATCGACATTTGAAAAACTGGCAAAAAGGAGGGAAAATTAGAAAGGTTGGCGGTGAGATGGGAAGTTGGCGTCCGAATGGATCGAACCATAGATCACGTGGTAGAGTAGCGGCGTATCAAGCCGAAGGTCGTGGGTTCGAATCCCCCTTGTAACACTGACTTTTTTAATTCACCTAACACCTTATATAAAGATTAATTAATTTAACATATTAACGACAAATAAGATAGTAAAACTGATGCAAATTCACAGTAGATTTTTAATTAAATTTAAAAAACGTTATGTCTATTATATCAATATAAATCGAAGGTCACGTTTTGTTAACGTTGCGCATAAAATCCAAGAAAAATCTTCTATGGAATGTCAAGAGAGTTAAATGGTCGATATTGCCTTGCGTAATCCATCTATCGATGTCAATCGCTCAAACTATGCTTAATTGTCTGGACAGTCGACGCCCGCTATTGGCGCATTAGATTTTCCATCGGGCATTGCACGGCTGGGTACTCTTACGAACTGACTGATTGGAAAAAATGCCCATCAACAGCCCAGTGAACCCGGTGAAAATGTCCAACTCACTGGGGTAAAACAGGAAGCCAAAATGAGGATTCGTCATCTCCCATACCAGATGATGAACGTGAATTACTGATGCATAAACTTCCAGTATTAGTATAATAAATCTCCTAATACAATAGTCTATTACAATACCACTAATTCAGTAAGCTATTAATCTTGGTGAATAATAACAATAATTTCTAGAGACGTAGGAGATAAATAAATATATAAAACTAAATATGAGGCAAAAACGTGGTCACTCTTAATATTTTTACTTCTTGCTTACTGGATAGTTCTAAAGAAAAATATAAGATATCTAAATGTACAAATTAAATAAAAAATTAAACTGAATAAAACAGCTTTAGTAAAAATTCCAATTATTTATATCATCAGCTCAATCTGATCAATTTTCAAAGAAGGAGAAGTCGAACGGTTATAGGTTGAGACGAGGAGTTGGGGTCCGAGGGGATCGAAATCGTGGGTTGGGGTAGAGGCGTATTGAGCCGAAGGACGTGGGTTCGAATCCCGCTCGTGACGCCAATTTTTCATCTCAACCAAAAACCTTAGATAAAAAGAATTATTAATACGGTCAATTATGACCACTAAGCAAATATGGATTAATGAAGAAAATACACAATTCAATATTTCCTTCTCTGCGTTGATCACCGCTTACGTCCGACGTGGCATATCTTTAATGAAGTTTTGACTATAGTGCTGTGGTATATTCTAAATTTCAAATTCTCTGGCATTAATGGGCGACTTTGTACTCTTTTTGACATCTTATCCCAATGATGTTCGTTTGGATTTAAGTCTGGACTATATGCCGGCCATTCCTGACATTGAAATGACGCCAGTTCCAAGTCATCAACGACCCTACAATCTTATTTGTTGTCGTGTATAAAAATAATACACTCTCCCAATTAGGAGGAAGGAACAATTTCAATTTATCGCGCAGCTGAGAAGAAACCGTCGAAGACCGTTTGTTTGTAAAGAAACAAACACCGCCTCCATAGGTTCACCGGAGTGAAAATGTTTGCGTTAGAGAACCCTGGATGAAGATCAAGTTTGCCTAGAAATGCCATCATCTTCATACCTTCTCAAACTTAACTTAACCGAGCCGTTCTGTGCCTTGTTAGAAGTTCTGGACCAGTGGTGGCTCACGTAATCCAATTTCTGAATGTTTTCCCCTTGCAGTGCGAAAACAGTGTTCTGGAAATATTAAGCACCCTGGCCATGTAGCCACGATTTCTTCTATCTTCCAATAATGCTACAATCCTAGGCGATTCTGAATCACCTAAAATCTTCACTCAAATAAATTTAAAATTTAACAACCGTACGACTTTAAAAAATCTAACACCGAAAGAAGCTTTACAGTAAAAACCAACGAAAAAGAAATTGGCTTTTTAAAGATTTCTGGACAAAATGCAATTGTCTTTTATCTGTTTTATTTACCTCTAATCCTTTAAACAACACCTAAATATTGTTATAAGATAATCAACCAGTGGAGGCTTGTCTAAGAGATAATTTAAAAAATTAAAAGTGGCCATTGTTTTGCCGCTTAGGGTTAATGTTGCGTATTTGTAGTTAAAGAATAAAACAACAAGAATAAATTAAACTATGAAAACAGATACCTAATGAGTATAAAATGAATGTAGATATGTGTATGTGAGTGTGTGGGAGAGAGAGGGAGAATGAAAGAGATAAAGAGGAGAAGACAACCAGACATTAGAAGAAAAAATGAAAAAAATTGCTAAGAACGAGAGATTGCGACAGGAAAGAAAATGAGATATAGGCAAGAAAGAAGAATAGAGGAGAGAGAGAGAGAGAGAGAGAGAGAGAGAGAGAGAGAGAGAGAGAGAGAGAGAG
>CM077111.1:18717975-18728361 GCA_039619505.1 Cimex hemipterus | reverse complement strand
AGAGAGAGAGAGAGAGAGAGAGAGAGAGAGAGAGAGAGAGAGAGAGACATACAGGAGAAGAAGAAATGAAAAAAGAGATAATTATTGTTTGAATTTAAATTTATTAATTTTTTGGCCCCTAAAATTTTCACTGATTTTGAAAAGTCGTTATCGGAATATCTGAGTGAGAAAGAAAGAAAGAGAGAGTGAGAGTGGGAGAGAGAGAGAGAGACAGAGAAAGAGTGCATTGGTGGTAAATTTATTTTCTAATATTAGAACAAAAAAGAGCAAACTAGCAGTTTTCGTCGGGAGCTTTTCAAATCAAATTTACATAGAATGGAAAAAACGATATAAATCATTGCTATTACCTTTCAATTTAAGGTAGGATTGATACGAGCGCAAAATTCGGGACCAGCTTATTTTCTACTTGCACTTTTAAAAATAGACCTTTAAATTAAGCATTTCGTTTATTTTTTAAATTTTGTATTTGAACATTTAAAATTTTTCAAGACTTCGGGAATGGAAGCTTTTTTTTAATAGAAATCTTAAACCTGCCAAGGCCAACTTTTCTGACTTTTCCCTGTTACTCCTTTTATTTGTATCTTTCTTGTAGATCTCTGTATAAACACGCGTTTCGTTTTTTATTCTCGACACCTTACATTGTTTCACGTAAAAGTATGAAATTGCTCACCTTCGAGTTCCCTGTTTCCATTATCGGTCTGTCTGCGATTGCGATAAAATAGGGCGAATCCTGACTGAGGGTCCTCCTATAAATCAAATAGCAATAAATTATTTTAATATATAGGCTAATAAAAGAATGATAATAATGTGATAAATTTTGATTTTAAGGTTCAACAACTGATGGAAACATTTTTTTTAATTTAAAATTTACAGCTCTACCTTATTGCTGTTAAATAAGCTTTATTAAAATTATACGACAAAAATTGTTTTGGTAAAAAATAAAATAATATATAATAAATATTGTCATTAAAACTGAAAATTCCTGGAGTACAAATAGTAGACATACTGCCTGCCAAAGAAATAAAACGTAATGAAATTCTACAATGAAACCGTACCAACTTCATAGCACAGGGTTGATTTTGGACTGTTCCAAAATCACTGCGTTGTCCTATCAGTATTTTTCTTTGAAAAATCAATCAAAAATCAAACGTTCTTTTTTTATTGTTATCTACTATTTCTACACACTACGTGATAATACATTTAAAGAAATCTATATCTATTTGTTAAATGATGTAACATGTTTGCTGTCTGCATTATTTTAATATTTTATGTCTATTTTTGAAAAAAAAAAAAAAAAAAAAAAAAAAAAAAAAAAAAAAAAAAAAAAGAACCGTCGGTCGTTCGGCTGGAATGGTAATGCAGGGTTTTATAATAATCGTAGAAATTTGAAACAATTTTTGTTAGAAGAAACCGATCAATGACTTCATCTAATTCCAAAATGGTGGAACTTGAGCTTGCTTTAGCTGCTCAACGGTGAGTTTTTAAAATTGTATGAAATGAAATTCATAAACTGAGACGGACGATCTAACAGTCATATAAAATTTAAAAAAATTTAATATCGTATTTTCTTGAATATTTCGGCATCAAGGAGCTTAGCTCTGTTCAACTGAGAATTTGATAACAAAACGAGAAGAAATTTGATAAACTGTGACTTAAAATGTCTGGAATGCTAAAAAGGTGGGTTAAAGTCTTTGAAATCTTACTTCGAAACGTTGTGTCAATGAAATATGTCTGATTTTAGTAGCTGGAACCGCTTTCAGGATATGATAGCCGGCCGGAATGTCCCTTCGAACTGATTCGGTTCGAGTTAGCGTTTCTAGATTTGAACCATTCTGCTGATTGGGATTAATACCCATTGCCAGGGTCAATTAATTCAAACGTTCCAATGGCGTTTCCTGATCGGGTGATCGGCCAGATAAAATACAGCACTATTGCACTCCGATAATTTGTCTGACATCCGGTTCTCACTCGATCCGCGACTTGTTCACTAAGACGAAGGAAGGCCCAGTGCTTGAAAAGGTATGCTAGTTTAATTTAAAGAAAAACCATCCATGATTCACATTATTTGATTATACAATCTAGACAGTTTCAGAGTTATCATTTATCCTCCGGTCTAGAGAACAGTGAATATTGCTGGGGTGCGTTCGTGCACGTGGCACAGGGTTTTCACAAGACCTGGTTCCCAGGCAACCTGTATAAATGTCCTACCTATCTTAACTGACCGTTGATTCTGAGTGAGGTGCGGCGATGATAGATATTACATCAATACAAGTCGTCCGACAAGAGAGCATTCTCAGTCCCACTGTATATACCATTTATACTTTTGACTTTCCTATACATCCCTCCACCATCATTATAACCTATATGGACGAGTTGGCCTTCAAACCTATCTAAACTACTTCCAACATACAAAAACACATCAACAAGGACTTTCGCTCATGTCAGAAATAGATCTATGAAGACTTGAGCTGTCAAAATGCAATTCGAGTGTGAAACACGAAGCCATCCAATATCCACGATCTACTTTTAATCAAAAGTACTCAGACAAATTGTCAAACGTCACGAACGTCACCTTCCTATCTACAACGACGTCAACTCTCTTTTTGACAACGAACTGATCCGATCCGTATTTCAAACGTGCAGCAGCAAGCTTACGATCCATCCTAACCATACTGCACAAGCCCTCTTTACACTATGTCAAATCTGACTGCGCATTCCCATGTGTAAAATCTGACTTCAAACTCTATACCATTTATACATACTGCCGACTTTGTGATTCCATTGTCACCTGTCCGGATGACAGTACAATTTTATATAATCCTATCCAAGCAACTTTCAAAACACCTTTATTACATCAAAGACTGGCACAAAAAGTAGATACAAGACTGATTGAAGAAACGTAAAACAGTTTTGCTCTCTACTGTACATTTACAACAAGAAGTAAGCGACTTCCACTCGAGTCACTTAGGACAACACTTGGACAACTACGAAAACTTCTAGGAATGAATTTTGACCTTCAAAACTTCATAAGCTGCGACCACTTTGGATATACGGAGTCAAGCTGTGAGGAACATACATCACGTCCAAGTCACATTATCAACAATGACCTCAATACTTCTTGTGCCAACGGATTGATCCCATCCCGTCAAACGTTTCACAAGCTTTCAATCGTTTCTACCTCTACAGCCAAAGATTTATCTTCACTTTCTCATCCTGGGATCTTTCAGGTCGTCTTATTATGGCACATACACATTGAAAAGACCCGCCTTTTTCTCCAATACAACAGCAATAAAGAACTACTTTCCTGCTTCATTTTGGACATAGGGAGAGGAGGTTGGGGCCCTGGCCATCCAAGTATCAAAGCCCTACATACATTTTTAAAGCTGCTCACTATTCTTAACGATCTCAACATTCCATTGATCACCTATCTAAAAGTTCACACCAAGATTTTGATCTATTTCAACCTTACTTCCCAAGGCTTATCCTCATCCCCCCAACCTGAGAACCTTCTAATTCTCCTTAAACGTCATTGAAGTCCACTCCTCCTCGTAATCCCGACTGAGTGCCGGCATTGGTTGGTGTTTGGAAAGAGTGCAATACTAGCCATAGTGGCAGGTTCTGGCAGGAAGCTATCTTTGGTTCAGTAAAGTGAAGTAGTGAACATGAAATATACGAACAACTGACTAACGAAGATAAAAAAAAGATAATAATAAATAATATCTTGGTCCGCTTCCATTGCAGGTCATTTATCCCATTCAGCTACTGATCCCTGGCATAGTAAGTCCGCTAACAACATGATTAAAGAAAGAGGCAGTGTCGGAGAAACGGATCGGTAGAGGAGCTCTTAATATGAAGAGCACTGTCGATGGGTGGCCCCTGCGAGTTTTGATATTCAGACACTTTAGGGTCCGGCATGCAGACAAAGGTTGCTCGGTGTATCCCACCTAATTTTGGCATGCCATTCCCTTATAGAAAGTGCGTATAATGCCATCCGATATTTGAATTTTCCTTAAACTGTTTGGGTCCCCCTATTCCGATTTTTGGAGTAAACAGTGTACTGATGTGTATCTCCGGCGGGCGTTGAAAAGTGATTTCTGAAGCTCTTTTGAATAGTACTCTGTTTAGGCATTTCAATGTCAGTTTATAACATAAAATTATTTTGTCTTGTTTCTATCAATCCAATTCTTCTTCATCTGTTTCAATTATGTTAGCAGTTAGTATTTACTACTACTACCGTCACTAGTATTCGTGGTCCGCTTGACCAATTAATCTTACATTACGTCTTTTAGTTGAGATAAAAAACTTGAAAAATCAAAGGGTGGGGTTGAGAAAACAGGTTAGTGCTTGAGTGGATCAAAGTCACGATAGATCAAGCGGTCGAGGAGCGGCGTATCTAGCCGAAGGTCGTGGGTTCGAATCCCCCTCGTTACATTGACTTTTTTATCTCAATTTAAAACCATAATTAATTGACCTAACATTAACATTATTTAGTGAACGACTTTTACGAAAGATACGACCTATCAATATTGAATAACGTCTCAAGTTGTTTATTAGGTAAAATTATTATTAATACAAGACAAGAGAACGGGAAAACATCAACACCACTTGAGAATGTTATGGCAACGTTGAGAGGATCGGGAAAGCTCATTATCGGGAAATTTGTTATCCTACACGGTTTCTGGTAAAATTATAAATCATTAAACGCTACTTCCGGAAAGGCATGATTTTAAAGGAAACTCACTTTTAACTTCAACTATAAATTTTTTTTGTCGGTCTATCCAGTCGGTTTTGTATATTGACGAAATACCAAAGATAATTTGAGGTCAGTATGTAGTAAAAATGAAATGATTGGGATAAAATTCAATTCAAACATTCTTTAATTGCCTTTCAGTCAAAAGCTTGGGAGTTTAGTTGATTTTTTTCTCCTTCAGATTCAATCAAAATCTAAATAGTTTCTCCAAACTGTACTGATCTATTGGCTGTACGCTCTTTGATATCAAGGGACTCGATAACGCAAAATTGCCCTTTTTTCTCAGAAAGCTGGAACTATGGTTGATATAGATGTCAAGGAATTCCAGAGATGACCTTTTTTTAATAAAAACAAACAGAACGCCAGGCTTCAATGTCGAGACGATAAATGGCCGATATGCAGCCAATTTTTCCACTTCCTCGACCTCGTCGAAAAGATCGGGGAGGAAAAATCCATTTTGTCGATAAAGATAATTTTAGAATTGAATAAATCCCATTTGGGCAATAGACCGTGATGATTATGATTCATCGGGGTTTGTTGGCCGATCGAAACGGAGCGAGGCGTCAGCCAATTCCGCGACCACTTGTTTATCATCGCAAAAGAACAATGAAATAATCAGATCGGCTTCGGTCGATTTACGCGTCAAAGTCGGTCAACAAACGCTATCTCTATTGCCGGATTTTTTCCGACCCTGGTTTGAGTGGGAATAAACTGTGAAGCACCTGGTTAAATCGATAACAACCTTCCTTGTATTTGAGTTCTATTTTTCTGTCTGATTGTTCATTTTACAACAAATTTGTCGTGAATTATCCATTTTTAATTTACATAATGTATTATATTACGTAGGGTTTGAAGCAGTAAGCAATTTCCCACGGCATACAAACGCTCAGCGGATCAAATGAAACGATCGTTAATAAATGTATTTTTCTTTCCAAAAGATACATTGGGCCAGGAGATCCCCAATCTACCTTTTGTAAAGAAAAATATATTTAAATATTAATCGTTAATAAATAAAACCAAAATAAGCAGGGGTTCTTTGTATCGAATTCGGTTATCAAATTACAGCAAGAGTTATGAGGCCAGACAGATGGGCCAGCGACCAAAAACCAAAATAAAACGGTACATCAAAGAGCAACCAAAAACATGTTAATAAAATTATCTTATCAAAAAACTGGCCATGAGCAAAGAATAAATAACCATTTATATATTAAAGAATGTCTACATATGTTTAACCGCTAATTGTAGGTTTGAAAATTTTTATTTTTTAGTATATAGTCGATGAGGAATTAATTAAACATTTTTACACGGAACAAAGATTTAAGGAACCCGTTGTTATAGTAACGTACATAATAACTACAATTAATTAAGGTTTTTTAATTGAGATAAAAAAGTCAATGGCACGAGTGGGATTCGAACCCACGATCTGTACCACTGGAGCTATCGTGACCTCTATCCACTCCGACACCAACTTCACAGATCAACCACACCTTTTGAATTTTCCCTCCTTTTTTCAAACATTTCATCGACTTTTTATCTCAACTAAAAAACCTTAATTAATGGTAATACATTAATTGGTCAATCGGACCACGAAATTAGAGAATACATAATATCATTAAGGAATAAAAGGCAACACAAACGAACACAAGAGTTCAACACAAACAAAAGAAAGGAACATAAAAGGTATACAGTGGAACAAAAAGTGGAACACAAATGGAACAAAAATGATAAAAATCCCAGAGGTTCATCAAGCTCCTCCGCACAGTCCATCCTGGACATTATAGGTTTATCTTATTAATGCTTGATCGAGCATACGGTTACGACCTTCGGGCAGTGTTCTACGAGCCCAATGACCCTAAGGACCATAGAACAAAGAAAGAAAAGATCGAACGGTTCATACATCAACCGTGAATCCATATTTTGTTCAAAATTAGTCTCGATTTGCCTGGCTATATCATATGCGCAGCGTGATAGTTGAAAATTTTTAAAATAAGTCATATAAAAGATAATTTTACAGGCCATTATTTTCGTAAATTATTTCAGAACTATAGTGTATGTAAAAAATATTTATCTATTTATTTGGAGGGTGTAATAAGGAACATATTAGAAAACACAGGTACAGAAAGAAATAAGAAGGAACACAAAGGAAAAGACACATAAATACAGAAGAACAAAACTCGAACACAAAGAAGCACAAATGGAAAAAAGAACACGAATGGAACAAAAAAGAACACAAATGGGAAACGATTGAACAAAAAAAAAAACCACTCCACATATAAGTTTATCTGACTAATGGTTGGTGGACTGTAAAGTAACGACCGTATGGCAAAGTGCGAAGCAAATCTACGTTAAAATCCAAAGAACACAAAGTTTGATAGCAGAAAATGCCTGAATTTTGAATTAGGTAATATAAAATTGACTTTTATAGCTAGATGAGGACAATCTTTTCGTATATTATTTCATAACTGATAAATTTATTTATCTATAGTGTTTATATACTTATAGTTTATTGACTTATTTACCTATAGAGCTCATAAAAAATATATTTTATTTATCAAATTATTCATTGAAGAATGTGTGTATGTTACAATTAATTATGGTTTTTAGTTGAGATAAAAAAGTCAATGGCACGACTGGGATTCGAACCTTAATTAATTGTAATATATTAATTGGTCAAGCGGACCACGAAATTAGTGAATTTAATGATTAATCAACTAATTTTAGCTTTAAATGCTTACAGTGTTTATTGAATGAGAAATCAATTAAACATTATAGACAGGGACCAAATATTTAAGAAACTGTTCTTACGGTAACACGTATAAACTATAGGATATGATAAGGAACGTACTAGGACACATAGGAGCAGAAAGGGAACACAAGAAACACATATAGAACACAAGAAAGGGAAGCAAAAGGTAACACAAAGGAAAAGAAAGGAACACAAATGAAAAACAAAAGGAACACAGCAAAAAACCCGCCCCAAGTCCCGTTCAAGCTCCTCCACGCGGTCTATCCTAGACGTATAAGTTTATCTGATTAATGCTTGATGGAGTGCAAAGTGCGAAGCGACGATATAGAGACCAATCTGGCTGATGAGCGAGAATAGAGAACGAGAAGACCAGAATGTACATCAAACAGCCTATAACCATATTTTGATCGAAATTAGGCTTGGTCTGCCTGCTTTTATTGTTGCGAACTTCGGTAGTTGAAAATTATAAAAAAAAAGAAGTTTTTTAAACGCCATTTTTTTGAATATTATTTCAATACTGTTCTGACGACTGTTCATTTCATGTAAGTAAATAAATGAAATTTAAGACCACATGACTACTTTTGTATCGGCATATCGATTTAAGCCTTTAAGCTTGCATGTTTCAATGATTAATTGAACCTGAAGAAAATTTCTCGGCGGAAGGATTAAATCGAGTCGATTGTCGGTTTTTTCAAATCAGTGTTTATATTCAATAATTAATTGAGTTTTTTTAAACCACCCCTCGACAGGCAAAGGGCAAAGAGTTCTAGCTAATCGGAAGATTGGTCATTTTACGATATCAGCCTCGTCAACTGTGTCAATTTGTGCAAAAACGTTTATCATTTTTATGCATGCAATGATCAACCTTCAAGATTTTAATTTTAATAAGAAAATCAGTCAAATCCTTCATCGAGCAGTCGAGGAATATATCATCTTCATCAGGACTCTTGAAACTATAATTACTAATATAAAAAATTAATATTTATGTCCAAATTAAATTTTAATAATAAGTACATTCTGAAACAAGCACAAAAAAAAAATGATTACCACTTGAACAAATATTCTATCAAAGAAAGATATCAGAAAAAAAAATTGCAAAATGTCATTAGGAAAGTTTCAATAAAATCCAATAAACACTCAAACCGAAAACTTCAAAATTTAGTCATTCTTTCAAAATACTGGAGATTACGTCCAGAAGGAAACAATTCATTTTTTGACCTGTAATAAGGCTGAAAGATGGCGAAATATCTGAGCCAAAATGGTTTTGAACTGCGATATTTCAAAACGGACCCATTCGAAATTTATTTTGAACAAAGTGAATTAATTTATGTTTGAATAAACTGTTTAACAGCTTCCATATATAAAGAATTGGCATTCTAGTTCACTTTGACACAATGATGATGATCTTCGATCATAACCATATCGGAACGTATGACAATAAAATTTAACTAATTTAATTCTTTAATTTGTATAATGGAACAGTCTATGACTAAATTAAAACGAAAAGATGGCGTTTTTAATTTAATTACCTGACCTAATAAATCGTACAAATTTAGATGGGTGTTTGCTTTTAGCTTTTTATTTATGAAAATATAATTTGTGTCGAAATGAAGGTTTATTTTTACTTTTTTTAATTTTTATTATACTTCTCTTTTAGATTAATAAATCAGTAATTCACTAGTGAAATAATAAAACTATCTTTCATTTATATTTTATCTGGGGGAATGATTGCCGCTATAAATTTCATTATATTGAAGTAGATCATTTTATGTGTAGGAAGTTGTAAATGATTGCCTTTTACTCAAAATTGCAAAGAAATGTTAAATATGATTTTTACTTGTTTTTTAAGTTTTCAATAAAAATCCACAAATGGTTGTGAAAGTTGGGAAGTGCTTTGTTTATTATGTTTTTTATTATTTATTTGGTCCAACCAGTCGACATGTTTTTTCAGACTTACTTTAAGTACTTGAAGTTGATTAAAGTGGTATTTTGTGAGGGTGGAAGCGGGACTTACCAGAGGCTTCTGGGGGCGGTGCCGAGGAGTGGTCGGCTCTCGTCGGCGAGCGACATGGTCCGCCTTTCCCTGAAAGGCTTCCAGTCGCTGGACAAACTCATGCTGCTGGAATCGGACTGCAGTCGCGTTATGTTTCTACTGAGGACGTGCCGGTTATGTAACTCAGGCCCCCTCCAAGAGTCCCTCCGTATCGGCGATCAGGCCGGTTCACGATTTTTAAAGGATGGACCATGCCCTAGTAAACAAGAGATACCGGCCAAGGCTTCGCCTCCTGGATTTTTTGAACTGCCGCCATATTTTAAACAGGAAACAATTCAAAAGGACGCCGCAAAAAATGGTCACATCGACGTGGCAAACCCCAACATATTTTATACAAATAAAAATTAAGTTAAATTTTAATCATGCGATGTTTGCAAATAGAACAATTGAAATAATATGAAATATACAATTTAGGAATTCCATTTTAACACCTAAAAAAATACTACTATGACGATCCGTTATCAATCAGATCTGACCCACTTCCATTCAAATCATTCTTAACGTCTTATTAGTTATTTACTACAGTACAAATGTTGTACCAAACCTAACTTGAAACCAATTAATGATAACGAAACCTATTTTGCGCTAGATAGGCTTAATTTAAAAAGAAAGTTGCTCGAAAGTCCAGCCATTTCGTGGAGTTTTCAGTGTTAGTTATTAAATTCTAAAGAGAGTATTGTTCGGGTTGAGAGTGCCCACTAAAATGCCCACACGACACGCAAGAATGGCACAATTACACAGAAGACAAACACTTTGAGCTCTGAAGATGATCTCAATGCAGTTCGAAACGAGCACGATAAAGAAAATCTTTTTTTCTGAAACCTACATCACACAAGA
>CM077111.1:18697750-18717711 GCA_039619505.1 Cimex hemipterus | reverse complement strand
CAGGGCAGAAAAAAATAGTTTGAGCCCTGAAGATGATCTCAACAAAGTTCGAAACGTAGCACGATAAAGAAAATGTTTTTTTCTGAAACCTACACCACACCCGTCCGCATCTCAAGAGTTCTTAACAATTACATATAATTTATTAAATCCGTTATATTTAGTGGTATATCGATCAAATTACTTCTTTCAAGTAATTAATCTTTTTATGCGAGGTTTTGGTTGAAATGAATAATGGCAAAAAGGTGGGATAATTCTAAAGGTTGTGGGTGTCCGAGTCGATCTCGAAGTCACGATTATTCAAGTGGTAGAAGAGCAGCGTACGATGCCGAAGGTCGTGGGTTCGAATCCCGCTCGTCGCACTAGCTTTTCACTTCAACCAAAAACTTTACTTAAAAATATTAATTATAATTTATCTTTAACTTGATACGGATTTCATCACGTCCACACACAAAACCAAACATGCAATAAAATTTATTGCAAAACTACAAGATAATAACTATAATCAATTAAAATAACATAGAATCCATATATTTTTAGTGGTCTAATTGACCATATGAAGTGTTTCATTTAATTATTATATTTATGTAAGTTAAAGGTCGTGGGTTCGAATCCCGCTAGTGACACTAAATTTTCCATCTGAACCAAGACCTTACATAAAAAGAATAGTTAATTGAAATAATATGGATTATTTTTTAATTGTGCTAAATGAATACTACTTAAAATATTCGTGAACAGTGTAAGTAAGCTGGTTGAAAGTATATAATTTATTTAACTTCAAGTCAACAACAAATAACCGACAGTCCAATACTTTCTGTCCATCACCTGAATGATCGGAAAAGACAATCTTCACAAATGAATCGGCGTCAATAAGAAATATCACGCCCAATTAGCTATTCAAAAATATAATATTCTACAATCAAAAAGGACTATCTTGGGGTCGTACTTGTTATTACAAACATGTTTTTTTGTGCGTGGTTTCGGAAAAAAAATCATGCGTCAGATCAGAAACTATCAGATTACAATTTTTACGTTTTCCCACTTTCGGTTCGTTACATAATACACTATTTGAAAATAAACCCTAGTGGATTACGGTTCAGTCCATTTTTAATCGAATTTTCTTAACTCACAATTTAATGAGAATGTAGGAAACAAAATACATCCTAAACAACTATAATCACAAAAACAAGAAATCTTTTTGACAAAAAACAAATTCAACCTGGTCTTTTAAAATAATAAAAGTGGCATAAAACTATAACAAAACGTTGTTTTTGAAGCTAGTAGAAATATTTTTGAAAAATTCCTTCCCACTTTGGAGATAAACTTATATTTATTTTACTTTCTTGATTTTAAGATCTTGGTAATAATTCTACTAAAATAGTACTTACTAAAATAGACCAAAAGGGCGAGATTAGGATGAGAAAACTGGTCGTTAATTACCTAATTAAAAAAAGGAAAGTAAACTGAATAAAACAAAAATAAATTAATTATTCAGGTATCGTGAAATGCGGTCTGGTGTGATGTAGGTTTCAGAAAAACATTTTCTTTATCGTGCCAACGTTTCGATCTTTATTCAGATCATCTTCAGGGCTCCAAGTGTTTGCCTTCTGTGTACTTTGCCATTCTTGTGTGTCGTGTTGGGAGTGCCCAAATAAATAATTATATATATATATTTATTTATATATTTAATTTATTAATTATTTATTTATATATTATACTTATAAAGAATTTGATCTAGATCTTCCTCATCTTCATCTTCGCGCTTTTTTTGTTCTTCTTTCCTTTCTTTTCGTCCTTCTTGTTTGTTTTAACAATCTCAACTTGTTCTTCGTCTTCTGCGTTGATTGCATGAGGTTCCTCCTCCTCTTCATCATCATCAACAGCCAATGGAACAAAACTTCGTTTGGAGGTTGTAATGCGTAAATCATCACTATCACTATCAGACTTCTTTGCTTTTCTTTTTATGTTTGATTTACTTTTATTTTCCTCAACTGCTAACCCACCCTTTTCCCTTTGGTAAAGGCACCTTTACGTTCTTCGGTTATCTCTTCCCGTTTTCCCTTTTATCTGTTTCTTCTTCTTACTTTCATCATCTTCGCCTTCATCCCTACATTCACTTCTCTCTTCTGTGGTTTGAGGGGATGCTTCCACTTCGAACTCTGGGGAATTTTCAATAGTTGGTTCATTAGTTGGACCTTTTCTATACAAATTTATTTTAATAATTATTTATTTATATGATTAAATATATATTTGTTTGTTTTTTTCATTTTCCATATTTTTAAATTTTGTATTTAACGTCAAGTGTTATCATCTTATATTAGTTCTTTTGGTCTATTTTAGTATGTTCTAATTATTTCCGGTGTTTTTTTTTCATCTGTAGTTCATTCACCAAAACAGCGATGATAGGTCAAATTAATCAGTATACAGCCAGAACAGGATGATCAAAACAAAAGAAAACACCAAGCTACAAAATAAAAATTGTTTACTCTTGAAGGCTTCGTTTGCGGTATTATAGATTAAACCGCTGATAATGGCTAATCTTCTATTATATAAAACAGTTTATTGAAAAACATTGTAGCGAAAGAACTTCAGGGTCATTGCTTTAGAATTTTGAAGTAACTGAGTTTAGACAGTGGTCGGTTGCGTCAACTTTGGCCTGGCGTCTCTGGTTTGTTCTGGCACGTTTCGACCTCAAGCCGTCATCAGTGCTAGGTTTAGATTAATATACAAATAAGCAAAAATAACACACTCGTACCGATTCTCGCCGGGTTTGTATGTCTCGTATTTCGCTATCTTGGCAGGCCTATCTGAATTAACCCTGAATATGGCGAAATGCGTATTTGTATATTAATCAAAACCCACTACTGATGATGGCGTGAGGTCGAAACATGTCAGAACAAACCAGAGATGCCAGGTCAAAATTGTCGGAACCGACCAAATTGTCTAAATTCAAGTTTATCATCCCCCAGACCCCAAAAGGCATTTTTAATTTTAATTAATTCTTTCATTATGAATAAGTAATTGAAATTGTAAGACCGCTACTTGGAGAAAGATGATAGACCTGTAGTTTTGTCGTTTACATATTGCCAAATTCAGTGTCGGGGATCGATCTGGCTCATCACTGAAGATGGCGGGAAGTTACAGAAACCAACAAAGGTTCATCACCCCGAGGCCTTAGGATGAAATCTCACAAATCCTTGTTATAATTAAAATTTGTTTTATAGGTCGTTACATAGAGAAATTTTACGATTTTTCCAGAATGGTGTGTCGTACGATCAGCCAGATGGCATATTCAGTTTTATTTCTCTCACATTCTTTCGGTTTGTGGGCGATTTTCTGTCAGGAGCGAGCGTGGCGATTTCAGGCATCCTCGAGGTAAAATTATTCAGAATTTGTTGTTATTGTAGGTGATTGGCCGATCAGACGAAATATTCTTTTAAAATTATTTGTCGTTGTCCATTTTTTTATTACATTTTCTTTTGTTTATATGTCAGGAATATTAACTTACATTTCTTGGGAGCTTTAATAAATTTGTCAAACACATACATTTAAGTATAAATTATTATTTTTAACTTAATCGTCTTCCGGATCAGAAATTCGGTTAATAGGCAGGCATTTCGAACGGTGCGGTGTCATTGCCATCGGATCTGCGCATGCCCCCGTCAAACTGGAAGTTCTAGGCCGCGAGATAAAACGACTCAACCAGTCCCGATTGTGATCCCGTATCGCGGAGTCGTCGGTCGTTCCGATATGGCCTATGAAATCGAATCGGTGAATTTCCGCCCGTTCAGCGACCAACAGCCGGGCACGAGCGGGCTTCGCAAGAACGTCAAAGTCTTCCTACAGAAGCACTACACGGAAAGTTTCGTCCAGAGCATCCTGGACTATTTGAAAAAGGAAAATAACGGGCCGTACAGCATCGTCATAGGTGGCGATGGACGTTATTTCGTCAAGGAAGCCGTACAGCTCATTATTAATATTTCAGCTGCCAACAAGGTAAAGGGAAGGCAGATAAGAAACCCCTTAAAAGTACACTCCCTGATAGAACTCCTAAAGTTAAGAAATTGACTAAACGCGGAAATATCCTATCATTGATTTTTTTAAAATTCCAGGTTGATAAGATTTACGTGGGTCAAGGCGGCATACTGTCAACCCCTGCCGCTTCCCATCTCATAAGACTGTACAACGCGACTGGAGGGATACTGTTAACGGCCAGCCACAACCCCGGCGGCCCAGACAAGGACTTCGGCGTCAAGTTCAACCTGTCGAACGGAGGTGAGGATTTTTTAAAACCCGTGTTGTCAAATTACCCGAAAACCCCGCGCGGTTAAATCATGCGGTGTCACCTGTTGCGCGGGGAGTACACGTGGTCAGGTTGAACACCTTCGGACACCTTCGTCTATCGGCATAAATTCTTCAAAATTAAAACTAATCGATGAAATAATAATCTGCAAATGATCGGTTACCATCATAGAAAAACTGCCAACATGATAATTGAATTTCAATAATTGCATAACTTCAATGGCACTTAACAACAAGGCACTAAAAGAGACTAAACCTTTCACTATTGCTTGTACGACAAATTTCATTTAAATTTTTTTAACATAAATATACTAGGTTGAAAACTAAACACCCGTCTTTACAAAAAGTTTCAAAACTTTTGTCCCAAGTTTCTATAATATTGCTGGCAACTTTCCCATTAGAGGGTGTACTGACAAAAGCAGAGTTCCCTTAACAAACTGATGCAGACGAGTTTCAGGAGAGTCGAGAGTGCAAATAACTAAAACATATTTATAGATATCGACTTACTCAAGCGACAGGAGAAGAATGACAGTTGTCCATACTAATGTAGCACTTCTTTTTAACGCAAATAGTTTGAAAATTCAACGAAAAATGGAATAGTTTATTCTCAGATTATTGCCACAGCTGAATTTCTGAATCTACTTTTTTAAATATTTTGATTTTTTTTTACTCACTCCGAGTCTATTGTTAGTTTTGCCTGTCCTTTAAGGGAGTTTTTCAATGGCTGATAAATTTCCACTTTGCTTTTTTTATTTTCTTCTCCAAAAACTCCCAAATCTTTTATTTCGTTGTTCAACGTGTCAAAACCGGTGGAAAAGTTTCGAATCTGGAAGGCATTTCCCCGGTGCGAGGCGACTGCGCGGCTTTTCAGCACATTGATTGTCGTTGGGAATACGTTAGGTGGGGAAAATATATTTAAACACAAAAAAGAGCAAACTTGAAAGTGTGCCCTATGCGGCAGAAATAAGAAAATCACGGAGAATCACGTTGAAAAGTCTTACATACATTTTGGGAAATTTCTCGCTGTGGTCTGTAGAATGATGAAACTCTAAATTTGGTCGTTACCGATCATTTTGGTCTTTCTATACTGGTTGGTCTGTCAACCCATGTACACTGCTTGCGGTACGATGCCGTGCGAGTAGCTAAAATCGCGAGAAAAAGTTACCATTTGACAGCTTGCACCAAGATTTGGATCATTTGGACTAATTTTTTTTGACCTTTTCTCTATAAAATAGACGTTGAAAGATTAACGTCCCTATCGATCCGGTTCGCAAAATTAATTTCGCTTCAGTTTCAATACAAAATATGTAATCCAAACCATTAAGCTAAGCGATGAAAATAATTTTAAAGCCTTATCTCACTTTCTTTCTCTTACAATCCGTTTAGTAAAAACATTTTCTCCAGTCAGTTCCTTCAAACAAAATGATGTATAGGAGCGATTTTCGGTAAATTTATTTCTATGAATTTAAACGTAGGCGAAGTGCAGCGCAAACCACTCATTAATGTCATTTGGGGCAAGAAACCATACATGGATCCACAGTGCAGCGTTGGCTTGAAAAAATCCGTAATGGAGAGGTTATGACAGCTGCTGTTGACAACGGCCAGTTAAAGTTAGTTGAAGTTGACCCCACAAAAAACCTCGAGAAATGGCTGAAGAACATGGTGTTGACCAATCCATAGAACATTGAAAGCTATTGGTTAAAGAAAGTAACTCGCCAAGTGGGTTCCGCATGAGCTGAACGACCGCCAAATGTGGGATAGATTAAAAGGTCCCAGATCTGTTTAATGCTTTCCGTTCGCAAAAAAATGATCCATTTCTCAGTCCTTTAGTAACGTATGACGAAAAATGTAGATTATACGACAATAGCGTTCTAGACAGAGACATAAGAGTAAAAACCAGCGCACTTCCCAAAAGCCAAGCTTACATCTAAAAAATATTATGGCCACGGTCTGGTGGTCATCTACTCATTCATTAAACCTTCCTCAATCCGGGTGAATCCATCACTGCTGAAAAGTACTGAAATGAGATTAATGGGATGGACCGAAAACTGCAACATTTATGGCCAGAATTGATCAATCGGTAGGAGCCTTCACGACAACGCACGCCCACACCAGACAACAGACTCAGGCCTAAATCAGACATTTCCTTCTGCAATATAAGTAAAATCATGAGATGTCGAGACCTCTTTACAAATCGTGAGATTATCAGGTAAAAAGAAACCTCACAACATTTAGTAGAGTTCGCCTCATATTTGAAGAAGAGAACAAAATCGGTCCAGAAATCAACCCTTGCGAGACACCAGATCCAATATGAACCTCATTCGACGAGATAACCTTCAGAGCTGACGAGAAAGGATCTTTCTATGAGAGAGGAGAGAAACCAACTCAAAAGTGTAAATGTTAAACACAACTCCCAAATCTATAATCGTAACTACTTCTTTAAGAAGGTGTGCCTCCAATGGAATAAGACAAAGGATACAGGCTAGAAAAAGGAATCTCTTAGAAGAGAAAAAAATATCATCAATCTTGACCTATGCCGTGACCAGAATTTAATAGAGTTGGCCACATCGTTGAAGAATATATTGAACAAAATCGGTCCTTGGGAAACACCAGATCCAAATTGAACCTCATTCGTCGAGAAACCATCAAAGCTGATACAAAAGGAAAGAAACCGCAAAAGCGGCTGACAAACACTGACCATACCCAATTTTGTGAACCATGAAAAAGTAATCAATTGTTTAAGACTGTTTTTCAACTTTCAAATTTTACACAGTGGATATTTTTTCTCTCCTTCCCTAACCATCCCTAAAGGTTTAGGGAAAACCTTTAAAAGTAAACCACCTTGGAACTTTGGAAGAATTTCCATAATTTTGGGTTCTTTTTTATTTGATACATTTTTTTTTGCAATTTAATGACTTTTTAATTTATAAAACTATAACACGCAAATCTTTTTGAAAAGGAATAATTGAAATCTAAAAACTATATAGGAAGATATGCGTAAGACAAATTTAGAATATGGTAGGATTGTGACATGTTGTTTTGTATAAAAGAAAAGTGCATTTAATTAATGCTAATTTTTTAACTTAGGTCAATAGTTAGGTTTGTATTAAGCACTTCAAAGTACAGGAAGTGGTACCTCTACCGGTAAAACGTTTTCTTTGGTTTCCTTCAATAGAATCGAACTATAATCAAAGGGTAGACTTCACTTATGAAAAAATTTAATTTTTTAACAGGAATTTCAATTACTGAAGCCTTCAGAGCCGTCGATAATGCGTGGAAAGGGTCACGCTCTGCGTCCGATAATCCTCCAATATCGCTCGGCTTTGTGTATTTCTTGGACAGCCCTGTTTTATATCGATCGAGATTTTCATGGACAAAACGAATTCAATGAATTTCCGGATAGGCGGACGACCAGCGGCCTTCCTTGCCCTCCGCGTAACGATAAAATACAGGAAATCCACATTACCGGGAGCCTCCCTAGTCGGTTTGTCGTTCTATTAATAAGAGAACTCTTATCGTTATCTAAGAACTATTTTTTAAAATATTTTTTACGCACAGTTTAGTCAGATAAAATTATCTCTCTAAAATTTGTTGACACGTTCTTATATTAAATATATTTTAATTTCTCATTTCATGCATTTGGAATGTCGAAGAAAAAACTTTTGATAATTCCTTTAAGATTGCCCATTCTAGAGCTTCAGCTATTTGTCATTTCACTTCATGGCTGTCACGAATTATCCTCGGTTGAAAGCTAGAGGCAAAAAGGCGCGTTTGAAAATTTACCATCATGATTAACCAAACCATAGATGATCAGGTGTCATCCATTTTAGAACACTTCCCTATGAATATTCTTTCTAATTTTTTTTAAAAATATTACAACTATAATTAGATTAGTATATAGGACGTCTTTACAACCAGTGCACTGCGATTTGTACTGGTCTATCGTAGATCACCATTTTTTTCATGTACAGCTCCTCGGTATGCTTCTTTATTACCAGACCCTGTGGGTGTCCTTCAGGCCCTGGCTTTTCCTCTCCCAGGATTATTAGATATCTCGGCCGTCATAGGCCTTCGCACCAACTGAGGACGTGTTCTGCTGTTTCTTCTTCTTGTTCTTGGCAATATCTGCACAGGCTTGTTTCTGCCACTCCGAGTCTATACATATGCCTCCGGAGTCTGAACACGTTTTAGTTAACGAGTAATAGTGTACGGAAATAAACAATAAAATGAAAGAATGCTCAACAAAATTATAAAGAAGCTACCCACTAGCATTTACTTAAATTCTGCACTTAGTTTGTACAGCTGTCTTCTCTGAACAATAGAACTCTGACAACAGACAATTGTCTCTAACTTTGTTTAAGGTTTAAAGGGATTCCGCGATTTGAGAACTGCTGGATGAGTTGAGTGTCATATACAAAGAGAATATTTAGGTTTAGATTTTGGGCTGTTTAAATTCACTGAATATTGCAATGTTTACCTGAGCCCTACAGTTCCAGTATATAAGTCCAAATAGGCTTTAGTATAGTTGTTTGTTTGCCAGTGGCATGACCTTTGTCGATTAGCTTAGGATTAGGCACCTGGTTACCTTTACCATTATTGAATTTTACTTTACAAGGGTGGAGATTGTTCATAGAACTTGTTAGAGAAGAAAAAATGGGGCCATTGGTGCTTTAGGTGTCTTCGAGGGGTTATCATGATAGGTTAAGGGTGAAAGGTGTTGGACAGTCTGTGAGGATGGTGAGGCTGGATTGGGCAATGGTTGAAAATATTTTGGTCTAGCATTGGATTCTCTTTGAAGCCGAAATCCTTGATTGAACTCAAAACAATTAAACCCCTGCTTCATCTTTATATAGTGGTAATGTACACATAATCTGTATATTTTGTTCTGAGAGTTTGGTCTCATGTGCAGTCATCTTTGGATAAATAATAGTTCAAGAGATAATTAGATACAAAATTCACGGTTCATCTCCTGGAATGCTTTGGTTCATCAATGTCCGTAAGACCTGCCCAGTTCTATTTTCATTCATATTTGTTTTAATTGAATGTCTTGACTTGAAACCTGCACTCGATATTCCTACACCTAATATATATTAACCTAACTGAAGGTTGAAGGGGTACATGGCATTCCATCATCGGCCAATTAAGTACATTCACTCTCAACAAATGCTAAGGACAAAACTTTCACTACATACAATAAAACAATCCTGTTTCCTCCAAAAATCAGAACTTCCTGCCATACTCAAGCATGATTCTTGTATCAGGTGGTATTTTTATCTGCTCTATGTGAAACCAAGGAGTTGCACCTTTCAACTAGGTGCTGACACATATATGTCCTTTGACCCACAAGAAAATGTCAGCCAATCTCTCATGGCCTATTCTTATTTGGACAAGAATGATCCCTCTGACAGCCACTTATCGACAGTGCTCATGAAGATTTTATTTTTTGCTTTTTAAGCTCATCATCAATATTTAGGTTTACTGCCTCTACTTTTAGGCCTTTTCTATGAATCCATTCTTCCATATTCCAAGATATTGATTTCATCATTTGTTCTAGGTCCGGCCACTAGCAATGTCACAAATGAAATTTTTGAAATTTCCAAGAAGCTCACTCAGTACCGTGTCCTCAAGGATTTCAGCTGCTCAGTCGATGAGATTTCAACATTTAAAATCCAGGTAAATTGCACAGTAATGTGTTTCTTCATGGGTAACATCTTCCTGGAAAGGCTGAGATCGAATGGAGTTTATTGTAGGTGGATGGCCATGTGACAGTCGTCGAGGTGATAGATCCAGTAGACGCCTATGTAGAATTGATGAAGGATATTTTTAATTTTGAGCAGATCAGATCATTAGCGGAAAAGCCTGACTTCGATATCATCGTAGATTCCATGTCAGGGGGTAATTTTGCGTTTGATGGAAATTTAAATTATGCAAGGCAGCTTATAGTTTTTGTTTGTTTTTTCAGTCACCGGTCCTTATGCCAAAAGGATCTTTGTAGAAGAGCTAAAGTTCAAGAAAGACTGCATCGTCTGCGGAATTCCTTTGACCGACTTTGGGGGAGGCCATCCTGACCCCAACTTAACCTATGCCGATCGGCTTGTCCGCCTGATGACAGAGGGAGAGTATGAGTTTGGTGTTGCCTTCGATGGCGATGGTGTAAGTATTAAATATATCGTCTTGGAATTGTGTTTTTTAATGAAAGGCTTGCAGGACAGAAACATGATCTTGGGTAGAAAAGGTTTCTTTGTCGGACCGAGCGACTCCCTTGCAGTCATTGCTTCGAAGATCAACTGCATTAAATATTTTAAGGCAAACAGGGTAACGGGATTCGCTAGGAGTATGCCCACCACCCCTGCAGTCGACAGGTATGTTCAAGAAAAAAACACATCAAAGTCGTTAAAAACTACAAAAAAATTGAATTGGATTTTGGATTTAAATAGGGTCAAATCTGCATATACCAATAAAAACGTGTTGAGTTGAGCCTACTCTCTTCTCATAGTCCACTGGAAATTCCAGCTTTTGCTATTTACATTAAATTGCTGGGAAGCTCGAGAATAACACCCCCCCCCCCCCAGTTGTTGACAATCCAGAAGCATCCAGGCCACTGGATTCAAACCTGGCTCCTTTACTTTACTGCAATGAGCACTGTGCCAAAACTTAAATCGTTATGGCCACTAATGCCCACTATCATCACTCTATAGCACTGACTTAATTGACGCACTTGATATTCCAACATCCACCCTCTCATGACACATTCATGCTAATAAATACATTCACTCTCAGCACAAACTAGTATCACAGCTAATTTTTTGAACACCATATAACAAACCCCTTTCCTCCAAGAATAGGAACAGAGGACTCAAATACTTGCTGCTGTGCTCAAGCCTAAAATTGAATTGGATTGAAAAAAAAAAAAAAAAAAATTGAAACTATTATTATTATTTATTTTTAAATGAGGGTGATTCAACTATGAGGTATGAACCCTCGGGTATCAGTGTGTTTGAAAAAGAGCTCATCATGGGTCACTGAAATTGAACCCAACTCCTTTACAGGATAACTGGGCCTACACCTAAACCGTTGTGGCCACAGACTCCTTACCTATTGAAATATTAAAATTATTGAAGGCATGTTTTAACAAAGACTTTTTTTTTTAGGGTTGGTGAGTTAAAAGGGATCCCGATTTTTGAGACTCCGACCGGTTGGAAGTACTTTGGCAACCTCATGGATGCTGACAGGGTTTGCCTCTGTGGTGAGGAAAGTTTCGGGTAAGAACGATCGTAAGACTGAGCCTAGTCTCGTTTTCTACTGGCCAATTTTCAGAACTGGTTCAAATCACATAAGGGAAAAAGATGGAATTTGGGCTGCTCTTGCCTGGCTCAGCATAATCGCAACGCTCGACAAGGGCATCCCTGAAATCATGACAGAACATTGGGAAAAATTCGGCCGCTATTACACCACAAGGTGAATATTTCATGCTTAGTAACTTGTTAACATCACAGCAAAAAATTGTATTAAAAAAATTATTTACTTAGGTACGATTACGAGAATGTATCGAGCGAATCGGCAAAAAACATGATGGAGCATATTGAAAGGACGATAACTGCAGCATCCTACCCAGGGACTTCTTTTGGCAGTGCGGCAAAGTATGTGGTCAAATTCGGCGATAGTTTCTGCTACACTGATCCAATCGATGGATCCGTTGCCAAGAACCAGGTAAACCATCTTTGTAATCAGTTCGTCAATAATTTTAAATTATTGTTTCTTAATCTGAATTAAATGTAAAAAAAAAAATAGTAGACAGGTTGGCAGAATTTTTGAAATTTGTACGTCAATATGTAATTTGATCCTTCAAATTAATTATACACGGTTTTTGAAATGAAAAATTTGTGTCACAGGCAGGATTCGAACCTAAGAACTTTGGATCAATACTCAATCAACACTTGACTTACTGTGAGCTTGATCGCCCATGCGACAAACTCCTCCTTCTGATTTCCCATTTTATTTCGTTGGATGCTTACTATTCCTATTGAACACAACAAGGTAACGGTATCCTGGGTGCCAGGGCACAGGGGAATTTTGGGTAACAAAGAAGCAGACAGACTGGCCAGAGATTCGCAAGACCATACATAGGCCCCGAGCCTATCCTTGGGATATCCAAAACAAACGTAGAATCCTCCATGGATCCAAATAAAACAAAGAGAAAAATGGATAAACTCTAGCAGTGCTAGACACAGTAAACTTATGATAAAACAACCCTCATCAAAACTGGCAAAAACACTGTTACAATTGGAGAGAGCAAATCTCAGAGTGGTAGGACTGCTAACCGGCCACTGGCATCTGAGAAAACATCTGCACAACATGGGTATATACAATGATGATCCCATTTGCAGAGTATGTAATGAGGAGGAGGAAACAGCCACTCATATCATCTTCGAATGCGAAGCAACAACTCAATGGAGGTTCAATCTAACGCATAAAAACGACTCAGAAAACCACATTGAAGCAATAACAGTCAATGACTTGATACTTCTAAGAAAAGGGATCGAGTCTATTGACTAAACCAAGGAACTGGGAAGGTACGATAAGCCAGAAGGCTGCAGTGCCTGGGGGCACACAAACCCCACTTCTTAGTATCTTTTCCACCATACCATACCATTACTATTCCTATTGGTACCTTGGGTTTTGTCTGACAGGCGCGCTTCTCCATTTCGTCATCTTCAGTGTGTCTGAGTGACTCTTTTAAATCAAGTCTCTTTTATTAAACACCCCTACAACCTTATAAAACAGACTTTAACAGAATCACAGAGATAAAATGAAATCGGCCAAATGCCGAAACATATCTGATAGAAAAACCCAGCAAGAATAGTTAGACGACGATATGAGGAAATATCATGATTCATGTTGTCACAATTTTATTTCTTTAAAAGCTCTAGCAAGTTTAAAATTTGGTGTTTTTTTTTTCAACCTTATATCTACTAGCTCTCAATTGAACATTGACTTTTAAAGTGGTATTAGGCTAACCAGAGATAATGTTTGATTTATGTGTAGATTTATTAATGAATTAGCCTAAAATCAGTCTTGTGAATTTTCTCAGATCACTTTGGCTGTTTAGTTTTAAATTTAGAGTCAAGCTAATCAGTCAAGCCATTACTTAAAAATAAATTTACTGACTTAGTAGTTAGTGGGCCATATTAAATGAAAGTAAAATAATAAATAAACTTTTATTGCAGGGTCTTCGGGTTGTTATGGAAGATGGATCGAGGATAATCTACCGGCTGAGTGGGACCGGCAGTACTGGGGCCACTGTCCGGATCTACGTCGAGGCGTACGAGAAGGAAAAGTTCAGCGAGGAGAATCATATCGTCTTGCGCGATCTCTGCGATTATGCCGTTGAGTTCGCGAGGATGAAGCATTTTACGGACAGAGACGCACCGACAGTCATAACGTAATCGGCCTAACTAACCGCCGCGTTCTCAATGTTGCACTTCTTGGGCGCTCGTACGGAGCGTATTCGGGAATTGAAATAGTCAACCGTGAGTATTAAATGTATCTGCGCGATATGTCTAATTTGAAATTTAAATTTATAATGGGTCAATTATCATTGTCCATTACAAATTTAAACTTCAGGTATGATTTTTATAAATTTTCGGCATGACCTTCGCGGAAAAGATCTGCAAGTTGAGAACACCCAGGGTTATACAAATAGGAAAATTATTTAACATATCTTTAATACAAAAAAAAGAAGCCAAATCCTTAATAGTCATAATCTAAAATAAAATATTAATTTTTTTTACTACTTTTATGAAATTTTCTTAATAATTATCACTATTGTTATTAAATTGTTCTTATCAAATCAGTTGATTTTAAGATTATTTTTTCTCTTGTAAAACTACAAATTGTATCTTTAAATTAATATTGTTATAAATCGTCATTGGTAATATATAAATTTAGACGACAAGGCGGAAAATGTAAAGATACAAAATCTATGTAAACCCGCCTCCGTTACGATGCTTGAGGCTCCCTTAGCTTTAATTTTAGCGTTTGGAAAACTAGAAAACAAATTTGTAAGGGGAATTAGACATTTGAACTTGTGTATATAATGTCGATTAAAAAAAAAAAAGTTTTTGTAATTTTTTATAATTTTTTAACAAAATGAGAAAACTGTAAAAAAAGCAAAAAAAAATAATTGTGTCCCAAGTCAATTCACTAGATTTCACCGGGCTAGTGTGTGAATGGGTCTTCTCTTGTCAAAACCCGAATAGTTTTGTGTTTGTTCAATTAATGAGTCGGTTTCTTTAACAACGTTTGAGTTCGGAAATGAGATTTCGTCCAACCTAAACTGTGAATGTAGGAGTGTCGACAAATTGCACACCTTCCATACTAAACAACCCTACTATATCACAAGAAAAATTTGAATATTTCTTTTTAAACATTATTTTTTTAATTTTATAATCCCATTGTATAAATATTTCTATGTGAGGCATGTTTCGTTTAGATTTTTGTTGTTGTTGTAAGCGTTTCCTCCCTCTTTGTTAATTGTTAAATGAGGAGTTTCATTAATTTTTGAAATATATTCAACACTCGTGAGGGATCAAAGTGAAAAATTTATTTTTATGACATATAATTTTAATTGAGTTTATTTTTAGTGATGTAGAAAAGTCTTCAAGGTGGTATCTGATTACCCTTGCTTGACTATTTAAAAAAATGAATTTAAACAAGTGAAATTGAATAAAACAATTAATTTAAAAGAGGCAAATTGTATAGGAAATTGTGTGTTAAGGTGGAAGGACTCCCGATCCGAAGGAAGGGACTTTTTCCCCTTGATCACGGGGTTTAGCGTAAGTAGAGGGTGTAGTTATATTTATATATATTGGGACTGCGAGGGCCTTTTCTAGGCCTAAGACCAGCACTGACTGCCAGATACGAGTTGTGAAGCGTTCAAGTGATGAATCCGACTCTCGATAGATTATAATTTTTCTAATGAGAATTAACAAATCCGTCATGGCGATCACCCGTGCGGAATCGATTGTATTGTTAGACTTAGATCATTGTTTTTTCTTCTATCTGTCTCTTGTTGAGTGTGTTAGTGGATTTTTGAGATTGGATTTCTCCGCTTACCCCATCGCAATTCGAAAGCTTATTGTAATCCATTGTAGCCTGTATTTTTGATTGGGCTAGTCCCATTTAGATGTGCCCTTACAATATTAACGCGCATGTAGATTTAGACTGCAATAAAATTCCTTCTGTCGAGTGAAAGACGTTTTAATTCTTACCTTATATATCACAGCTTTTCAGGTGACCGATCTCCTGTGAAACTACGCCCGGCGGAGAGTCGGTTTATCGTTCGACTGTTCTTGTCCGACGGTTGATTTCAAACTGAAAGCAGTTTTTCTTATTCCCCTCAGGATACCCTTCAGAAAGTGGTAGAAAAAATCACATCAAACAATCTTCGAGGGCTGATAAGAAATTAAAGGATCTAGAAATTGAGTGGGCCACATTGTGGTGAATGCTAATCAATATTACTAATTAATATTTTCTAATAACTGATAATTTTAGATTAATTATTTAGTTAAAAAATGATTCACTGCTCATTGGCATTGCTTGATTACTTCTCAAATACTGATATTTTAAATTAAGGTTTGAATGTTGAGTTAAATTTTCGATATTATTTTTTTCTTTCTTAGATCAACAAATTTAAAGCTAACAATTTTTTAAAATCATATTTTGTCAGAAGCATAAAATGGATAAGGACAAATTTCACTATCAAAAATGATCTAAATATTATGTAATCCCTTAAACTGGGAGTCGGGGCTTTAATCAAACCATATGGTTCATTAATAATATTTTATAATAAATACTTTCAAAAATAAGTAATATTGAAAGATGCACTCCCAACACGACATGCAAGAATGGCACAAGTGCATAGAAGACAAACACTATGAGCTCTGAAGATGAGCTCAATAAAGATCGAAACGTTGGCACGATAAAGCAAATATTTTTCTGAAACCTACATCACACCAGACCATATCTCATGATATCTGAATAAATATTGCAAGATTTTGCATATTCAAAAATTCTTTAAGAACAGGATTTGGTATTTGTAAAGAGAAACTTCGTATAGTATTTAAAATAGTCATTTTCTGATAATTTTGGTTGGACAGACACACTGAAGATGTAGAAGGGCTGAAATCTTATAGACCATCCTAACGAGAATAAATAAAATGACTGATAATGACCAAATTTACCCCACAGACTTGCCAAACTAAATTTATCGGTGAGTGTTTTGCGTCTAGAAAGTATTTATTAGTGTGAGAGTTGAGTATGTTTGGTTGGTGGTGGAAGATTGAGTACCCACAGGCCCAGCAAACTAGGTTAGGTTTAGGTTAGATGTTTTAGAGTGAGAGAGAGGAGACCTGGGTGTAACAGTATCTCAATGTCTCACCAATTTTTAGCTGTACATGTGGTATGAAATGGTGTAATCGGCATGACTGTATTTATTAGTGTGAAAGAGGTTGGGCCTTCAGCAGAATATTGAGTGCCCTGAAACCCACCAAACTAAGATTAACTTAAGTTTAAATTGGTTGTAGATCTTTTTATCACTTGTGAAGGGGTAGCAATCAAGTCCCAGACGTTCTAACATAAAATTTAAAAAAAACACACAAAAAAAAAAAAACACAAGGTGCTAGCATTAGTCCTGATAGCTAGCCAGCTGAGAGAAAAATCTCACAATCTAAAATAGTATTTATAGTCTCACAAATAATAATACTGGAAAGTTCCTAACTGTTTAATAATGAAATATAGTTTGTACTAAAAATAGTTCACATGACATTTGAGGGGCCTGGCCCACATACTATGCAACTCCCTGCTTTCCCGTGGCACTGTTAAAGATAGTGGCAGGTGACTCTTTGACTTAGGAGTCGGTGACCTGTTGATCCATCACCTGTTACTCATAGATGACCTTGAATCCACGAATAATGTTTGACCCCTTCCCTTAATTGAATTCATAATGTGGAGAAGGGTTTGTCAGTGGATAAACCAATCAGAAGTAAGCTGCAACCTGAACAGGTGAACCTTACAGTTCTAGTTTTCCGCAAGGATATGTCTTTCCAGATGGGTTCTTCCTCTTATATACACCCAAAGTATCAGTTCCCTTTATGAAGTACTGCCTTTAGGTCTATGTCACTATTGCTGGTAATTTTGGTACCAAGGTCAATTACTATTCTGAATTGTCTGGATATTTTTAGTATTGTATTCAATTTTTTGTGTGTCTGCCTTATGCTGTGATTATGTCTTATATGAGTTCCTTCCAATTAGCCTTCTGTCCAATTTATTCTCTAGATGCTTTACTGACCCTTGGGGGAGTCAATAGCTTTATTGCAGAGTGCTAATGAGGAAAGACTGGCGACTTTTATGAGTTCAGTTCACCGTATTGCAATTCAATTGTTGTGAGCAAACATCAAGCTTTATACGTGACTCCTCTCCTTCAGTGCCTTGAGACATTGCCTGTCTATCCGTACATCGTTCATTGCCTTGAGTAAAGCCATAAAAACATCATACAAAGTATCATACAAAAAGGGGCTGTTTATGCTCCTTTTATTATCTGCTTTGTTGGAGATGTAGCACCACACCATGATACAGCTAAGGATCTGTATATTAGTATCATATTTTACCTGTAGTCCACAACATACTCATTTTTCTTGAGATGAGCCTCATATTTGATCCTTTACACTATGAAGCTGTTGAGGACATGTTTATTCCTGAACCCAAATTGCTCTTCTGACAACAATTGGTCAAGACAGTATTTCACCAGGGATGAGGTAAATTTTTCCAAGTAGAGGACTGACTGGTTTTGCTGGGGAAAGGTTGTTTTTGTTTTTACTTTTTTTCAATAATTATTTTTACTCTTGGATAGTTGGTGGTTTGGTGCCTAATTCCATTTTTTAAAGGAAATTTAATGAGAGATCATTTTGTCCATCCTCAGTTTGGTTTTTCAGGTGGGTTTTGGCATCTCCAGTGGTGGGTTGAGCATCTGCTTCGGAGAAACAGGGCATAAACTTGCTGCCTAGCCCCTACTCTCCTTCTATTCCTGGCCAGTCACTAAAGATGGCTGACAGACTAATTTTGTCCTATTCATTGAAGTCTCCAAAATTGAAAAATGGGTATGTTCACTGTATAAAACAATATTTACTGTCAGTTATTTTGTTCAGGTCTGCAAGGTCGGTTGTGTAAGATCACCTGGTCAGTCTTTTCTCCTTTGGTCAGTTGGATTTCACCGTCTGCAGTGATTGTTTAGGCATGTTTCTCAAGCACAGGTAGAACTGACCAACTGACCTTACCGAATAGACTTTTTGAATCATGGAGATATTTTTTAGGTATAACGGTTTGAAGACACTCCAACTATTGCCCCGTTCTTCCCGTTTTTTAACTGGACCAGTTATATCATTTTGATTATAACTAAGAGGCAGTTAAAAGGTGTTAAATTTTATGAGCCGACTTACTAAATCGGTCTCCAACTCATTTATGAGAAGGGGTTTTTTCTCTCCTCTCGGGGTTTTATTAGCCCGGCCAAAGGGGGAGTTTAAAATAAAGTAAAAAAAGATTAAGACAAAGGCTGCAATAGCCGTTGGTTAATGGGCGTAATGCATGGGCTCGAGTTGCTTTTATAATGTAATTACCATAATTTTTTTCTCTCTTCCTTCCCCTCATCGGTCGTTGACTCGGTCTTGTCAAATTGTTGAAGACGCAACGCTTAAGTAATTTCAACTGGAAATAACTGGGCCCATTATCAGTATTATCTGGAGCTTCTTCGCCTAGGCATTTCAAATCTTTTCGACGGAGGTGCTCTTTTTTGTCTAACTGTAAACTCACTAAGCCGGAAAATATCCGGAGGCCCGGTTAATAATAAAAGACGTCAGCTTTGGTTTTTAGACTCGAACGATCTTTGACGTTTGACAACGGGGTAATTGAAAATTAATCAGAACGATGAAGAGAAGCATAAGAAAAATAAATTGACAAGAACTTGCAATATTAACCTTTAAATTCATTTTAACCCAATTATCACACAACATTTATTGATAATTAAACGAAGAGATAATGTCGAAACTTTCAGGTATCATTCATTCTTCATAAATAGACCGTTTCCTTCCCCCCGGTGGATATCGAGTTCCCTGAGGTGAGTGTGTGATAAGAGGACGAATAGGTTGGTGGGTCAAGGATTTAGATCAAACTTATTTAGGTGATTTTACACTCCAAAATATAGGACACGTGATGTCACAAGTGTGGTAGGTCATGGTTTCGTAAAAAAAAATTATTTTTTTTTGCAAGTTGCAATTTTCAATTTTTTAATATTTTCGCCTTTCTACCTGCCCAAATCAACTATGTAAACATCATTTTACAAATTTTTTTTTAATGTAGAGTACATTAATATAACGAAAAATGTCTAAAAACGAACTATTTTTCAAGTATATTAGATTATAAATTTTCAAAGCGTGAAATTTCGTTTTGCCACCTCCACAGATCCCTAAATAAAAATTGTTGTTAGAACTAAGATTTATTGATTGTTTTACCTCTGAAATTTTTATGAATTTGAAAAGTCGTCATCGGAATATCTGTGAAAGAACGAGAGAAAGAGGAAGAGGAAGAGTAAGAGGGAGAGGGATAGGGAG
>CM077111.1:18640319-18697350 GCA_039619505.1 Cimex hemipterus | reverse complement strand
GGGAGAGAGAGAGGGAGGGAGAGAGGGAGAGAGAGAAAATCATGAAAAACAGAAAATATCAACTTTCAAAAAATTGTTTCAGGGAAACTAGATCCTATTCACAAGAAATGGTGTAAGTGCGACCTATATTTTGGCGCGTAGAATCACCCAAAAATGTTTGTTTCAAATTCGTGACACATCAACCTGGTGGTCTCGTTTTGACTACGACCTACTGAGTAAAAATAATTTATTAGCGTGAATGGAGTGTCCAATCCTGAGAAATATTCAGTACTCTGGGGAGTGAAAGTGAACAGAGTGCTGCTATGCTTGTGGTTATGATCGTACATTTATATCTGTTCTACAGTTGACAAACTGAGGTACAAATAGTATTAGGATACGCATAAAAGCAGAGAGTCAGCAATCCGATAGAGACGCTCAAATGGCTGCGGTTTAAAACAATGTACGCGAAAGACCAGAAAAAGAAAGAAAACCCGCGATGACCAGACAGATGTTTGTCTGTCATACACCTCCTTGGAAAATAAAAAATAATCTCTGCCTAAATACAACTAATTCAAGGAAAAACGATAAAATGGGCAAACCAGAACCATGGCCAAACATGGCACCGGTGTGTTTTTGCCATCGATGTTTTACATTATAATCACTACAGATGTCAAAACAACTATGTTTTTGGGTTCGATACCCTTCCCAAATATATATATGACTGCTTTTAGTACTACTAACCGATGAGGTCCTCTTCAATGATGTATTCCTTCACCGGCTCCTCATGGACTTACTTCAATGAAATTCGTTTTCATTCACAGCCGGGATGAGACGCCCCAGGGCGAAATACAAAGTCCAGAAGTGACAAAGAGCGCTTACGTCTTCGCCGACTAACAATGCATCCTAATTTTAATTTGTCCGAGAGATCCCGACCCTCATTAAAGTTAGTTTTGTAATACCTTTACATAAGAGTGGAAATCGATGTAACGTTACAAATTATAGACGAAATGTCTGCAACTAGTAATAGCAAAAGTATTTAAATTTCTAATTTAGGGATGGTCAGGTTAAAAAACCTAGTTGAAAACTGTCGGTTTACTAAACCTTTACATAATGAACAACATGGTTTCCACCCTTCTCGTCCAACAACAATCTTCTTTTTCAAAAACAACTAAAACCCAAGCAACAGATTGACGCAATATATTTACATTTTGCCAAGGCATTTGATAAAGTTGATTATTGTATTCTTATTAGAAAATTAATCATTCTTGCATACTTTTTCAAATGGTTTAGTTCCTGTTTTGCAAGATAGAAATCAATATGTGAAATTTAATATAGTAACTTCTAAAAGAACAGTAATCTCATCTGTGTACCTCAGGGATCGTTACTCGGCCCATTATTTTTTGAAGTATTTATTCAGGATATTTCAAAGTATCATTAGGGTCAGAAGATTATTTTATCAGGGCCCATTTCATGGCAAAATCTTGTGGGTCCTCGCCACTAATTTATTCACTGGTAAAGGACCCCTTACTTTGGTGACATTCTAGTGCATGGAGACACTATTGGTGACTAGTTAGTAGTCGTACCGGATATTTAAACAGTCACACGTTCTCTACGGGGGTTAGTAAGAAAAATAATTCTTCTAAGATTTTATTTTATTATTACTAGTACCGTTCGACTCTTCAATACGTGACTATTACGATGTATACCAGTCGTTTTAGCATTGCAGAGTTTTTGCACATTCTGATAACGACAGCACAGCCAACTCTTAAGCCTGACAGTCGCATTACTTTTATTAACTTAGTCTCAGTTAGATAAATTGTCTCTTGCAATCGTTTTTGGAGTTGACCATTTTTTCGACTACCTTTATGGTCGCCATTTTAGATTTATTATTTTTCTAAAGAGACACGAGTTTTTCATAAAAAATTACATCAGCTAGACTTTCGTGTTGCAACTTATCTCTCTGATTTTCCTTATTCGATCGATTGATTTAAGAAAGGGTCTACAAATCGTGTCGAGTGCCCAATTTGTTGCAAGATAAACAAAACTAATATGACACTCATTGAGGAAGTAAATGAACTCTTTGACTACAATCATACCTGATGTATTTAATTTGAAATCGACTTAAGATAAAGAAATTTCGATAAATAAAACAGGAAATTTTTTCAGAACATTTTGGTTCAATACCAGCAAGGGTACGAGTTAAAATGATCATTAACAACTAAATTACGGGCTTGTATCCTGCAGGAAAGGCAAAGGAAAGGACCCAAGAAGTTCTTGGGTGTCAAGAGCAGGATTGTTCGATGGCTCTAAGAGAATCTGTGTAACGAAGGATCACGGTTGAGAATAGAACATACGCGTTTGTTATCATTTTCAGTGTATAGCCACGGTTATAAGGAGGGTGATGTAAAAGGCAATAAGACGCCCCACTGAAGAGAAGTAAGTTTACTTTCGGGTCGCATCGCCTGCGAGACGTTCAGGTTCTTTTCGTCCTGATCAAGCGTGTGACCTTATCAGACGTTTTTCTAACAAGGTGGGAGGCGTTGCAATTTTGATTACGAGAGAATGGTGTTCTTGTAAGTTGTAAAACCTCCCAATCCTTAAGAACCAGGACGAATTCTTCTCCACTTGCCCCTTCCGACGGGATGATCAGTGAGGATGACCAACACCACAAGGACAGAAATGATTTGAAATGACAGAAACGATAGAATCGGCTTCCATCACTCCAGAAAGGAAGGGCTCATCCAACTAAGAACTTTCGTATACAGGCCGACACTGGTTTTCTTTTTATGTGAAATCGAACCCCCTAGGGGAGCCAGCCGTTGGGTAAAAGTTTCTGATAAACAGCACCATCTGCAAGGCAGCATCCAAAATCCCCTCTAGGAAACTCGCCAACGAACCACTACGAATCGATGCCCATAGTTAATCGGTCTAACCTTAGTACAGTCGGCCATGTTCTTTTCAGAAATGATCTGGTTCACCTACCCGCCCACTTGTGAGACTGATCGCACACCTGCAGTTCTTCACTGACGATTTCTTTCCACAGTGTACGAAATCAGCTTGTGCTTTAGACAGTTTGCCATGCTCTCTATGCTGGGTCTGACCCCCCCCCCGCCCCCCACACACAGAAACCAAGGGGTATTCAGGAATAATGGGACGCAATAGATTAAGAAGGGGTGCCAGTAAATACTAACTTTTCAGGTTGCGACCCATACCACGGGTTATTCCTGTTTAATTTCCGACCGTGATGGTCTACATTATTCTTTCAGACAAAGGCCATCGATCATTACTGGCTCAAGCCTCCCATTTTTTGGAGAAGAATGGTTCTGAGGATTCGAAGGCTCACCCCTCCGAGTTTCGCCCACACCACAGCAGATGTCCACCCGCTCTTACTCTTACGGCATACACAGTGGCGTTGCTTCCTTTAGTCGGATCCTCCAAAGGTTAGCTTAACCCCGGATGCTATGGGGATTTAGGAGGCCGCATAAAAACGGGGTTGTTTGTATATAAGTAGTCCGTGCCCCATTACTTCACCGTTCCTAACCTAGGCCGATATAGCGTGTCGCATGATCTTCGCATCTCTTGCATGCTTCCTGTCTTCATACCATATGCTTACGGGATCTAATGCACTCCGTGACAGTGCGTAAGTCACTACTGAAGAGAAATGCCGTCTGATATAAGAACCCAGCCAAAATAGAAATACCAAAAAGATCGGTCCAAATTACACGTTCATCACACTGAATATCACAGAAGGTAATCTCACGGCGTTTGACAAGTAATGATTTTGACTATTTAGGAAGGTAGGTGTAGAAGGGACCAGCAGTGTTCTGCTGCCCAGTATTTTAACAAATGGGCTTTCCATCTAAGGCTTTGTACATAGTTACTTTTAATATCCAGTGGTCAGAAAAATTCCAACGCGGTAATCGATTCTAGCATAGCATCACTGAAGATTTCGTCCGATCCTCTGTCTTAAAATATAAAATTCCTGGACTCTTAATTCGGATACTTAAGATAACAATTACTTCTGTAGGTAGTAAATCATCAATTGTCAATAAGTAAACTGATCATTCTTGTTGAAAGGACTGACTTAAAAACCGACCATTGGCTGAAGGTTTAAAACGGTCCCGGAACAACTTCATTTTAACGGAACTTACCGGAAAGTTTTGAAATTACTGTTGTAATTGCATATTTAGGTCAAAAAAAAAAAAAAAAAAAAAAAAAAAAAAAAACTGTTGAGAACCAGTTTTGTGGCACTTTTTTTGGAGGTTTATCATGGTCGACGGTTGTTTGTCGGAAGTGAACCCCGAGCCCGTGAGTCATTCGGAAACGCGTCTTGAACGACTCCGACCAGACGGTGTATTTTTTTTTTAACTGTGCACGTAACATTTTGACATTTCGAACCGAGGGAGTGGGCGATGGCAAGGCCGTTCCGTTTCTGGTGTGAGGGCATTGTGCAAGAGTGGGAACCGGGAGTGAAAGTGCTCAAAGGAACACAGTGCACGTGACGGCCCTGCAAAGACATGTCAACACAAACGGTAAGCACTTTCTTCCAATTCCAGTTGTTCCGTTGCCCTTTTATCAGAGGGCTGGTCTCGAATTGCGGACGAGAGGCTCAGCACGGCGAGATTGGCAGGCCTGATAAGAAATCTTGCAACCCCGGAGCTCTTTCCCAATACCCAAACACTCCACTTGTCATATCGTTATTAATTACAAATTTTCGCACTTGTCCCGCAAAAGTGTGGCTTTACGTACAAATGCTGGAGAGATTGCCTGAAGATGGATACACTCATTTATCCCCTCCATTTCGCGACTTTTACTCCAATCTTTTTTTCTAGATTGTTGATCATTTAAAGAATAAAAGTTTTTCTCCCATGGAATAAGAAAAGTTTTATTTTTATTTTTAATTACTTCAATATCGATAATCTTCATTTCTATTTGCATGTGCTTGCATCAAAGGGATAATACACCAGTTCACAAAGAGAAAGGTTTCTTGAACAGTTCACTTTAAATTATAAAATTTCTTTCTCGTGGTTTCAAAAACCCATAATTCGTTATTTTTATTTTATGATTTTAAGTTTGGCTTGCAGTATGTTCTGTGATGAAACTATAAGTGAGCGCAGTGCCCAAAATTTTACTTCTGGGAATGAGGCTATTGAAGATAAATATCTAGTAGACCTTCTGTGAATTACCAAGAGCTGACGGAAGCAATCCAATTTGTTTAGATTCAAAGATTGCCAAAAGCTAGCCTGAGTGTTCATCGTTCACTTTACCTTATCGACTTGCGTAGACGTGGAAATGGGTTCTTCATAAATTGACAGAAGTTGGCGACTTTCAGCGTCTAAACGTTTGTATTGTTTTTACTTTCACAAAACAGAGACTTTTTGATCGGATTGACCCGAAGTACGATACCACCAGGAGGCCAGAAATCCCAGAAAACCCTGTCCAGTTGAAAAAATTGAATATTCATCAACAAAAGATTTTTGGCGGAGTACGGCAGGCATCGTACACTCAGGCCGACTGCGATGGGTACCTCATGCCCTGGCCCAAATCATTGGCATTAACACAAGAGGTAAAAGTTCACCAGGACAACGCGAGATACAGTGAGAGCAACAAAGGAAATGATAATGAAGCTCGGTTGTTTCAGAGGCTCAGAACTCTTCAGACCTGAAGTCCGGCTTTTCCTTGTCTTAGCCAGGGACAAAGCGCGATCAGCAATTCAATATTCGCCAAGAATTAGAAAAAAAGCTAAATTTATTTTTTAAGTTATGGGACCCAAACTTCTATCAAATGAGCATAATTTGGCTAGTTACTCGTTGGGAAGCGATTATAGATGTGATGGAGATTATTTCCCCGAATAAAACATTTCTAGTAAATTTGATAACTAATTCAAATAATATATCTTTAAAATAGAATAAGTAATCGTTTTGTGAAAAAAAAGCTCCACCGTTTTACACTATGCATACGTAGCTTGAGATGGGGAGTTAGTGTCGAATGGATTATCAACAGATCGGATAGTGGATAAGCAACGATAGCTCAAGTGGTAGAGCAGCGGCGTATTGAGCCGAAGGTCGTGGGTTCGAATCACGTTCGTGACACTAACTTTTTGATTTCAAAACCTTACATAAAGAGGTTATTTGGTCAATCGGACGACGAAATACGATTACCGGAATTAATGGTATAACAGTTATAACTTGATATTGAACAGATTTACTCTCATGAACTCCGAGCCGAGTGTCTCTGTTTGCCCTCTGGTTCACCTCCACTAATACTGATCTTAAGAGCTTTGCGGCATTCATCCGGTAAACATTCATCTCTACAAAATAGGATCCGAACGGGACATAAGTCATACAAATTTTGCATGTGTGCTTTAAAGCATAAGTAGCATCACATAAGTATAGTATCAGGCACAGAGAATAAGGGGCAACGAATAGTAACCAAGAATAGTTTGATGAGGACACATATTGTCTACGAACTCTTTTGTCACATACCAAACTGGTAAGAACGTTCAGACAATGAATTAAAAATGAGTCGTCCGTTCAGTACGAATGTAGCCCAGGACAAAGTCTTACGAAGAAGTTCATCTAAGGACCTTTGCAGAAACGACAGAACTACTAGATGTATGACTTTTAACGCACAAGATTATTTATTTGTTTTACTGGACACTGCACACTCTAAAGGTGTATAGACTTCATGGCGGAAAACTGTGCAGGTATTGCCAAGAAAAAGAAGAAACAGCAGAGACTATTGGTCTGAAGGTGGCTGCAGGCCGGGATTCTCACTGCTGAAGATCTCGGGAGTCTTTGAAAAATCTTTAGGATTGGTAAAAAGCCTTAATATTAATGAAGAGCTCTAGACAAAGTTGGAGATTCACAATAGACCGATACTGGTCGTAAAGACTCTCCTTCTCTAATGGAGTGTAATCTACTGACTAATTATCAAGCAAAACCTTGGAAAATTCTCTTAGGAAATGAAAGCGATATTACACGAAGAACAATTTCGAGTCCGATTTAGCTTTCGTTCATGCTTGTAGTGGACGGTCACAGACAATTGAGGTCTTCGACAACAAAAATACGTTGTCGTTTTATATCTTCAATCTAGTTTAAAATAATTTAATAGGCACAGAAAGACCCAGCACTATTAGCGAATGATTAAATTGCGTTAGTCAACCAGAACCATTGCCCAAGGTTGGTAATCCATCTCAAACTAGAGATCAGCTTGATAAAACTTTTGTTAATCAATTTACACAAGCGTTATTCACAACCAAACTACAGCCTTTAACTTCATCATCTACGTCCATCCTATGCCCAGTCTAGAATCTAAGAGTCTGGTTTAATGGATGCACTTCAATAGAAGAATTTTCAGCTGTCGTTTTCAAAATCAGACAAAGTAAGAGCTCCTCAAGTAGAAAGTCTAATTATTAAATTAATTGATAAAAATTTCAAACTCTACTGCAAAACAGCAAGCCACTGTACGCCGAGCCCTGTACTTCTTTATCTAAGCACGATGGATTTGCGAACCTGCAGCAAGATTATGCGTCCAGATAGAAATGAGTGGACAAGAGACCCGACTAAATGAAAATCACATAAACAAACGACTGAAGATGGCGAGAAGCCCAATTGCTAATAAACCAAAACAACCTTTGTAATATATAGGAGCCATCTGAAGCCCAAATTGGGATTCCTTAAGAAGTTTGTTTCATTTAATATGGCAAGTCTTAGGAGTATTTTTATTACTGGCATATCTGGATGCTACAAATAAATGTTCTATGTGTTTATTAATAAAATTAATGATAGTAAGAACCACAAATGTGTACAAACTTCATGAATGTCTACATTCATACATTTCTATATGCTAAAAGAAAAAAAAAAATTGAAAAGCGTGAAGGCTGGAAAAGGTAAATCGCTCAATGACCACCTGACCGCTCGAGGATTATAGGGAGTATATTCGTTAGGTTGTAGAAAAAGGGTTAGTGTTGTGGGTGTGCCCAGTATCGTTGGATTCTTCTGACTGACATTTTTCATAATTTGGTCATACTCAATGGAAGTAGCATAGTTATCTAGTACAGGAAGCATCCGACTATTGAACATGATGGAAAATGAAAACAGGCATAACCCGCCAGCACAGGTCAACTAGGATGATCAGAACAAGCTGCAAAGTTTTATCGTGTATGAGTATAGTGTCAAGTAGGCATGTATAATATAAGCTGCTTTTCCTTTTTAACTTTATTGAGTTGGTCAATTGAGTATTTGTTTGCAATAATTGCGTTTCGCATGGGCGATTGTGGCCAGGTGGCACGTCCTATGCAAAGTGCAACGATATTGTGGCCACGCCGTCAGTATTTTTGAGGTTTATAGATAAAACGTGTTTTGCAGATTTTCCTCCTGTGCCTCGTGTTCGTCTGGGCGGAGTGCTACGACCCCGAGGACAAGCTGATCGACACGGTCCTCCCTTCGAAAGAGACCAGGTTCGAAGCTTTCTACCCGAGGAAGGCGTACGGACTGCCCAACGGTTCGTCGAGGCCGGCCCACGGCCACGGGACCTTCTACAGCCACAGGAACCCGGCCCTGATCGACACGGCCAACTCGCCGGCCTACGGATACAGATTCGACGGCTACAGGCGGTTCAACTTCGACTAAACTATCCACTTTTTAATTCAACAAACTACCTCCTCAACAAATCAAAACGTTTAACTTTTTAATAACTTACACCAAAAATTGCTACTTTAGCCTTTAGCCATACGGCTTTCTAAAAACTGGTTTCAACCGTACAAATTAGGGAAAATATACAATTTTATAATTTCAAATAAGTTCTCAAAAGTAAAATATATCTTTTTTATCGAACACTATCAAAACTTAATGGATCAAAACTACCAGAAACACCCCGTCTTAAAATTAAACCAACAAAACAATTTTCAAAGGAATAACTTCCCCCATAAAATGGTGCCTTCATATATTTACCTATTTAAATAGTTAGTAATGGTTTTGTATTGCTACACTATTATAGAATATCTGCTGTATTTGCAAGATGTGTTATTTGGTTTATAATTACATATTATATTATATCATTACCTATTTTTAAAATAAATAAAAAAACTTTTTACTTTGTCTACATCTTCATAATTTATATTATACCGTTATCACTTATTAATGTAATATTCTTAATATACCAGCGAGAAAATAAAAAATAGTTTAAGCTTCTCAATAGCACCCCGATTTACATGATTTATGTCGAATCCAAATGCATTCCGAACCGATTTTTACTTTCTTCTTATATTTTAGATATTAAGGGTCCTAGAACTACAGTCATCCCATTTACCGAATTTAGTGCCCTTTGAATTAATTAAAAAGAAAATATTTTGATTTCAGGAGTGGAATTGTTGGACATGGATAGCGCTGTTTTAGGTTCGGTACCATGGGTCAAAAATGGACTTCATTTTCGGATAAAATGATAATTTTGTTATCAAAATAAACAGAGAAGAAAGGCGCTAGAAGGACAGTATCATATATATCCAGGTCCTTAACGGACCAGCTGAATTTCTTTTGGACCCCAGTTCACTTTTAAAATTTCCAATACGACCCTAAAATCCGGACACATCATTTTAAAGGATTTGTTACGCTGTAAAAACTGGTGCAATCGGCTTCACTAAAGTAAACATTAATTTTATTGTTTGTGAAACTCGCATTATGAGAGCAAATCTTAATTTTTGGAAGAAAATAAATTTTAAAATAGTACATATTAGTTACATTCAGTATTTGAAATTTTGAAATTGAACTAAGAAAATAATACCAAAACTAGTAGGTGATGTTTTGTCATAGGTTCGTCATTTTTTGACCAATTTACAATCCTATTGCACCATTGTTTTCAGCGTAAAAATCCTTAAAAATGAAGTTTCAGGCGTTTAGGGTCGTATTTGAAATGTTGAAGTTGGCCTGAGGTACCCGGTATAATTTTTACCCAAAAAAGATCAAATTTGAAATTAGACAAAAAAAATTAAATACGTTTCACTGGTTCAAGAGAATTTCGAGCTATCCAAAAAGAACAACCTGTATACCAAAGAGTGTTTTTTTAAAAAAAAGTGTTTAATCTTTCTAGTAACACCTCCAATTACATGATTTATGTCGAAGACAAATGTCTTCAGATCCAGGTTTTTAATTTCTTCTTATATTTTAAATATAAAGGGTCCTAGAACTTCAGTCACTTCCATTTATCCAATTTAGTGCCCTCTGAATTAAGTAAGGAGAAAATACTTTGGTTCCAGGAGTGGAAATGGAAAATGGACTTTTCGTTGTACTACAGAATGATAAATTTTTATCAAAAGAAACGGATTAGAAGGGGACTAGAAAGACATTATCATATACATGTCTTTAAATGGCCGGGATGAATTTCTTTTGGACCACAATTCAACTAAAAAATTTCCAAATACGACCCTAAACATTCTGAAACATCGTTTTAAAGGATTTCTACGCTAAAAACGAAGAAGCGGTCTGGTGTGATGTAGGTTTCAGAAAAACCTTCGCTTTATCCTGCCAACGTTTCGAACTTTAATGAGATCATCTTCAGTGTTCAAAGTGTTTGTCTTATATATTTTTCAAATAAACAATGTTTGTAAATCCCAGGCCCTGAAGCGGATCTCAATGTAGATAACGTTCCCCCGATAAAGGAAATGTTCTTCTCACGATTTCTGAATAATTATCGATTAACGGTCGCTAATCAGCACACATCCTTAAAAATGATGTTTCAGGATGTTTAAGTTCGTATTGGAAATTTTGAGGTTGAACTGGGCCTGAGGTCCTCTGTATCATTTTTCTCCAAAAAAAGGTCAAAATTTGAAACTAGACTAAAAATAATAAACACGTAATTTTGGATAGCGCCATTGGTTTTAGAGAAATTCAGCCGGGCTGGATGGACTTCATCTTAAGGTAAAACCGATAAAAAATGTTAAATTTTTATCAAAAGGAACAGAGAAGAAAGTCGCTAGAAGGTGAATAGGCAACTAAGACTGAATGTGGACTCAATGAATTTGGGTGTCAATACTGATAACTTATTGATAATTAAAATGTTATTATTTGGGGCATTATTAAATCTTAAGTAGAAACGTGTAGAGATAAGTGACGGTTAATCGATAATTATTCAGATATCGTGAGATGCGGTCTGGTTGTAATGTAGGTCTCAGAAAATGTTTTCTTTATCGTGCCAACGTTTCGATCTACGTAGAGATCATCTTCAGGGCCTGGGATTTACAAACATTGTTTTTTATTTGAAAAATATATAAGACATACAATTACTACACGCAAGAATGGCACAATTACACAGAAGACAAAAGCTTTGATTGAATATAAAATATATTTTGCATTGTATAAATTCACTTTTCCAAATCCTAAATATATTTCTTATATATTTTTTAAATATAAACAATGTTTGTAAATCCCAGGCTCTGAAGATGATCTCAACAAAAGATCGAAACGTTGGCACGGTAGAGAAAATGTTTTTCTGAAACCTACATCACACCAAACCGCATCTCACGATATCTAAATAATTATTAAATCTTAATCATAAAGCGTACAAAATGAAGACATATTAGGAACATTTTTTTTACATTCTAAACACCTAGTGGATGTGCCTTGTGAAAATTTTAATTACTAATCAAGTAAGTAATGTATTTACTTTCCTTTTTGTTGTACATTAGTTTGTATTTTTCGCACAAGAACCTAACTTTTTTTCCTGTTTTGTCATTAATGTGGGTCATATTAAATTTAAATGCTTGGTC
Source organism: Cimex hemipterus (assembly GCA_039619505.1). Taxonomy (NCBI): domain Eukaryota; kingdom Metazoa; phylum Arthropoda; class Insecta; order Hemiptera; family Cimicidae; genus Cimex; species Cimex hemipterus. The sequence continues at coordinate 18,685,607 of CM077111.1, read as the reverse complement.
ATAATTATATTTGAGTTGTATTCATTTTCTTTTCTTTTTTCAAATGAATGTGATCTGACAGACAGCCTCGGCTTTTGTAATTTTTGATACTTTTTTATTATTACTTTTGTGTTTGTTCATAATATTGTAAATAAAAGTATCTACCTACCTATCTAGTTTTAATAAAAAAAGTGTCAAACATCAGGAGGTGTAAGTTCATCTTCCACCAAATTATTATTAATGATCGGTTCAATTTATTGACGATTTTTTCAATCCTTGCCATAAATTTAGGCGGGTTGACACGCAATAATGAACCAAAGGAAGGAGGTGGGTTAATCGAATTTAAGGATAGCACAGACAAAAATTACCCGGCTTTTGGGAATAAATCAGCTTTTTCAAACCGTTTATTTAATGTCGTGAAGGTTTTGAACCTTTGACTCCTTGGAAAATGTTGAATTGAAAAGAACAATTTCACGATCTTACCAATTGAGGATAACTGCTGTACCTCGGCGAATGCTAGAAAGCTGACTGATTGGAACGTTACTTGCCCGACGGAAAATTTATTTATTTCCATGTTATAAACCAAGTAAAAATAATTGAAAAATGCAAATTAAAACAAATAATACAAGAATTGTTTTGTGACTTTTTCCTACGAACAGGATATAATAGATCTTAAAGGGCACAGTATATTACATTATATATTACATTTGTCTAAATCTTGATTTAAGGGATGTGTATGCACCGCTCCCTTCCTCATCCCTTCCGAATGGGGATGATTTCATTCGACCGCCCCCCGGTGCCACCCCACAAACTCCACCCTCCTATCCCTACTTTTTCAATCCAGGAGATTTTAACGAATTTGAGAAACTTCTGTACCATTTAATTATTCCTACTCCCCAGTTTTTCATCTTTGAATGGATTTACGTCAATCATTGTTACCTTTTGTCCAAGGTAATTTGAACAATCCAAAATCATTTGACCTCGCCAAAAGAAGTTACTTGGGTTAATTTAAGCCATCCTTTTGTATTTATACTTAAATTTATTTTAAAATAAATAGTGGATTTTTTTTAGCACGATGTTGTATCAATTGATTAATGTAAACAAAAACATTTAACTAATTTGGTCGTTATCGATGCTATTAGTCTGCTTATCCAAGCTGCGTTCGTCAGTTAGACCCGTTTCAGCTTTTCGCCATCCTCAGTGTTGGATGAAACCATCAAAGATAAACAGACTAAAATGGTACCAACTAAATTACCCGTTCATCATCCCGCAATACTCAACGAGAAATCTCACAAATTAAAGAATATCACATGTTGAACCTGCACAGGATTACTTATCAGGTCTGTCTCCGTTCCCGTTGATGTATTTGTATTTCTTTGGGTCTCTAGAAAAAGACAAGATCTCTCTCTCCAAAGATCGTAACAATACTTGCGTACATATTATTTATTTAATATAACAGGCTGTGATACCACAGAATTGAACCAATTTACTAGAAATTAAGATCTTGTTTTAAAAATTGTGGAAAATGATTGTTATCAGTACGTGATAGTGTGGGGGAACCTTCCCCCTGATAACGTGATAAACACAATTTTCTAGTCAAACGCCTGTGATATGTACCTAAAGAATACTAATTGTTGTTACTAAAAAAATGCATATATATGTAAAAGGCTATTAAGAAGAGGTTATTATTTATTTATTATATATGTTTATAGTTTGTATATATACATATCGTGAAATGTGTAATGTGTTTAAGTTATGACTTTGTATAAGTAACACCAAACTGACAAAATAATTTATAACTATCTAAATGATTATGTCCCTTTGTCTCTGAAGATCCCCTGAAGAAGGCAATAAAATCTTTGAAAACTTGGGCGTTGTATGTTTGAAGACCACAACCCAAATCCCAATCAACATTGTATTTTTGGGGGGGGGGTTAATGATTAGGAGACAATTGTTTATTTTTAACGTGTTTAACGTGTTTATGGTATTTTTGTGTACGATCTCTGTTGCTCTTTATGTGATTTTCGGTTTGTATAAATTGTAGTGTTTTGGAAATGTAGTATTTTTCATGATAACTGTACCTCTGTCTTTGCTTTCTTTTACGATAATTAAGTCATTGTTAGTTTTTCTTTATACTTTTTATTAGTTTGTCTTCTGAGTTAGTTTGTACCGGACTATTATAGAAGTTGCGATGTGTCTTCTCCGATGGCTGTTTCTGTGTTTTGATACGTTACGTTTTGGTCGGTTTTTTTTGGCCCTTTTGTAATCGTTTGCTTTCGTTGATGTTGAATTTTATATAGACGGATTTGTGTTTACTGGGTTTCTTTTTTTTCAGTTCCATATTTCTATTGAGTTAGAATTTTGTATTTTCTTGGGTAGTTTTGATGATGTCTGTTAGTGTTTCTGGAAGGAGTAGATCGCTAGTGTGGTGTAAGTATAACAATTCTTTCTTTCCAATCTTTATTGGGGTTGTGTTTTTTATGTATAGAGAGCATATTTCTGTTTTTGTCCAGATTTTTGTGTGACTATTTTGATAACAGTTGCGGTGTTTGCTTTTGTTTTAAGCTTAGCGTAAATCGGAGTTGAACCGTTAAAAAGGCATCGTTTGTTAAACCAAATGTGTTGTGTAGTTTACATACATTTTAAGTACCGTAGTCAAACTGATGGTGCGATGATGGGCCTGAGAGTCAGTGAACTCATGTAGAACCGGCCAGGGTTGCTTACCAGTCTGTCTCAACAAGAGTTATAATCCACCATCACGGAACGTAACATAACACAAGCCATAATAGGCACAGAAACCGCCATCGAACTCCTACCCACAGACATATAAGAAGACACATCGCAGCCACCATAATAGAAAAAGCAATCTCACAACTTTCTCCGGTAAAAATAAATGAGAAGAAAAACTCGAAAAAAATAAATAACAACGATTTCATTAGCATAAAAGCGGACAAAGATAACGCTAGTTATCATGACAAAGACATTACAATTTATGCAAACCCAGAATCACATAAAGAGCAACACTACACAAAAATGCCAAAAATATGTTCAAAAAATAAACAACTGACCCCTAATCATTAACCCCAAACAAACATACAAGTACATCAAAATACACGCGAATGGAGACTGACCCAGTACGAAACCCTGTTCCGGTTGAACATATTTTTAATAAGTGAGATTTCTGCATGAGGGAGATGAACGCGTAATTTAGTTGGTACCATTTGACAAAAACAGGTCAATTATATATAAACTTAAAACTACGTAAAGAGCAACAGAGGTTTTACTCGAAAATACCAAAAATAATTAAAACATCAATAAATAACTGTCCTCTAATTATAGACCCAGAAAGTGTGCCTGTGAAGCTCTGTACCTGGTCAACATAACACCGGTTAACATTGATGAGATTTCTCCATGAGTATTGCGAGGTGATGAACGCGTAGATTAATTGGTACAAATTTAGCCTGCTTGCTGATCTGAACCAACACTGAAGATGGCGAATGTTGAAACAGGTCTCACAGACCAACCCAGCGTGTAGATCAAAAATATCGATAACAACCAAATTATATAAGCGCTTTTTAGGGATGGATATTATGGCAAAATAAAAATGACAGCGTATATGGACTAGGTCGCTCTAGATGCTCCTGGCCATCAAGAGCACGATTGCTCGATAACCTTTAATAATAAGGCCGAAGGCTCGAAGTGACACTTGAAGTACGTCTTGTTCCTTTATAGACAGCGAATAGGCCACATGACATAAGTTCAAGCAGTTCTCGAGTGAGAAATCAGATGATGGCCTTGATCAGATCAGCTTTTTCCTTTCAGAAGAAGTCGGGGGTGGTGTAATATCTAGATCTCGCAAGGAAATTTGGAAGTTATAGACAGGATGACTTGTTAACTCATTTTAACCGTTCCAGCAAGTGAATGAAACACTCACAGTTAAAAATTGGAAAATTTCCTCGCTTTTCATCTTAAAACCAGCTTCAGTATGTTGTTTTGCAAAAGAAAACGTAACGCCTGTCGATCAACAAATATGTCTCCAGATATGAAAGTCGGTCGATGAAGGCCGACTCTAAACGCCCACGGGTTTCCACTACCAAAATCGATAAATAAATTGGTAGGGAAATGGCGTACCTTTTTTTAAATATAGGCACCGGCTACATTAACGGGTAGAGCACGACCTTCGTGTGCTGCGGGTCCAAGGTGAAAGTCAGATGCAAGAGTAGCACGAATCCACGAAAAACCTCCTTCACCAATCTGGCAACGGATTGAGGCCGGTTCGTCTTTTTTTCTTGTTCAATTCACTGTCTGCATTTTGAAAGCAATCCGGGTTAACTGTGTTTCATACCTCATGTTGAATTTGAAACGAGGACGAAAGTAAAATTTTTGATGTGTAACAACAAACCGTAAGTAAAAAAAAAAACCATTAGACAAATTGTATGACGTAAAGTGACCCAACTTCCGACATTCAAAAAGATTCGGGAACTACCTTTTATAAACATTGAACAAAGTAATCAGAGTAATAATACAGTTCAACAGCATTCTATCATTTATACATATCATGTGATTGTCTAAGGACAAAAATTATTTCCATAATTTCTTTTGTAGTAAGATTTGTGTATTCTCCCATCCGTATGTATTCTTCAGACTACTGCTACCCATATTACAGGCTGTGATCTACTCACAAAGGACATATTTCGCTCTCTTCTTATTCCTGGCAATATTTGTACGGCATGTTTCCGCGGTTCCGAGTTTATACACCTCCGGACTTCAATTGGAAGTTTAATTATGATTCTAGTCCTAATACTTCATAGATTTATTTAGTAGTTCTGCCGTTAGTTTTGATGAACTTCACGCAACTGAGCTAACTTTTCATTGAATGGAAGACTTATTTTCAGCACACTGTCTGATGATCCGCATTTTGGGCAGTTCGGTACGCCACAAAATGGTTCAGGGACTATAGGTGTCCTGAGCGAACTTTTCTTGGCTAATTGATCGGCCTATTCGCTGCCCTTCTACCCAGTATCTTAAACCTGCTTAGGCCTTCGCACTAATAGACGTTCCTTTTTTCGTCTTCCTGGCAATAAATAGTTTGAAGCGAGAATAACAATGTAAGCTGGTTTGTGACTGGAACGCCTACCAGTTAATAACTTAAATGAGTCGCGGAATTACAAACGAAGGACTCAACAAAGACATAAATCGCTAGTTTCTTCAGTGAAATCATGGAAGGAACATCATCCTTTTACAATATTCAACTGATGACTAAAACGATAGAGCTGTTATATTACGGCACTACCATCGCTTCGGAAAAAAAAGAGGAAGAAAATTTTGCGTTCATCCCATTTTGGTGTCTCTTTTTTCGAGTATCCAAGAAGCACAAACAGTTGCATTAAACAGATGCAGGGTTTTTTGATTCCTTGCACAAATAATATTTTCTACTGTGATCTTGGACATCACCCGAATCTGAGCTTCTTCTCATGTTTTTTAGGTAATCGAATTCTGGCCAATTTATCGGTCTTTTTGTTTCCCTTTATCTTGTGTGCCCTACTAGACTTCGTTGTTCTTCCTATTTTCCGACATAGCCTAGATGCCATCCTTGGCTTTATACTTTACACTTTTTTGTTTGTAATACCTAACCTATTAATACCTCTCGCACCGTGTTCAACTACAGTCGTTGCCTGAATGACAGCGATATATTGCCCAAGGTTTCTATGAATTCTATTCCTTGTTTATTTCGACAGATAAAAGTGCCAGAACTTTAACCAATCTTGGGGCTATTCGTCTGGAGAGCCAATGTCGAATTTAACGCGGTCGTGGGTTCGATCCCCACCGTAGCCTCTGGAATTTTTCTGACGCCTAAGGGGACCGGTGGCCGCAATTAAAAGAAATTGACACGGCACTCATCAATGGAAGGGGCGGGACCGGATCTCAGCGAAATGAGTTTCTTCGATGGAAGAACACTTGTACAACGAGGGCTCAAGTTCACATTGTGTTATGAGCCCTCCCTCAAAAATGGAGCCAGGATATAGTACAATATGCTGTACAACTGCAGTGCTCAGGAGGGAACTCCTCCAGTCCCTGGTATCCATCCATCCACATCCACATCCACATCCTCAGGGATTCAGGAAACCCTTATTCCCTGAAGTTCCTCCTTCCTTAACTTTTTTTGCACGCAGCCTCTTCCTGAATGAAGTTCTGTAGTGGCTATAGATTCAGGTATTCCAGAGCAGTAGTTCAAATGGTTCTAATTCGTTCGAATTTTATCTTACGAACATGATGTAAATTGTCCGTCAACAATTGAAATCGGCTCGCCGTTATCCGATAATGAAATTTTGAAGGTGAATTCCACTTTAGCGGGGAAAAGTGGTGGGAAACAAATTATCAGATTTGAATCTAATGTCGAACAAAGTTCATTGACTGATTATTATGATTATAACTTTACTTTCGATTTAAAAACCGTAACGAGTTATAAACAGGACGGCAAAATACTAACGTACGGGGTGATTTTTTCAAAAATGACTCAACCTAGAAATAAAATTTAAACAGGTTTTTCACAGCTCTACTTTCAAACATTGAAATAATTACATTTTAATCAAATACGAGAATGAATCGGCTTTTGAATTGTAAAAATTACATACGAAAACGGTTGATAACGTTAATCACCAAAACTGGACAAGGATGTTTCATAGTATCCTTCATCAATCGCCAGATTTGCAGCTTCATGAGATGTTTTTATAAAAACTGGCCATTTTTATAAATATTTTATGCTTGATAATATGATGAAGGCAGGTAGGAATGACCGGCAATCCAGGGATTGCTCTGATACTTTTTTGGGCTTGAATCGTTAGGGCGGTGGAACTTTGTAAAGCATATTTATGCGTGGATTTCTGATGTCGGTAAAGATAAATAAAAGTTATTAGCCCATACGTTTCTGGGGTGTTTTTTTTTTGTCTGGGTTCGAAATGGCTCCGGCAGCGAAGCTGAGATATGTTCTGGATTTCGACTCCCTTCTGAGAACGGGTATAAATACCTGGCGACAGCGTGTTAAGACCCCGTAGGTCGTGTCGGTGGAGGATGACGTGAGAAGAGGATGTTTCAATTTCAAAGGGATTGTTTATCGGTGGAGTGACCGAACAGAGGTCGAGTTCGTTTTTTATGGACGGGTCTGTGGCAAAGGGCGATAAAAGTCGTAAGGGATAAACTGACCGGATACGATTAGAATGATCATGACGATGTTTGATATTATTCCAATTGTTCTGATAACTCTTCTACATAAAAAACGATAGACTAATTATTATGGATTCTAGATTATTATAGAAATGTCTATGTTTTTCATAGTTTTAGCATTAGCGATTTTTAACCTTAAGAGATACTCCTAGATAAATAGCTAATAATAATTCCATTCGTATGGTAATTATTATTTTTATCAGCCATCGATATTAGAATTGTAAATTAAAGATCAAACGCTGGATATAATATAAGCGTTTACTACGTGCATGATTTTCATTATGTTACTGCATAAGCATGTGGTAATTGGAGAGGTTGTTGGCGGTACTGTTCCTGATAATCGGCTGGAGGTTATATGCATTTTTGCTATACATAGGTTGTTTGATCTCGCGCGAAGTTTACAAAATACAACGCTTATCTCGTTTCGACTACGTTCACGGTACATTTTTGCTGACATTATTTTGGAAAATTTAGGCTAGATTTGGAGGATATTGGCTGAACTGTGTAGGATAACCGGACGGAATTAAATTTATTATGGTTGGAATGGAATGGTCACTGGTGTAGCTCAAAGTTAACGGGATGCCTGTTGTCAGAATGATGTCATTCAGGCAAAGACTGCAATTGAACACGGTGTCAGAGAGCTCAATAAGGTAGGTACTACAAACATAAATTGGCCAAAATTCGATAACCTAAAAAACTTGAAAGGAATAGATTAAAATAAACTATTTAATTGGTATTCGAGAAGAGACTTAAGAAAAGTCCATTAGAATACTTAAAATTATCTCAGAAACCAATTAATCTAATGGGCACAACAAGTAAGTTTAGAAAGGGTTAGGATTAGAATGACTGACTGCTGACTTCTCGCTGCAGAATCCGGACGCCACTGGCACTTACGCATTTACACATCAATCTACTCAAAAGAAACTAATTAGTGACTCCAGTTACAAACCAGCCCGTAATAAGTCATTTCCAAAATAGTTGAAAAACTGAAACCCTGAAGAAGATGCTACTTTTACTAAGTTACTGAACATTACCGGACCATTTTGTATTTTATTTATTTTGGCCGAACATGTGATAGAAGCTCAGTTTCGGGTGATTTCAAAGATCACAGTAGAAAATATTATTTGTGCAAGGAATCAAAAAATCCTATTTAATGCAGCTTTATGCTTCCTAGATACTCGCAAAAAGAGACACTGAAATGGCATGGCATGAACGCAAAATTTTCATCCCCTTTTTTTCCTGCAGCGATGGTAGTGCGGTAATATAGCAGCTCTATCGTTGTAGTCAACAGTGGAATATTGTAAAAGGATGATGTTCCTTCTATGATTTCCCTGAAGAAACTAGCGATTTATGTCTTTGTTGAGTCCTTCGTGCGCAGTTCCGTGACACATGTAAGTTAGTAACTGGTAGGATTTCCAATCACAAACTTGTTCCGTTTATATTGTTATTCGGCCTTCAAACAGCACAAAAAGTGTAGACATTGCCAGGAATCTACCTCCACTACCTATTTTCCTTCAGGAAGAAGTTGAAGCCACAATTCAGATACTAAGAAGCTCCAATAACTTACTAGCATTAAAAGCTGGCCCCAAGAATGTCTGGAAATTTACCAACATTAGTTCTATCGTCTAGGATCTATTGTCGAGGAATGTATGCGCATTGAGAAACGTTAGGACTTACGTGGAATGATGTAGGAAAAATTAGATAAAGTTAGTTTCTATATTGTCAGTGGTATGCATGTACATATTTGTAGTAATCGCCCTGGTTCATGGAACGCTGTAAGTCTAATTCTAAAACATGTTACCACTGTCATCAATTGCATTCGATATACGCTCAGATCGCGTCATTTTTCATAATTGTGGCGTGGCTTTTGAGGGAAAGCTCAGTGACTCGGCGCGGTCAGCGTTGATCACCGAGCACAAAACAGGTCCGACGTAACGCGCGGTCGGCGCCTGTTTTCGTTTACCGTCAACACGTCTACATAACCCTGGGACAATGGATGATTAAGTGTTGCAGTCAGTATTTAGAATTTTTTTCTCTCCATAGCTCGGTCAGTAAATTATTCGCTTATACAACATAAACGGCACTCGTTTCACATATTGGCCTGCAATTGCGGTTTTTTCTTTTCGCCCCGGGCTCTTTACGGTTCTACAGCATCACGTATTCTGTTGAAACCCCGTGAAGGGCGGATGTGGACAATGGGCCGGTGATGCGTGTCTCTTTCTAGCGCTTCTCCGGCACCTTTCGTCTTTTTACCTGTCGTGCTCCGTTAGTTCAGGGTCCTATTATCCTCTTACAAGTAAGACCCTACGTCTGATTTCAAAGTATTACAAAGTTTAATAACATCCCTCTTCCTTATCTACTATATTAATATATGGATTAAAAAAGATTGGAATGGATTTTGTTAAGCATCTGAGGACCGGAGAATAGTTTAATTACTTTTTTCACTTGATTTAATTTAGTAATTTATTTTTATGCTACTATATTTAAATTTTTATAACCAAAAAATTTTTTAAGCCAACGTTTGCACTTTTTTGGTACTGAAGGAGGCCCAAAGTCTTAGTAGTTCAGGCTCTCAATAAAATTTATTTTCTTCTTCATCTTTATCATATAAAAATCTTCTATATATACTTATTTATTTATTTAGAAATCTTGAGATGCGGTCTGGTGTGATGTAGGATTCAGAAAAACATTTTGATTATCGTCCCAACGTTTCGATTTTTATGGAGATCATCTTCAGAGATCAAAGTGTTTGTCTTCTGTGTAATTGTGCCATTCTTGCGTATCTTGTCGACTAAAATGCCCACACGACACGACAGGAAAAAGTAGGCGTGGTTGATAAGATAGGTAAAAGACGAGAAATTAAAAGCAACCACTTAGCTCTCCGTCAAAATTGCCTCCAAATTTCCCACGACTTGAATCTAAAAAGAGACGAGGGGGTGAACCCAGGGAAGTGGAAGTTGTATGAAATGGACCTGACGGGAGGTAATTGTCCGATGGTGGGTAAGTAGGGAGAAAAATTGGAAAATTGTACTGGGCCGTATTAAAAGGCGATATCAATACAGGGCTAATGGTGATGGGATCTTAGGCGGCTGGGACGCGGTAAGTAAATCGTAAACGTCCTCCTAGTCGACGGATGCATACCAAATGAGAAGCGGCTCGAGTGTAATTACCAAAATAAACACAATCCAGCACGGTGGGCGCTCTCGGTACGTTCCCGTATAATTTCGGGTCGTAAATTTGGGTTAAACTACGAGGAGCGGGGGCAGCCATTATAGAAATAACATTAAGAATAGCCATTACAAGTAATTATTGGGAGCCGGGGGCGGAGGGACGATTTCCGGGGATACCATAAACGACGGGGTGCGCTCACAGCTCGCCTCTCACAGAATCGTGGTGCGGCATTTGTCTCATATGCTCTCTTACAAATTTCCTTTTAATTTAAAATTTCGGAGAACGATTGAGAGTTTATGATTGAAGCGATCACTCCACCAGATCAATCGCAACCGCTCAATTTAGTTCGATTATAATGAGTTTTATGAACTTAATAGGCAATGAAATGGAATAAGGAGATAGGCTTTTCTCTTATGAACAAGCAGTTCCATTTTTATCGCGAATAATGGGTAATTATCAATTCATAGATTGAAATGACAGATTAGAATAATTTCACACCGAGCTATTTACATACTTCAGTAAATTTAGATTATCATTTAATCAGTCTGGTAAAGTGAAATTAGTCATAAAACTCTTCAAACTCGTGTATTAATTTTTCCCCACACGATTTTATTCTTGGATCGTTATGAGACATCACAAGGCATTCATCCAAGGCGGATATGTATCTATACAAAATAGATAACCTAACACTTGGGTGTCAGCGACGAAAGAATTTTGTTTAATAAACAAGAGCAAAAACTGATTCGATGGTACCGAATCTGCAAGGACGACTATAGAGCAACTATGAGCATATGCCCAGAAGCCATATTCTGGATAGCGAGGTCAGACAGACGACTCAGAATGGGTCCACAACAAAAGGAGAAATAGACGAAATCTAGAGGTGGCAGATACAGTAAACCCATTAACGGTCCCTCATCAAGCAAGACTGGTAAATACATTGTTACAATTAGAAGTTATATACCCTGTCTCTACTGGCTGGTATATAACACCTTCACAAGGCTTATCAATGGTGCACCATTTTTAGGTTATACAATGAGGAGAAGGAGTTTCCATCCGCATCATCTTCGAAATCGAAGCAACGGTTCAATAATGACTGGCTAAGAAGATCTGCACGACTAGCTGCCCAGAACCTATAATCGGTATAACAAGATTAAACCTAAGGCAGCGAGAAGGGTGTGCACAAATCTGTGCATCAAAGGGGCAAGCAATTGTGGGGGGCTTCGGTGGCCGCGAGGTTTCGTCTTTGACACGGCGCTCATCACTAAAAGGTAAACGTCCCGGGTTCGAACCAGCGGCCCTGCATTCGAACTCGACATACTTACAAATGTTTTTTTTTTTTTTTTTTTTTTCAAAAACCACCGGCACTCTGAGGGTTTCTATGACCTCTGCTGTTGTGAACCCTCGTAAAAAAAATAATAATAAAAAAAAGGGCAATAACAAAACTCCATCAGCCATGGAAGCAATGGTTATACTTCCTACCTCCAAAGGTTTACCTCCAATGGAAATGAGTACAAGCTCATACAGACTCCGGAAACATACATTTCAATCACAGAACAATAACGAAGAAAAATAAACACCATTCTTGGAAATGGGGACCCGGGTATAGCTTTTGCAACAGTTTTAATAGAAAACGAGTTAGGCTTTGACACGGCGCTCATTACTGAAAGGTAAAGGTTCGAAAAAAGAGGTTCTATCCAGAATTAATCCTTATAAGAGCAGACATGCCCTAAACTATTATTTCCTAAAAAAAGTAACACCAATAGTCAGTGAAGTCATCCAAAACCCGCAAAAACATTTGAGTGCCAGGGGACAAAATAATTCTAGGTAGTCGACAAGTACTTGCCAAGCGAAGACCGACAATAGCCCAGGCCATGTAACTGGGATAGTAAGATCGAACATAGACTCATACATCGCAGTCGAGTACACTCAAAACAAAAGCTAAAATGAACTCTAGAAATGCCTGATAGTAAATCTAAGCATGGTCCATCAACCAAACTGGCTAATGCAATAATAAACAGTTAGACAGGGTAAAGATTGTGGGAGAGATAAGGCTATATACCGGTCACTAGTGTCTACGAAAACACGTAACACAACTTACATATTCAACAATGACCCTATTTGTAGGTCATGTAACGAGAAGGAAGAAACTGCCGCTTATATTATCTTTGAATGCAAAGGCGACATAACTTATGAAAGAAGAGGTCCCGGGAAAAAGTGTTGCATCAATGGCAGTCAATGACCTGTTTCTTAAAAGAAGAATGGAGCAAACTGAACTCAACTAAGGTACTAAGAGTAAAATAAGCCCAAAGGATCTGCAGTGCGTGGGAAATATAAAACTCCCTTCTTTCTAGTATCTTCATCCTCATCGTCTATTTTAACATACTGAAAATATGAATAGTCAAAAAACTCCTTCTCTCGGTGTCCACCCGTTTTATGACTGATTTCTCCCTATGAACATCGCGCAAGCCAGACCTAAAATGATGAGGACAAACAGCAAACTAATACACATTTATTCCAGAAGTTTTGTTAGTAAAATGTTCATAGCAATTCTAGGTGAGTTCCAATTATATATTAGACGAGCCAGTTTATTTGGAACCATATTTATAATGAGAGAATTAGATGGATGTTGTGAAACTTCCTTTTGAGGACTGCGGGGCGAAGAAGGTCTAATATGAGTCTTTATTGATAATCCTGCTCTGCCCATCTTCACTTTTTTGGCCTGTCAGGCGGGGTGAAGAAGACCAATAAAGAACTTATGAACGTATACCAAAAATAATACACTACTATTAGTAGACATAATAGATAGCGAGATGACAGGACCAAAACAACGAAGATGGCTAGACAAAAATGATAGTCGAAAACGTAGAAGGTACGAATTTTGCAAAATTTTATTTATATATATTTCAAAATTTTGTTACTTTACTACTCATTAAAACGACGGCGGTCACACGAATCTCAAGATCAACCAAAGATATACAAAATGCATGTCGTCAGTTTCACGAGATTGAATTAAACAATGTGTACCTTTGTATCTACGAAATGCTTCGGGAAAATTGAATAATGACTATATTTTATCACTTTTAGATGGGCGATAAAGATGACACTGGAATTTATAGCTTCGTGAAAGGTACGAGAGAAGAAAACAGTAGTTTCAATGATACACGACCATCCCCAGGGGCATTCGATGCCGATTGACGAGCCTAACAGCTAGGATTTATCGGTTTGAAACGCCGAATCGAAGAGGAACTGGCATTAAACAACAATTCCTCGTATCCTATTAAGTTGATCCGAGGATTTTTTGAACCTTTGTATCTGATATACCGTCGGGTTAATAATAGTCGGAGGGCGTCCATACACGGCCGGCCTGGGGAAATTTATAGGTTTATTCACTTAATGGAGAAATAAAAAGACTTCAACCCCTACTAATTCATTCTGACTTGTAAAAGGCGTACGCTCTGAGTTAAGATCCGGCGAGATTAATAAATCTCATCATGAAAGTGTCCGGGGTAAAAGTTCAAATTACCAATTTTCTCGGGCATAGATAATGGATTAGTTAAATAATTTGATTAACTCTTACAATGCCGTCCTCACACTTTAATCTATAGAAAATTTTTTACATAAAAATGTTGAAGATGATAATCATAGCTCAAGACTACATAACATGTCCTTTTTCTTTAACTTCATAAAATCATGACAAATGTTATTTTATGTTTGTTTTGTTTTTATAGAACGTTTTTCGATCAGTGGCTCAATCTTTATCTTTATCTTTGCGGTTTAGTCGGGGGGTCTGCGAGTAACGACCTGCAGTGGTTTAGACATGGCTGAATCACCATCATTGTCGCCACTTTTTGGTCGCAGTGGTGTCAGATTTACACTCGACCCTTAGGGAGTTTGAAATGAAACGGTCTTAAGAAAATAAAAATAAAATTAAGTAAACAAAAACCAAGCTTCTATAGTTTGAAAGACCGTCGACTAACTCTCAAACCGGACTCACCTCCCCAATCATGCTATTAGTCATTGAACTGATAAATAAAAAAATAATGTAATTAAACAAATCAGGTAGTGATTGTGGATGTTTACTTAAAAACTATCAGATCTCTGGCTTTGTTTTCCAGGAATTTTCGTTTTATGATTAAGATAAACAAAGTAAAATAAAAATATCGTTATCTCACGGCATAGTTCGGCCCTTACTTCAGATTGTTAGTCACGGTAGCACTTTTTTTATTTCGCCTTTCTCAAAAAATGAACCATAACGATTATTCATTTTTATCGGAAAATTGATGAAATCCGATTGCTTATTGCCGAGAAACGCAAAAAGGGCCGGGTTTGACTGGCGTGACAATAGAAAAATGGAGACATTGTGCGACGATACGCTTCACCTGGACTGTAATAGCATCTTTTATGTTGAACTGAATGAGCCAATGGCAGGGTTTTTTTTTATTGAAATAGCGCGTTACAAATGGCGGTCGATTTAATCGTCAAAATTAAATTGCAAAATTGAATGGGGTGGTGTAGAGCCAGTTGAAATGTCATCATCCCCTATTATTATTCCGCTTATTCCCGACCTTTCAGCGTGTTAGTCATATTTAGCGGTTATCCGTGAAGAAAAATCTAAACAGTCAAAAGACTCGACTATTGGTCAAACAGCCAAATAGGGCCAAATGACGAGATCAAAGCAAACGACGAAATCCGTTTACAAATAAAATAAGTTGCAAAAAGGAAAATACAAACTAAAATTGACTCACGCAATTATAACAGCTTACACAAAAGTTGACAGCTTTCAATGAAAGGCGAATAGATAACACAGGTTACTTTAAATAGTCTCTACGCAATAAGTGAGACAGCCCAACAAAAACATATATAAAAATTATTGAAAAACAGGGGGACGCGATAGTAGGTGAATATTACACAACCAAATGTGGCCAAAAAGATGAAACACGATGTCATACATTAATTAAGTTATAAGTAAGAAATAGAAAATAAAATTGACTCTGAGATGTTATAACAGCTTACACAAAAGTTTACAGCATTCAATGAAGGTGAATAGATGAAACAACGTGGTTATTTCAAACAGTATCTATTCAAAAATTGAGACGGGGTATGCAAAAATATTAAAACGCTGGGGACGAGATAATAGGTGAAGGAAATAACTTCTAAAAGAAAACCAAATTGGTGTCGACTTAGACCTGACCATTGTTCAAAGATCCAAAAGTGGCCAATGATGAGACCAAAACGAACGATGAGAAACGATGTCAAATTAGGTTACAAAAAAGAAAATACAAAAGTAAAAATTCACTCACGCAGATGTTACAACAGCTTACACAAAAGTCTTACAGCTTTCTATAAAAGGTGAATAGATGAAACAACGTGGTCACTTCAATAGTCTCTATTTAAGAAGTGAGATGGGCCAATAAAAAAAAATACATAAAAAGATTGAAAAGCGGGGGACGCGATATTAGAGGGAGGAAAGATTTTCTAGAAGAAAGAAAAGTGGGGTCGACTTTGATCCCCAATCAAAAACAAAGGCGGGAAAAGTTTAAATTTTTCGTTCCACCTTGTCATAGATTTGGTCATAGATTTTAGACCGATTTTTTCCTCTATGTATTTCAAAATCTTTAAAGACCCTTTAAAATTTGTAGTATTGTGTCTGATTTTATTATATATATTTTTTTAATCGCATGTCGAACAAACTCAGTCACGTTCTGGGCTTCCATTTTGTACCCGAAGCGTGAAATTTCTATACCACGGAGGCTTGAAGAACCGGGTGACTTCTTTATTTTTCAAACTCCCGATGACTCTCGTGTTCGTCATGAGAATAATACTGGACCGTTATAAGCGTTTAACAATTAGGAGCCCACACAAACTTCACACGATATATATTTTATAGGTCAGAAATCCGTTTATTCTATCTTTCTAACACATTCCTACGTGCCATTAGAATAAACTCGTCCTAGGCGGGGAAAACGATCTCGAGTTGTTTATTTTTCTTTTGTTCTGGATGTACGAAGAATGGAAATTTCAATAATTACCGTACAAATCGTTCGTTTTAAACACATTGCATCTTCTTTAGTTGTACTCCGAAACTGTACGTTAAAAGTTAAAATCATATATAAAAGAAGTGCATAGATAATGTGTACTGAAGTGTCAATATTATTTTCCACGTTTACTATATTTTTGTTTTAAAATTTGTTGTTCATACAGTTAACTGTAGATAAACAGATGACCTATGAACAATATTGCTGTTGGGGGTATATAACCCCCCCCCGAGGGTTCGCAATAGCAGAGGTCATATCACCTTTTTCATACCTCAGGGTGCCGGTGTTTTGGAAAAAAAATTTGTATGTCGGGTTCGAATGCAGGGCGCTTGATCCGAACCTGGGAACTTCACCTTACAGCCGTATCAACGCCTAAACCTTAACCGTCCTTTATTCAGCCTAAATTTAATGTATGGCAAATAAAACTAATTAAAGCATAGACCGAGGTCCACAATAAAATACTTTGTTTATCGATTGTCTACGATCTGAATAACATAACTTTCTGCACTTATTAAAAGTTAAGCAGGTTTACCCGTGCGAAAAATAGATATTTTGCTTGGGAAATTTTAAAGTTTTAAAAGGTAAGTCGATCTCTTGAAAATGCAACCCTAGGCGGATGGGTGATTAAGAACAAAATGATCAAAGAGAGTGTTTTTGTTCTGCAATAACTCTACTGCAGAAAAGCTAGAACCATAAATAAAGCTATGAACATTGTCAGTCCTAGAATACATAATTGTGAATTTAAACAAACAATAATACCGGAAACTTACATGTTCTAAAATAAAATCACAGTAATAAATAGGTTTTTATTAAGAAGAACTATGGTAGGTTAAGAAAAAAGTCAGTTCCTGGACCACGGAGAACGGTTCATAAAGGAAAAGGCCATACTGGCAAGTCTAAGCATAGGTCATACAAGAATAACGCACGGCCAGCTTCTGGCCCGAAAGCGACCGCCTAGGTGACCGTTACGTAAGGATATAATAACGATCGAGATCTCTTCAATTGTAGAAGGCTTGATGTATATAAACAATATTTTGGCATTTCATCGGACCCGTGCGTAGTCTTGGGCACGTCAGGGGGAACAGATCGCTGTTCCGGTACCTCAGGGCTATAGGCTTTTTTAAATGCATATGGTTTTAAGTGTTTCACTTTATGTTAATTTATTGGAAGGGATGTAATTTATTAGCATGAAAGGAAGGGGTTGTTTATAACCCCGCCTCGAGGAATATTGGAGATTCATAGACGGCCATCCGCAAAACTTACAAAGGAATTACTAAAAGGCAACAGCAACCTTATCAGGATTCTGGTTGGACTCCTGACAGAGCACTGGCGCACATGCACCAAGTAGGAGCACAGATTGAAGAGAAACACTGCAGATACTGCCAGAAAGAGGAGGAGACCACGGAACACATTTTATGTTTCTGTGAAGGTTTATGTAGGTGCAGGTTCTTGCAACTAGGACAGGAAAAACCTCCACCACGATCCTACACTAAGGAGTCGCTGGCAAGGGCTATGGCGATTGATTGACAATCTGAAGCTTGCCAGTGAATTATAAAAAACAGGTGATCACAATAAATCTATTCTATTCTATGTCGAGGTGCAGGCCTTGTGGCCGCTTCTTTATCCTTATCCTTATCCTCTAAGGTGATGATAGTTAAGAATATTTTTAAAACCGCTTTTATCAATCGCATCTAATGATGGGTTATATCTGAATTGTCAGAAGACAATCATGAAATTATTAATTCATTTGTTTCTTGCATTATCTACTTTTTTAAATTAGTAATAATTGTAAGTATGAATACAATAAAAGATGTGCCCTATGTACGTTCCTATTAATGTATGTAATGTATTAAGTAATTAATGTTGCATTTAATTGACGTGTCAGTTATCCTAAAATGTACCCTGATATACCAACTACTCTACAACAAGTGATTATTGTCGTTTTCATAATGTTAGTTTAAAAATTCTATTGGGCGCTCTCTAGAGTGTGCTCCCATTATTGTTAATGCTGGTATTAATTCTGGGATGGTTCTCTTACCAATAATTTTTTGTTGTCATTTTTATTCATGACAGTAGAACAATTATTATTGAAAGATACGACTTCAGTAGGTTCTTCTAAATGACACATAGCTACCATGAAAAGGAGACTCATCTGTGTATGTTTCAAGGAAATTTTCATTGCAGTAGCAACTGTACAGCTCTTATAATTTACAAGGTGTCACACCATATTTAGGCAAAAATTTAGGATTTCATGCGGGTTTAGAAGCTGGCATGCTTTCGTTAATTGAAGGACATGAAATTTCATAAACGAATTAGAATAATATATAATGAAAGTACTGACAGAAAGTCGATTTTGCTGTACTTCTGGTTTTTCTTCGTCTGACGATGTAGAAAGGGTCCGTCCTCTGTAGACTGAAGAAATCCTCTGCTAAGTATGCCTTTTTCTAGGCCAAAGTAGTTCATTCCTCTTCTCAAGCTCGACGTTTCCAAGTAGGTCGGAAATTAGTGTTCATTCTGGTTGATAACGGATTATGAGTTAATGCTCACGTTCTTTTTTTTCGGGAATTCGATCACGGCAATTGCACCGGATAGGAATACAGAGAGAAGAAAACTATGCAAATTCTACCTAATAGAAATGGAGACTGCAGAAAGTCATGTTGTCGGTGTAGATTTTAGCAAATAGGAAAGACAAAACCGTCTAGGTTAAAGGCTATGGAAATCGATTAACATCCTGAAGCTGGCCAGTGACTTACAAAAATATAGGAGCACATTACATCTCCTCAAGTCGATGGGGTAGGTCGGGGGAGCGGAGGTTGGTGGTGTGGAGTCATGAAACCTACGGGTTTTGCAGGTTTAATGCTGGGACTGAAAAAAACTGTGAAAATAGTTTTGTGACAGAAACAAAAATAAATATAATGTGGGAAGTTATATGGTCTGACAAACATCTGAGATCATCGCCGGCACGCTTCTTTTCCTTCTTTTTCTAATCTTTAACACGTATTTTGTTTTAAACTGCGGTCTTTTGAGCGCCTCGATTTGGTACTTATGAACTTCTTTTTTACGAAAACTCGATATTTAAACTTTTAAATCTAGACACAAAACCTACACATGACCATCCTATACCCATGAAAATCTTGTTCCATTCACATTCACCCCACAGAACTCTATTTTCCTTGCGGTGGGCTTGAAACCACTCTTCGCACGTAACACACATACTCCCCGAGAACGCCATATTCCTCGCCGCGGGGTTGATGAAGGCTACTAGGAAGCGTGTTTTTTTGCTTCCCAGGCACTGGAGCCTTCTGGCTTATCGTACCTTCGTAGTTCCTTCGAAGTATTAGATTATTTAGTGACTGTCGCTGCAACAATTTCATACTCTTGTTTTACCCATATTATTTAGATGTTTCCAAGATGTTACTGACCTTAATACTACCCTTTCTAATTTCATTAGTTTGTTGTGTCTTGGTAGGGTTAATTTAGCATATGTTTATTTAGTTGTATCTAGCGGACCTAGTTTATCCACTTCTCTCTTTTTTCATCCATTCTGTGATGAAGGATTCTGTATTTGTTTTTGTTATTCTAAATATAGACATATGGATTTGCAGAACCTCCTCTGCTTAGATCTGCTTTTTCGTTCCTCAAAATCCCTTTGTGTCCTAGCACTTAAGATGTCACAAAGTTGTTTTGTTTACCCAGGTTTTGAAGATTTGGGACATGTTTTGATGTTATAATTTTTACATGTGCTATGCTTTAATATTGCATATTATCTTGTTTGGCTATCCGATCTTATGAGGATTTTTTTTGCCAGCGTAACCACTTTTATGATTTTCTAGGGCATAAGCATCCATGGCTTCCTTTTGTATAAAGAGCTGTTTGTGTACCATAACATTGTATCTGATGCTCTCATGAGTTTTTCCTCTCCTTTATAGTCCGTTGAGACTTTATGGGGTGTTGTGGAGAATGGTTACGGAATCATATAGTCAATCCCCGTTTGTAAGAATGGGTATCCGATTTTATTCATCATGGTTTTGTGCCCGAATTTCCATTCAAATTGATTATTTTTGGTATAAAGGCTTTTCCTTGTATGCATGTTTCTAGTGGAGGTAGATTTAGCAGTTTCTAGTGCTCCTATTAAATAAGTTCGCTAATCATTGTATGCTGGCTAGAGTTTGAGTAGGTCATTTTTATAACAATCCGTTACTTTCACGCTAATAAATTTCATTCCTACCAATAAATTAACGTAAATACAACACCCATACAAACTAGGTTGCTCGATGTGTCCCATTTAATAGAGGCTTGTCATGCCTCCATGCAGAGAGCGTGTAGGCCGCTGTATTTTCAAAATGGTTCTAGGACATAGCAATGTTCAGGATTTCCTGTTCCGCTTTTTAGGGCAATAGGGTTCTAATTATTCATTCTATATAGCTGTTCAAATATGTTGTTTTGTATCAGTGAATGGGGGAGTGAAATGGCATCCTCACCGCCGCTCGAGCGTTCACCTGACTAAACAGGTTGGTGGAGGAATATTGAGTACTACATCTACTAAATAGAAGAATGCAATAGGTGTGATAGTATTTATTTGTGGGAATACGTATTGAAAGTGTGTTTCCCATGCGCTTCGCGCAGAAAGGATGCCCCATGAGAAAAAAAACATTACGAAATTACATAAAATTCGTCTGACAAGTCATCTAAAATCTAAATTGTTCTTTGTATATAAGTATGTAGTTGATTTTCACAACAAAACGTCCTAGGACTACTATTACAAAATATAAGGTACTATGCAAATTCATACAAATCATTATCTTGTATCATAAACCCTAAAAATATTTAGAAAAACAATATATAAAAATATTTATATGGCGTTTTATGGCGCCGTTTAAATGTTTGATCACATAGACAAGTTTTATGTTCAAATTGGGATGTTAATAATTTTTTATTAACAAAAATAGTGGCGGAATAATATTTTGATCAAATTATTATAAATATATATGATCCAAAGTTGGTCCTTTATACTAATCCCGATTGCTAGAAAAAGACTTCTTTGCTCAAATATCGATCAGAAATATTTAAATTAAATTAAGTTACTTTTTTTAAACTTTCGTTTCATAACTGCGTCGAAAGAGGAACCTATAAGGAGACAAAAATGTGACTATTTTTTTAATTGTTCGTTACTATTTGTTGACTATGCTTAAAACGGGGATTACCTTTACGAGATTACAAGGTGCATAATGAACACGGAGTAGAAAAGAACTGGCGCACGTCACAGTCGAAGATACAAGATTAAAGAAAACAGCCCCTTTAAAAGCCCTGTCGCCTCCGGAAGGACTGCCTCAAATGCCCACGATAATGATGATTGAAGGCAAAAAAGAAAATATTCCCTGTAAAAAAAAGCCCGAGTGAAAAACCTTTTTTTGACAATGATCAACGACCATGATCTTCTTAGTGATGCTTACAATTATCTACATTTAGTGGTTTATCCTTTGTAAGGTTGGCCTTCTGAGGTTTTTAAAAATAAATTCTACAGTATTAGTTAAATACCTTTTTTAGGAAAATAGGAGTAAATACAAAAGCCACTTATTACGAACGAAACATTGTGTAAAAAAACTTATATAATCTTAAATTAACAGCGCAGAGAATACATAATCGTTCAGGAATGCCTTATTTACGAAAAATGATGGTTACTGAATAAATAATTTAACAAAATAAAGCAAGAGCTCTATAGGAAGATAGCCCTAGAGAATTTGATCAGATGACAAGGGATCGTCCTCACCCGATTGAGGATTGGCCATACTCGGTTGACACACGGGCACCTGCTTTTGGGCAATTGCTGCTTATGTCGAGAGTCTTTTTCAAGCAATCGGGATTAGTATAAAGGACCAACTTTTGGATCATATATTTATAATAATTTGATCAAAATATTATTCCGCCAGGGCTCGCTTTTATGAAGAAGTGATTATCGGATTTTGGAAAACATAGTTTGATATTTTCGAAAACATGAGGATACATGTTTTAATTGCGTGATTAAACAAACCGACAGGGTGTCGCAGCGATATTGCAACACCCACGTTTTTCTAGATTAAAAACAGGTTTAATATTAATATTTTATAGAATAGTTTTTGATCCTAATTATTTTAAATTTGCACGAATTTATTAAAACGTCTCTTATGTTTTTTGGCTTACTAGTTTTCAATAGAGTATGAAAACCGAAATAAAAAATATGTAAATGGAAAACATATTGCTGTTTTGAAGAAAGGCTTGCCACTTGTTGAATTGAAGTGTAATTGTTAATTGTGTTAAGAGAATTGTTTATTATTTTTCTAAAAGAAAAAAAAAGAAAAGAACGATCAGGTTAAGAAGGGGAGAAAAAATAAAGATAAATCAATTCTAAATATTTTGGGTTTTCAGACAAATCGTTGGAAATGTTTATACTTTAAAAGCAAAGCTCCTCCCTCAAAGAAATCCTCTATTTTATAAATGTAAATGCTTGAAATTTTAACTTGCAATTGCAAACTAAATGAAAAAATTCTTTAGAAATTTTAAGGGTTTACAAGACCAAAATAAATTTATTTTAGACTTACTACAATTAAACTTATTTGTTTGGTTTTTCTAAGCATGCTTTGAATTTGTAGCAGTTCTTTTAAAAATAGTGATTTTGTAAATGCTTGAAATTTTAAACTAGATGAAAAAACTTCTTTTGAAAGTTGAAATTTAATCAATTGATTTCTCTTAAAATCTAATCAGGCCCAAAATTCCCAAGAACTGTGAAGGATCTGAAGACAGTCTATTCGTGAGTAAAAAAAAAAAAAAAAATAATAAAAAAAAATAAAAATGGTCTATGTATCTTCCACATTAAATAGGAATTATTCAAAAATCGTGAGAAGCGGTCTGGCATGATGTAGGTGTCGGAAAAACATTTTCTTTATTGCGCCGACGTTCCGATCTTTGAGATCATCTTCAGTGCTCAAAGTGTTTGCCTTCTGTGCCATTCTTGCGTGTCGAGTTGACCGTCTGGCAACGGTTTAAACTGTCCGGCAACTTAATCGGTCTTACATCGCAATATCTGGACGCGAGAGAAAAGAAACATCTATTCTTGCAAAAAACCCAAGCAAAATCCTAAAGCACTCCCTACCCATCAGTTGAACACAAGCACAATTTCGACTTCAACAATCCAAAAATATTACACACAGAAGAAAACAAACATAAACATAACTTTATGGTTTACAACAAAAGAGATAAACATAGCTTCAATTACAGAACAGATACATGTAAACTCAGTCGCAGCCACGCCAATAACATTAACCCAATTCAGTATCAATATCATCACATCAAACATTTTCACAGATTCTAATTTTTCAATAATTTAAATTTCCTTTTCCTATTTTCCCCTTGTATATTATCCTGAAAGGATAAACTGGCCGAACCATTACCAACGTTTTTTTTCCCTTCGTCGGCTCTTTTCACCTCAAAGAAGCCGACGGCTTATACAAAATAGTCTCCTCTATACCCACTTCCTTCCCGACCCTTTCAAAATCCAACATATAAACAGCAATTTCTTACTGGCACTCTCAATACGACATGCAAGAATGGCACAATTACACAAAAGACAAACACTTTGATTGAGTAGAAATACATCGATTGAATATAAAATAAGAAATTTATTTTGCATTGTATAAATTCACATTTTTTCACATTCAACATGTATTTGTTAAACGTAAATAATAATTCCATAATTTCGTGGTCCACTTGACCAATTAATAAAGGTTTTTAGTTGAGTATGAAGTACACTTCACTAAAGCTCTCCGTGGTCATTTCATTTGTCGTAGAGAATTCAATCCGATTACACATTTGAAAAATGGCAAAAAGGAGGGAAAATTCAAACAGTGGGGTTGAGATGGGGAGTTAGTGTCCGAGTGGATCGAGGTCACGATAGCTCAAGTGATAGAGCAGCTGGGTTTGAATCCCGCTCGTGCCATTGACTTTTTTATCTCAACTAAAAATTGTAGAAGATATTGTAGTAGAAAACAATAATTATTCAAAAATCGTGAGATGCGGTCTGGTGGTCACGATTTCTGAATAATTATCGATTAACGGTCACTAAACACCACACAAATGTAAACAATTTGTGTAAATCCCAGGCCCTGAAGATGATCTCAATAAAAGATCGAAACTTTGGCACTATAAAGAAAATGTTTTTCTGAAACCTACATCACACCTGATCGCATCTCACGATATCTAAATAATTATTAAATCTTAATCATAAATTATTAAAGGGCACTTTACGAAAAATTAAAGGTCACTAATTATCACTAAATTAAACAGGAAGTTTGAAGAGAAAAAAGTTTTTAAGTGAAAAATAATATATTATGAAAGATATTCTCACCCCTCCCAGAACATAACCTTGTCTTGTAAGTAGATCAGCGGTAGATGAGTTGATTTAGAAAAAAAACAAACAGTTTTTCTAGATTTAAGCCATACAAAAGGGTTGTAAGGGTGCAAGCCGTAAATTCGGCAAACCTTCACTATGAAATATTCAGAAGGGCAAAATATACAAAGTATAAGGGATAATCCCGAAGGCGAGAAGTGGGAGCGAAGTTGGTGGGGGGATGGGCATAAAGGGTTAATTCATTCCTTTAAGGGCTCAGTCGACCGACACAACCTGATAACATGGCTGCCCTTCAGACGCTCAGCATGGTAAGACTGTTCGAAATTGTCTCATGCTCAATTTATAAATCAATTTTTTTTTTTTGTTTGTTTCAGTTCGTATTCGCCCTTCTCACGTTTCTCGCATCCGCGGAGAGCTTCTTCTTGTACAGCACGAAAAAATCGTAAGTATGATTTGCACGTTATGGACATAAGCATCATTTCACTGTTATTTCTTTTCGCTGTCCTTTCCGGTCAAAAGTATAGTTGATAACAGTGATATTAATCTTGACTGGGTTTTAAAATTATTGTATTACATTTTTCTTTAGTTAAAAAGCAAAGAATATCAGTTGAATAGGAAAACTAGGCAGATATCTCAAATTCCTGCCACGTAGTAGAAAACGTTTTTAATTTTTCTTTCTCTACCAAGAAATAATTGTGTCAAATGCAAACTCTCAATTCAAAACATTTGAAATATCAGGTAGAACTTGTAGTAAAAAAGTTTCTTTTCATGGATTATTATTCAGCCGTAAAAAAATACTCAGGTTTGAATTTTAGGGCGAAATAAATTTTTTCGAAGCATTTTCGAACCCATGATCATCGGCTAGATACGATGCTGCTCTACCAGTTGAGTGATCTCGATCCACTCGGGCATTTATTTTATGGGCTTGATTCAGCTGTTCGGGAAACTTAAGAGAATGGACACTTTAGGACCATTTGTCTTTTATATTTCAGCCAATTTTGAATGTGTTGTGCTGGTCGTTCTATGGTCAAAAATTTATAAGGGTTGACATTTCCCCATCTACATGTGCTATGTTTTAAATATTTGTGAACAATTCCTCCTAATTTCCATTTGTCATAGAGATGAAGATTCTAAAGAATCTGCACGACACACCATGCGGAAATTACTTTCTTACTGATACGCGTGTAAATTTTCACGAATTCTTTAAAAATTGAACTACACGAATGAAGTTTATAATCAACTTTGTTTACAACAGGAAAGTGCTCGTTTTAGAGCCAAAAATGAAATTCTACTTATAAACTATTTCCAATGGAACTTATGTAGAAGGGTAAGATGGGTAAAAAGGCGTATTTTATAAAATTTAACTAATTTGTTCAAATCCTTCACCTAATAAGAACCGTCTTTCTACCTCAAACAAATTGTATTATGTATGGACACAATTTTTCTTCTTTAATTAAGTATCATAATTAATCAAATATACGATTTAGTCCGAAAAATATTCAGTGCTTGGTGCAAAAAAAAAATCCTAAATATTTTAGGGGCTTATACTAGGATAAACAGCGTCGAGGTTGTCCAACATAGATTTGAACTTGATTCCGTTTATTGTCCATATCCGACTAAATTATTCAGATTCAAGGATTTTGTAGTTTGCTCTGAATTATTTTGTTTCATTTTTTACGAGGGTATTTGACATACAAAAATAAATAAACCCTGGGGTTGACGCTGTTAAAAATGTAGGACCTTCACCTTAAGATCTGGACTTCCCGAATTTTTACCGAGCGGATCCTGATCGCAGATCAAAATCCAGTGCGGACCCCTCTCAATCAATTACTTCAAATTAGATGCTTATAGTATGCAGTAAGTTAAAGTTTTCTAAATTAGCCAGTCTATTCCTAATTAGGTGATGGAGGAGGGTATACCAATGAAACCAAATATTTCCTTGGTTAATTTTATTTACAAAATCCGGAACACTAAAATCAAATCGGAACGAAACCAACAGGTAAGAAAACTAGAGCCAAATTTAAAAATAATAATCTGACCATTAATGGATTAATTGGAAGAGTGAGGTTTCAACCTGCATAATTTGGATATTTTTGGTTCAATTTTTGACGTATGTCGGGTTCAGCATATGCCTGCTTTTTAGTTATTTACTTTTGGTGTCTTTATAGATGAATTCGCATAGTTATGTTGTGGAAAGTGGAAGAAAAACCCGCTTTGTTTTTTCAACAAGGGGTTGAAATTTTCGATAGTCAAAAATAGGGGTAAGAATCAGACTAAGTAGATTACAAGATGGAGACCAGTGTAATATCTATCAAATGTATTCACTTGAAAATACACTAGTTGATTTTATAGAAACTGAAAACGGTTTGATCTGTTGGGAAGTAGTGCTCAAAGGACATCACCAAATTTCGATTGTGTTCACATATTTCATAAATCGCAAGTACTAGTTTGTTTACTTTAAAAAAAGAATCATTTAACAACTTATAAACAATCCATCTCTCCTTCTCACAGGGTTTTTCTTTCCAAGGCGCGAACTTATTCAGTAAGAAGTTGTACTATTCGCTTGCAAAGAAATAATCACCTCGTTCATTTTCATGAAAATATGTGAGAAATACTACAGCATACATTTCCATTTCTCATTATTGAAAACACTGGCCAATTTGACGTTGCGGCCCATAAACAGAGATGAGACTTCAGAACGTGATTCCTTTAATCGTGAAAGTGATTTCCCACGAGACAGCTACCTAACTTCTGTATTGTGAAGGCTTCCCATATCACAACGCATACTGAAAAGTCTTGACTTCAATGGCCGCGATTTGTTATGATTAATTTGAACATACACATCGAAAACCTTTTTAAAAGAGGCTGGCTTTTATTTCATGAATAAAGCATATCTGGAGAGAACAATGATCGCTGTCGCAATCCTTCGATTTATCTTTTATTTTCGTCAACACTCCGATCGTTCGGCCCGTCCTTGATTTTGAACCATCTATCCTTACGTCAATGCAATTAGACCATGGAATGTTTGTTGAAAAAAACAAAAAAAAACAGCAAAAGGAATATTGCCAGCAAGTAGTTTGCACTAGAGAAAAATCCTCCTCGAAACAACCAGCATATTTACAACATTGTGTTGGATGCGAGAAACCAGCCCTTTTCACAGCATGAAAAATATGTTGGTAGTATAGACTAGTATTTTGCCAAAAATTTATACGGTTTGACATTTTACAGAATTTAGACTTGCGTGTTCCTTTCTTAACACACATTTTCCGTAGTGTTTTATTAGCTTGATACTACATGCGGAACCATTTCCCATATATTTTTTTTTTTGCCCCGGATGGCCAGTATTCTGCGAAACTATATTAGCAAATCTATCAGCTCATATACAAAGTCAAATTCAAACATGTTAATCGGTTCTAGAATCGCGAAATGAATCATAAAATATCGTATAAAGATAGATCAAGATCGTATTAAAGATCGGTATCATAAAAAAATGTTATTCGTAGGCACATACTACTTAAGATAACAACGTCTTCCTTAGGTAGTAAACAAGTGTAAATGAGGTTATTTGATACAAATACTTAAGAGTGATTAAATCAATTGGCTGTTGCACCAATTTGTTTAGCTGATGCAATGTCACTTCAAAGTTGAAATAGGCCATTTTTTAACCAATTCTACAATGAGAGTGACTTACTAGAATTTAATTTTCTTAAAATAAACTGATAGTTTTATCAAAAAGAAATTATTTAAATTCTTCATAGGATACCCACGATTATGTCTAATCAGCCAGACGTATATTGCATTACAAATTTTGTCACTAGTTGATTCAATATTGGACAATTTTTTAAAATCTCGAGTAGTCATTTTCACTTTCGTAATGTACCGGTTCTATAGATTTTTTTTTATTGATGCAAGGAACGAGTTAAAATTATCTGGGTGGATTGATTCATCGTAAATATATTTGAAACACATTGATATGCATCCTTCAATAATAATTCTGAAAAACACAAAACTAAACGTTCTTCCTTTCCGAAATACAATCATTACAGCGTATCTTAAATTTTAAAGAAAAAACGGGAGAAATAGCTATATTACCAGAAGAGCTTTTACAAGAAGGTAGACTGGGAAGGTCAGTCCTCAACAAAAAATAGATTAACCATACAGCAGGTTCATGGGAAAGAAGGAATAAGAGGCTGGTGAAATAGGAGCCGTTTTACTAATCATTTGTTGGTTAAGGTCAGGAACATAAGCATACATTGTCAATAGGGAACGACTAAAACTTAGACTTTTTTAAAACTTAATCTTTATTTCAAAAAATCTAATATATAAGAGAAACATATCCATCGAGCTCTAAAATCATTGATATATTAGCATTTTGTATACTTCAATTCAACCTTTTTTAAATAAATTAGTCACGAATTTTCGGTTGTGTATCCACTTAAAGCCAACGTACAATATTTCATGTGGGAGAAAGAAAGGAATGAAATTTTGGCTATTTATTTCGAGTCACTGTTGGATGGTGGATATATTTTAAAGTAAATTATAAAGTCAAAGCAGGCAAATTTTGAATACATATTTTCATATAAGCAGTCTCAAGCTTTTCTGTGGTCCAATCGTAAAATGTATTTTCCTGAAAAGTTGGATTTTTTTTACGGTACGTTTTTCCCAAAACTCTTCATCACATTGAAAATGGAAAATTCGTAGCAAGCAATGTTCGAAACAATTTCAATAAAAAAGGGTAAAATTTTGTACGATTTAATGTTGTATCTACGAATTGACAATTTAAAAAACTTAGCTAGAAATTATTGCTATACTAAGAGAACAAAAAAAAACCCCGTTGCAATAGAAGCAAGCAAAATAGATTATCTTAGAAAACTGCATTTTTTACCTTTGGATACACATTTTTCCAAAGTTTCTCATCAAATTGAAACGATTCCTTTTCTATTCTTTTTATAGAGAATTAGTTAAGAAAAATTAGCTAAAAATTAAAAAAGTAGCTAGAAATGTGTAACAAAAATTTCAATAAAAATAATTGTAAAAGTTTAATGTTGCATCTACTAATTAACAATTTAGGAAAACTAAAGGAATGGAATTTTCTGTAATTATTTTAACCGACCCCCCCCCCATCACATATATTCAAGTATACGCTTTCAAACATTCCGTGGTTCGATCGTAAAATGGCTTTTCCTGAAAAGTTGTATTTTTTCACCTTTGGGCACTTCTTCAAAGTTCTTCATGATATTGAAACCGTTCTTGTTTCAGTTTGTAGATGAATAATAGACAAACAATCGTAGGGGACAATTTTACACCTAAGTAGGAACTGGTAATTTCTTTTTTTACAATAAGCGTAAAAACTGATAAATTATGTATTGTACGCTATGGCCAAAACTTAATGATTCACTATGGTAAAAATACACTTAGCAACATATCCATTGTATACTTAAAAAAAGATTAATAGTAAAAACCGAATAGGTTTTGATAAAGTTGTATGGAAAATATGGCAAGGCTTATTTTCGAAGAGCTCAGTATCCTGCTATAATTGCTGACATTTTTCAAATTTTTGGTAGTTGAACAGAAAGTACAAACCCTACTTACGAGTAATATACTAAAAAAATTACTGGATTTTGAGACTGTCGAACTGAAAAATTAGAAATTTTTGGCTTCTCTTTGAAGTAACTAAATCGCCGTCAAAATACTGTTATTGTTTGAAATGTTCATCAAAATAAAAATTAGCTGAATGCGGAGCAATACGTAAACATAAAAAAAAATTTCTTCCGCAAAACTGTCATTACACCTTAAACTTAAGAAAATAAGTAAATGGACTTACCATTGTTTTTCGTGTTTCAGTGCACAGGAAAGAGGTCCGATGCCACCTCAGTACTTCAGAGAGACGACGCCGGCCCAGATGCCCTGGGGCCATCCACAGCAATTTACATTCGACGGATCTGGCCCGGTTACTGTCGCGCTTCCCGTAGCCGTGCCCATTCAACCTCAGGTAATATTCACCGAACTTATGTCACTAAAAAAAACCCAAAATAATAAAAAACAACAACAACTTTCAGTATTAAAAGTCAGGTTTATTATTAATTAGTTATTTTAGGTAAGTTAATAATGAGTTGATGAGACTTTACTAAATTTTTGGGATGGACTAGTTTACTCTTAAATAATCTCACCATTAGTTAAAAAAGTAAAGTAAATATAGATAAGTTTAAGGTTAATGTTAAAAGGCTTTTTATTGTCGTACAGGCGACTGGTATTGGTCTATTGTGCGATCTCAATTATTATTATCAAGAGTTAAGCTCAAGTTTTTTTTTTATCTGATCCAAACGATTTGTCAATGCGTTTCGTGTGTATCCTTCAGGTTTGATATTTTCCTTTCCCTGCGCCTTCACGCCAAACCCGCAAAAAAGTTTAGGCTCGATAAGGGATGGAAACGCTCATTGCCTTTCAACCTTTGTGCCCCGGTAACCTAAGTTAATTTTGCGGCCCCCAAGTCTGACAGGGCAGGTAAGCTGATAACTAAATTAGTTAAGGCACTTACAATAGACACATGGACTGCAGTTCTGATGATACTGACATGGGTTTCACAAATACTTTCTAAGACTGACTTTTTTTTTTCAAAGTCTGGCCAGGTGGAGGACGTTTACTTGTCCTATTTTGTATTAGTGAATGGTTTATTAAACGTCGTCAACCGGAAACAATCTTCACGACCTCCTACAAAATCTCAACAGACTACAAAGGAGAGGAAGAACACAGGAGAACATCGGATACAATGATATGGTATACGGATGGCTCCAAAACAAATGAAGGAACCTGATCAGGTGTCTTCTGCACAAGCCCAAAATATGAGCAATCGAACTCACTAGGGAAGTACACCTCGGTCTTTCAAGCAGAAATACATGCTATCAATGCTTGTGGTCTGCAAAATCTTAAAAGAGGTTACACTGACAAAAAAATCCTCATAAGATCAGACAGCCAAGCAGCTATCAAAGCACTGGCATGTACAAGAATCACATCAAAATTAGTCAGTGAATGCATCCAAAATCTCCAAAACCTGGGAAAACACAACAAGGTAACGGTATCCTGGGTGCCAGGGCACAGGGGAATTTTGGGTAATGAAGAAGCAGACAGACTGGCCAGAGGAGGATCCGCAAGTCCATACATAGGCCCTGAGCCTATCCTTGGGATATCCAAAACAAACGTAGAATCCTCCATGGATCCAAATAAAACAAAGAGAAAAATGGATAAACTCTAGCAGTGCTAGACACAGTAAACTCATGATAAAACAACCCTCACCAAAACTGGCAAAAAAACTGCTACAACTGGAGAGGGCAAATCTCAGAGGAGTTGTAGGGTTACTAACCGGCCACTGGCACCTGAGAAAACATCTACATAACATAGGCATATATAATAGTGATCTCATTTGCAGACTATGAAATGAGGAGGAGGAAACAGCCACTCATATCATCTTCGAATGCGAAGCAACAGCACAATGGAGGTTCAATCTAACGCATAAAAACGACTCAGAAAACCACACTGAAGCAATAACAGTCAATGACTTGATACTTCTAAGAAAATGGATCGAGTCTATTGACTAAACCAAAGAACTTGGAAGGTACGATAAGCCAGAAGGCTGCAGTGCCTGGGGCACACAAACCCCACCTCCTAGTACCTTTGCTACCATTGATTCATTCAAACGTCGTCAAACACCCAGTTAGAACACAACTGACTTAATGTTGTGGAGGGGATGAAGAAAATAATTAAATTTCCTGCCTTTTAATGATCCAATTTATCAAATGATGTTTAGGAACTCTTGGTTTGGTACATTATACTTTTACATACTTTTCAGCTTGTATAGTTTGAAGTGAACTTTACTTTTGTTTCAAAGCCATGCTCTGACTGCCGATGGCTCTTTCCCATCTATTGGTAGTAGGTTTTGTTATGGGGGACAAGATCGATTGCTGGAACAAAACGAGGATTTTGTGGGCATTGACGGTAGCAGTTTTTTTGACCTTTTTACTCTCTGTCAATCGTGCTATTAGTTTGGCTCTATTCAACAACGCATGCTTTTAAGCATGTATAAGCCAATGTTATGGAAAGAGGGCTCGTGGCCAATTTTTGTAATGATGTCCAATGATCACGACCGTAGATTAGTGCAGACAACCTCAAAATGTGCCTTTGGTCTTTATCTTTTTGCTTGTTCCAGTCTTAAGAAGCATTTCTGCTCTTGGTCTTTTTTAATATCGGTCTCTTTATCTTGAGGTTTTAGCGACATAAACGGATAAAATTTACTTCTAATTCCTCTTAAATTTTCTGACCGTTGAAGAGCACATTCAAAAGAGTGGACTTAAGACAGATCCCTGAGGACACTCTCGTCTCATTTTCAGTTATATCTTGATTTTTGTTATTCCAGCTTTTTTTTCATTGAAACGAGAACAAGTTGTAAATTCGGAGGCAGCTTTTCTATTTTGTTGAGTGGGTCGATTTTTCCATTGTAAAACTAGTAAGAACTTTGACTGTTTAAAAACAGTTGAAATGATCTCAGAAGATTCTGGCTCCAGGATGGGAGGGAGTGCTTCCTCCTTTCCCATGTCGTAGATAACCTGGTTGGAAAGTTCTATAAATCCATTTCGAATAGGTCGATGTCTCCTAGGCAAAACGTCCAACATTATCTTTCCAAGATAGCCAAATTGGATTCTTCCATTAATACTCAGTAAATACAGTCTAACAACAGGATTAGAAAGAAAAATCTAAAACTCAATTTTATCCCCTAAAAAAAGAACATTTGGTACCATTTGGTTTAAACTTTTCCCTTAAAAAATCCGTACGTCTCGACTGGCTGATTATAGGAAAACGTTATCATCGTGTCAATAAACTTACAATTGACCAAGTCGTTTAATGAATTCCGAGTGTTCGTTTAATTGGCTTATCGTTTTTTAATATGTGATGAGAGTATTAACCACTTCAGTAATTGATTGATGTTTCAGTCGAGATTTCTCGTCGTTAGTTTTTCTCTTCTTGCCATTTCCAATTTAGGGTGGGAGGTTAAGCGCTTAAGCGTGCTAATTGAAAATTCATCCTTTTACTTTCACATATCTCCGTCAGTCTGGCACGCGTTCATCGATGGGAGAATTGTTCGAACTTCTGCTTGTTTTACTTTTGACTTCGATTAATAATTAAAGTGAATTGCAGTGAAAATTGCCTTAAGACAAATAAAATAACGAACAAATCCATGAAATAATAGAATGTCAAAAAATTGACGAATTTCTTTGCTACACTACTTAAAAATACTACGGCCAAAATATAATTAATGCTAGACTGAAGCGGAGACACTCTTGATTAGAGGTGGCCCATTTGGAGTGCCTGAAATTTGAAGGGGCCATTCACGACCGCTCCATCGACAGCCGCTCCGTACGTCATCTAGTGAATTATCTTCTTAAATTGGATGACGATCTCTTGTGTTACGCTGCTGTTTGTTTATATATTAAAAGCAAAAAACTGAAGAGAAAATGGTGTAAGAATTGGTTACTGAACAGTAGCCGTAATACCCACATCAATCTGATGAAAGATCTTTCTATTGAACCCGCTGATCGGAGGAACTATTTAAGGATGGATGAAACATCTTATTTATTCACTATATTTAGTGTTCTATTGAGCAAATGACTTCTTTCAATTCAATCTTTTTTTGCAAGGTCTTGATTGTGAAATGAAAAAAAAAAAGCTAGTGCTAAATACGCCGCTGCTCTACCACTTGAGATATCGTGAATGACAAAAAAAAATTAACGGCTTATTTATAATTACTCCAGCTTGTTTGTTACGCCTTGATATGAGCACAAAAGACGGTCAGTCCTGAGAGAAATCATCAACGTAGATGTAAGGTTGGCAGCCACATTACGATTTCTCGTCAAGAATTTTAAGTTCTCTTCTGCGATATTTGCTCAGCGCTTAATGGTTATCAATAACTCATCTCTCGTTGCAATTGTATCCTTTGTTTTGAAAAGGTCGACGAACTGGTTGAGGACCGAATTTCTTTTATTTCTTTCGTGGTAATCATTGTCCACCACTTTCCATAAGCATGGTAAACTTTCATATTGGGTTGTCCAGAAAATAATGCAGGATTTTGGTATTAAACAAAAAAAAAGAAACTAGTTACTTTAAAGCAATGTTCTTTAATCAAAATAATTTCCCATACTCTCAATACATTTCTCCCAACGTGTTGGTAACTTATTAATTCCGTCTGAGTAGAATTCAGAATTTTTAGAATTGATAAAGTCAATAAATGCATTTTCCAGTTCCGTTTGATTTTTGAATATTATGTGTTGTAAGTAGTGGTCCAGGTGTCTAAAAAAATGGTAGTCAGTAGGCGAGAGGTCCGGAGAGTAGGGTGGGTGAGGCAAAGTTTCATAGCCAAGCTCCAATAATTTTTGTGACGTTACACGTGTCATGCAACAAAATGGTCCCTTTCCGATTTCACTTTTCCAATCGCCTTGAGGTGGTCAGCGACGGTCGTTTTACTGACTTTGAGTTGCTCTGCAAGTTCTCGAACAGTTGTTTTGGGGTTTTCTTCCACCACTGATCGCAGAACATCATCATTAAGAGAGGAAGGCCTTCCACGACCTTCTTCATCTTCAAGGCTGAAATCTCCCTCCCGAAATTTTTTAAACCACCTTTGCACAGTGCACTCATTAACACAACCCTCGCCCCAGACTTGGTTAATGTTTCTAGCCGTTTGGGCTCCGCTTCGGCCGAGTTTAAACTCGTAAAAGAAAATCGTACGAAATTCTCGCTTTGACATTATAAGGATGACTGAATTATTTCCAAGTAGCGGAATGCTACAGAGGTAAACAAACAATATCATTTGGAAGAGGATTAATAAGTGTTGACATTCATACAAATGAGTAATCCTGTAAACGTAAACAGAATATTTTATATAGATTTTTTTAATGAAAACTTAAAATCCTGCATTATTTTCCGGACAACCCAATACAATCGCCTCAACAATAATCTCGATTGGATGTTATTGTCAATAAAGAATAAAGGTTTTTGACTTTTTGAGAATGTAGGACGGAGATGTTTGCTCTGAGACAGAAAGACTGAGACCGCGAAAAAAACCCGGGTTTTCCCGTTCACGAACGCGCCATGCCGTCCTCGCTCTGTTATTTGGAGTGGCGCGATGGAATTTGGTCCGGCCGAATATTCGGCACAGCCGGGCACGCCAGTTCAGTTTTGTCATTGGCGAGGTTTTTGGAACGGCGTTGCTCCGTTTGGTCTATTATTCTCCCATTGCACCCAACGTCAATAGTTAATTATTATTTCCGAGAAAGGAGACTTATATAGACTCTGCTTGAGACAACTTATAGAATTCCACAGACGGGATCTGTCTGACAAAGCTTGGACAAGTATATCTAAGAATTTTGGATTGTAAAGATCAGAAACTTTGGATATCAGAAGGTTTAGCTCCAAGGTCCTATACAGTTGGTCATCAGATACTCCTGGCCGAGTGGCGATTCTGGGTTCAAAACCTCCTTTGTAGAAGTAGGAGTTCATTGTCTGTCAGTGGTAATTCACTGTATTTCTTTTTCCCAGTCTTTGTGGTACTGTGTACTCCATTGTGCGTATCCATTCAATAATTATTTGTTTGATAATTTATTTTTCTCCATTGCATAAGCTACTAATGTGGTTATCATAGATGGCTTGTTGAGTAGGTTTTTTTACCAGATACCATTGAAGACTGTAGTCATATGCATTTTACTCTGATTCGCTATGTGACAGTTTTAATACAGGTTCTTTTACCATATGTTTACTGCGTCTGACACCTTTAGAGTTAGTCCATTTCTGTTTTGACTGAGACCATTCTGAGATAGAGAACCTGTGCTTGATGTAGGAATTGTAGGTTTTGGGCACATGCTCCTTTTGGACATTTTGTCTCTTTGTTCAACCCCTTTCTATCAAATGGGACATATCGAGCAAACTATCTTTTGAAGTTGATGTTTTGTTTTGTTTGAAGTTTTTTCTTTGAGAAGTTTATAAAAACTTCTCTTCATGCCAAACACTTATGCGGGCCAACCTCACATGTCGTATTTATAAACAGGTGAGGATGACTCAACTAAGAGTCAGAACCTCCTAGGGCCACTAGTCGATAATTATCTTATAATCAAGAAAAATAATGGGCTGAAAGGCCTATTACTAAAGAGTGAACTAGAAAATCCTTTTGCTCACTTTATGAGAATATGAACATGATACACATACATACCTAGCTTGTAGAATTTCCTTGCTAGATTCAATCATATTGGTGAATTTTTTATTAATTTCAAATTTTTAATTTTTCTCCAGCTTGCGCCGATGCCGACGACGCTTAAAGGTATGGTCCACAATGTGCAGCTGGTGCCCTGCCTTTGCCCAGTGTCCAAGGACCTTCCGGAGAGTGTCCTTCAGCAGCAGCAGGGCTCTTCGTCGTACCTCGTTCAAAACAACCCTCAGCCCACCACCACTCAAGCATAACTGAAAGAAAATCAAATTATTACAATTTGTTTATGCTATTTATTATTTACGCTTGAGAAACTCTAAAGACTGATATGAGAGACTGATGTTTTTATTTTTCTATGTATTTTTTTTATATATGGCAGAATATATATTGTGAATTTTAAGTCCGGTCTTTTTATTTATCCTAAGTAAGACGATAATTTTAAAATCGATACATCCTGCAGTTCTACCTAGGCATGCAGCTGGTACCTCAAAAAATATTACTTATAGTTCATTACACCTTCCTTAAATTAATTAGGAGAGTGAAGGTTATGTGGGTTGAAATGTATATTCTTTTTTTCACACTAAGACTTCACTAGGGAGAGATTATTGTCGGTAAGGGCGGATCGGATGTGATGTCAGCTAGTAAAGTATGGAGACCAGAACACCACCCTTAGACACACCAGTAGGGATAGTTAGTTTGAGGACGACGCCGATCGATGACTCGGAAGTACCGAAGTGCCGATCAATAAAATTGCTGCGAAAGATTATTTAGCAGGTAGAGGAAAGCTTTTAATGCTGTATAACGATCAATGTCGTATTATGCTGTATTACCTTTGTGATTTTATTTTACAGAAACTTGAACCTCAGGTTGAAAATGGGTTTGACTCAATTTTCATTTTCATACTCTCATGCTAATAGTTGCTAAGCCTTTCTCTGGCAAGGGGGGAGGGGTCAACGTCTTAATCAAAGAGTAGGATAAAAGTGATGAAACTGTGGAATTCACTCACTAAACACAGACCGAGAATATCTTAGCTACTTTCGGAAAAATGGAAACTATAGCATGTATCAAGCAGGCAAGGAAGAACGGTTGAAGAAGATTGATATAATGTAACACGGTATGTACAAATTCGGCAAGGAAGCAGAGGAGACACCAACGCACCTTCTAGCAAAAGAAAAAAACCAGCTTTGGGATGGAAAACCATAGAAAAAAAATTAACCATTGAGAAGTTCCTTGCTGTATGTTAAACCACCCTGAACTTATTATTTTACACCTTACATAATCTTATATACTTCACCATATGTTCCTTTTTTACGCTGACCTCTGAATCTGGCACATTAGTTTTCAGTGTATAATAGCAGAATAGAGTGCCAAGTTGAGGTATATCATGAGCTATTGATTGGAGGCAGTAGACATGAAGTCATAAAGTTGCTGAAGTAGGAACGAAAAGCTCGACCCTCTCGATTTTAATACGTTATAGGTCGTCGAATAAAAACTTTGCAGCGCATTTGGAAAGGTGGCATCCACGATACACCGTCTATCAGAAGCTTAACCTCCAGCTGAAATGATGTAACAATCGAGCCTATTAAATAACCTTTTTCACATTAGACTTGTTGAGCATTTGCATAAGCAGTACGACCCTTTGATTTCGCAAAAATCTGCTTGATAAACGAAGAAGACATTCCACTTTATCACTGAGTATCCTTTACTGGCTGCTTATCAAGTCGCAAAGCTTTTGTTTCCAAAACTTTATAGTTGAATCATTGTAGAATGCCTTCGATCCTGTTTTCTGTTAAACCAATTGATCTTGAAAATCTTGTACAGTTTGAAAGTTTCCATTTCCAGTAGAAAGAATTGGAAGAAACAACATTTCATAATAATGGGTGTTCTCTTTCCTTGTGACATTTTGTTAATATTTGAGCTACATATTCGTTAAGTGCATTTTATTTATGATTTATACACTTAACTAGGTCGTACTATATAACAAGCTGTATTAAATATTTGCTTTTTACTCTACGACCCTGGGCCAAGTAGCTATTTGTTGAGATCGTTAAATACGTATTAGGAAAAAATAAAAATAAACTGTAATCAACGCATTGTACAATGACAAACGCAGAGATAAGATCGAGGTTAAACAGGCCCTTAGATTGTTATTGTTAAGAACCATGTAATTGATGTAGTGCGCTGGCCATGGTGGTTCAGGAGGAGTATGATATCAATATTTATTTTCATTGAACTTGACAGCATAGGCTTCAAAATTGTTGATAGGTGGTCACACATATTTAAAAAAAATAATTAATTAATGTATCGAAGTCTAATGAAAAGGATATTCCGTCTCTTATGCTCTTATCAGGCTCACCCTGATCGGTTTTTGCCATACATTATTCACATTCAATTAATTTTTGAATAATATAAATTCAAATTAACGCATGTAAATTGCTCAAAAATGAATAGGGATATTGCCAATTTTATAGTACTAACTTTTCCTAGCATTTGTATTCTATTTATCATAAAACATTATTCATTAAACTTATTAAAAATATTATCTTTTGACTGAAGGAAATTTTAATTAAGGGATTTCGAAAAATAACAAAATAAAAGCTTGTAATTCCATAATTTGGTTACGGACAGAATAGTTGTTTTAAACAATTAATACCGTGTTAGCTACAACCGACACCTGTTAGAATTACTGTTAGCAGTGTTGTCTCTAATTTCTTTAGACTTCTTCTTCTCTAATTCTAAATTCTCGTAAAGCCTTCGGTGCAACACACCCTACATGTGCTGATTGGGATTAAGGTCTGGAGACAATGGGGGCAGGAGGTCTGCCGTTTGCTTCCAGAAATCGAAAATCCTGCCAATGAGAGATTGGAGGGATGTCTTTCTCCATAATTTCTTAGGACATAACGACCTGCGAGATGTTGCTTTCCACAATTTGGAATCCAGTTCGTCTTGAACGATAGGACCAAAGAAGCGTATAGCGTGTGAGGATGCTACCTAGTCTTTCGAGACGTGTAAAGGGAGTTGCTGGCTTGAGAGATGACCGCGAATGGCGGGCGCTGCATCACAGGCACACGTGGGTTAGGGTACCATATCCTTTGTGTATATATTTTTATATACAGACAGGGAGGGCGGGCATAACGTAGCGGCTTTAGTGGTGAATGTTTATCGGTGGTGGCCGTCTCGGCCGCCTATACACAAAACCATGCACCCATGTTACATTTACCCTCAGAAGCAAAACCCCTCACACAACATTCCTATCCCAGAAATCTTCGTGTATGCTACTTTGGGTTCTATCTTGAAACACGCTTAACGAGGAATCGTCATGTACAAATAAAACGACAGGAACTGGACAGACGCATCGGGCGTCTTTATAAACTACTTGAACAGAAATACGACATGCTGACAAAAAAAACAAACTGACACTTCACAAAATATAACTGAAACCTATTTGGTTGAAACTGTGTACGAATGTCCTTCCAATCCAAAGTCCTCAGATTCCGTAGTCACCGCTCCCTTGTCATCAATACCACCAGCCAAAGCGACTTCAGAATGCCTGTTGTAAATAAATTAATCCCCACTAAATTTTCCACATTGAATAACTAGCCTCACATCCTAACACATTAGACAGATG
The DNA here is from genome assembly GCA_039619505.1 of Cimex hemipterus. NCBI lineage: Eukaryota > Metazoa > Arthropoda > Insecta > Hemiptera > Cimicidae > Cimex > Cimex hemipterus. The sequence goes on along the minus strand of CM077111.1, from coordinate 18,644,943 downwards.
TCCATAATTATTCATCTATACAACTCAGTAAGTCCATTGAAGCTAAAATGATTCCGGGACCTCTTTATGAATAGTTTGTAAATTCATAATTGATGTATTCATAATTGATAATAATAGAGGATCGAAGTCACGATAGGTCAAATTTAGCGGCGTATTTAGGCGAAGGTCGTGGGTTCGAATCCCGCTCGTGACACAGACGTTTTTATCTCAACCAAGACTTACATAAAAAGAATAATTAGTTGAAACAAGTAACTTGTTCCATTCACCACTAACACGTAAATTCACTATTCATAATGTTTGGAGAGCAACGTTCGTTACTGGCTCCCTTGGCAGGATATATGCAAATGATCAATATCGTATCACCTTACATAATGTATATATTTGTACAAATGGTAATAAAAAATTAAAAATTAAAAAAATAAAATTGTTAAACGGCTCGCTAAACCGTTCAGTTCTCGTGCTAATTGCTGGACTAGAAACTGCATATAATAAATTATTAAAAAATCTTTAAACGTTTATGCATGTTGCCGTGCTTTATTATCATAACTCAGAATAACTCTGAACCAGCGGTGCTTTAAAAAAGTCCGCTCTTGTAATATTTTCATTTTTACATTTTGAAAACATGCCGAGATTAACCGAAAGGATAATGACGGCATGAAAGCGAAAGTCTTATCAAAACGGATTATTTTGTTTTGTTTTATATTTTGGCCGTTGGGGATAACGTAAATAGAGAAAACTCACATCTTTGCACAATATATCTGTACAAATGATCTGAGAATCGCATTGAGGGGTCGAAAATTACGAACTTTCTCACTGACCTTCGGACCCGAGGTCGTTCGTATGATTGGAATAAATTTCTACAATTCTCCTCACATTTTAACATGACAGATTGAATTATTGAGGAAAATTGTCCAAAATTAAAATTTCTATCTGTTGTTTAATAAAAAAAATCCCGCTAAATGAATGAGTTCAGGAAAGCACCTTCTTAAGTTTTTATTATTCTGTTTTTCTTTTGTTTACGAATTTAGTTGTATTTTTAAATTTTTGTTAAGTATGTGGTTGGCTAAGTAGTGAACGTTAATCGATAATTATTCAGAAATCGTGAGATGCGGTCTGGTGTGGTGTAGGTTTCAGAAAAACATTTTCTTTATCGTGCCAACGTTTCGATCTTTATTGAGATCGTCTTCAGGGCTCAATGTTTTCATCTTTTGTGTAATTGTGCCATTGTTGTTTGCCGTACTGAGAGCCTGAATATGATGTCAATACATATAGAAACGTTGGCACGATAAAGAAAATGTGTTTCCGAAACCTACTACACCACACCAGACCGAATTTCCCGATTTCTGAATAATTTTTGTTTAGGTTACAATTGTAGCATTTTTTCGACGGTTCGCAACAGCGAAGGTCATATCAACTCTCAGGGTGCCAGTGTTTTCGAAAAACCAAGCCCATTTGTAAGTATGAAGGATTCGAACCCAGGACCTTTATCTTACAGTAATGAGCGCCATGTCAACGCCTAAACCGACGCCCCAAGATTATAGTTTTTATGATAATATATTGTAATTGGTTTACATTTAAATAGATTTAAGAACAGTGACGTGAAATAAACAAAAAATGAATATGGTAGAGAAATTCTACAATTATGTTTAGGCATAACAATCATATGAAATTCACGGGTGTTTAGTAGATTCTTTAAACGTTAAGATAATAGTTCCATTAAGTGTTTTACTGTTTTCTCCTTTCGGAGGATCGTCCTCGGTCGGGATGGTTCCACAAAATCGCCATCTCAATTATCGATTTAATTCCCCCGTCGCCATATGGAAAATGGACAGAGGGTTCGAGGGAGAGCTCGGGGTCAGTCGACGGATGCCGTCCCTGGGTCATCCAGATAGGTCAAGACGATAGTTTTCACTATTTTGCCCGACGACACGTCTTCCGGTGAGATCGGCACCACGCAAATGTTTTCATTTTCTACACGTGGGAACTGCACGAAGGGAACAATTCGAGTTGTTAAAGGCGGGCCAGTTCTTCGATGATTGCGTGAAACGTTATTACAACTGAACCGAAGGATATGCGCTCGAAAGTGTAGTCCTGGCATTCTTATAATTTTTAATGATTTTGCTTTTGTGATGCATAACCTTATTGTGGAAAGGTCTACAACGATATCTGAAACACGTTAAATTTAGTAATAGTTTTCTTTGAATAGAAAAATATTTTTCTCCTTTCTGCTAAAAATAATTGCCTACCTACCAATGGGTGCCGAAGACGAAGGGCACTTTAAAATAATTTTTCTAAATTAATTTCAATTGAAAAATCATGAGCTTTATCGGGAATCGAATCCAGAAGCGCTTGAGTAGCTTCATGGCGTATGAACTTAGATTTCTTCTTAGGGTCTGCACGGTGAGTATGTACATGAATATAGTTGAGTCATTTCTAGTCATTCGAGGACTAGTCAGAGGCCCGGACACGTGGAGGTACTCAACGCAACAACCCACCCACTATTTTGCTGTAAAATGCCCAAAAAATTAGAATCTCTAGGGTCTCGAAAAATATGTTTCGTGTCGTTTTATATAGAACAGCGTGAGCGTTCTCTGTGTGGCATGAGGGTCGATGGGTCTGTGCTTAGTCGTTACCGTCATCTTCACTGTTGGATATGGGATCAATTCTCCGAGCTGGGTAGCACATTTTTGAAATTGTTTAGATAATACGGTGTCATTCCTCTTGATTAAATCATGAATCCTCTGGCAGTTTGAGAGAAAGAGAGAAAGACGTGTACACTGCTCATAAAAAAACCCGACCACGGTTTTTGAATGAAAAAGAGCCAACTAACATTAACCTTAGATGGGTTTCGGCATTACGTCTTATGTGTATCTGTCTGGCGTAGTACAATTTTTTTACTGCGTTTGAGCTTCACCCTGTTTATATCCCTAAAGGTTTATTAGGCCAAAAACGTAGGAGGAAATCTCATTACACTGCTCGACAGAAAACCGACCACCTCGGATTTTGCACGAAAAAGTGGCCAATTTTGGAAATGCATATTTCTCACATTTTAAGTGATAGACCTAAGCTAGTTCTTCTCATTTTTAGAATAATTTACGCTGAATAAGTGCTTTTTTAAAAAATGTTTTCCTGGCGTCAGTTATCCATCAGTAAATTCGAACATTCAGGAACATGGTAATTTTTGCACTTTGGAGCGGCGCCTTATACCACTCGATACGAAATTTTAATAAGCTTTCAATTAGTCCCCCTCACCTTCCACTTTGACTGATTTTTTCGCAAATTTTACGCTCTACAAACTTTGTTCCGACATTTTCAAAAATTATCGCTTTTTCCTACTTTGACCTTTGACATACGGAATGGTACTGCTTTCAATAACCACTTGTTTACTTCGCCGTCAATTCAACTTTTCCTTCCCATTTCACAAGTGTTGTGTGGCATTTTGGGTTTCCATAAGGTATTGAAACAATAGGTTTATGAATGGTAAAATCGGGAGAAGGGGGATCTGTTTTTTCCAATGAGCACGTAAAAAACCACATTTTTGATCAAAAATCGCGCATAACTTGAAAATGGTCGAGAAACCGGGCAAAGTGGAAAATAACCAATGGAAAGCTAATTAAACTTTCCTTGCGATTGGTATCGGGCTTCGCTCCAGGCTGATTTTCTACATCCACTGCTCAATTTGAAATTTTCGTAAAAAGTGAAAAAATTGTTCCAGAATTTTTAAATTTACTATTCATCAGTAATTCCTAAATGTCGTTATACGTACAGACTGTCATAGCTGTGTTCAAAAACTTCGTAATGACAAGAGGTTGTTTATAGCGGACTACATAATCGTCGAGATGCTTGAACTTTCAACAAGGAGCAAAAGCAGGTCTAAAGGGCATAAAGTAGTAATCACCTGGATCAAAGGCCATACGGGGCTCAAACAAAGTGATGTCGTCGATCGTCTAGTCAAAAATGCCACCACAACGGACAACACTCTAAATGTAGCTATAACCAGAAAGAATCTGCATGCTCTATATTAAGGTTGCAGCAGCAGATAGATTGGCAAACTAAATCCCCTTGAAACAACAAAGGTATATGTTTCCGTTAGTTGGACAAGTGCCTTGATTCTGCAAAGAAAACAATGTAAACAAGGCCTTTTGCAAAATGATGGTTTTGGTCGTAAGGTTACGATCCAATCACGGACTCTGCAAGGGATACCTCAACAGAGTGAATATAATTCCATCACCGTATTGTGAAGACTGCGGAGTATTCGAGGATCTTCGATCGAGGACAAATTATCATGCACTGCAGGAAACACGGGAATGAACTCAGAAATATGTTCAATATACTTTTTAAGCCCAAAGAAATAAATCTACAACCGCCTTATGCAAACGGTACTTTGTTATTGTCAACCGAATTGGCTGTATATCGTGAATTGTACAGTTTCCTTAGAAATCGTAATATTACTGTGTGATTGTATAGAAGTATATAAAAATATCGTAATATCTAATTCTCAGTAATAATAATACAACAATGTAAAAAAACGGCTGGATAAAAATTTTGGGGTCAAATAAAAAATAATTTAAAAAAAATTAAGTTGGAAGATATCTTAATTATGTATATATATATATATATATAC
>CM077111.1:18608163-18639919 GCA_039619505.1 Cimex hemipterus | reverse complement strand
AGATAAGATTTGTAGAATATATATATATAATTCTAATTCTCAGTAATAATAATGCAATAATGTAAAAAAACGGCTGTATAAAAATTTTGGGGTTAAATAAAAAATAATTTTACAAAAATTAAGTTGGAAGATATCTTAATTATGTATAAATATTTTGCCATTTGGTGCCCCCTGTTGAAATACAGTATTAATCTATCTATCCATCGAGGGAAGTAAATATATTGAACCTCAGTATGCAGAAAAAATTCGAGCATCCTAGGAAAATGTAAATTTATCATTACAAAACATGAATAAAGAACACGATTCGTAACGCGCGAATGATATCCGACCCCCATAGACGAAGATGAAAAAGATTATTTGTCTTGGAAGGGGCGTGGATGGGAGGAGGATTCCGAAACCCGGGGTCATGGAAAAGCTAGGGTCAGTTTTACGTATTTACATGCAATGTGAAGCCTGTCCCGTCGTGTGTACCAGGAGATCCCTATCTGCCTATTCTCCAATTCCATCAAACCCGACGCCTCTTTATTTTCTCTCCGACTTTTACTTTTTACATTTAATTAAATGGAGGGAGAAATCATGGATTAGTTGCATGATTTGCAATGTCTCATTTACATCTGACAAGTAATCTTTATTTTAAATAACAGCTTGTACATGGAAGAAATTAGAGGCAAAAGGATGATTACAGGCAGTTGCGCTATTTGCACTGACATGGACGAGAACAAACATCACGCCTTCCTGATTACATGTGAAAGGTTCCCTAGTACAACTTCACGTGGACTAAAGTTTTTGCTGAACTCAAGAAAAGTTGTTAATGTAATTCTCATTCCTAAACTTTCATTCAATGCTCATCTCAAGCGAAATAATCACAGTGCAAAATATGCGATGAATTCAATTTGAGATAAATTCATTTCGAATACTATTATCACGGTTGAATAGCTTAAAAAAGTCAAAAATTATGGTCTCCGCAGAGGGGCAGAGGGGATAGGCTTAGGAGAAAAGAGGTTTGGAACTATGCTAGACAAAATATTTAGATTTTGAACCATTATAAATATCTGGGTATATACCTCATACCGCAGCTTGCTATGGAAAGACATCTTAAACAAACATTAAATTTAGCCAAATTTGATACTAATTCTGCTTGGAATTCTCACTTGTCGAATAATGCTGTTCCCATTTCAGCAAAATATAATGTATTTAACTCTGTTTCCAAGACGGTGATGTTACATGTTGCTCAGGTTTGGGGCTATAAATGGTATGACAGTATGGGGAAATTTAATAAATATTTTGTCAAAAGGTTGTTTTCCTTAAGAAAGGATACACCGGATTGTCTTATATTTAGGACAGCTATTGACCCATTGTTTTTAACGCATTAAGACATACATTCAAAAACCAAACATTGTCTTCTGCTATATTTCCTCGAAAATACTAGAAAAGAAAATATTTTGGGCAAAAGAATATGACAGTTTGTGTTTTCAACACGGTTTAACCCCCTTGAGTTACTCCGATGTAAATAAAATTAGTGTAGAAAACATGGTAGATGTTTTTTTTAGAACTGATTTTAAAAATAAACTAAAATTAGGAGCACAACGGTCTGTCTTCCATGGTTTATACAAAGAATTGAATCTGGAATTAGGAGAAAATCACCACTATTTAAATAAAAATTGATGTCAGTTGCTGCCTCTTAATTACTCGATCTACACAAGTGACGAAGCGTATCGTTGTGCTTTGTGTAATTCAGATGTGTATGAGAAAGTCTTCCATTTTTTTGGCGGTGTGCCCTTTATTGAACGAATTCAGACTTAGGTGCTTTGGCAAATTGTTTTTAGAAAAATGAAGTAATTTCATTTTTGAATGGGCAGAACTGGCACAATCTCTACAAATATGTTTCTTACTCCCTAAAGTCCAGAGCGTTTCTAGTCGATAATTTCAATTATTAATAAAGTATTGTGGAAATTATGACTATTTGTATTAGTATTGTTAGTATTGGTCTTTGTATTATTAACATTATTAACATTATTCTGTTTTTCTTTTGACTACTCGACAGACAGCCTGGGAGCTATTGTCTAGGATTTTATGTACTGAATATTTTCAGTAAAATAATTTTTACTGTAAATAAACATCATTATCTATCTACTCTCATCACGGTTTGCTTAAAATACGCTCGCTTCCCAGGCTTGTGGTTTCCAGCGACATGAAACAATCCGTAAAATTTATCACCTTCCTTCACCCCTAACATGATCAACGTTGAGACCTCAATTGAACTCTAGTTGAAATTTTCGTTAAATTTACATACTTCCTATGACCTAAACCTTCCTAAACATCGGCTTTCCCAGGAATAATGCGCTGGAAATCATAAGGTCCAAAATATCACGGTTTTCTTCCTGACACTGGCTCAGAAAATTTAGCTCAACGAGAATTTTCCCTGTACAATTATAAAAAGTGGCCACTTTTACACTCATAGTTGACCAACAATATCCGCACCCGTCACGCAGTGGTGGGTTCGAATCCCGCTCGTGACACTTTTTCATTTCAACCAATACCTTACATAAAAAGAATAAGTTTAGAAAGAAGTAATTGGATCAATTAGACCAGTAAACAAAATGGACTTTTTTAATAATGTACGTTAGTTTGAAATACTTAAAAAAACAAAAAAAAAAGATTTTTCATTAGATATTCTTTGTATCTGAAAAACACTTATATTTTGGCAATGACGTAATAAAATGAAAACTTCAAAATTTTAACTAATGTAGAAATGGCTTTGAATTTGAACTCTTTCTCTATGGAGGAGAGGTACACTTGATCATTTTATTCGTGGCTAATTGCTCGATGATCGCTTATGTAACGACCTTAAAGCAGTAAACACATGATACCGCTCGACTACCATAAATTAAGCCGACGTTTCCCATCAGGCCTCATCAGCACAGTCCATTCCAGTTCGTTAAATAAAGATTTTAAACAAGAGGGCATCAATCTAAACGTACTTGACACCTGGCAGGCACCGTCCGCTCGTTAAAGTCGGATGTGAATAAAGTAAGGAAGAACTCACAGAAACGTCGAAAACGCCTTAATTTGACAGATGCGGACTTAACGCGATTCGAGTCACGGAGTTTTTCGAACTTCGTGACCGGCTCCTCTTTTGTCCCTGAGGATAAACGGTACTGCTTTCTATTATTTTCTTTAACAAATTCACTTTCGATTGTGCAAGCTGTTATCTTTCGAGAGAGACAAGTTGTAGTTCAACACTTCCGTTTTTCCAAAACTCAAAGCAAAGACATGTTTATTTTTAAATACATCCACATAGCCAAAAAAATTTTTTTTTTGAGATTACTAATTATTCAGATATCGTGAGATGTGTACTGGTGCGATTTAGGTTTCCGAAAAACATTTTCTTTATCGTGCCAAGGTTTCGATCTTTATTGAAATCAAATTCAGGGCTCAAAATGCTTGTCTTCTGTGTACCATTCTTGCGTGCCGTGTTGAGAGCCTGAAGATGATCTTAATAAAGATTGAAAAGTTGGCACGACAAAGAAAATGTTTTTCTGAAACCTACATCACACCAGACCGAATCTCACGATATCTGAATAATTATCGATTAACACTCACTAATCTCTGCACGTTTTAAATTACAATAGCATTTCTCCATATAATGACGTTTTTTAAAAAATTATGCGAGCAATGAAAATATTTTAAAAAATTAAGTTTGCATTCAAAACTTAGCGCTTAACTAAGCGAGTATAATGAGTTTCCTCAGTTTGACCAATTTCATATATTTTTTATTTCTTTTATTTTCAAAACATTATTCCTTTTAATATTTTAGGATTTTATATGAATGTTAAAAACACAAAGGTAATTTGTTTTTTGTATTATTATTAGCATGTTGTACTAGTAGAGAAATAATTATAACACAAATTTTGAGCCCAAACACGGGTTTGGTTGTGATTAAACTTAATTATTTCAATTAATTATACTTTTTCTAAATTAGTGTCACGAGCAGGATTCGAACTCACGACCTTCGGGTCAATACGTCGTTGCTCTAACCACTTGAGCGATCATGATGATGACGTATTGAGCAGAAGGTCGTGGGTTCGATCCCGCTCGTGACACTAAATTTTTCATCTCAACCAAGAATTTAGATAAAAAACATAATTAATTACATAATTAAATAAGTCTAGTATAACCTCTACATTTATACGGACTGAACCTAATGATAAACATTTTCTTTATCGTGCCAACGTTTCGATCTTTTATTGAGATCATCTTCAGGGCTCAAAGTGTTTGTCTGCCGTGTAATTGTGCCATGTCGTGTTGAGAGTTCTGATACCTACATCACACCAGACCGCATCTCACGATATTTGAATAATTATCCGTTAACGGTCACTAATCTCTACACACTAATGATAAACGAAGAAAGCCTTAACATATCCGAATTTATAACCAAATCTTACAGTGAGTAGACTGTTATGACAGACTTGATTTGTATTATTCGGGTGAAAAGTAAGTACCTAGCTTTTTTTAAAAGTATGTAAAATCATTAAAGATTTTCAGGCACTTGTGAACAAATTTAATCAACATTCTATGAACTATTTTGTTCCACTACATACGACCATCTATAATGTAATGGTGAAACATCGTCCTCCTAGAACTTTTCATGTTCTTGGCCGAAGGATTTCTCGATAAGATGCAGTCGGCAGGGAAGGAAAGTTTTTGTGTGTGGGTAGCACAGACCAACTAAGCTACGAAAATCTCTGGACGCAAATACACGTGATGGGATTAACCAATGCTTGTCGTTTTTGGTCAATTGCTGACTATTCGATCAAATTATGTGCAGCACAATGAATGGTTTGCTCGGGTAGAAAAAATTCGTAACCAAGCGTCTCCTTCCAATCCCCCTCAATGCATACATTTGACATCTAATCCCCTTTTTATCGTTGTTAACGGTGGTTCGCTGCGTTTTCCCAGGGGTTTTCCACTCTGACCATTTTTTTAAAGAACGCAATTTTCACCTCTAATATTTTTAAAATTTGCTCATTGCGGTTTAAGAGATAATTGAAAAATCCGGTAAATTCTTCTAAGTCATCAAAGGAGGAACCCATGATTCGCTTTGACAAACTTATCCACCTGTTCTTAGATGCGTTGGAAAACATGTATGAGCTTATTAAATCCCTCTACGGTATCCCATGCCCCCAATAAACAGTGCAGGTTATTTGGGACAATAGCATGAATATGGTAATAATCAATGGCTGAAGGAAGGCCAAAGCACTTTGCGTTTTCCAATCAAAATTTCCACCTCTGAACCTAGCAAATCATTTACAGATGGTGGTTTCTCTTAGATTAACATCACTAAATTTTCTAGTCGTCCGATCTACAGTTTCCCCTTTGAAATAATAATAAACAACAAAATACACTATTTTTCCAATTTTAATTAGGAGAACAACTTATAAAAATTTAGATAGAAGCTAATGAAGAAAAATACCTTAACAAATCACATTTCCACCTATGTAAATAATGCCTAAATAAATATTGTCTCAAAATACAAGGAGAATAAAATCGAATTATTGAATAACATTGAGGACTTATTTTGCAAAAATGCATATTAAACAGGTTTCTACTTGCCCAATCTTACGTTTAGGATTAATTGCGGTTTCTTAATTAAATTACTGACAAGAACGGGAAAAATGCACTTTCTTTAACCTGTCCGAAGCTATCGATGAAATCAGAAAGCATGAGTTGTATGAAAAACCGCGAAGATTAGTCTTTCCAGCGTTGTGACCAATACATTGTAATTTCGAAGTGCACCATCTCATCATACATTCTCAAGGCAGAAAATTAGTTAAATGGAATAAATAAAAATTGCATTTTCTAATTCCACGCATACGAAATGGCAGAGAGTAGATTTTACAAGTAAAAACTGGTGACCATTTTGCACAAAACTTATGTAACCCTAGTCCTTTAAAATCCTTTAGGGGGATCGAAGCAAAAATAATCGCGGTAAAAGATTCATGTTTTAAATATTTTTCTATATTAAACTAAGTTTTTTCTGGATAATTTGATTTAAAAGATTTGAAATATAGAGCACAGGAATTCCCAAAAAAACTTTTTTTGAAAATATCGAACAAAAGTTTAATTAATTTTTTTTTTTTTTTTGTTAAACTAGACATTTTTATTCATAGTTAGATTTTATATTTTATACACGTAACAGAATTGAGTCTAAGAAAGGATAATTTGAAAAACAAATAATTACAAGCCCTCCTTTGTACATTCACAACCGCGAGCGATCGGACTTTCGATCCGGACAACGTAGCATTAATATTTCTCCAAATGTTTACTACTTTTTTAAAAATCGACCGCCTGCCTTTTAATGAAGACCCACTTTTTAAATACATTTTTTGAAGAGCCTCAAGGTAGTCACGAATCGCAGTTCTTGTTAAAAATAACACCAAGGTCCGAAATGGTACCGACGTCGTCAATGGAATACTCATTGAACTTTTTCACCTTTTTCTTCAAAAATCTTATGACTTTACACTAATTTTCATTAATTTAAGATCATTATTGTCTCATAAGACAAGAATGCGTCCAGTCCTCCGGCAGTAAACTACATTGTTCAAATGTGGATGTTGAGCGACAGATTTTCAGATCGTCAGCTAAAGGTGAAAAACTGGAGTTGTTACGACTGTTCCTACAACAATGAGAAATATCAAAAAGAATACTGGCCTCGAATGAGATCCATTCGGAACACCGGCGTCAATACAGATGGGGCCTAAAATCCTTCCCCGAATCTTGCTATAAAAGATCTCCCCGGAAAAGAATCGATCCGCCCCAGAAGGGGGTTATCGACTTTTACTTTTTCCAATTTTGTCACCAAGATTGATCAATTAGTCCATTATGTCGAAGGCCTTAGACGAATCCGTGCAAACAGAATGAACAGACCGTTCACCAAATGGTTCAGAATGAAATCCTTGCAGACAACTAAGTTGATTACATTGAATCGTCCATGCTGTTGCTGAAGTTTGAATGAAAGACTCAGTAGGTGTGCCACTAAGGAATCTTTAATCTTAGGTATTGTAGAACATTATTGATAGGGCGATCAGGTTTTTTAAGCACACGACTAATCTCCCATCTTTCTCACTTCAGTTTTGACATTCATGTTTTTTTTTTACTCGTCTTAGAGTGCAATATTTTGAATGACTTATTTTTTTAATATAAAAAGGACAGAAAACGAGAAACTGTGTCGAGCTCTTTTTTGAAAATAAATTCAGGCCTAGAAAAAAAGTTGAATGTCGAAAATTAAGCCAAATTAAAAAAAGTTCAATATCACTTACAAAATTTACAAAATATAATTTTCAAACAACGGCTCGACACCGATTTCGTATTGAAGTTCTCTTAAAAGAAATTAAAAAATCCAATTGAAAACCTTCTTAAGAAAAAGGAACATAAATGCAAGCAATTTTTGAAATGCATTTTCTGACAGTTTATTAAAGCGTAACAGTTTCTTAAATACCTGTACCCATTAAACCTTTAACGAAAATGTTAAAAAAAGCCCCGAATAAAATGAAACGGACCGCGGTGTAATGGGTTCATTAGTTCTTGAGATATTAAAGGAAGAATGAAAGGATTAGGAAAAAGAATCCGAAATTTGCTCGACCCCCTTTAAATCTTTAAAATCATTCATGGAATTATTCACTTAATTTGAATAAATCTAGAAGTGTTTTTGACGGTAATTTTGGTAATGAACAAACCGTAGCACCCAAAACTAAGGCATAATTTTCAGAAAAGTCTATTGAACCTGTATTCTTAACGATTGCTATTTTTAAATTTTATGAGTGCGCTTGTTGTATCTCGTTGAGATAATTGTCAGAGATTATCTAATATCGTAGGCCATTAGTTCTTAAAATAACAGAACAATTGTGCAGTAGTGCACTATTCGAAACGGGCCCATGGAAAATTAATTATGTAGCGTTTTCTTAAATAGGGCTTGTTAAAGCGGACTTGTATCGAGGATTAACTTTCGATTGGAAGGTTGTTTTGTGTAAAAATTAATTTTCCATCTATGCGAGTTTCATTAATTCCGATTATACGGCTGGCGTAACGTTGTACACTCTCTAGCCTTCTGTACGGCGAGGATGAAACGGTATGAAACAGTTGGCTGGCTGTATAATTTTGACACCCTTTCTATTAGAAAGGGAAAACGTTTTTATTTAACAATAAGGCTAATACTAATTGACGATGGTTGTTCCTCATCCGAAAACAAAATATTCGTATTGGATCGTTTTGAACTATTGTACATACGGCGAGACAAGAAACGAAGCGAAACGAGCCGCTGAAATGTATTTTGTTCAGTCGGCCGATTTGCAAAACGAAGATAACTAATCTAGGAATATATATCACTGTTGTTGGTTGATGGTTATACGCATAGATTGTTTACAACGATTCGGATTTCGAGCATTAATCGCTCATCATCAAGTTGAGGAGTGCAAGAGTACACACTCCCTGCAAACGCGACGTTCCAATAAGAAGCTGGTTTTTAATACAGTTCACTTTTGGACGTCCTCGTGAATTATGACAACTATCATGCTAATAAATACAGAATAATTTAGATTGACTCCGACCAATTGATGTGATTTCTTGCGAAAATTAACTGAACTGTGCCTTGTCAGTTCTGGACCAGTGGCAGGTCTCGCACACAGTCCAGCATCTGAAAGTCTTCACCTTACGGTGCACAAACTATATTTCTAATATGTTGAAATTCTTCCTTGATCTAAACTGCAATGTCGATTACGGAGTACATGCGAAACAATAAATCGATCATCTTTCTGAGATGTGACGCAATGGCGTTCTTATCCATGTCTTCTTGAGTAACCTCCAATATTGGTAAATAAACTCACTAAATATAAAACCATATAGTTAGACCAATGCTGTTCTACGCCTGTACGATATGACACAAGTACACAAGTAACACCAATATAAAGTGCTTACAAAAAATTCGAAATAAATTTTTAAGGTTAATAACATCATCTAAAACAAATGTACTTATAAGCTATATGCACAAAATTTTAAACATCTCATACATTAAGGATAATATCAAAAGGATAACTAGCTCCTTTTATGAACGTAGCGCTTGAGAGCACAAACATGACAGTAAAGAATGTAGGAAACTATAACCTCAACAAAAATTGGAAACACAAGAGGATCAAACACATTTTAGTATGACTGCTTTGTATATTTATTCATTATGTTATCATTTACTAAATTATTTATTAATTGTTTAATTTTAATTGTTTATATATGTATTTATTCACCAATTTATTAAATGTTTGACTATGTATCTATTCAATGATTTTAAATTATAATAATTAGTAATTATTTATTAATTTGCTTATTAATAATTTTTTAAAATGAAATTAGCTATTGTCAAAATAAATGTGTTGTTTATTATGTTTATGTAGTCAATGATTTATAATTTATGTAATTATTTATAACTTCCCTATTTATGAATGTATTCTTTCTGCAAGTGGTTTTTATACTAATTTCCACCACTCTACTTATTTCTCTAGGCCAAATCAGCAAATATTGCAAATATACTTAAGCCCTCTTCCACAAGGATGTCTCCTAGACATCCTCCTAATCTCCTAGATATTTCCCCTTGTATTCACGTTTTACAAAATATATGTACAAGTAACTAATAAATAAATTCTTAATTCCAAAACTCCAATATTGCTAGCCATGGAAGACCTTTCGGACAGTTGTTCTGTAAATGTTAAGCACCCTGCGCACACACGGTCACAAATCTCTACACAATGCCGAAAATTACAACTCTGATTGAATTATTGTTCAAAAGCTTAAAAAAGTAACTGAATGATTTTTTCTTTATCTTCGATTTTTTATATATAATTATATAGACCAGATCATATCCTCCTACATATATTGTACGATGACATTTTTTGTGAATAAAAGCCAACTAATTTTATTTTTTTAATCTCATAGTTGGACGTTTGATAAAAACGTTTTTGCAAATAATTCATGGTTTTATCAAACTATCATAATTCATGATCCTGTTTTCAGTCTTTTTTATTATCACTCTTAGGCATTTCTTTATATATGTAGTTCTTTCTTGCATTTATATCCAGGCTTTTTGTTTTTTCAGTATTTTATATTTATCTAGACACTGTGTCTCTATGACTAGTTCTCTTTTGAAAATTGTTTTAAAAACATATTTCAATTTATATTTCTATTTAAACAACAAGGACGGTAATCATCATCAATCGGGAAGGCTTATCAATTTTACTATCATTAATTACTTAGATATCGTGAGATGCGGTCTGGTGTGAAGTAGGTTTGAGAAAAACATTTTCTTTATCGTGCCAACGTTTCGATCTTCATCGAGATCATCTTCAGGGCCTGGGATTTACAAACATTGTTTACATTGTTGTAAATCCCAGGCCCTGAAGATGCTCTCAATAAAGGATCGAAACGTTGGCACGATAAAGAAAACGTTTTTCTGACACCTACATCACACCAGACCGCATCACAGAATATCTGAATGATCATCGATTAACGGTCACTAATCTCTACACACACGTTAGAAAGAACCCTACAGAAAAAAAGAACGAAGAAGAGAGTGGTAATTCTAAGATTTCTTGGCAAAACTGTAAATACCAGCGGGCCATTTTATCTCTTTTTTTATCTGTAATCCCTTAAAAAGGACCAAGCATTGTTATGAGATAATTAATCAATGGAGAGTTGTCTAACAGATAAGTTAAAACATTAAGGATGGTTACTTTTTTTCCTCTCGGTGTAGTTAGATGTAGAGTGTAATGAAGGAATATCAAGTCCTCCACCATCATAACTGAATGAATGGCATTGTAAATAAGAACAAATGCAGTTAAGAGTGAATGGGTTTGGTTGAAGCAACTGATTCCGAAGGGGATTGCTCCACATGCTCTTTGTGAGAAAGGAACAAACTAGAACCATGTTTTTTTTAAATTTTATTAATATGGATTACGGAACAAGGTTTCAAAAATATATTTAATCGTTAATGTATGCTAACAACCTACATTGTGATAATTTATCACGATTTTTGTTAATACAAAATTCTAATTTTTCAGTTTTTGTATGTTTTGTTTCGTACAGAGTCTCTTCGATTGTCCATCTGTTATTGATTTACAATATAAAAAAAAGAATCGTTTCAATACGAGTTAGAATTTTGGAGAAAACTGTACCGAAATATAAAGAAATAAATTTTTAGAGGAAAAGCGGTTTTCTGAAACGAGCCCTGAAAATTTTGCCTCGTGCTTACACCGATTTCTCTAGCAATAGCAAATTCATAATTATAATTCGGATGGTAGTTTTTATAAGTGGAATAGGCAAAAAATATTTCAACAAAAGGGATGGCGAATTAATTGCAAGTTCTTCAATATATGCCACAACGCTTGATTCGCAACTTTCAAAAAAATATTCAAAGCACATCTCTATCTCAGAATCATACAGAATCAGTTTAAAACGTTTGTAGTTTAATATAAAAGGATAAGTGTATATATAAAATGTGTTAGTAGGGTCGAAAAAAGTCGAAAATTTGTTAGACTCTATGAAACATTACCTAATGTTTACGATTTAACTTTTATGATTATTACTTATCTATGTATTTTTAGTAGTCATAATTGATCCTATTAATCATTTTAGTCAATTATACTTTTTATTGGTTGAGGCGTTGGTTGAGATGAAAAGCTATTGTCAGGAGCGGGATTCGAACCGACGAAATACTTGGCTAACACCTCCTCGTGGCCACTTCATAAGTCACCGAGTATCGAATCCTGATTGCACGATATGTGAAAATATGGCCAAATGAAAAAGTAGAAGTTTGAGATGAGGAGTAGGTGTCCTAGTGATAAGAAGTCACGATGGTGGCAAGAGCAGTGGCGTACTGAGCCGAAGGTCATGGGTGCGAATCCCGCTAGCCCCAACTTTTTCATCTTAACCAAGACCGTAGGTAAAAAAATATAACCTAATTAAAATTATTTCTTACTGTAAATACCATGCTTTTTCTAATTGAAATGAATTGAGTAATTCTAATAAAAATGGATTGTTAAGTGGGTCCACTTTACACAGTGGACCCTTCTTCCGCTACACACAACGGGTGGTAGTTGGACGTTAAGCCCTCCTGTAAGGCAAAAATTACTTTACTTTTATTGTATTTGGGTTGTATATATGATGTGGATCCTTTTTCTATTTGCCATCGAGTATTTCATATTATTATCATTTGAGCATTCATTGCTTAGAGTTCATCAGCAGAGACTATGGCTGAGAATTCCCAGAGGTTTCGTAACACTGTGAGAAACGGGGCGTCAAAAGGCCCGATCAAATTGAACAACAAGCCGTTAGGAAGTATATCACGGAAAACGGCATCATTTAGAAACTTTCATCCCATATAATTAATAACGGAAGGAATCCGGTTGGAATTAAAGCGCAGGAGGGTAAAAGTGAGAAGATCCGCGCTGGGTGAATCTTCATCGGCGTGGTGGGGTCCCCCTCCAGACATCGGAGGTATATATGTGCAGGAAACAAGGTCAAGGCGCCTTCATTGCAGTCATGATCATCGCCATCGCAACCGTAAGTACATCATCATCAACAACTGTCACCGTCATCGCAGTCTCGTGAATTCTACCACCGTCGCAGTGTTACAAACGGAAAACAACCACAGAAAAGTGAAAAATTGAGTAAAAGAAAATAGTGATGAGTGTCTTTTGGATTATTTATACTGATTCACGATTTGTAGCACTGCGGTCGTGGAATAAAAATAAAATTCGCATTTTAGTGATCGGGCGTCAGTATACTTTAATATGTGGTTACTTCTGTGAAATTTTATGTTTCTCCATATTTAATAAAAAATCAAAGTTTTGATTGAAAATTTTCGCACATGGTTAAAGAAAAGTGACTTAATTTAGAGCTGGAATAAATTCAGATTAAGGACAATATCTTAAGTTCTGCCAGATTTTCAAGTATTCTCTGAAACATAAAATTTCATTTCATTGTTCACTCTGTATAGGGTTCTAATTGTTTTTTCCATAACTAACTGGGCTAACTAAATTTATGATCATTACATTAATAAATCCAAGAAGTAGTTCAACTACTCCTGATGAACAGATCCTAATACAAATTTATCTTAAATATTGTTCAGATGAAGAGAAGGAAATAAATTTTCTTTTCCATAATGGATATTTATTTCGTCAGACGACTTTCGGTCTAATATAGATCTTCTTCAGTGATTTTTGTATATAGAGTGGTTTGAAGGTTTTTTACAGTCTTATGAGCTCAGAAATGGATATCTGAACGACTACGGACTTGGCAAAATCCTCAAGAATCTTAGAAATACTACCACTCGCCAAGTCTATGGACGTCCAGACATCCACTTCTGAACTTATAATTATGTAAAAAAAACCGTCAAACCACTTTATATAAAAAACGCCGCTGAAGATGGTCTATATTAGACCGAAATATGACTGACAAAATATATGCCTATTGTAGATGTATGAATGGATTGTATGTGACAAGGCAAATTCAAAGCAAGTTTGACAAAATCAGGACACCATCAAAAATTAAATACTGTTCGATTGGCTCAAGGAACTTATAAATTAGGACTATGAAAGCATTTATTTCATTTCTCTCTGTTTTTTGCTACTACTACAAACTAAATACTCCTATTTTGGAAATTAAAAAAGAGAAATGAAGGAAAGTAATTTGAAAATACTACGCTCTTTTATTAAAACGATAACTGGCAAGAGTAGATTAGAAAAATCTTTTCACCGTAGCAATTTCTCTATTGATTAACCACACTTGATAATTAACAATATTTGTTTCATTATCGGAAGAAAAACCACTGAGATATGAGTCTTTTTAATCAAACGATAACGAAATGGTCATTGGGGCAAATTAACATTTTTGCGTTTTAACAGGGCTTTTTGGTTAAAAAAAATTCGTTTCTGAGTTCGTTTTGTATTTTAACCAGCGGTCGACTTTTCACCAGACTAGCGGGACGCTGTAATTGCCGATGGTCGGACGTTAAAACGTTTTACTTTCTAATAAGTGCCGAGGAGAAACTGAGAAGCAAGTTCCCTTTCACGCACTTCATTTCGTCCTGGGACAAATTTTGAATAAAACACTAATCGTAGAGTTGTTTTTTCATTAATTTCAAATTTTTTAAACGATTATACTGCTCTGGGGTGAAATTGGAAGATAACGTTGTTTAAAAAAAACATATATGGGTCATGATCAAAGCATAATTAATAAGAATATGCTTAGTATTTCTTCCCCAGGATAACTGGATTAAGTGCATAACTTTCAATTAACTTGACCTGAACTAAAAAAACGAACCTCGATTTTCAAGCTTTTACTTTTAATTCAAAATGTCAACAAATATGAACATTTATGTCCAAAGGTTAGTTGATACCAAAGATTATATCAATAATTATGCAATACAATCAAACTTGACTCGAATTTCAACTACTATAAACAATAATACAAGATACATTCCATGATTCTCAATAAATTTGGGTTTTAATAAAGCTATTTGACGAAGATTATGAACTTAATTTAATCCAGATAAGTTTTAATAGTCATAATTAACGATTTTAATTAATTATACTTTTTATCTAAGGTTTTGGTTGAGATGGAAAAAGCGTGTGTCACGAGAGGGATTCGAACCCACGACCTTCGGTTCAATTCACTGCTAATTTGAGCTATCGTGACTTCGATCCACCTGGAGACCAACTCCTCATCTCTAAATACATCCTTTCGAATTTTCCCTCCTTCTCCTGATTATACGATATTTTAAATTTGCTTAAAAGAGGGAGAATTCGAAAGGTTGTAGTTTGTGATAGGGAGTTGGTGTCCGAGTGGATTGAAGTCACGATAGTTCAAGTGGTTAGAGCAACGGCGTATTTAGTCGAAGATGCAAAGCTCTGTTTACTCCAAATATCGAACAAGAGGCTCATGTATTCGCTCAATACAATTCTTATGTCGGGTAGCATTCCTACACGCTCTCTATACAGAACCAATGAATGACACTCTGCAATTAAATGTAACACATGGGGCGATTGAGGTCCGATTTGGTAGTCGACATTACGCTATTAGCTCTCTCACTCTAGAGATATCTATGAAGTACTGTGTATAATAAAATAGTCCTGTTTTCTCCAAAAATCTGAACCGGGGCCCAAAATACACGCTGCCATGGTCAGGAACAATTCGATAATTACGACTCTCCCAAGCCACAGTTAAAACTAGATTCACTCTCTCATTCATTCTTTCTTATTTACAAGAAATTTACTCCTTCAATCAAGCTGTGAAGTACTCATTCCTCCATAACTTTTTATACATTATATACAACTAATCTAATTGAGGGCCGTTGGTCACATTCATTCACATTCGACATTCTATCTCACACCACTTTCACGCTAATAATTACATTCAATCTCAATATCTACAAAACAAGATATCGACCTATTATATACAATGTAAAAAAGAATTATTTTAATAATTTGGAATAAGAGAGGTAAAAATTCGTTCAATTTCTTAAGCACAATCCTCATATCGGGTCGCATTCCTACACGATCTCTATAAAGAGCCAAGGAATGACACCATTGACTTAAATGGAACACGTCGAACGCTGGCATTATATAACGTCCTTAATTTTAGTAAAATAGCGTTATTAATAAAGCAGAAGTATTATGACAATACATAAGAGAGTCCCCAATGTCGGAGAGAGAAGAAACACTCATATAGAATTTTTTTTAATGGAACATAAAATTAATATTTATTTATCTGTTTTTCTTAATTTATTATTATTTGTTTAATTTTATACATCGATGTTTATTTTTTATCGCAATTACTTTTAAAAACTACTATTCTTTAAGATGCTTAAAACCAAACCAATTTTGGTCATCCCCAAGCAATTTGGCTAATGTGAAAAGTGGAGCGTCTCTGTAAATAACTTTTTAGCAAGTTGGATGGCATAGTATAGGTGATACACCTACAAAATCAATCATGCGTTAGTCTCGTGTGCCCAATGCGAACAAAGGAAATGGCAAATTCATCACATCTATTATTTTGGAGAGAGATTTTCCATGGTTTCATTTTTGACAATTCTAATTTTATTAAATGTGATTCTTTTCTATATGATACACAATTTTTAATTATTTCTTTAACAAGGGACGAACTTCCATTATTCCCAATTCAAAACGAAACATTTCTTATAAATAAGTTGTTCTTATGTGTTTCATTACATTAACAAGTAGAAGAAGATTAGTCTAAATACAAAATTATGAAGAAAATGTCTATTGTATGTAAAATGTATTCTAATAATTTGATTTTTTGAAGTGGTACCTTAACTATCCATACCAAAACGATTATCTTTCCATTTCTCTTTCTCCCTCTCTATTATAAGTTTACAAATTTAAATATAATTCATCGAGTTTTCTCTTAAAATAGGTTATATTGGTGTTTTCATGTAATGTTGAAGAAAGTAAGAAATGTTATTCTACTAATTATAAACAGCGGGTTGAAAATTATTAGGATGAAACTAACAATGTTGCCGTTTATGAAAGAATAATTATGGGCATAAGTGAACGTAAAAATCCAAATAGACATAATAGATGTAAACACGTTTTTATAGTTGCATTTTGAAAACAAAACCAACGGTGTTTTTTAGTGGTCTGCGGTTTGTACATTAACCACTGGACAGATGATTTTTGATCTTTGCCAACTTATTTACACAGACAGAAACAAGAACGACCAGAAGCAACCCCAACTGCTGAATATTTGTTATTTCCTAATCAATCATTTAGTAATGATTTTTTTATAAAATAAAATTGAATTAGGTGTCTTTGAGGATGTACCCATTATTATTGTATTATTATTAGCTATAAATAACAAAGTGACAGTTTTTAAACTTAGCTCTCAAATAGGTAGAATATTTGATGATCTAAATCTACAGGGATATTGTTTATTTATAATAATATTCATAATATTTCTTTGTATTCAACGTGCAAATACCGTTAATAAAATACTGAGGTTCAGTACTCTAGATTTGGAACAGTTTAAAACTTTATTGAACATCGGTTTGTCTTCCGATTTTGCTTCTAATTAGTGTATATAATAATTAGTGTGTTTATGTTTAAATAAATATAACAGTGATTGTAGCAATAAAAAACAAAGACTTTACATTGGGTTTAATCTTAAACTGGCCAAAACTTTGACCAAAACTTCTTCTCCAACGATAAAAGAACAATTTAACTGTCCCTCCACAGGGAAAGATATAAAAAGAAAATATGACCGGAAGCTTTTCCATCCTTATTTAGCGGGCATTAGCTTTACAACCCATTTCTCCGAAGACAGTTTTTGCAATTAAAAAATGCGATTTGTTATTCAGCAAAGCGGAGACGGCCGGCGTAACGAGGAACTATTAAGACGAAAGAAAAAGCGTTCCCTTTTGGTTAATTAATCTCACTGGTAACGCTCAATTTACCGGCGCGGACTTTCAATTTTGATATCAAAACAAAAATGCACAGCTAGAAAAGAATTAAGTCGGAAAATTTTTATTTTCACTTTCACGACCTCGTTTGAAATTCCAGTTACAAACTCCATTCGATTTCAGGTAATTTTTATAATTACTGCTGTTTAAATTACAAATATTACAAACAAAAATAAATTGAACACAACTTGACGAATGACGTAGAAAAACTTAGCTGGCCAAAAATTTTGCAAAACTCCAATTACGGACATGTTTTTATATTTTTCAAAAGCCTCAGCTGTTTGTCGGCCCATAAACCTCTCACTTTATATGTTAAGTGTGGTGCTTAGTGCTGTGAGATGCGGTCTGGGGTGACGTAGGCTTTAGAAAAACATTTTCTTTATCGTGCCTACGTTTCGATCTTCATTGAGATCATCTTCAGTGAGCAAAGTGATTGTTTTCTGTGTAGATATGTCATTATTGTGTCTCGGGTTGAGAGTATTTATATATTATATTAATTATAAAACAAAATATTTCTAGAAGACAACTCTGCTCCTTAATTCTTTACTTATATGTATGTAAAAGAATGTCGTTGCGTGTATAATACAAATGTTAACAATAATTAATTTTTTATGAAAAGCCGATACGATAAAAATTTTAAACAAAAACTTAGACCTAGTTCATAAGCTGTAATGGCTCATTCATGACATAGATCGTAGAAATTTTGCTATATGATCAATAACAAAACTATAAAAAAAAACCATCATATGTAATATAAAAAATATCAATCTGTTATGTGTACCGTTGGTCTTATTAGTACTTATTAGTAATTACTTTAATTATTACTCAAGTATGACCTCACGATTAGTAGCTCGTAGGTAAGAGTCCTTCTCGTGACACTAGTTTTTCAACTTTACCATCCTCTACGTAATAATTAAAATAAAAAATATCGTAGTACTTAAAGCGTGTGTGGCCTAGCATTTGAGTGTAATATATCTTAAAAATGTTTTTTGAAATTTATTATGAAGTGTTTTCCATGTTTTTCAGATATGTGCCGTGTCCGTGTGGATGGGATCACCGGGCGTGGATGCGAGGTAAGATCTGACCCTAGGGGTTCAATCATTATGAGCTGACCCCACTGACCATCGACTCTCTCTTTCGTTCATTTCTCCTAACGCCTATTTCTCTTCGTTCTTCGTAAATCACTTTTCATTTTCCTTTATTTCGCTGCATCCTCTTAACCCCTGAGAAAGTGGGATGTGCCGAGTTCCAACCGGGGGGGGGGCTGATTTCATCGGGTGATTATTGTAATGTATGTATGGGAGCGCGTTCCGGAATAATCGAGGTGTTCATTGAACATTCGATAATTTTGGAAAGTCATTCCCGGTCCTTTCTAAAATTGAAAATTGTACATAAAAAGTTTTCACTCGTCAAAAGGCGATTGACTATGATGGAAAGCTAAACCTAAACAGCACAGATGCTCTAAAATGCTTTGGTGTTTTCAGGATTCCGCCTAAACTTATGAAGGCTGTGAACGGCGCCGGAAAGGCTTTATATGCGGGTCACTACGCATATTCTGTCGCTCCGATTCCTCAGCATATCACCGTCCAAGCGAACGTCGCGAGAAAGGAGGTGCACTTGCCGCTGAGGTTGAGGAAGAAGCGTAGGCCGGCACCAAGGAGACCGCAGTACGCCAGCCAGTATCAGGAGTATACCCGCTCTCCGAGCAGAAAGAAGATCAGGCCGAGAAGTCATCCCAAACCGAGGCCGAAACCCAGGCCGCATTACAGGGAGCAGGAATACTACGACGATGAGGACATCGATGACGAACCCGACTACGACTACGAAGGGAGGCCGAAAAAAGTTTACAGAGATAGTCGTAAGGAAGGAAAAGAAGATGATTTCGTGAGCCAGCACTCTGAATATTACACACCAGGCTATAACCCAGGGAGGAAAAAGTTAAAATACCGGGACGATGAGATTCATTACGCCGATCAGTCGTCAGTCGTCTACATCAAGAGACCAAAACCGAATATAAAAAGTTGGACCAGCGTGATGCGACCGTCCAACAAACTGTATTCCGCAACGATAGGCGGTTCTCCGAGGCCAATACTTCAAAGAGAAGAGGAAGTCGAAGAAGAAGAAGAAGAAGAGAGACCGAGATATAGAGAAAAAAAGCACAGAAAACGTTACAGAAACGAAGAATCGTATCACGAAGAGGACTTTTCGAGCAAAGAAGCAGAAGATCAAGAAGATTATTTCAATCCTGATAATGTTTACCATGACCGCGCATACCGTGAGAAACAAAAAAGAAGAGAAAGAGGGTTGGATGATAAAGGAGACGAGCCAAGAGATTCTTATACACAAGAAGAAACGTTACCCCAAAGAAAAAAGCAGGACTGGAGGAAACAAGAAGAAACCCGTAAAATTCCCGAAGAAAGGCCACCAGCCTGGCGATCCGAACCTGAAGCCAAAGAAGAAAGGGCACCGACCTGGCGATCCGAACCTGAAGCCAAAGGAGAAAGAGAAGAGCAGATTCGTTGGTGGCTGAAGCCGGAATGGGAAGGTCAAGAAGGCCGTCCAATTTTGCCAATTTTACAAAGAGATCCTTTAGAAGGCTGGCGGACCGGCGAGAAGTCGGAACAGGCTAAGCAAGAGGAACTCTGGACCCAGGGTCCGATCCAGACACTGAGATGGGCAGAGCCGAGCTCTACTCCGGCTCTTCTGTCGACACCGACACCTACAGTCCAGAAACATACCATCGCTTTGTTCCAAACGCCCGTCCCTGTCCGTCAGGAAAGATGGCCTGATACGCCACCGACGGCTACCTACAGGTGGAAGGACCCGCAGGCAATTTCCACTGCCAAGCCGAAAAAACGAAAATCACACAAGAGCGGAGAACAGAGGAGAAATGCGCACAAACATGAAAACCAGCCAGACGAATACAGAAAAGATATCGTCGCCCAGAGGGTCGTCGGCGACGTCATGAAATGGGATACACAAGAAGACACAGATAACAAGGAATGGAAGATCCAGGGCTTTAGACAGACTATAAAAAAACCGACAGATTTCGACATCGAAAATGTCAAAAGTGAAACTGACGGAGAGATCATCTACGGGAGCAGGATAACCAACACGCAAAATCAAAAAGCTTGGAGGAAGGAACCCGACATCGGGTTCGGCCAAGGAATGGAAATGATGGTCGACGACAAAGTCGCTGGCTGGCAAGTCTATTAAAACCACTTTTTAACCTAGATCGAATATCGGGCCTATCTTCCCTTTCATTTAGAAAATACAGAAAGTCTGATATGTTTCGTATTTTATTTGAACTGAAATAGTCTCTTCAAGAAATGAGAACCTTTTCGACCATTTTCTTTTTCGGACGTTCTACGGATGGTTGAAATGTATAATTTGCAATTTGAAAATTTGAATTGTTAGTGAATCTTTTTGAAATTGTCCTTTTGTAAACTGAAATTTACCGAAAACATTTCGACCCTGTTTATATCGTTTAAACTGGGAAAGAATAAATGATTCTGGCTAAGTTAACATTCCTAAACTCAATCAAGTCAGTTTCGTGTTTTACTAAGGTATTAGCAATGCAATATATAAAATTATTAAAATTTATTTTTCCATCAAATTTCAGAAAGTCGGTTAGAAACATCATTTCTTCCAGCATTGAACTTTGCGGGGTTTTTAACAATCGCAAGTAGCGGTTTACGAGCCAAGTTGAAAGTCATTGTTTTATAGCTGGTCCTGAAGTTTATCATTGACGTGTTCCGGGTCGAAATGGAAAGTCCGGCTAATTATGACCAGGAAGTATTCATCGATCGTTAAATGGAAAAAACACGACAATTTCAATTTTTCTGTGCGTAAATTGCATTCCTTGTAGGGCCGGCGATTTTTCCACTCTTACTTTCCAATTCATTCCTCTTTTCTCGACTGGTTTTTTCCCTACGTGTGGAAATCCGGGCCGTAAAATCATCTCACTGACATTGTACTAAAAACAGCTCTTTTTAAAAAAAAAGTTGACCACGGCAACATTATTATCTAACTAGCACATAACTAACAACGTTATATATTCTCTTCTTCCAGCTCTCATGCCTCTGTTTATACCGTGTATAAACTTTGTACATAGTTCGTTTTTATAATTTTTTATTATTTCTGTTATTTTGTTTTAGCTCATAGATCATAGTACAACCAACAAATCTATTTTATTTATTGAAAATGTATTTAATTTATTAAATTACGCATTGACCTTTTGTAAATTTTATTATTAAGTTTAAAATATTGTAATTAAAGTTATAATTATGCTGATCGATTATTGATTCCTGATTCCTTTTATTGAAAAGAGTTCAAGGCTTACATATACACTATATACTGGGTACATGCAGCCTAATGTGGCTGTGCTTTAGGTTTAAGTGGGCAGGGACCGTTTTATGGCCCAAAACTGATTTTTTTAATCTATTTTTTATATTTAAAAAACCCAGCTTTAGAAATGCTTCAAATACTTTTTGTAGTTTGAGGATAGTGTTTTGTTATAAGTTGCCTTCTCGAACTTACAACTCACTATCGCTTAGCTTAACCTGTTTTAAGATTCTCGTATTTTACTCTGTGTCAAAAATACTTTACCCAATAAAACATAGTCTTTTAATTCCTTACTGTTGAACGAATCGGTGTGTAGATGGCATAAATTAAGCAGCAATGGGAGAATTTGTTTAAAAAAATCTGTTTCATATTAATATAAAAAATTAATAAAAACTCAATAAAAAAAAAAAAAAAAAAAAAAAAAAAAAAAAAAAAAAAAAAAAAAAAGACGAGGTTATTTTCACTAATAACTCAATGAATTCTTCAATAGATCTGGAATGTCGGGAAAAATACCAACTTGAAGTTGAACTAGGTTCAGTAGAAAAGTGGTCCTCTACACATGACGCCCTTTATATGTCGGAACTTAGTTCAAAACGTGAACAAGGTTCTGAACCAAGTTTAAACCGGGATTGATTCAACGAGCCCTAAAAATTTATTGTTCAAGGAATAAAAATATACCTCATGAACATCAAAGAAAAATTTCAGTTACATACGTACAGGAAATTAAAAGAAGGTAGGAGTCTCGACTATTTCTGTTACCCCATTGTTTCTCATTAATATTATTTAATGCAGGATCATCCTTGATACAGCAGCTTTGTATGCATATGTTCATTTCAACTCAACACCTCATTAAGCGGTGCGTCGAGAGAAGCAGGCGGCCAGAGATGAAAGATGGTGTCTATGAACTTTGATTAAATTACTGCCAGGATTTTTCTAATAGTGGGTAGATTATCTTTTGACAACTTCTAATTAACTTATTAATTTTAGATAGATAGAAAGTAGCCCCTATCATAATTCATATGTTGATTATATTTTTAGATATATTAGTCATGGGGTTAATAGGTATTTAAAATGAATATAAAGTATCTTATCAGGTAATTATCAGGTAATTTATCTGACTCATTTTTAACTTTATGAGAATCGCGTATCGCAATTAATTTTGTTTATGTTCTATGCGTATTGCCATCGGAAAAAATAACTCAGAGGATGAAGCTATATAAAATAAGAAACGTCTTTTTGTGAGCTGTAGGGATTTTCTGTGGAAGTAACGACTCAGGGGTTGAAACTATGTAAACAATTCTTTTGGGGTTCTAAGCGTTTTTGGAAAGAAATGACTCAGGGTATGAAGCAATGTCAAAGAAGGAATTGTTTGTGTTTTATTGATGTAACCAGTGGAAATAATTCAGGGGATCAAGGAATGTCAAAGAAGGAATTTTTGTGTTTTATTGGTGTATCCATTAGAAATTATGACTCAGTGAAAAAGAAACTTTGTTTTTGTGATCTATAGGGATTGACTGTGGATGAAATGACTCAAGGGATGAAGCTATATAAAAAAAAATTTTTGTGTTCTGTGGGTGAATGCATTGGAAATAATTACTCAGGGAAAGAGAAACTCGTTGTTGTGATCAATAGTGATTGCCTGTAGAAGTAATGAGCTACGAAGCTATGTAAAAGATAATTTTGTTTTGTGTTATATGCGTATTGGATGCAACGATTCAAGGGATGAAGTTATATAAAAGTAAATGTTGTTTTGTGTTCTATGCGTGTTATTGGATAGGGAGGAGGATGAAGCTATGTAAAAGACATCTCAATTTATTTATTATTTGCTCTCTCTAGTAGGCCGGGAACCGAAAAGACGAGCCGAATCTTTTCCCCGCTTGTCGAAAATAGTTTTAGGTCCCTAGTCCTTTTTGTCTTTTCTTTTCGGAAGCGGCAATCAATTACTTTATTCATTAAAGGATACGTGACGTATCAAGAATTTCATGAATCCGTGGCTGGGGTATTTTGTCGGGGTGAAACAGGTTTGAGGCCCATCCTATCCCCGTGGCAGAACACGGAGCCATTCACTACATCGAAAATCAATTAAAATTCCTTCCCCACAAAAAGTCCAACTATGCGAAAATAGACCTGTAAAAATTAAATAAACAAAACTAAATCTGTTCTATCGAGGCTTCTAAGTTGCAATAATTCAAATTTGGAGGCATTCATGGCGATATAGGAAGTCGAATTGAAAGTCTAAAGAACCAGCAAAGATAGGCAGATCCAAGACCATAGATTCAAAATAACTACCTGTGACAAATCTGGGCCACCTATTCTCGCTATTTTTTGCAATTTTCCCTTTATTGAACGTCTGAATAGGAAGTTATCTGAATTGAAAAGGACTCGGAATTAGTCTTGCTTTGTCGGTACCTTATGCAGCAACAACTATTCAAAGGCAGTTTGTTGACAATGATTTTACTTCAATTATCTGCTATCTCTCCAGCAAACATAGCGATAATAGAAGAATCACCATCAGGGACTATCAGGCCAATTTGTAGTTTGATAGTTTGTTCCTTTCCTTCCTGATTTTGTATGTCGGACGCGGTTTGGCTTTTCACCATAATAAGTAGCGGGTTTGTAGAGGTTTGGTATTCAATAAACGCTAATAATAGAAAATTGCCTTTTATACCAAAAAGACTCGTAAACCATCTTTAACTTTCTGAGTAAGGCTGTTTTCAAAATAAAATCTCAATCATCAAAATTATATGATGCATGTTTTTCTATTTTTTTTATTAAGTCGATGCGTTTAAATTTTTTAAGTTTACTATTACCGGTACTTCTAAAAAGGTTTTACTTTTGTTTTGTGCGGACCCACCATTAGATGGAAAACTATGTGTGATCGTATTGTCCCAAGACTTTGTACCTTAAATGAGCAGTGTTCCCAAATTAATTTGTATCTGAGTACAAATGATCAAATTACCTATTCCAAACGCTCTTATCTTTTATCTCGTACTAAGTCTGCAAAGAATGAAATACGATACATGCACGCCCTGGCATACAACAACAGGTACAGATCGCTGATATGATCATAAATATTTTTGCCTGTATCTTTCTTCTTCTTCATGTTGTTATTGTCTTACTGCAAAGAATGAATCTGTTAGTCTGACTAGAGAGACATTTCCCCATCATTCCAAGGATTATCTATTACTCTGGGGTTATTTGAACCAGGTCGGGTGTAGGTAGATGTAATTTACTAGCGTGAATGGAGGGGTATACGCTCAATTGCCGAATGAACTATCATAGTTCGTTTTGTTTCAGTTTTATGTGAATTAGTGTTGTTTTATCTACAATTATGGAGGCTTTGAGGTTTATAGAAGCTACCAATAGGATAGAGAAATAAGAGTCGTTACAATTCAAAATTCATCTTGTTCCAACCTGTCTAACAAAAGGGGAAAATAAATAAGTAGGATTAAAACGCGAGAAAGGCAAGAAAGTAAAGAAAGAGAGGGCTGTTGATGATTAATGTTTCGTTTACTATATATTTCTTATTACTTATTAATCTTACTACTTGTAATTTATATTTTATCTATTTTTATCTCTTCCAAATCATTCATCTAATTATGCTATATTCTCTATTTTTTCTTTTCAAAATGATCATACATTGTATTCCCAGACAACGTTAAATGTTACCTAACTATATTGTAAAAGTATTTTCATCTGTACAAATATATATTTATGACTGCTTATATATTTAAGCAGGATTTTGCTTGCGCTATTTAGAAAACTCTTGCCGAAACGTTTATCAAAATGGATTAAAAAGTTTGGAAACGAGAGAAGCGTGGGAGATCGGGATTGATTCGATATAAGCTAAGAATGTTCTACACATCTTAATTCGAAATTCCTTCTACCTATCAAACTACTTTCTCATATATCAACATCCTCGCTCGTTTTTATTTTCGATTTTTGAAAAATCAGTAAACAGACCCGGATCGAAACTGAAGAATAAAATCATAAGATTTTTATGCAGAGTTTAAAACAAACAAATGTTTGTTTAAAAAAAATTAATGTACTATTAACTATAGTTACGTCCTTCAACTATAATAGAAATTCTGCCAGTAAAGGATCATCGATTTGTGATGGCAGATAAATTCTTAATTTTATTATAATGTAACATTTTTGGGGTGGAATCGGTGGGAATCGAACACACGATCGTGGAGTCTACGAGGAGAGAGAGTCTATCTTCTAGTCTATAAAAGTAAAAGCGCGCAAAAAATACAAATTGAGGAAAAAGCCGAAAGATGGAGCCTCTCGCCGTTTTCGCCACTTTTACCTTTGCGACGTCGGTGAAGGATTTTTTGAATGGAAGGAGCCGATCCTCGTTAGGCCAGGGCCGGCTTTCTCAAGATGTCTTAAATGATAACTTATTCCAGGCGCAGGGCTTATTTACACCGAGGCGGCCCTTAGGGAAAAAAAGAAGCACCCCGTGTCAATTACAAAAGGGAAAAAAAGCATGGGTTTCGTATTTCTAGCTGTGTGGGACTAACTAGGCCCCCCGGGCAAGTGGACCGACCGGTTTTTCACTCTTCTTCCATGGGAACTGGCCCTTGTTCCATAGTCACTTCTAACCACTTTGAGCCCTCAGCCCTTTACCGTCGATCCACTAACACCCTCCCAACACCTGTCAAACATTTCATTAATACCAACCCTTAAATTATCCTTAATTATTTTCTTTTTTCTATAAAACTTTTGTTACTATTTTTTTCATTTACCACCTCTGGCTTCCTGTTATTAATTAATAAATATTCTTTTTGTTTATGAATTTATATTTTTTATGTCCGTAACTATTATTGCTCTAACTTATCGAAGGTAAAAATAAGAACCATGTGTACTATGCATATATATTTTAATATAATTCTTTCTTGTTGCGGTATTGATTATTATTGGTTAAATCTTTTCGTACTTTTCAAAAACCATGTAGATGTTATTAGAGATTAACTTCTTTTAAATAATTAATCTTTATGTAAGGCAATGAAGGAAATGAAAAAGATAGTGTCATGAGTGGGATTCGAATCCACTGGGCTAAATACGCCGGCTGCTCTACAACTTGAGCTATCGCGCCTTACTAGTCTTTTCAAATTTTCCCTAGCAACTGGCATGAGACGATCTTTTAGCTGAAGCGGAAAGGTAAGAAAAACGTTTTGTTCCAAGAAACTGAACACCATATTCAACAACAAACTACCAAATGTAAATAATATTCAGAACAGAAGACAATGTTACAAAATGCTCATGCTCATGGAAAATTAATTGAATGAACTCAGGTAGAAATGCGTGATTTTTAGTGACAGGTTGTTCGTTAATTTGCTGAAGTCAAGAGGGGAGGTCAGGGATGAAATATTTTAGAAAAACAACTTTCAATTTTTTGCCGACGTTTCATACTTTCATTCAGATTATCTTCAGAGCATAAAGTATGGTAATACTCAATGGTACAATAGCACCACAGTTTATGCGCTGAAGATGACCCGAATAAAGGTCGACAAAAAATGGAAAAAGTGTTTTTCTTAAATACTTTATTCCAGACCGCACCTCACGAGTTCAACACGCCATGAATTCAATAAAACCATGTTTTGTTTATTCAATATTACAGGATTACAACAAAAAAGTAATACTGGTAATAAAATTAGATACATGTGCACTAGTAATAGAAAAGATCATAGGAAAAAAATGAGGTTTTCCTGTTATGTAAAATATAAATCTGAAGAAAATAAGCTTGTGAAACTGAGTTATTCACTTGGTAAATACCACAGGTTTTGTAAGAGGAATTGGTAAAGCCCGTGTTAAAACATTACAATAACCGACTGATAGTTGTAATATTCAATAAAAACAAATTAAAAAAAAACCGACCGGGGCAAACAAGGAACTGACTTTAATCACCTCGAGCCCTTCTACCCACCGTGAAATGCTGAAAAGCGTTAAAGATCAAACCAGCAAGCACAGACAGAACAAAATTTATTCATTAATCTAATTAAAAAAGGTTACCAACAAATGGTTATGGTGAAGTGGGTTTGGGGATTAGTTTAACTTAGTCTACAATTGGTTATGTTTATGAGCTGAATATATAACTTTTTCGCGTGGCCTTTTTTTTCATTCATTTCGCGTTACCGTAGACTGCGCTTGGGTTGGGTAAGTTAGATTAGTTTAGGTTAGGGTTCAGTAACATATGCTTGATTTAATGTTTTTCAATGAAACGGAGAAAATGTATGTGCCTGATGTTTTTTATACATGGATAACCTTTTGATTGGATGCAAAATTTTTATACGAGACAATTTTCTTGTCAACCATTTCGCGTTACCGAGGAATGTGCTTAGGTTTGGTTAGGTTATGTTTAGGTTAGGGCAGGAATGGTTACATAGCCCATCAATGGTTCTGATGAAAATATGTAGGTACGAAAAATTGTTAAAACATTGATATGTTTTTGGGCTGGGAACGCAATTTGTATAAGTGAGCCACTGTATTCGAACCCGAGCTCTTTACGTTACAGTAATAAAGGGTTCCGTAGGGTTAAGTTATGTTACATCGAGTGAAACACCAGTTAGATTATGACTTGGGTTAGGGTTATGTACGGGTTAGATAGAGCTAGGGCCAGATTAGGATTAGGAGCGATCTAGGTTAGGGTTGTTGGGATAGGAATAGGTTTGCTTTAGGGTGAAAAATAGGTTAGGAGCGGGTTTTGCTCATACGGAAGATGATGTTAGGTTTTCCTTAGAAGTTTGGTTAGATTACAGTTAGTATATATATAATGTTAGGGATTTTTATATTTACGTTACAGAAGTAAGGTTAGGTTTATCTTAGTATTTTAGCGATTTAATGTTTTTTCATGATGAGAACAGGGTATGCCAGTTTTTACATTTGTTCAACAATGAATAACGTTTCACTTTTTTTCACTTCCTCTATCTCTGTTTTATACTCCAACAGTCTACCTCACTATTTCCGTGTCAAACATATTTTCTTCTCGTTTGATCTAAATGTGGTCCTATGACCAAATCTAGCGTGATTAACAAATTAATCTTCATTCATTCTCTTTTTACATTTTATATTCATTGACTTATATATCCTGTATGTACCAACCAACGGATCAGGATGACAGCCAAGCATATGAAATGTAATAGAGTGTGTACTATGTGTACTATGCACAGGCGTTGCACCGTTTTACTTGTAGAAATTACAAAATATTAATTGCCAAGGACTACAGTGGAATTAAGGCAGAACGGTCGCTGAAATGAATTATTTCACTCGGAATTGAGTTACACAAAGAAAATGTTGATACACATTTTCCAAACTCAACATTTCGTCAATTCGATGGTCTGTGGATGGATCCTTCAAAATGCGCCAACAGAAGCGATGCGGTCAGGTTTTGAAACGGATTAAAGTCGAGATGAAAAAAATAGCAAGTTTGCACAATAAATAGAGAGGATCTATTGCTCAATCGAGTTTAACTGAGCGGAAACCAGAACTGAATGCTCCTTTAACAGCTCCTTAACCAGATCCACCACCGGATCAAATCGAACTTATCAGGATATTGCAACGAAATGTGTTGGTTCAACTAATTGGAAGCGTATCACTGCGGTTGCCGCTATGTTCACCCCGCGTAAATATATTCTAAAGGAAAATACCGTTCTCAATTGTGCAAAAGCTATCTTCATATCTTCATTTCGAACGAATTCTCGGTGTGAAAGATAAACCAGCCATCCTCCAGCAAAATGCAAAAATATTTCGACGACCTAGGCCTACGAACACGCAGATCGTCCTGCGGTTTGATCAGTAGAGATCAGTAAAGACGAATTACGTCCTAGCCGAAACAATTAGAATTCTATGCGGTCCTGCGGTCGGGAAGACCCACAATTGAATTTCTAAAAATAGGCCCACTACTCGCGTTCACCGTACGAAATGATATACATTTAGTGATGGTACTTTTGTGGCTGTTGTATATACTTTAGGCCGAAAGTAAGAGGTTTTCACTTTCATTACCGCCTGCGATTTCCGACTTTTGAACCCTCACCGTACTACTCGTGACAGAAAATAAGCTGACAGGCTTTTGTATCAACCTTAACGTATCGATCATTCAGACACTTTCTGTTCAATATTAATTTTTGATTGGACCATACGTTACTTCAACTCGGCGCAAGAAGCCACACAAGAACAAACAAGCAACAATGGGGCGTTGAAAAGAGAAATGACTCGAGCAGATAACAACAGTTCTGCCTTAATTATTTAAGTACAAAACCGTACCTTGTAAGAAGTATCGCGATCAATTTCCCTGGAGCGATAAGAGAATTAAAAAAGATATGTGAATCAAAACTAAAGGCAAATAGTAAAACTTGATTAACCATTTATAAAGTTCGTATAACGCAAATATGGCATCTGACAACAGGATATTAACAATTTATCAGGGTGAATTTCCCGTTTTATTTACAGTTTCTATTTTTTATTTTTTTTTAAAGTTTAGTGATATACAATAAGAAATTTTTAACGGAAGAGAATGTTTACTGCTAATGAAATGTCAAGTGGCTACTAGTCGAAATCGTTACATTTACTAGGCAATATAACTAACTACACGGAGTTTATTATTTCCTTGTTTTTTAAAAGTTTTTCGAAAATTAAGAATTTTAGCGCATGTTTGGAACTAAAAATTAGTTAGTGTAACAAATATATTTTCGTCCTGTATTGGTTAATAAGGTGTCCAAGAGATTGACGACCGTAAACTACGTTGCTGATGTAAACACATGAAAATGTTGGTGAAAAATCGATTAAGTTTTCTTTAGATTAGTTCACGACTTTTGTCCGCGATAAACATCTAGACTATTCAGTGGTTCGATGTTATGCTACTGAAGTATTAAAATTTATGTAACCATTCCTGTATACAATGTACATGCCGGATGTGTGATTGATGTGGCACGTAAGTATCCTTGTTGTCAAATCGTGGTTTAAACCAGTAGATATAATAAAAAAACATATTTAACTCACATATTATATCACAGTTTCCATGACAATATGATAACAATTAATACTTATACAAAAATGATACAATTTCGACATGAACGCTAAAATTTGTCGCCTACTTATAGGTCACAAGTTATGTTGAAAACGTCACTAAAGATGCAGAAAATAAAATTCAAATCTGATTCCACCAAGCGTACAGCGAACAGGCAAAAACATACACAACAATGGGTCGATTACATAATAACCAAGGCACAAACGGGATAATAGAATTGAAAATAATTTTTTACTTGTAATCAAAGCGGACATGGGGATAACAACTAATAATGTTAAGATCCATAGAGTGGAAATACAGACCCAATGGTTACAAACGTAAAACCTAATGCCTCAATTCAAAAGATTCAGAAGCTCTCGCGGTCATTGTCACTCTAGGCCATCGTCTCCGGCAGGAACGCATGAAATGAACAGCGAGATGAGTGTTTTTTACATTAATGGGATTGCATTAATAGGAAGATTTTTATAAAATTTACGGTAAAGGGTTCGAGTTAATTCTTGAACAAGGGGAACAGTTTTGTATGTAGTTTCATTTGATAAATAAAATGAAAAGTCGAGAATTTTACGATTTTTCAGTTAGGACACGGAGGCTGTTTGAACGTTTAGAGGAACCACAGAATTCTAGTCAGAATTGTATTATGAAGTAAGTACGAATTTGTAAAGTAGTCTAGATGGACTGTGATAAGTCGGAATGGCTGTTAGGTAGTCCTGAGACGATTTTATATCATGTCATCAGTTCTTGTCTTTCATGACGTGTGTGTGTGTGTGGGCGCACGCGTGAGTGAAAGTGTGTGTGTGTGTGTGTGTGTGTGTGTGTGAGAGAGAGAGAGAGAGAGAGAGAGAGAGAGAGAGAGAGAGAGAGAGAGA
>CM077111.1:18571264-18608153 GCA_039619505.1 Cimex hemipterus | reverse complement strand
AGAGAGAGAGAGAGAGAGAGAGAGAGAGAGAGAGAGAGAGAGAGAGAAAGATGAGACCGACACATTTAGATGGAGAGATATAAAGTTAAGTAGATAGGTAGATGGATGGATGGATACATAGATGAATAGATCGATAAGTAGGTAGATGGTGGTAGGAGAAAGAGAGGAGAGAGAGTGATTGAGATGGGGGCCCTGGGCCACAATGCGTTGGCAATAAATAACACAAAATATTAAATGCCATCGTGCCACACTTTTCCACCCCTGGACGAAAATGGAAAACAAAGGAGGAACCGAAACAAAGCAAGCAAAAAAAAACTTTGAACTTTTCCCATGTTGAGAGATAAGAGTACTAAATTTAGCACGAAATATCGGAAGTACATGTTTCTACCAGGAAAATAAAATATCAGTGAAATAGTCAAACCGTTGGAATAAAAAGCGCAGCACTTACTTTTTATTGCACCGTCCGCGTTGTCTGGGCAGATCATACTTTCGCCTGGGGCAGGGCCGTTTTTGCGGGACACCTCTAGTCATTCGTAACGGGGTTCGTGTCGGGGGGTATTAAGAACTCCCGGGGGTATAAAGGCCCAGTAGACCCCGCTCCGGACCATTGCCCATCTCTATGCCCCGTTGAACAACGACAGTCGCTGTCAGCTTCCGAAATGCAGTCAACGATACTCCTGGTACGTCTTAACGCGAATCAGTGTTGTGAAGTTAGAGCAAGTGTTGTTAACTTTCAGCTTCGGATGTTGACATGATCAGTGAAAAGGCGATAGCCCGTTATGTCAGGTATAGCGCGTCTCCACGGACATCGTTCTTGTGGATTTTTTAAACATTTGCAAAAACTATGTGCAAAAGCTAATTTAAAGCTATGCACTAGGTGTTTAAAAGACAAACTGGCAGACAATACAATTTTTGCGGAAATTTGCAGATTCCCATAAAGAAGAAATCATGATCCGCTTGTATTTAAGAACCAAAATCACCCTTTATCTAATGACATATCAAATATATACAAAAGAAAGCTAATCAAATCAAAAATACAAAGCAAATGAAAATTATATCACGTTTTCACTTTAACAATCTAAGCACACACACGCGGAATAAGTTCTGTATGAAAGGACTTTCTGTGAATTTAACCTATTTAATATTAAAAATATTGTAAAATCCTGAAATGCAAGAGGATAATAATTTAAAAATTTTAAATGATTCATTTTCAGAACGAATAAAGCATGATTTCAAAACAATCTTCGTTTTGTACATTTAACAAGTCTATCAAATTTTTGCTTTAGTAGTTATTAGAAAACAGCTTTGTTTCCTCGATTCGCCTAAAGTTTGCTACGTGATGGGTAATAAATTTTCATAAGTGTGAAAATTTTCATCTTATACTTTTCCCGTTATAAGCATCGTAAAATCTTGATATTTTTTAGCTTTTGTCCTTAAAGACGTTATATTTATCGTACTATTATATGTTACACGAGAGAATTGAGGAAATAATAATATCATTATTAATCACTATTCACTTCAGTCGGTTTACGATCTTAATTGCCCCTGTTAGCAAAATTTCTCAAGCAAAATGTTATTTACTCTGATAATTATGTTTAATTAATAATTAATCTGTCAGAATCATCACTTTCCATGATGGAACAGGAAAACCGTTGCACTAAATTGTTAATCCCATTGGTATTGTAGTTAGTTAAATTACTATTTCTACACATACAATATTTTTACAAGTGAAAAGTGCTCTTAAGTCGTCTGCACATTGGGCTATTGTGACGTTATCGTAGGGAAGTGGGCTTCATAGTCAAGGTAAAGAACTAGGCCTGGCATGTATCCTTGTCAGGCACCGGAAAACATATGGAGCTGGGGCATTGGTTACCGCATTTTACTGAAAACTTTAGGTCCGCGAAGCAGTCACTCATGAATCTGAAAAAGGTTTTCAAGGTTGTTTGAATTAATAATTTTAGGATCCTTTGATGATAGCTTTTTTTGTGTTAACAAAAATTCCTAGTAAAGAGGGATATATTTCGCTGTGAATGTTCTTATAAAAATGAAACTGGAGAACTCTAGCAAACTTTTCCTCGTAGGTGTTAATATCGACTAGTCAATGCAGATGTTACAAAGTGATGTCGTCTAAATCCCAGTGGGTCTGGTAGAAGTGGATTAACATGAGTTAGTAGTTATTGACTTTTATACGTGAGGTCATCATTTGTTTACTTTAGTTTTTAACAGAGAACAATTGTTTCTACTTGACCGAAAATGTTGAATTGTAAAATGTAGCAAGTGTCCAAAAACATGGATTTCGAAGTTTCGAATTGTTGCAAGCTTCAAGTCCTGATCCTCGTAAGAATTGTTCAAAGTATGTTACCACGTGTAAATTAGCGCAATTAATTTGTATTATAGCATTTTTAATAAGCAAAACGTTAAGAAGTCGAGGAAATTTCTGGAAACGCGAATGTCAAATTTTCTAAACATTTTTCTAGTCCCTGAGACAATATAAACACTTTCACTTCGGTTTTTTTTATTAGGTACAACAATTTTTCCTTATCGGTTTTATCAATCCTACATAGTTTCCTATTAATCATTATTTGTTTTAATCTCAGCTTTTTGGTTGAACAAAAAAATAATTAATTTGAATAATTAATATGTTCAGTTATGACCACTAAGCGTATATGGATATTTTTCTATGCTAAATTGTCTTCCTAAGATTTTTAGTTAAGATTAACAAAGTCAGTGCCATGAACGGGATCGAAACCACTATCTTCGGCTTGATACGCCGCTACAACTTAAGCTGTTAGCTCAAGTGGTGTAGTAGCAGCGTATCAAGCCGCGAGTAGAGGGTTCGAATCCCGGTCATGGCACTAACTTTTTTACCTCACTAAAAACCTTAATTAATTGAATTATATAAATTGGACAAGAAAAATAGTGAATTTCTTCCTAAACTTTCTCTATGGTAAATTATTAGAAATAATATGTACGATTGTGTATTTCTCCCCACTTCTTTTTATACCATACCCCTATTGATTTAAGGGCTCTTATTTCATTTAATAAGTGAGCAAACAGTGTCTAAGGAAAGCTTGACTGTTTGATTGTAATTTCATAACTATAACATTCAAACGAAATCGCGGCCGATGAATTCATGATCGTAGACTGCAAGCTTTAATTTCGATTATTAAATTTGAATATTACTTTTTTTGACATCATACAAATGACTCTAGAGATATTTCCATTTCCAAAGAAACCCATTAAATTTATTATATTGTTTACGTTTATTTACACCTATATACTGTAAAATTGAAATTGTTTCGGAAGTTTGAATCGTCTGAGGAAATGATTATGCGGTATTCGTGGTGAGACTAACTGGCGATTTTCACAGCGAAGCCCGGACAAGTGCGCGTTCTGATGAAAAAGAA
The DNA here is from genome assembly GCA_039619505.1 of Cimex hemipterus. Lineage (NCBI taxonomy): Eukaryota > Metazoa > Arthropoda > Insecta > Hemiptera > Cimicidae > Cimex > Cimex hemipterus. The sequence goes on along the minus strand of CM077111.1, from coordinate 18,604,746 downwards.
TCATTGCAGCGAGTTACGCAAGCGTTGCAGCAAAATAGGATGCAACGGTCCATCGGTTTCGCACAGTTTTCAACCGATATAATGGAATTAAATGTGACTTGTAATAAGATAAATTTGAAGCATAAATATATCCATATTAGTTTTATGTACATATGTTGATACACCAAAGTATCAAAATTGAAGTAATTTTTAAGTCCCTTTCTACAAAGGAACATTTTCTCAGCCAAATCGTTTAATAATTATTAAATTATTAAAAGAATTAACTATTTGAAAAATTTACACTTTAAGAATCTTTCTTTTTATTTATTTTAATTGTTTAGTAAGATTGTTTTTTAATACAAATTATTTAGCTTATAATGCAAACAATTCATTAATTAAGCATGGTTGGGTTCATCAAAAAAATTATCATTATAATGACGTTAATGGGGCTTTAAGGACTTTCCATCTTATCCGACCAGACAATGGAAACTATGCAAATGCCTAGGAAACAGAGACTGAGCGTTAACGTTACTAACATTTTAAGGAAGCGATTAACCGTTAGTTTTTAAAATTATCGAATTTTGCGGAAAAATAATCAAAAATAATAGCATGTGAAAGCATGACAAACCCGAATTTTATTTCAATTTAGTCAATCTCACGTGAATCAAACAGGAACTGGGCTAGAACAAATCTAAGGAGCTTCATTAGACAGTGTTTTGTTCAATTACCCTTAGACGAATCATAGACGACAAAAAAGGAGTTCTAAGGAAGGAATATTTATTTTACTACTTACTAGTTAAGAACTGTGTTAATCGTTTTTACATTATTACATACAGAATCATGCATCAAACTTTGTGCCTTTATGTAAAGCATTGCGTGGTTGGATATGTAACACAAAAAGAGCCTCACTCTAAACCTAGCCTTGCCATATCTAGCTTGTCTCTAACACCAACCGTAGCACTCAACCTTAACTATAACAGTAACCCTAACCAAACCATTTTTATAACTTCAAGCATAACCTCAACTAACTTGTCTCTCATTATAACCCAATCCGAACTAACCAACTGAAATGTCTCTAACCCTTATCCTAACTAACCCAATCTATGATAACTCAAAGTTTGCACGAAAAAGTTAAAAAAATTGTGTATCCAGCCCAGAAACCCCAGAAACACTACCATGAAATTTCTCGCTACAAAATTGTTAGATTTGAGCAAAAAAAAAGTATACCATAGCGAATTTTGATTAAATATCAATTACTATTTTTTAGTACCGTAAGAAATAATTAGGTTCGCAAGGTATTTTGAGAATGGTCCTAATAAGTCCTAATGAACCTAATAAGTCATTTTTCCATAAGTTAAATAATGAAACTGAGCGTCTTTAGTCAATTTTAGTTCCTTGAAATATCGATGTTGTTAACATAGGCTTATTACATAAAACAATATGAAATCTTCTCAATGATTTTTTTAAAATTTGAATGACAAGCCATATTTTAAGTATGAGAATGAAAACACAGGATAAGCTTAAGCTCTAGCACATAACAAATAAAATACATATTTACAGAACTGAATTAATTGATTATTTATTGGAATTATTGGTCAGTTGGGATTATAAAAAGAAATATGTCGGGTAAATTCAGCAGTATCTTATTTTTAGTTCATTTGGTTTTATCAATACTATTTACAGTAATTGAATGGATGACGGGAAACCGAAAATATTTTAGATTAAATTTATAACTTATTCTATATAATCTGTAAATAACCAAAACGTATTATCAAATCGTCATGTTTCAAAAGATTTTTCAATTTAAACTATTTTATTGTTTATTTTTCATTTTATAGTAGAGCCTTTATAAAATTGTCTTATGGTATATTCAGATCGAACTTTCTTATTTAATATAAAGAATATTAAGATTGGAAGAATCAGTGTGAGCGTATGGTTCATATAGATATGCAATGATTTACCAAGCTTTTCATAATAGTATAAAATCATGAAGATCCATTCTATCATAAAAATGGATACATAACTCGTATCTCACAGAAATCTGTAAGGGATGGAAGGTTTTCTACGCTTCCAGCCATGAAAATTATGGTCCTGGAAATGAATGAATAAATACAGTAGAAAAGTAGGCAAACTATCCCATATTTATTATTTGTAATCACGCGCAATTTCTTTCCAGCATGATATTAGTTTTGCTTTCAAACACTTTAGTATTGGATAGTACTGCCATTTTCTTCTCGAATCAGCAGACACCTCCTCCGGCAGTACCTTGACGGTCGGTCTTCCTGTTGTCAGAATGGAATTGAAAATCAAATTTCTACGAGTTGGATAACGCCTGAAGCGCGAATGATGTGGAATTCCAGCCGTGGCGAAGCGATTCCTCCTCGCTTGCTCCGGAACGAACGACGCGGCGTGAAGCCCATTCGGACGGGCACGCGACATTTCGATTACGACACACTTTGTTTACGCGATGGAAAAAGAACCATTGAATATAATATAAAAAATGTTTAAGTGTTAAATTATGTTAGACCAAACAAACATTATGTGATTTTAATTCAATAACCCTACTGAAAATAAATGGAAGAAAAATTTGTAATTTGCAAAGTTCGTCGTAAACGAAAAAATGTAATCAAGAATACACGCAAAATGCGTTATATCCTTTATTTTCCACACAAGCATACACATTTTTTTTGAAGAAGAGAATAAAGTAAGTTGAAAAAACCACATGAAAAGAAATAATCATTAATGATTTTTCACTTGATAACCGAGTATATCCAAAAATTGAAATTAACTAGATCAGTCTTTCTTTCTGACTATATCTCTATTTGCCTAAATATATATTTCTATCACTTTCTCTCTCTCTCTCTCTCTCTCATCTCACTCCTTCCCCAAAAAAGTAATATTACTAGATTAATATGTGTATTATACTGACATTAAGAGCTGCTGTATCCCCCGTACTGGTTTTAAAGCACACGGGTAAGTTTTTTTTTTTTTATCAAGGAACTTGATTAGCAGTATTTCAGTGGTTGAACCTCTTTTACGGTTACGTAGTACGTCCCATAACATTTCCTCCAGCAAGCCAGCCTAGTATTACAATGTGTTAGTTAGTACGTGTGTTGGTGTGGTATGCCGTGTTGGATTATGCCAATCTTTTTCAAATGTTCATTTAGTTTGCAATGCCATGATAAGAATCCTGTAGGATTCGCAGTTTTCCCTACTTCTTAACGAGTTACTGGTCATGTCTCTTTTCCTGTTCTGCACTAAAGATAGCGTTAAAATGAAGCGCATTTAAACGAAACGTAAAACTTTAATTAATTGTAATATATTAATTGGTCAAGCGGACCACGAAATTACTGAATTCATTAAAAAACGTTAAATGGATAATCAACTAATACCAAAAACAAACTAATATATATAAATGTACCATTATCTATTTTGTACACTATTTAATTACAATTCAGGAGGGGTTTCTTATCCTAATTTTAATGTTTTCATTGTCTTGGGTGTCTGGGAAGGATATACTGATTTTACCATTTTCGCTTAATCGATTATAATGCATCACGTTACCGAAGAGTAAGGCTAGATTGCGTAATGAGGATATATAGTGTAAGGGTTAGGGCCGTGTGAGGTTGGTAGTTAAAATTGGAGACAGGTTAGGTTGCTAGGGGTTAGAGCTAGGGATAGGGATGTATTAGGTTACCCATCCACGATTTAATGATTTTTCATGATGCGGAGAAAATATGAGAATACAAAGAATTTTCTTTCTCACCTCTCTCCTCTACTATATCTTTCTCCAATTTTCTCTTTATATTTATCTGCCTATCTATCTAATTATCTGTCTGGCCGTCTGTCACACTCTGTCTATCTATGTATCTCACTCTATCCCTCCATATTTATTTATACATATATATCTATCTGCCTTTGTCTCACTGTTTTTCACTAACTCTCTCTCCCCCTCTTTACTTCCATCTATCTAATTATCTCGCTATCAATCAGTCTCTCTGTCTCCATTTCTCTCGATCTCTTCTCGCTATCTCCCTCACCTTTTCTGCCTATCTCTCTCCATTTACCCATCTATATATCTATCTATAGTGATTTATCTGCCTGTCGGTCTCTCCCTCAATCCCTATCTATCTCTCACTCCTTCTCTCTTTCTATTTATCTATCCATATATCCTCTGGTTATTTCCCTTTTGCTCTCCTAGTTGTATTGAAAAAGTACATTAATACATACTTTTAAATAAACTTGAACAATTAACTTTTTTAACTTTCGTCTGAACATTGAACAGATTAATAATGATATGCATCTTTGGAACTGAGTATATATTTAATTTGTGCTTAGATTCTCCTAAGGCAAGTTAATTTGAAAGCCAATTTCAGTTTTCTAGTTAGAATGTTTCCTTAATTGTTTTTATCTCTTATCGCTATAAACCTTGTAACTTTTCTAGACGGTGCGGGGCAAACCTTTCTAACTTGTTCGATATTTGACATACATTTCTCATTCAAGTACTGATGCAGTAACGAGTGCAATTAATTATTATTTACACTAATTCCTTTTTTTTTAATTATCTTTTCTTTCTCTGGAAAATAACTCAAAGCGGACAATAAGAAAAAGGTTAAAATTGGCCAAGGCTATTCAAACACATCAAAAACCCTTAAAGCAAAATAAATATTATTATTATAGGTCAAAAAGTGTTTAACAATGTTTTTTCTTCAAGGTATTTTTCAACAACGTAAACATCTGTTGTGCAAATTACTGTTTTTGTATTCAATAAAGATTGTACCTATTGTATGATATTTTTTACGTTTAAATCGACAGAGGTGGTGATAAAAAATTGTAAAGGATATACTTAAGAATTAAATACGCAAACATCTCATGTCTAGTCAAATGTTTTCATTTCCAATTTCGATTTTCGGAAAATTATATTTAAATTTATTAATTATTAATTCAATTACTGTGGTGCTTTTTTCGCATATTCAGCTGTATATAAAAATAATGTGCAGGCTTCTATAGCTGTGTGTATGGTTGTTGTTTATGTGTGTAAATATAATAATAAAAAGAAAAAAAAGAATTTCTATCCTTTACTTTTTTTAAACAGCATACTAAGTGAGATTTCTTGTCATGGCCAACCTGAGTGGTTTATGATGGCACGTATGATTATTGATTACAAAAATTTATGTCCGAAAATGCTAATTGCTTCACACTATTCACAAATGCTTGCGATAATTAAGGTCCGATTAACTTTGTTTCTCGTTCTTCAATTTGACAAAACAACTTACTGCTATTCTTACCTACAGAGTCATCTCTTATGATACTAGGTTATCACCAATTGTGATTAGGTGCTAAAACCGACAACTTATCAAGACTTGTCAAATACGGTTGACAGCACTAGTTTTGAGAATAACTTTAAACTTGACAAAAGGTGCTTATTGGACGGGATGAAAAAGAGTACGGGCAGAAAGGTGTAAGCAGTCGTCACGGTTTTCAAATAGCAAAATGGTGTGTACGACCTGGCTCGACGTGTTCGTGGTTACGTGGGTCGAGGAAGTGTCCGAGACAACTTCCTATGAATTTTTACACTTTGAGTGATAGCCGTGTCGTTTCGCCTCGCGTTCCGCAAATTAACCGATTGATCTCTCCATTGTTGGTTTTCCTTCTAGAGATCTACAAGCAAGAATCGGAAAGACCGACGTGAGCGAATGTCAAGGGGAAAATTAGCATTTTCCGTCAATCTTAACCTTTGCCGTATAAACTACTCGGATGGTTTTTTACCACGCCGGTGGATCTCGCTCTCGGTTGAGGTGTGGTGTTTACCTTCTTGGACTTTACAAAGACAAATTCTGAGATAAATACAATTAATTATTTTTCACCCCAAGAGGAAACCGAGCCGATGGATGGCGGCGGACATGCTTTCTAAACTTCGGCCGTTTGAGAAAATTGAGAGACGCAATTCCCTTCCACGCAGATGAAAGCGGACCTGAATGAATAGAACGTTAATGTCTGGTAAAAGATCGCCTCGCCTCAGTGGCCACAGAACGATCGTGGCCACATTTGTCCTTTCTTTGACAATTAGAAAATACAAGATTCATACAAAAAATTTTTAATTCAGTGGCCAAGTTTCACATACACGTCCTAAGAAATATAAAACGATATAGAGCAATGTTTGTTCGATGTGTTTTGTTATATTTTTTATCAATATATTTAAAGTCAATGGGGGAGGGGGTTGTCAGCACCAGCCTTCATTCTTTTAGTTCCGTCGCGAGTCATCTATACAAACAAACCGTTATACTATATTTAAAAAAGCCATGAAAGAGCATTGCGCTCGAAAACGTATGTCTAAATAACACACAGGACCTAATTAAGAAGAACTGGAGTCTTTCATGTTTTACATTTTTTAATGACGCGCTGTTATGTAATTCTGGCTCAAGGACTGTGGAGACGAAAGATGAAAGCCACGATATGGAGATAAAGTCACGGGCGTATACAATGAAAAGTGCATACTTTTGAAGAAAGGAGTGAAAATCTTCCTAATTGAATTGATGAACCTGCCAAACCGTTTATTGCAGAACGGAACCCAAATCACTTCCACCGAATGAAGCACCATTGAAACAACAAAGTGAACATTTATTTGTCATGTTATAATCAAATTGAAGTAGAAATTTTATGGGAAAATAACGACAAAAAATAGGTCACAAGTGTGTATTGAATGTAGAAACTGCTGAGCTGTGTATAATTTATAAAATGTAACATTTGCTTCATAAGATTTTTTCGATCGCTAGGCCATCGTCTTTGTAATCTGAGGTAATGGTTGGAATATGGAAGGATGAGAATTTTTCTTTTAATGGGTTTATAATGATAGAAGATTTTAGTGACATTTACAAAATAGAGCTAATTTTTAAACAAAGGGAACATTTAATGTTTTGAATGTGATTTCATTTAGCATTCAAAATAGAGAAATCTTCCAAGAATTTTTGATTGAACAGTCTGATTAACCCTAGTACGAAGATTGGTTATAGCCAAATAGCCCAATTTGGTAGTGATAGATTGGATTGTCTTGTAAGTTGCTGTTTATAAGATTTTGTACCATTTCACCAGTTCTTGATGTTGGTGCTGATGATAATAGAACGCTAAGAAGCGGGTTTTTTTTCTCCAAACCCTCGGCCTTGCAGCCTTCTGGCTTATTGCACGTTTCCTTTGTTTAGTTCAATTGACGCGATACTTCTCTTAAAAAGTGGGCCATTAACTGCCATTCCTTTTTTAGGTTTTTCTTGATATCATAGGTTTGACTCAAGTATTTTTCCATGACCATATAGTCAGTCCCTATTTCTATAAATTTGGGAATGATTTTATGTATTGTTGTGTGACCGAAATATTTTGACACTATCCAATTCGATTGTTTTTGGAGTCGACGAGTCTTCTGTCTGCTCAAACTTTATAGAATGTTCGGCATCACGTATCAGTCTCAATTTCTAGGAACGGGTATCTGATTTCGATTGTTATTCTTATGTGATAAAGATGATACTGGAATGCAAAGAAGCGAGGGGGTGTATTCCCCTAGCAATTCAAATTTACAACTTGCTGAGTATTGTACTTTTCCTAACTGCTTTGTGCGGTTCAATTGACTCCCTCATTCTCTTAAAACTAGGAGAGCATTGACTGTCATTGCTGATAATGTTTTTCCCAGGTCTTCTTGATATCGTAGGTTAAGTTTCAAGAATGTTTTCCAAATCATATAGTTAGTCCCCATATCTAGGAATGGGGTATCTGATTTTATTGGTTATTCTTGTGCGCCCAACATGATTAGTCCATCTCCAATTTGAATATTTTTGGCGCCAGGATGAGCTTTTCATAGCTTCTCGTTGTAACAAATATTTCCGAGGATGAAGGCTGAGCATTTCTAATGCACTTGATGCGCTATTTTGGTGAATGTTCTTTATTCCTGCGGCCAGTAGTGAACTTTTGCATGTGTCGTAAGTGAAAGGTCCGGGTTAATTTCTTGTCGAATGTTATGGATGGGGTTAATCTAATCTTTGAATTTGAATATTTTGTTGTATATGGCCTACTATTTTTATGTTTCTGTCTTGGTAATTGCAATTAGTGTGGCATTTGAACTGTTTGCTTTGTGCCTATTAAGTTTTCTTGGAGTGAACTCTTTTCATGTTGTGGCAAATTTCCTCTGACTATATACCATCTGCATTTGGGTGCAGATTACGTTGTTATACAATTCACAACCAGCACAGCACAAGGTGTACTCCTTCTTGCGGACACCCTCCGCCATTACATCTTCGACTTTTTTAAAAATCGAAATGGAAACCAATAGAGCAGTTCAGATTTTATCAGTTCCTCATTGCCTTACGGTTGAGGCCATCGCTTCAGAAGAATTTTTTTCAAATGCTCGTTCAATATACAAGAAAGTTTCTTAATGCCATTTCTTGTACAATGAATCTTCTATTTTTGTAGTTATTTGATGTGGTGCAGAGTCACAGGATTTTCTTTTTAGATAGGTTTATTAATTTCTGTGAAAGTGACTTTCAATTTGAAGTTTAAATTATGAGTGCGTATTCTACTCTTGCTATTTTAGTTTTGTTGTTTATAGGAGTCTTTACGTTTCGCATCTCGTCCACTGCTGGAAGACTGAAAGAACGTTATTGATATATACCGATCACCTTTTTATGCACCAATATTTTCAACACTGTGGTAGATTTCGAGCCAAATAGGATGCTGACTTAAAGTTCAACAGTATTATATGAAAATATCCACTGAAGACACCGACACTAAAGTGAAATAATATGACATGATACCGCGAAGCAATTGCCATGCAGTAATAATTTCCTATCACCATTGTGAACGTTAGTAGTTAAAAAACATTACTTTTTGAAGCACTGAATATTTTCTTACAATGAATCTTTGAATTGCAACCTTGTCTTCCCTTTCGGTTCGAAAAAAACGACAATATAAAATCGTCAATTTCCAATTGGCGGTTGTTTTATTATCCCAGGTATGCAGGTATGACTGGTTGAAGAGGTCGCATTCCATGAGAGATAACAACCCTTTTGGGCGTTCTTCTGGGAACCTCACATTACAGAACTGTCTCGATAATCTCACGACAGGTCGCTAATGGCCTCCCCTATCGAAAACTCAACCCCGGGACGAGTTTGTTTTATTTCAACCGAATCCTCTTTGTTCCAGGTGGCACTTTGCCTCGCTTTCAACCTGCAGTTAGCCCGAACTTTCGGCGACGACGGCGAAGGATCCCATTCGTAAGTATCCGCTCGTGAGAAACGTTCGTTTCCCACGTCGTCAAAACTAGATAAAACACTCGAGTTCTTTACCTTTCCTCGAAATGGAATGATTTATATTATTATTAAACTAGCAAAAAGCTTACATGGATTCATTATTTTTATTTCTTTCCTCATATTATTTTCATAAAAGTATAAAAATTTATCATTTTAAATTTATCTTCTTAAATTTACATATGTAAAATAAATAAATGCATATATTATGCTCTATTTATATTTTCTCTTTTTATAAGTAGGCTAGGCTTAGTTATAGTCACACTATAAGTCTGACTAATCCCTGTGCTTTTGGTTGCAGCAAAAAAGTCATAATCAAAGTACCTGTACACGAGAAGATTATAAAACATACGCATACTGTCTACAAAATAATAGATGGAGGAAAGAAGGAGCATACGGTAAATCATAAGCATGAGCACAAGGGTCACGTAGACCACGTTCATAGCCATGCTGGCCATGGTGAACACAGCCATAAGCATTCCGGCACTCACGGGCACGGACACAAGCACACCGGAGGCTTCGGTCATGCTCATAAGCACGGTGGAGCTTTCAACCACGGTCACAAGCACTCGGGCCAGGCGGTCCATGGGCACAAGCACCACGGCTCATCGGATCACGTTCACAAGCACGGAGGCGACTTCGACCACGGGCACAGTCACAAAGGGCACCATGTGCACGGACACGACCACCAAGGCCACTTGGGTCACGGACACGGCCACGAGGGACATGTCGGACACGGACACGAGCACTCCGGACACGCCCATCACGGCCACAATCACGACGGGCACCTCGGCCACGGGCACGACCACGGCGGACACTACGGACATGAACACGACCATCAGGGTGACGTAGACCACGGGCACAAGCACTTCGGTCGCTACGGTCACGGCCACAAACACATAGGACACTACGGACACGGGCACAAGCACCATGGTTACAGTGGCCACGCCCACTCTCATGCAATCCACGACGACGATCATCACCACCACACCTCCGCCGACGAATCCTCGGATTCCAACGGGGAATTTAACGTCTACGCGCAAATCGGACAGGAGATATATCCTTACTTACAATAGTCAAATTCTTAAGAATGATATACCAAAAAGAAAGCGTTCATTTCAAACCAAATGGCCAAAGAGCGTCCAAAGTTAACCAAAACGTTATGTTTATTTATATTGTTGTTAATTTGTTTATTTGCTAACGTGATTTTATAATAAATGTTTTTTTGTTAATTACATTTTTCTTGCCATCTCACTACTGCTTACTAAACAGAAAGATAAAATTTTTCACAGTGAACAGCAAACGTTTGAAAATATGATTTAAAAAGTGAAAATAATATGTGTGATGTGCTGGGAAAAAATGCGAGGTTGTTAATGGAATGATTAGGCGTCCGACCACTATTTGTCAACTATAGGTTCTAGGTTTGAATCTCCGCTTAACCCATCTTTTTTAATAGAGAATAAAATTAAAAACGTATTGCAAAGTGGTTTGACACATCGTCCGAGTCTCCCAGAGTTGGACGTTAAGCCCTCCAGTACGACAGGAGTTGGTTTGCTTTTATTAGCTAAGAACATATTTTATTTTGAGATTTTTATTTTCATCCCATTTCGGGGGGAATTAGAACAGGAATGAGAGCAACCTGAAAAAGTCAAGTTTCTTTTGTTTAGAGGCCATTAGTCGAAATAGTTTATCTTTCTACCACCCTCTGAAGTTCGTTTATCATCTCCCTTGTCGTATACCAAAATGATCCAAATTTATTTGTCTTCTCATGATGATCGGTACAAAAAAAATAACAACTCTATAATTTTTGATTATTTTTTTAAGTTTTCTATGTTCTAATTGGGTTTTGTTTTGTTCAAAACATTTTAAAATCAATTAGTGTTTTTTTAAAAATCAAGGGGATAATAAATCCACGTGAAGAACGGTACAATTTCGAAATGAGATTGAATTGTTTGTTATCAAATAGATGGAAATGTGGTGAGTAGCATTAGTATGTATAGCACATTCTAATGTAAGCATACATAAAACATACAAGGCTTAGCCGAAAAACACCGTAACCGTGTAATTTCAACGTTTTGGGCCTGGGAGATATTACTTGTATGAAATTACGACCTACATAATTAAAATATACTATTTTTCACAGTTCTTCTGTATTTAATTTGCTTACAAGGCAAAATTTGTAACAAACTCTTTAACTGATTTTTGTAATAAATATTTAATTATGGTTTTTAGTTGAGATGAAAAAAGTTAATGGCACGAAAGGGATTCGAACCCACGACCTTCGGCTAGATACGCCGCTGCTCTACCACCTGGCTATCGTGACCTGGGAGAGCAGCGGCATATCTAGCCGAAGGTCGTGGGTTCGAATCCCTCTCGTGCCATTAACTTTTTTTCATCTCAACTAAAAACCGTAATTAATTGGTCGAGTGGACCACGAAAATGAAGTAATAAATAATAGTCTTTAGCTCAAATCCTAGTACAAAATTTCTGTGTTTGATCTTTTGCACGATATACTGAGATAAAGATTGGTGAAACATCTAGTGTCACAAAGTAGTCATTCAAATCCATAAAATCTCAACCCAATGAATTAAAAAAAAATATTTTCACGCTGAATGATTTCTTTATAGCTGCAGACAGGTTTTATTACAACTTATACAGTTGCTAGTTGCCAACTAATATGATTTATGTGCCATGTCGTTTCAACTCGTCTTTACTCCAGCCAACCTAAATGAAGATTCTATTGTTTACATAACTCGGGGAATAGTCAATTTTTAATTGAAGACATGTACCACAATCAATACATCTTACAATTCATCGGGCAGAACGGCACTTTCACAATTAGAAAATCGGATGCATTTCAAATTACCTAAGGCTGAACGATTTCAGTGAGTAAAAAGTCACCTAGCCTGGCAGAAATTGAGCATTCATTGTACATTTCCAGAATAGCGCGAGGTACACTCTGGCCTGGGAGAATCAGACTGTGGGATATTTTGGTACTGCCGCTATTAAGATATAGTCGGGAGGCAAGATTCTTGGACATCAAAACAACAAAAAATTGCACGTTAAGAACCTAGAGCATGTACATGTACATGTACATGTACTAGAGCATGTACTAAGATAACAGGAATGTCTGACAAAAAAAAGTATGAGTGAAGAAGCAGACTAGTCTAAGGATATAACTTCAACACAAGCCAAAAGAAAATGGAATTGGCAGGTTGATATGACTCAAGCTATAATTTGACAGAATTGGAGAGAGATTGGAAAAGGAGCAGAGGGCACCCGCAGTACAGCTGAAATTGCTGATGAAACCGCAGCTCTGGCACTGTTCTGATTCGTTAGAATCATACTGTACATAAGTACATTCTGACCCACGAAGTTCCTATGGGTTTCTTAGTCTTCTATCACTCTTAATCAACATTCTAAAAAGACTCCTCGAAGGATTGCTTATAAATGAAACAGCTAATATTATTCCCAATCGTTCATTCAATAACTCAACAGGTTCATTGTGTTATTGACAACATCGCCCCTTCCCTTGTACATATTATCTATAGTGAAATTACTATGTAGTACATCGACAAGGGTTTGGATGTAAGAAATCATAGCGTATATTGCTGAGTCACTTGAATCTTTCCATCGGTCAAAGAGCATTCCGGATGTTTTTAAGCATTTGATTATCCTCATCCGTACGAAAAGAGATTAAGATATATTAGAAAATTATAAATCAATATCCCATTCTACGGTATAAAGTATTAACCTGGTTAATCATGATACAGTTATAAGTATATTTGGAGGTATATGACTGTAAGTATACGTATAAAGTCTAAAGTATATATATATAAAGTATATTTGGAGGTATATGATTGTAAGACGTCATGCACTTAAGTGATTTGGCTCATACCGCCGAGGTAGACAGTCTATACTGGATATTAAAGTAATTATATTACATTCTGAATATAAATTGCCAATTCACTAAGGGAGAGCTTCAAGGAATCATACTAAGCCTACTGTTGGTTTTGCTCCATGTTGACTGCCCGCATACCTGTCCTCAATTGTATCATAATTAACAAAGCTGATGATTCCAAATTCGTGGCTCGAGCTTATTCTCTCTTCACATCTAACCGAAATATTTGCCAGTAGTTTGCTATTAACAAGCTTAGCTTCAATCATTCTAAATCATGTTTAATCTTCAACAGGATAAGAACTTATAGCATTGAAATTCCCATTTCGCTTAATGTTTCGTATTGACAATTGGACAATGTACCCTGCCCGAGATTATTGGGTATTAAACGTTATTAAAAACTTGGTTTTGACTGTCACATATTTGCTGCTGTGTAAACAGACTGCTGCGTGTATTGGCCTTGTTGAAAACCAGCCTCAACTGGTAACAGCCCATTATGCCGTTTTTATGGCAAATGTAATATGTGGCATTACATTTTCACACTATTTGGCCTGCTTAATAAAGGCTTCCTAGTCCGCAAGAGTGTTTTGACAGAGATGCTGGGCTGGGATCTAGAGACCGATGTTCCTCAAAGTTTAAACTACTTAATATAAGAATTTAAATTCTATAAAAAAACTGTCTAATAACATATCATGACTTCGGCACTAGGAACAAGGACAAATTCAACCAGCCCAACCGCAATACAATTTTTGAGCATTCTAGTTAATCGATGACAAAAAATTCAATTAAAATTTAAGAACTAATTGAATTTAAAAACAGCCCGGATTTGAAAAGAAATGCTACAACTTGCTAATTGAAGTAAGCACTATAATCGTCATTTATTATGTAAATTAATATTTAATAGTAGTAAGTATTATGTATATACGTGTTTTAACTAATTATGTATTATGACCTTTGCAAAATGTAAACTGTTTTTGCCTCTAAATAAAGTTTTTTTTAATATTTTTTATTCGAGTTTGTTAAGGAACTGAAGTTTCACGCATTAGAGAAGGTGTTCCTCAGAGAAGCAATTTTGGCCCATTTCTATTTTCAATGTAGAGTACGGATATTACTGCACGCGTCAATATTTCAATACATACATTCATTCGCTGATAGCGATTTATACACGTAATTTGGAACCCGCCGTAAAAAGTCATCAAATACAAAACCTGAATGAATTGGAGGCATGGTACTCAAAATTAAAAACTATATTTAACCTAAATAAAAGCCAAATGTTACATACTGTAAATGTATTGTCCTCCAGTGAGCATGGAACCTCATTATCTACAGCTGCCTTTTGTGCTGGGCTTATAACAAACGACTGATTGAAATCCTCGCGCGAGCCTGAAAAGCAAAAAACAAACATACTTTAAAAAGATTAATAAAAAGAATAGGGAAGAAGTCACAGTAAGAAAAAGTATTGCCATGGGGTGACTTCTACAAATGACTCAAACCCATCAAAATAACAAATAGCAAAATTGCAATCTTTGTTGTTGTAAATGACAAATAAAAGTAAAACATAAGACATTTCCCAAAAAATAATTAATTAGTCGGTTGGTAAATTTTAAGTGTTGTGTACTGTAAATGTAGCATATCTAAAACGTAGTGCCTATATATTGTTTTCAGATAGTTTATGTTTTTTCCCTTTTTTATTATAGTAAGTATACTTATTGTAATTCTATACATAAAAATACGAAATAAACATACAAGTCGATTCGCTATATATTTTGTTTATATATTAATTGATAAATATGCAATTAAGGAAAAATATGGGAAAATTGTTTATCACTAATGCAGTTTATTTATTTGCGACATGTCTGGTTAAGAAAATCAGGATTCACTTCTGCAATGTGGATTTTAAATTTTTTTAGTTCAATGGTTTGTAACCAAATCGTTCTTCAAATACTATAAAAATTTCCCAATTTAATTAAAGAAACCGCACTTTGTCCAGATAATAGGACGAATAACTATTCATGAGCATACGTTTCTAGAAATTACATGGGGTGTTGTTTTATGACAACGTCAGAAAGGTGGAAGTATCATGTTAGGTCCAGTCGAATTCCGTTGGTAACCGGAAGCTGGCCATGTCGGTACAAAAGAATGTTTATGATTTTAATACACGATGTCTCTCATTACACTTGTTCCGCTCTACTCGGCCGTGATAGTATAAAGGCGGCACACATCCGCTATTCTTCATCAGTATTGTCTGACTGCCAGAAGCAGGGAGATCCAGCGAAATGGCCAACGTCCTTAGGATTGTAAGTAAAAGTGTTTGTGGAAATCAGTGACAAGTGATATGGGATGTCTGCGATAGCCCAAGCGACATTCGATTGGACCGAAATCTCGGATAACCCCAGTCAATTATTCAATACACTAATTTTTCTAGTTTTTTAGTTAGAATAAAAATACAACCTAGAATATAAATAATAATTTTAAGTCACTACGCATAACTTGTACAGAGTAATAGTATGATGTTAAACTTACAAATTGTTTTATTTTTGTTTGTTTCAGGGCCTTCTCCTGGCGACTTTAAGCTTGATCACTATTTGGGTACAACCTTCTGACGCGGATGAAGTGAAAAAGTAAGTGAAGGTTTAAAATATCTATAAAAAAACATCACCAACATAGAACGCATCTTATTGTTATTACTAACGTCGTCAGTTTTGTTCGACATCCTATCTCCAGAAGATGGTTTAACAAACTTAATCGGTTCGAACCACAATTTCAATTTATTTGGTCTGAAGTATGATTTTTAACCCAAATCATTCTTGTTCGCTTGTTGTCGTATTTATCTGTCAGTTAATCTTCGCCAATTTCAGTCATTGATTTCAAAAATGTGATTCATTTCCAGTCACAATTTAAAATCATGTTTAGGTATTCTTTCAAATAATGTTTTTTTTTGGGGGGGGGGGTATGCAGTTTGATTTTGTCCCAATCACTCTTAATATTGCTCTACTAATCTGTCAGGATGTTGTCATATTCAGTAGTTTAGTTTTACAAATGTCAGTTAGTTGGAGCCATAATTTAAAATTCACATGGAAACCATTTAATTTCTGAAGGCTAGTTTGATCTGCATTCTTATTTTACCCCAACTATCCTTATTCTCACGGTTTTTCTCTAACAGGACGTTTTCAGCAATTTGCCATCTTCGGTAGTCGAGTACCATTTAAGTACAGAAGACTGGTTTGGGCTTAATTTTGATTTTACCCCTATCCTTATTTTCACTGTATTTTTTAGTCAGGATTGTTTTGGGATTTCACTGGCTTCAGTGGTTTAGTTTTGTAAATGCCAATTAGAGACATAATTTAAAATTTATTTGGACACTTTTTAGTTTCTGAAGACGCGGTCGATTTTCTCCATCGGGATGTTTTCACCATTTTGTCATCCCCAGTGGTTTAATTTGAATGAATTTCAATCAATTAGAGCCATTGCGTACAAATCTGTAAGAAATTCTTCATATAATGACTCTCAATTTTTTTCAACTATTTTTAGTTTGGTGGTAAAAATTTTCAGTCTAGGTTTTTAGTTATGTTGAACTAAAACATCAATTTTTCATAATCATTAAATCTCATTTTGGGTTTCTAAAATATTAATGACTTCTAGATGACTTTGTAGTTCGACTTTTCATTAATCATAAAATAAAATACATTTTGGAAACAGTTTAAGTATAGAAGACTGGTTTAGTTTCCATTTTGATTTTACCCCAATCAGCTTCCCCCGCTTGTTCTCACTGTACTTTTCGGCCAGCAGAGTTTTGAAATTTAACCATCTCTAGAGGTTTAAGTTCACCGTCACTTAGAGCCAAAATAACGAAAAAACTGATGGAAAAGGTACAGAGGATTGGTTCGGTCAGCAATCTGATTTTACCCAAATTGACACCTTTTACCCACTTATTCTCGCTGTATTCTTCTGTCAGTATGTTTTCTGCATTTTGTAATCTACAGTGCTTTCACATACCTCAGTTGAAGCTACCATTTAAAATTCTTTTCGGGAACTTATTCTGGTCCGCTTGTCCTCGCTTTATTTCTGTGTCAGGCCAGTCTCGTCATTTTGTCTGGCATCGTGAGTGATTTTTCTTAGTCAGGCTTAGTTCACACATTTGTCGTTATTTTTGTCATTATTTGTTTATTTGTCAAAATTAACCGTTCTTGACCGAGATCTACAATATACCTGTGGTTTAATTATTCAGTTAAGGTTACAATTTAAAAATCTTCAGTAGATTCTAAATAATGGATTATTTTTTAATCTTCAATTTGATTTACCCTCATAATCTTGGTCCGCTCATTCCCGTTATATTTGTCACGTTTTCAGAACTTTTCCTTTTTCTGTGGGAAGGGGGGGTTAGTTTAACAAATACCAATCTTTTGTAACCACAAGATCTACAGAACAAAATCCTTCAATTAATGGCTTTTTCTTCGGTCTGCGGTTTGATTTTATCCTAATCTTGCTAGTGCACTTGTTTCAACTTTATTTATATGCCAGTCGAGTCTTAGGCCTGTTATCATCTTCGGTTATTTAGGTTCACATAATGAACAATTTAAACTTCTTTTCTTAAAATTCTTTAGAAAATCTTTCAAATTTTATGGCTTTTCGTTCCATTTGCAGTTTGATTTTACACCCAATCAATCTGGCCGACTTGGTTTTTATATTCATTTTAACATTTCGCCATCTTCAGTGGTTAGTTTCACAAATCATAATACTTGCGGGCTGAAAACTCGTTCCGCTTGCAGTTTGATGACGACCTTTTATGATGACCTTTTATTCTCGTCCAATGGTTTCTTGCATGCCAATGATTAGGTCATACAACAGGTCCGTCAGCGAATGACAGATAAACGACTGTGGGACTGGCATGCCAGAACAGAAAATAATGTTTTTTTTTTACTTTCTGAAGCGTAAGGAAATATCGTCGCAGGCTATTGACGACAAGTACACCAAAGGTCTGTTTATGAATCTTACTTTAAATGATTCTCATTAAGATAATACAAAAAGAAGATAATATTAACTTCGCCAGCAAATGGCATTTTCACTTCACTTTCTCCGTGGAATTTTGGCATAAATGCGGTCGTAGAAAATGCCATCGGTCACGGGGTCTGTCTGAACCCGGGTCATTTGACATCTAACATGCTTTTTAATACGATGGACCGTTGACATATGTGGAAAGAAAGTGGATATACAATGTAATTACATCTGCAATTAGCTTGGAAACTCACTCGATTAAAAAATAGAGAATTCATATTGGAAATACATTTTTCCAATAAAATCCAATCGAAAACTTGGCTAACTTTTGAGTTTATTAACTTTCTCTACTGTATAGACGTATTTTATGAACGGTATCAAAAATTATAGTTAATTTTATATGCAGCTTTTATAATGTATATTTATGGAATAGCGTGCTCGATTGTCCAAAACTCTTTATAGGACTTGGCTCTTTTTATCATAATTGTATTTTCGTTTCATCTTTAAACTTAGGAAGTTACAGTTTATAAAATTCTTTAAAGGCTAGAGGATTTTTAATACAGTTTTTAAATGAAGATTTATCCTTGATTCATTGATCAATATGTCGGTCTTTTATCACCATCCTGGTCTTAATCCTCTTGTTTGGTTTGGCAGATACTTTTCCGCATTCTGCCATCTGCAGAGATGGGTTATTTTTCTTAGAGAGCTTCTCGTTTACACGTTTGTCGTTATTTCCCCTATTTCCTTCTTATTAGTGGTTCACTGAAGAGGACGAAATGCCGAAACGCGTCTGACCGACCAACGAAGGAATCGGATGAGAAATAAATTTGACCATTTATATTGTTGAAAAATAAATTATAGTGGGAGAATAAAGATCTACGGTTTACTGACTAGTAGTTTTTATATGTATATGTATATACGTTCCAACAATAAAAGTAAATGTTTTTCTTAGAAGAAATCTTATAAAAACCCACTGGTCATTATTTAGTTTGCCTTCTCTCTCTCTCGATCACGATCATAATTTTATCATATATAGAATGATTAGTTAGTTTCATGAATTCATTTATAGATATTGTAATGAGAAATAAGGAGAAGACTAGTTCTTGATCGAACGTAGCACTCATCAGCGTTTCAATGTCACAATAAAGGATTTTGTAATGTGCCCCTTATGGCTCAATTGCCGTAAGAAAACATTTTGTATTCTTTGAAAACCTTTCTTCAGAACCGCTTTTTGAGTAGCGAGTTCCTCTCTGAAGAAGGCGCAATGCCGGAATTTCAAAAACCCGTGAATGGCGACAAACCCAGTAAGTGACCCTATGCCTATTCAACATGTTTAAGAACGGTTGAGCTTACTAAAGAGACTTAAGAAAATTTGGATTCCCGTCAACAATTTTCAAATTGTAAAATTATTTATTTTACCTCCAATGGGGTGTTTAAGTATTTTGACAAAATGACAGTCTTTGATCTATTTTTAAAACTAAGGAAATAAGATATGTAAAATATAAATCTTAGCA
Source organism: Cimex hemipterus (assembly GCA_039619505.1). Lineage (NCBI taxonomy): Eukaryota > Metazoa > Arthropoda > Insecta > Hemiptera > Cimicidae > Cimex > Cimex hemipterus. The sequence goes on along the minus strand of CM077111.1, from coordinate 18,585,070 downwards.
TATTATTATAGATAACATTAATCTAAACTAAATCGTCGATGGAAATTAAATTATTTGTTAGATGGTTTGAATAAGCCTAAAGCACAAACTATAAATGCATAAATCATTGTGTTACGTCTTAATAAAACAAAGAATTAAATTAATTTTCATAAACATAATTTTTTTTTCATTTTGCAGGAAACGAGTTATAATCAAAGTTCCTACGAGGATAAAACATGTATACCATCATCACACTAAAAAGATCCATATACATAAGAAGAAGCCGAAGACGAAACCTCATTCAATTCACGTCGTACACGTCGAGGACGAAATTGATGTCCACCCTAAGGAATCGTGGAAATCCATTATGTGGAAGGCTAAAGGTGGTAAAAGCAAGAAGATGAAGAAGACCAAGTGGAACAGTCATCATAGTTTCGAGTGGAAAACACCTAAGGGCTTCACTTCGTCGGAGGAAAGCGGCGAGAACCTGGCTGGAGAAGCAAGCAGAATAAAGGAGGACTACTCTTTAGGCAGCGGCGAAGAAGGCTACGGACGCTGGTACGACGATGTAGAATACAGCAAGAAAAAAGGAAGTAAGCACAAAAAGGTACGGGCGAAATCAAAGGGAATAGTAGACCATTACGACTATGACGAATCTCTCTACGAAGATAGCTACATCGATGAAGATTTTAGAAGACCGCGCAAAAAACCTAGTCGTAAAGCCAAGTACAACAAATACAAGGAAAGGATGCATAAAAAGATGCGTAAGAGGCCGAAATACGAGGACATCTATATAAGCGAGGACTACGACGATGGTTACGGTAAAGGGGTATGGCCGGAAAGAAAGGAGCATCCCAGTTGGCACCAAAAGACGAAGAAGGAGTGGGTCCCGTCAGCCCCGGCTGTCAGCGAGGAACCTGAAGAAATGCACGAGCAGAACTACATGCCGTACCAAACCAATTATCATGAGGGGTCTTTGAAGGAGACTGACTGGATCGGCCTTCCAGCACCATCAACGAAGCTGTTTGTGAAACCAGTAGTTGTCCCTTCTGTCAAACAGGCCACGTTACCTGTCAAACAGGCCACGCTACCTATCAAACAGGCCACGTTACCTGTCAAACAGGCCACGTTACCTGTCAAACAGGTACCTCTCGCCGGGTCCGGCTACCACAGCAAAGTGTCACAAGGTGTCGACGGTTTATCAGTCGGCTACCAGTCGCACGTAGGCCATAGCAACGACTTCAACCAGCCATCCTCCAGCTTTCAGTCCGTTACTTTCGGGGATATGCCCAAACATAGATAAACACGCTTTGGTCACGAAAGGGTGAAAAGTTCGTGTTTGAATATTATGAATTTCCGCATTCGGAAGAGGAAAAGGAATTTCAGGTGGCGTATCCGCTAACGGTTCGTCATCGCATATTAAAAATTACTTCTCGATAATTCTTTTAACGCCCAATTTAACATAATGAGATCGGCTGGGATTCTTTTAACTTTTCAATTAACGGTCTGTTAACTTATTGAAACCGAAACGACTCAACCGATCAAGACAAAGTGAAGGTGAAAGTATATTTATTTAAGCATTCAATTGAGCTCTAAATATAGAGAGCTGTATACTACTGGACTGCAGAGGCCACATATATTTGTAAATAATTTATTGCACATGTTAATAACGCACTAGTTATGTTAAAGTACTTATGATGTACAACCTTTATAAATGGATAATGTTATAGTTTGTTTTCTTGATTAATTCTCTACGTTAATTCAAATTTAAAGGTAAAACGTAGGTAAACGCTAATTTTGAAAGATGTAAAATTGTAAATTTCCTCTTGAATATTGAGTAAACCAATAACAAATATAGTCTATTATTTCAATGATCCGTGATTTAGCAAAATTGAATGAACTATAATGTGATTTATAGAAGAACCATCAAACAACTCAAAAGATGTTGATCCAGCATTGGGTTATTTTCTGGACCTGTCAACCCTTTCGAAGACCAAACTCACTATTAACTACTTACAAATGTACTTGAACTTATGAGATCTGTCTACACCCTAACCAAAACTATATGTATACTGTTAAACATTACAACAGCTGGAATAATAAGCACCATGACACAAAGAAAAAGTGTTAAAAATATCCTCATCATATCAATCATACATTTCTGACCAAATCCGGTGCATATGTTCTGTGTTTTCATCTGGCCAGATTTACAAGTCTACCAGAAATTTTCTCTTTGACAAAAGATGTTGATAAAATGCATAAAATTTGTACTGACCCAAAAACAAAACAGATTCAATGAATTACCCTAATATGAATGTTTTAGACCCATATTCAAACCACATTTTATCTATGGTGACAAGAATATATCACAAAGATTAAAGAAGTAATGACTTAATACTCTGTGTTCAAGCTCTATTCTTGCCACTTTTAATAGATTTTTAATTTTCATAGTACCATTGGCCTTAAAAATGGTAAATACAAATAATTTAATCACCAATAACATAAATAACCCGTACGTAGACTAGTTAGTTAGTTAGTTAGTGTGTGTGTGTGTGTGTGTGTGTATTTGTTTGTAAGTTTAAGGCGAATGGAAGAATATCAAGTACTCCACCACCTTAGCTGAATGAATGCTATGTAAATAAAAAAGAATATGATATGAATAAACAAATGCGATGGGGACAAAAAAGACCTTGTTGACATCCCCTGGTACTTAACTTCGAGGGATAAAACCATCTGACCCTGTACCAACAAAATACCGTTGCATGTGTTTAGAATTGAGTTTATTTCAATGGATCAATAATCTTTTCCAAATGGTAAGGAATCAGAATTGTATTTCAACACATAACCGAAAGAGGAACAATTTCTTTGGCCCCATGATCTTTGACCTATTTGGTTCATGAATCCACACTGTTCATTTAAAAAAAAAACTAAAACTTCTATTAAACTCTCTGTTCACAAACTCTTTCAAAATTGTTAAATTTTCTAGTTCCTGAGTTTTCCAACTACCTGATAAAACAATTAACACTGTATTTCATCCAAATTAATAAATATATAGTAATATGAACGTACATATGAAATTGTCAGTAAAATATAGGAAGTATAAAAAATGAATACATCATGATAATAATAGAAATTGTGATTACATGAAAGAGAAAAGTCTGCTAATTAATAACATTGGCAATGTGCTATCCATTTGATATCTTATTGACATTATTTTAATTTGACCCTTTACGGACATTTTGATCCATCTATCCTCGCTCTTTTTCATCAAATGTTGAAAAGGTGTTGTTTCGTTTTTTTTTTTTTTTTGACTTGTCAAACACCTCACATCATAGCTTGCATTGCAGCTATTATACTAAAAGTATGTTCTATACACTGGGGGCCACATAAAAATCAATTTGGTTCCTATACATGGTCATGTGTATATCAAGACCATAACATTCACAAATAGATTTAATAATAATTATTCAATTATTTGAAACCATACTTTATGTTGGTTTTTTAAAGGTGTCATGCTGTCAATGTGTTATCATCATCTTGCTGAACAATGTTCCACAAAATTAACCTTGTTGACTTTATTTGGCCTTTTCCGATCATTTTGGTCCATCTATCATCACACTTTTTCATCTAGTGTTGAAAAAACTGTTGTTTCGTTGTTTTTTCGATTTGTCTACCCCCCCCCCAATCATAGTGGATGATTCCTCCAGTGTAGCGATTAAGCTATAAGCATGTTATACATATTGAGGTTAATGTAAAAATTAATTTATATCAAATACATGGTCATATGTACAACATGACCATTCATAAATATGAATAATAATAATACTTGAATTACGGTTGAATTATTTAAAAACATATTTTGACAGTTTTATCATTAGAGTTCTACTGCCAATGTATGAAACACTCCAGCCGTTTATTGGGATATTCCTAATTGTCCATTGGGATGTATACACCTAAAAATTGACCTGATCTGACAATATAAAGGATGAAAAAAAAAATCATAAATATAAATAACGATAACGATTATAATTGGATAGCAGTTAAATTGATTAAGAAAATTCATGAGCGTTGAAAACATGGCGTCTTGCTGTCCATGTGTCAAACTCTCCGTCCATTGCACTGTCCTATTCCTAATTGTATGCGCTGTGTTATATACATAATGTGACAATGTAAAGGGTGAGAAAATGGTAAATATAGATAACAATAATAATGATATGGAGGTTAAATTGTTTAAAAAATTCATGACCATTAAGAACATGGCGTCTTGCTGTTGATTTGTTTTCGTGATCTTGTTGAATAAAGTTTTACATATTTATTTGTTATGTTGAGGTGCTGTTAAAGGGGGGATTTTATTTTTAATAGCAGTTTTGTTTACCTGATATATTTTTTCTTAGTTCGGTGAACAGACGCTCTAAGAAGTGGAAGAATTTGTAAGAACTCTGCTGAATCGTTTCTTCACCCGTGGCCGGGAGATGGCGCCTAGTGTTGCTCCTCGTGAAAATGTTGACGTTGAGGTTTCAGGTCGAGGAAGTGATAAAAGATAAAATCCGTGGGCGATCCTCGACGTCGGATCCTGGGAAGTCGAAAGTCCGCATCCGCGTCAACGATGGCCGACGGCTTCTACGGCTTCACGGACTCCGACTTGCGGAACATGGTCGGCGGCGGAGTTCGACGCGAAAAAAGCCCGGGTGAGTACAGCCACTCGTACGAAGCCAAATCGTACAAAGCCGAAGAGGCTTTTCACACGTTTTCGATTCCAGACCGGGCGAGACGTGCGACCAGGGCTGCCAAGGCCAAGGGTCCCGGCATCACGTTCGCAGATATGCCAGAACAGGCCAAACTATCTAGAAACACAAAGGTAAAAAATTAACATGCATTATAAACTAATGTTTAATTTTTATTTAATTCAATGAATTTTATTCAATAATTTGAAGGTATGTGGAGCGGTCAAGAATGAAGTATTTGAACTTCAATGCATTTTTCCAATTATCATATGTTTTGTAATCCACCCCCCTTCTTGGGCATTAAAAATGAGAATTCGTTAAAACGCCTTTCAAGCAATGGTTAGGTTAGATTAGATTATATAGGAGCCTGTTTATAGTATCTTTCCATTTCTTACCATGACATTAAGCTTGAGGGTTTTTACCAGACAATGCATTTTCAAGGGCCCCCGTATCCTTCAGGCCCAGACTTTTCCACTCCTAGGATTCGAACCTGTCTACATAGGCCTTCGTACCAACGTGTTTCGCTGTTTGTTCTTCTTGGCAATATCTGCGGAGTTTCTCCCACTCCGAGTCTGTACATACGCGTCTGGAGTATGCAGTGTCCAGATATAAGTCCCAACTATTTTTCTAGCCCTGGCACATCCCAGATTTAGTAGTTCTGCTGTTAATTTTTGCGATGGTCCTTTGATTGTTATATTCCCATTGAGTGGAGGACTTATTATTAAATTGTATAATGGATCCGTGTTTTCGGCAGGTTGCTAAGCCACAAAAGGGTTCAGGATTAATAGGTATCCTCATTGTACTCTCGTTGGTCAATTTATTGGCCTCTCCGTTGCCCCTTTGCCCTGAGTGCCCTGGCTCTAAGACAAGGGTAATTTTGTTATTTCTCCCATGTCTTACAGGGTCCCAAATGACTCTGAACTTTTGATCCACCAGGCTGTGTGTAGCAACTGTCAATGAACTAATACTTCTGAGAAGAGCCACAATCTCCAGTGCCTGGGGAGCAGAAACCCTGAACTATCATCGTCACTATCATCAAAGTATGAGCAATAAAAATTTTCACCACTTCAAAAGGAAGCCTGTTACTTTCCAAATTCCATATCACAAACATCTTCATGTGTTTTACTCTTGTTTTAAAATTTTATTTCTCCTCTTATTTCCTTGTCACCATTTGCCACACATTTGTTAGCGATTGGTATAAATGTAATTTGTCAAATTCTAGGAAACTCTCGTCATAGAAGGTCCAAATGAGATAAGTTTGCAACTGACAGAACAGTTGGAACTGCACGATGGAGATGGGCCGAAACTCCTTCAATCCAACTGCATTGATAATCTACCCAAATCGGGAACCCAGAAAGCTGATGTCTGTCCTCCTCCTGACCTTGATGAGTTCGAAGAGAGGAGGAAGCAACTTGAAATCAAAAACGCCAAAGCAAAAGAAGAACTGCAAAAGGCGCTTCAGATGAGGCACTTATTCATTTATTATTAGCTTTTGTATCTTAAATGTTAGCGTAATTATTTTTTTAGAGCGGAGAAAACGAAAGAAGAGGTGAAGAAATTGAACCTGATTGAATCTGAGCTGAAGGAAATCGACGCTGGACTCACCAATGATATTGCCATTATTAGAAATCGGATTGAAAAGGCTAGCATGTTATTTTTGGATGCTCAGTAAGTTCAAGTTCCAAAATAAACTTAAGGATTCTTCCAAATGAAATTTTTCAATGGAAAAATACCATACACACCAGAATAGGAGGGTTTATATGACCTTAGCTTTTGCAAACCAGTGGGGAGGGTACAAAAATTAATGGTAATGGAACAAGGTTAATATAATAATAATAATATATAATGACTGCCTGCAAAAATATTTCTTTTCTAATTTTTATGTGAGAATGATAATAAATACTTTACATACTTTAAAATTTAGTTCATAAGTACATCGATTTACAGGAAGAGGTTTGACAAAGCGGAAAAAGAGTATAATACTGCATTGCAAAGCCTGATGAAAGCCAAAGAAAACAAAATGCTCCTCACATCCCATCTGTGTTCCATTATTGAACAGAATGAGCTTAAGAAGTCTAAAAAACTGTCAGAGCTGATGGAAAAGCTCGATGTCTCTTGTGAGTCTTTAAATCAGGGAGAAACGAAAAGTACAAACACAACAACAGCATCAAAAGACGAAGCTGTGACATGATCATTGTCACTTCTTATGCAATTTGGAAAAAGTGGTCTTTTTCCTTATTATTCCTTTTTTTGTGGTAATAATTTTTTATTAAAAAAGTATTGATATTTTTCACTCACTTTTTGTAATTCAAAAATTTATTAATAGGTTATTGTTTTTCTATTTATAAAGTCTGTTGAATATTTGTTACATTTTTAATACTCAACACTATTGTGCAATATTACTATTTATTAAAGTATTTTTTAAATTACTTAAAAATTTTCTTAAGTACTCAATGACTGCCAGCTTATATTTGTACAGTATTAAACAAAAATAAAATTAATAGTGTATATTTTAATGTTGGTTTTGATGTGTTTTCTCAGTTCTCCACCACTGACATATGGAATGCAATTGTACAGATCTGCCAAGTTATCCAATATATACACACACTTTTGAATCAAAACTCACACAGCTCCTTATGACACCAGTAATGGCCTCAACATCCCTTTTGTCAACTAACTGATCTGATTCTTCTTTCACAAGTTCCACACAAAGATTTCGATCCATTCTAACTTAACTGCCAAACCTTATGTACACTTTTCCATCTTGCATAAACAACAATAGCCTTGACACTTCTTTACTCCTCAATTCCTAATATTGAGGGCATGGGCCAGTTACTATCGACTTGAGTCGTTTCGGTATAGTTTGAGGTTTGTGCATAGGAGGAAAAAAAGTCATTCTGTTACTAGAAAAAATTGTTTGCACTGGGGTCACCAGATTCAGCAAGAGATGAGGGTGCCCTTGGCAATGTTGAGCACCTCCAGCAGCAAGGAGCTGAAGACTTGCGGGTGGCCTGTGGATGGTGAAGAAGGAGGCTTGGCCGGAACGTTTTTTTTGTGTGTGTGTGTTTTAATCTGGAGAATCTTGTAGAACAGAAAGTTTCCCTGTGCAAAAGGAGAACTGAGCTATGATTGAAGGAAAGGACCAGAAGAGGTCCTTAATTTAATTTTATTTATGTGATTTTGTTTTCCAAAGGGTGCTTGTTTTACTACATTTTTTATAAATACAATACAGGTAGATGTTTAATGGTAGACAATGTAGAAGAGTTCCCCTTTGAAAAGTGTGGTTTGCATTCAAAAAACGACGTGAGCTGTATGATCACATTGTAGCGTGAAGACATTTCTGATAGCATGATTTGACAGTTTTCCTCCTTAAAAGCTTCCACCATTGAATGATGTTGTGCAATACCATGTGCGTCAACGTAAGAGCTATGTTTTCTCTATGACTTGGAAATATTTCACAAGGTTTGTTTAACATTTAATTAAACAAATATCTGATTCCACTTCCTGACAAACCCTTTTAAATTTATCCAAAATAACAGGTCATAAAATATAACTTTTGCTCAAGTCGTTGAATAAGTAGACCATAGAAAAAAAAGCTTTTACAATTTCCTTTTTGCATTTAAAAGCTTAGTTTTATAACAGTAAATTATGATCAAGATAACAGCAGTGATACTTATGATTAAAAGATTACAAATAACATTTTAATGAGTCCTTATAACGTGCATTAATGAAATATTTAGCTTTTGTAATTAATTGAAAAATGCACCCTGCCCCGGTGTGATAATCGAATTGTGGAATACAAGAGGAAGCATAATTGGTAAAGAGTTTAGACAAGAAAAGACCAAAAAGTGAGCCTTGAGAAACTCCAGGCTTAAATACTTTTTTATCAATAAAAATAAAATTTTAACAACTTGGTATCTGCCAGTTAGATGAAAATGAAACCATTTTAGTAGATAGCCATGGATTTCAAATTAGGAGTAGACAAATAGCATGTGCCTGTAGGTGTGCAGCAAAAGATTTGATTATCCTAAATCCTGAAAGAGTGTCTGCCAAATTGGTAGTTGATTTAAACGTATAAAAGCCATGTTGAGAAATATTAAACTGTTTAGGGGGTAATTTTTTTTAGTACAAGGTTCAAAGACTATCGCTGATTTGATGCAGATAAGTTTATAATTTGGAACATCTGATTGATTTTCTGATATGAATAAGGGTTTTACAAAACAGAAATTAAGTATTTATAAGCCCCCGAACAAGTGTTAATCCTGTGGCTAAAGCAGAATTACAATATATTCAGAACAACGAGTTATTTTATCAGAACATTTTTTGAAAATTTAGTATTAAATTGAAATTGATAAAAAGTTTTTCTGATTGCTAGAAGTTCACAACCAAATACATTAGGTATCAAGTATTCTCAGGGAAACTTCGTTGGTCTCGTCTGATAAATTACTCGTTCCGTGAGAAAACAATTAAGAAATAATTGATGAGCCGAGAAGAGGAAGAGGCATTGTTAGCCCAAAGCTTCACTTCCTTGTAAAAAAAAAAAAAAAAAAAAAAAAAAAACGCCCAACAGAGAAATATCTACGATGCGATTCCAGCCCGAGATAGACTGCGATTTTGATGTGAAACTTTTCTATGCCGTATTTTCTGAGTGAAAAATTCTCTGCAGATTAAAAACTTGGAATTCTGTCTATTGGTAACATTACAACGATATGTAAAGTTATTAAGTAACATAATTTTTTTCTGGAGTTAAATTTTTGTCAACTGAGTGAGGAAGGATGAGAGATATTTTTATACTAAATTCTGGTTTGAATAATAACATAATAAAAGGCAAATATTCTCACAGGGGGTCTATGGCCATTTGATCAACCCCTCCATGCTTTTCTCTTTCACCAGGAAACCGCACGCGTGATTAGATGTTCTGAAGACTAAGGGAACATCAAGTAGAGTCAATTTGAACGAGAACATGCGAACCAATGACTAGATGAACTGTGGATCACCGTGAAACTGCTAAAAACTATCTGTCAGCTCCCAATTATAAATTTATAAGCTTCATTCAGGCAACAGTTTAAACCAATATTTACACAAATTTTGATGTCAGTTTAATAAATAAATTTAATTTATTTTTGTTAAGGAAGTATCCTTGGCACAATTCTATTTACAACAATATACATTGCTGACATTCCTACTACCCAACAGACAGTCATCTGCAGACTTGGCAATTACACGGCTATTCTTTCTTGTCCCTTCATCCCATTATAGCACTGGTACAGCAAATGGAGAATAAAAGTGAACGAAAGAAAAAGTATTAAAGTTACTTTTACACTAAACAAAAACTTTGACCTCTATTACTGAAGTATGATACTTGGGCCTGTACATTGTTAAAAGATTGACATGGAATCCACACACTCACCTGAAATGACATGACAGGAACCGCCATTACAAACTCTGATCAATGATCTCACGTAACACTTAACAAGAAACTGACCATTTACACAATTTATTCATCCGATAAGGTCCTCCTGTATCCATTCTCTCCAATCCAAAACTTAAGAAACTTCCTTAATGGTCCATGTTACATTTTCAATAAAACCATTCACACTAACCTCCATATTCCATTCGTTCAACAAGACCTTGAAAGAAAGTGTCATCAGACATTCTGCAATACTATTTCTATACCTTCAAACTCCGTCCAAATTTTCACATTAACATTTTTTCCACATCCATTAACATTACTTTTACGTTAACGCTACCTCAAAATCTTCCACGTCGGTTGAAGAATCTTTGGCCGAGGGATTTGTTTCAGTGATGCGTGTGTGCAGTGTGAGGTTGGCAGGGGTGCCACCAGCGGGTGGCTTCTCCCATCATGTTTAATTATCATGTTAGACAATGAATTTTCGAATTTGTTTATTGTAACGAACATTGTAGATGTAATTAAAAATAAATAAATTATAAACAACATATATATATTTTATTTATTACGATCTGTAGAAACTATAATTTGAGCAAATCATATAGTGATATACAAATCAGGCAGAACTGTCAGACCAGGAGGCAGTGGGGAGAGAACTGATCCTGTATTTTATCGAATTTCTTAAAACAAAAAGATCGTCGTCGTTTTAAATGGAATATTAACAAATAAGTGAGTTTATTTTTATTTCAATTGTCGGTTTATAGGTTTAAAAGTATTGTTTTTAAGAAATGTCTTGATTGAGATGAAAAAGTTACGAACCCGCGACCTTCGGCTCAATACGCCGCTGCTCTAACCACTAATTGAAAGAAGTAATTTGGTCAATTCGACCACTAAAACATAAATGTATAAAAGTATGTTTTCTTTTTAATAATAATAAAGTCTATAAGTGGATTAAATAGCCATCGGGGGCTTTAATTGAACCTCTAGTCGGTTCTTCAGAAGGCAATAAAAGTGAAAGGTGTCGAAGGGGGGCCGAACTCAAGCTATTACAGGCTATCCTAAAAAAGATCATCGGGAATCGCTCCGTTCAGCCGCCAAAACGGCCGATTCGCTCTGCACATGTTGACTTTTGGCCGGCGGAGAGAATCGACCAATTGGCCACCCGGATCGGGTCGATATTGAGAATCCGTATCGTTTTTGAGCCTTTTGTGTATGCTAATATCAAGTGCTCTCCCGTTTCCGAGATCCGGCTTCTTTTTTGTTCGCATTTTCTCTTCCGGAAATGCATTCCAGACAACAAAGCGAGATTTCATTTAAAAAGAATTCACCTGTCGTCAATAAACAGTCAACTTGCATTTTCGTTCGATTTTTCTTGCTGAAATGTCTCTTTTTATTCAAACAATTCAAAAGCATAAAACAGCAACAGTTTCAGAAATTTTAGTCAGTAGTAGCCCAATTTTTTAAATCATTTGCAAACTCTTAAATACTGAAGGCCAATTAGGTTTGAAATTATATTTAACCCTAATCAACACGGTCTGCTTATTCTTGGTGTATTTGTCAGAGTAGTTTCATCATTTTGTGATCTCCATTTATTTGGTTTTAACAAATTTCAGTTAGAACCAAAATTTTAAAATCTATTTGCAACACCTGCAAAAAGGGCACATTGCTTCCCCCCATCATCCTGGTCCGCGTATTCTCACAGTGTTTATCTATTAGCAGTTTCATCATTTTCTCATACCAAGGGGTTTAATTTTAACAAATTTCAATCAGACAGATCCACAATTTAAAAACCTTTAGGAAATCCTTTCAACGCTGGGAACTCATTTAACCTTCAGTTTGATTTTACTCCCAATCATCCTGGCCCAATTATTCTCCCTTTTGTCATCTTCCAGGCTAGTTTCATTGTTTTATCATATCTACTGGATTAATTTTAACAAATTTCATTCAGACAGATCCACAATTTAAAAATCTTTAGGAAATCTTTTCAACGTTGGGAACTCATTTGGCCTTCAGTTTGATTTAACCCCCCATCATCTTGGTCCAATTCTCCCTTTTGTCATTTGTCAAGCTAGATTAGTTAATTTGCCATCTGCAGTAATTTAGTTTTACAAATTTCATTCAGCGAGAGAAATTTAAAAAAATTCTTAAAGTACTTCACTTTACTTAAATAATAGTGGATAATTTAAATAAACCGTTTTGTCTTCAGTGTTATTTTAACATCAATCATGCTGGTCCGCTTGTTCTCGCAGTATTTGTCTGTCGAAAGCACTTGGTTATTTTTCTATCTTGTGAAGTAGATGGGCAAAAATTTTAACATCAAAATAATTTGGAAACTTTTTAGATTGCCTAAAAGGTCGTTTGGTTTGCAGTTCCAATTACGATTATTGGTCCGCTTGTTCTCCCTAGATTTCGGTCATAGTTTTGACATTTCGCCATCTTCAGTGTTTTAATTTCACAAATTTAAATTGGAGACATCGTTTAAAAAATCTTTTGGAAAAACTCTAAACGTTAAAACTCGTTCGGTATGCAGTTTGATCCCCAATCACTCATCCTGGTCCGCTTGTTATGGCTTTATTTTTCGGTCGGGAGAGATTTGGAGTTTCACCATTTTCAGTGGTTTATTTTCACAAATTTCAGTTAGGTAGAGCCACTTTTTAAAAATATAGAAACTCCGAATTACAGAAGACTGACGAGGTCAGCAGTTTGTTTTTACCCTAATCTTCCTTCCGAGCTCGTCTTTATTTTTCAGGCTAGTCTAGGCATTTTGCCATCTTCAATGATTTAGTTTAAAAATCAATTAGCTCAAATCTAAATCGAAAAATCTTTTGAAAATTTTGAGTACTAATGATTCATTCGGTCGTCAGTTTGATTTTAATCCCAATCTTCCTGATCCGCAATTCTAATAATCAACATTTATCATTTTTGTTTTAGATTGCTATCCTAACTCCTCAAAGTCATAACATATCACCTTTATTCTATGCCGTGATATCCCTAGCCTATACTTATACGATGAACCTGTTCCTTCACCCAAGAAAGTTAAGCATTAAAACGGATGCCAAGCTTCGAGACCATTCAAATATCCAATATTACAAAGTTTTCAATCCAAAATTTTAAAACTAATTGTTTTTGTTCCATTTGATGCCAACAATAACACACTTCACAGAAATCTTCACATTCCAACAGTTTTTTCATCCATCAGAACATATTACAGATGTTTTCACTGACAATATATATCGTCTATGTAAAAGGTCGTTTGATCCGTGGGACTTCAGACTGCAAAAATAACCAAGTTTATTAGCAGAAAATCTCCAAAGTATTTTCATACTTAATTTTTTTGCGATTATCTGCGCAGTTGTTTATTGAGCCACATTGTTAGAGGTTCATTAATAAATTATAATGTGACCACAGTTTCAAATTTCTAGGATAACGAAGCTTTTATTTATTCTTTCCCTGGTAAAACCAACTTAATTAGATATACCAGGTATATGATTCACCTAGATTTAAAAATTTTGCTTAAAAATCTTCAGAACATAGGCAGTTGCTTTCAGGCGTTTTCGTGTTGATGCTAATAATTCTCATAGAAAGATTTAGCAATGCAGTTATTACTGATTTAATTAAGCAAATAAGAGTTTTTATATATATGTCTCTCTCTCTCTCTCTCTCTCTCTCTCTCTCTCTCTCTCTCTCTCTCTC
>CM077111.1:18544263-18563968 GCA_039619505.1 Cimex hemipterus | reverse complement strand
AGAAGGTCGTGGAAGGCCTTCCTCTCTTAATGATGATGTTCTGCGATCAGTGGTGGAAGAAAACCCCAAAACAACTGTTCGAGAACTTGCAGAGCCACCTCAAGGCGATTGGAAAAGTGAAAAAACTCGAAAATTGGGTTCCACACTCATTAAACGATCGCCAAAAAAATCAGCGCTTTGATGTTTGTGCATCACTTCTTTGTCGAAACAAAAATGACCCATTTCTGGCCAGAATTGTTACATGTGACGAAAAGTGGATTCTCTACGATAACACTAGACGTTCTGGACAGTGGCTCGACAAAGGAGAAGCTCCAATACATTTTCCAAAGCCCCCAACTCATCAAAAAAAGGTAATGGTTACGGTATGGTGGGCTTCATTTGGTTTAATACACTACAGCTTCTTAAATCCTGGCGAAACCATCAATGCTGAATCATACTGTAACCAAATTAATACCATGCATCAGAAATTGGCAGTAATGAAGCCCTCTTTGGTCAATCGGAAAGGGCCCATTTTGTTGCATGACAACGCTCGACCACATGTGTCACGTGTAACGTCACAAAAATTATTGGAGCTTGGCTATGAAACTTTGCCTCACTCACCCTACTCTCCGGACCTCTCGCCTACTGACTACCATTTTTTTAGACACCTGGACCACTACTTACAACACATAATATTCAAAAATCAAACGGAACTGGAAAATGCATTTATTGACTTTATCAATTCTAAAAATTCTGAATTCTACTCAGATGGAATTAATAAGTTACCAACACGTTGGGAGAAATGTATTGAGAGTATGGGAAATTATTTTGATTAAAGAACATTGCTTTAAAGTAACTAGTTTCTTTTTTTTTTGTTTAATACCAAAATCCTGCATTATTTTCCGGACAACCCAATATATATATATATATATTGTATAAAAATACCAGGAGTGTAACTGGAACGTTTCTGTCGCGAAAACAATATTCTCGGTCATTGCCATGACTGGATGGATAAGCGAACGGCGGTCAAGATGATATAATAAGAAGTATAACGACCTTCGGCCGGTGGGCCGAGCTAGAGAAAAGCTTTCTCCTATCGGTGAAGTCCTTCCACCTCAAAGCTCTCTTACGCAACTAAACACATGATATTAGAGAGGAAAAGAACATGTACCCCGTCTCTATCGGAAGCACATGTATCATTTCTTTATTATCTCAACGCCGAAATACCTCTTTATATATTCCTTCAAATATTATGATTATGTCATTTAAAAAAGGGATTTATAAGGTTATACAACAAATTTGGCTTCGAAGAATTAGTAAGATTTTTTTTCTTATAATTTAACTGGAAATTCTTTTCTATAGTTTGTTCATTCCATTTGTCCTTAATGGACCGAAGAGATGTCTGTATAATCTAGAATTATTATGAAATTATATAGAAAATAACTAAACTTCGATAAATACCGCATCCCGTAAATATACTTTTTCAGTCATTTTGAACGTACGGTCTAAAACTAGGGGCACCGCCAATTCGACATCCAAAAACGACCTTCCAATCCTAAGGATATCAGAACCATAGTTATTGCTCTCGCATATTTCTAACGTCACTCTCTCACAATGACATCGAAATACCTTTCTTTTTTCCACACAAACAATTCTTTGAACTCAATTGATCAGCCAAAACCTCATCCAATAGAGACAACACCGATAATTGTAACAGGCGACTGAACCGGAGGTGACCTCGCGACCATGTTGTCGAAGATTTTTCTTTGTGGAAAGTTAGCCAAACATCTATTGCCCTTAATCTATAGCTTATTTAACAAAATATATACATTTTGTAATTATAATTATATTTATCAATACATCACAGCAACACTAACTTCAAAAACAAAAGTTTGAAGGTATTTAACGTCTGTCCAGTCCATCATTTCCTTCACGAAAAAATATGTTACTTAACCTAACCTTACGCAACCCAGACTAGCTTAACCTAACAATTCCTATCCCTAACCATAATTCTAACCTAATTTCCAACTGAACTTTAATCCGACCTATCCCATTCCCTAACCCTTATACTAACCAGGGTAAACCACTTACTAGTTTAACCCTATATGACCTTGCCCTACTTAACCATAACCAACCCTTCACTAACCTAAACTTAACCCTACCTAACCTAACCCTTCCCTCACTCTAACCCTATATAACCTAGGCTAACCCATGCACCTATGCGCAATCTCAAAAAAAAAATCTGTTTAATAAATCCGTCATGAAAAAATGACTCACTGCGGCATGGAGGACGTAAATTGCACTATGTTTCTTATTTTCTCAGCTTCACCGAAAAATAATGAAAAAACTGACAGCCCTAACCTTAACCTACCTTGGCTCTAATCCCAATCTTATTTTTATGTAATCCAACTTATCCCTAACCATGTCTAATCTAAACAACCATCACTCAACCAATGCTCCGGTACGCGAAATCGACCACGTATACATAATCAAGCCAAAATATTGTCTATCTAGCTCAAGAATGTGTTCATGTTAAAACAATTTGCACAAACCGAAGATTCCGCTCGTAAACAAAACATGCAACTTCAAAACTTCACGATCTTGTACGCTCTGCACTTAATAATATCAGTAATCGATTGGTTATGGGTAATTTTTCATATTTTCCTTGTCAGCCGTTTGACAATGTACTTCTACACTAACGAAAATTATAAGCGAAAGTGCTTAGTTCTAAAGTGGAAAAAGTATACTATAAAAGAAGATAAACTAATTTAGTTATAGTAAATCTTAATTTCTTAAATGTTTGCCGATGGTCTGGTCAAGCAGTAAGAATGGTCATATCGTATTTTTCATTGTTCTGTCATGGAATTTTAATTGATAATAATTTGGAAAAGTATTGTGATGTGGCTTGATCTCTTGTCTCTTACGGATAATTGGGCTTTATGCTCTCCCGTACGACTGGAATTACTTTTACTTTAAGCTACGTTTCATTACGGAACATTTTACAATTTTGTTTATTGTTTTACGATTAGATTGAAGTTCGAAATATACTCCCCATGTTACAGCTGCACAATGCAAGTGAGAGTTGATTTCCGGTGTGCTGCATGAGTTATATGCTAATTGTTCCGTCTACTTTTTCCTTTTCGCATTATCCATCTTTAACGACCACATAACCCGTCAAACAGGTCCAATTTACAACTGGAATTTCTAATCAAATACTGAGAGACAAAGTTGGACGAGATATCTGTTAGAGAAAGGTTTTATCTTTGATTCTTTAAGACTTCTTCTATTAAATAAAATTCCTCTTTATTTTCTCTTTAAATAATATTTGTATTCTGCAATGTTATGTATGGCAAAGGAAATTTAGGTATTCTCTTTAAGGGGTTACTTGCTCAATTGAATATTCAGAGATGTCTGACTTAGAACAATTTTAATAATTTCCCTTATAAAATTAATTAGTACGATTATAAGATGATATTTCAAAATTGTTACATGATGAGCAATTAATAATTTAGCCTCAACTCTTTCCAAATTGTCTTTGCAATCATATTTAATTATTAATCCATATAAGTTATATTGACCAACTTAATTATTTTAATTAATTATACTCCTCATAAAGTAACTCCTCGTAAAGTCGTATTTGAGAGGAAAAAGTTAATGTCACTTGGGGGATTCGAAACCACGACCTCCTTCTCAATAGGCCTCTGCTATAACGTCTTGTCACTATAGCTCAAGTAGTTAGTGCAGATCCGAAGGTCTTGGTTCGAAAACCGCCCGTGACACTGACTTTTTAATCTCAACCAAGACTTTAGATAAAAAGTACAATTATTTGTCGTATTTAAATGGTTGTTTTATAAGGATAAAAAGAAAATAAAGATTATACTGTTTTTGTCCTTGTTAAATTTAATTCTGATCATCCGAACTCACCAATTCGAGAAGAGAAACTCCCCATGTAAACCACAAATCTTATGCGGATATAATTTTCTAGAAGATCAAAATAAAATCCAGATTTCTGACGATGATGGCCCGCTTGACCTTACTGCTCTCACCGGTCACCGGACCGAATTTTCACGTCCGAAGTCCATCCGGAGGGAAAGTTGAACAACGCTGGAGGACTTCATCACACAAGATCTCTCGAAAGAAAGCCCTCGGGAGAAGTGACATATTTAGGGCCGATAAAGGTTTCCCGAAGTTCGTCTTAAATTCCACACTTTCGCTCTCGGTCATCGCGAACGGAATCCATAACGGCCGGTTTATCGTGAAGGGCAGGGTCGCCGACCGCAACACCCCACCGTTAATGATATTCGAAGAAAGTAAAAGGCCACCTTTCTGATCCGGTGTATCTCACCAACCAAAAGTGGAACCTGTACCTTAGTATAATATAGTATTGAAATGGAATTGTAAAATGGCAATAAATTTTAGAGAAAGTATGATGACACCTTCCCATTTCATCCATCTACTCGTTGTTTTCATACTGCTGGCCAACTGATAAAATACGACTTGCAGTCAGTATGACAACAAGCTGTGGCCCTGCTGGTTTTAGCACCCAGGTCATTTTGATAGTTTTCTAAGAGGCGGTGAAAGTAAGATATATGTAAGGCGAAAAAAATTTCGTCCATTTAACCTAATATTTGCTAGTGCAATTTGCTTTTCGATAGAATTTATTTTTGAATAGTTTGCATAAGGGCTTCTTGTTTAAATACCATGGCGATCTCTATTAGCCTTCAACTTTCACGCCAGGAATCGTTAGTAAAGAAAAATAACACCTAACTAAAAGACTAAATTATTCAACGGAAGACAGTGGTTTTGTTTTAACTAATATTATTTATCTCAAATTCTTACGAAGAAGGCAAAAGCTGTATTGTGTTTTTTTTTTTTCAGACCAGGCTGCTTTCTATACTTTGATCATAACCGGTTAAAGTTAAAGCTTTGTAATACATGAATCATTCTAAATTTATAAGTGTTTAAAAAAATTGTATTCTGCAGCTTGTTCCGCCGTAAGAGGTAAAAAATTTATCTATTTTTCCAGGCACTAGAGCAAGGCTGCCTTTTACGTCCCATTCTTTCTTCTTTGTTCTTAAATTATTTGTCATCGATCCTTCAGGGAGGAGTTGGGGCTGGAAATATAAAAATTAAATCCCTGTTTTATGCAGATGATAAGCTTATGAGAGCACAATTGGTCTTCAGTTGAATATAATCATACTGAAAAAATATTTTAAAGACTATTTAACTCCGAGCCTATAAACATTCAACCTTGATGATCTTCAGATATGGTACTATGCTGAAGTCAACCGAGAAGTGGTTTTATAGACTTTGGGCATTCGATAATTTGGGAGTAACTATGACACCTCGATTATTGTTCACTTATTACCTTAAACAAAAAGCTTCCAGTGCTACGCTGGATCTGAACTTTATCCGGTCAATGTTTTGCTCAAAAATTAACGCCTTTTTCCAATGCTTGAAATTTGTGATCAGTATGTGGATGGTTAGGTATAAGATGGATGGTTTAATGGATCGGGTAATCTTGGTACGGCACATCATGGTTTGTCGGACGTGTTAAAACTTCTCACCTTCTTCATTATCTGCCATTATTGTTTGAGGGAAATATACCTCTAATCAATTTAGAAAGGGATTTGTTTTTTTACATTTAGAAAAGGCAATTTAATAATCCAATGTACAAAATTCCATATATGATTCTATCAGAATACGATTTGCAGTTGAAATTTTTGATCTATTCAGTTTACAAAAAACACTCAAGAGAAAGTGGTCTTACCAAATCTCCTTACTTTCAAATTAATAAATTAGAATTTGTGATAAAGGAAGGGTATAAAGCAATATTATATAAAAAATATGCCGTATTGAATTAAATTTGAATAATACATAAAAGCTCGAATACAAATTTTTAGAGCAAACGAAAAATAGTCGCTTTTTACGCGCGTAGCAATTTTTTTCTTGCCGATGCCCATGTTCCACTTCTTACTTCGGAATTTTTCTAAATTTTATCCTAATTCTATTAGCAGCTATTAGAAAACTTAAATTCTATTGTTAGAGTCTGTATAAACAAGACTATCATCACAGCCGTTCAAATTGTCCATTCGAACGTTTCCTGATTTGTACAATAGGGTTCTTTCAGGAACAAAACTCCTTCCACACCTCCCATCAGCGATATCAGTGATACATACGGTGATACTAGGTCGAGAAATATTACACCATTGTCCGCTTGTTATTGCCAATTGATCCTAGAAGCCGAGAAAAGACGATAAAATTATTTACCCTATACTGTTAAATTATGGTTTTCTGCCTTTCACGTCAAGTAAGTAAATATATTTTGCCTGCTAGAAACCAACTTGATAGACATGTTTGATACCATGAAAAGCCGATGAATACATTTATAAAAAAAATACAAAATCAAAAATACGCTTTAATATAAAATAAGTAAAGAGTTTTTGAACAAATGAATCCAAATTCGTTTTACAAAACCTTTAAAACCTTTAAATATGAACTTTTATAGCAACAAAACCATCCTTTGCTTTGATTCCCAAGGGGCAAATTTTATACTCACTGATATTCCTTGTTCTACTTAAATATTCATAATCCCTTGATTTTACTCAAATTAATTACTTATCTTCTAGAAAATTTTGCTACGTCGGTAGGTCACAAAGTATGTATTGTATTTCAATTGACAGCTCGATTTGGCTATTTCGTGCTTTAGCATATTCTTTCAAAGTATGGTAGGGTCGTAAAAATGCCTACATAAATGTCTAATGTTTTTCATATTAGCATCACCAAAAGAGTATAATTTAATTCGGTGCAAAGCTTTCTGAATCGGATCTCGTATCGAGGGTCAGCCAAATCGAATCAATTGCTTTATGGTAAGCTCCCCCTTTAGAAAAAAATGTTTAATTTAACCAAAGATGATGGCATTTGATGATCTAAGATGATTGAAACACACCATTGAGCTTAAATTCAAAGGATTGCTTCTGGGAAGGTGTTACAAATTGTCTGCCCTGTAACTCACGTTCTGGACAGTATAAGAATGTTCTCTATTTTGCCGGTGAATGCGTTGATGAAATTCGTGAATTGCACTTTGGAAGATTTACCTTATCGAATAGCTGTCAAACTGAAAGGCTCACTAGCCTCAGTCCTCATTGCATGTATACCTGTAACCAAAGACATCCTTGACCAATCAGAAATAAATCCAATTGCAACAGATTTAAATTGGCTCTCACTAGGTCTTTCAATTAATTCTAGGTAGGTACCGATAGTTAATAGAACAGTGCTGTGTTTCGATGAGAGATCATTCATGCATTAACATGGTAGTGAAGTGAGGAAAGTAGAGATGTAATGAATATGTAATTATACTTAAAATAATATTTTATTGTAATAATTCTAGATAGAACTTATTATTTTGTAGTATTACTTTAGTTAAATTGTGGTTTTTATCGCGTTAAGAAAGCCCCTAACCTTTTATCATATCAAGTTTGACACCATTGCAGCAGTCAATATAAATGGGTTCACCATTTCGAAGAACAAATTTAATGAAGTATTTTATACTCCATCCGTTATTCTTCCGCCCGGAAATTAAAATATAAATAAAATAATCCGGTATGGGGTAATTTACAGTCCGAACACATAGGTTTTATTTTTCCGGGCAGCGGGTTTTGTTGTTTCATCATCTAAATTGGGTTAGTGTGACCGGAAATGATTACTTTTTTCCGGATTTATAATAAAAAAATTTGAGAGAAAAAGTGTATCTTTTTGAAATTACGAGGAAAACAGGAAAATTAACTAAGAAAGATAGGACGTGGGATTTATTTCTTTTGCTTGAAAGTTTTGAACTCCTCTTTTCAGCTATTCTCCGAAGTTACAAGTTTCGTTAAGTAAAGCGAATGAGAGTTTCCATGCTCATTAGTTTCCATTCCTATAAACATCCTGCATGCCAGTATCTACCCCCCCCCTCTTTCGATATATATGTGGTGAAAAATCATATTCGTTTTTATGAGCAGGGTGGAACACTACAGAAGTGGGATTAGGGATTTGTATTACACATTTGTTGGTTATACGAAAAATATTAAGAACATGCTTTATCTTGTTGCCAATGAACCCTAGGAACTGATCAAATTAATTAATCTAGATATTTTAAATTATCTATCCTTTCAATATGAGCTTCTGGCTTCTATACTTAAGATTTTAAATATAAGATTCACGGTTTTTCTAAATTATTATTTACGCTAGGAAAATATTTGACGTATTAAATCAGATTAGACATACAATTTTTTTTCAAAAATTACGAACGGAGATAATTTTGAAACTGATCCGCAGGGAACTTGACAACAGAACGAACCCTATGGATTTCTCGTAAAAGCACAAATTTGACCTCAACGTATAAATGTATATATGAAATAAAAATTTTCAGATATTTCGGTAACTTTACACTTACTTTTCTCACTTTTAATGAAATTAAACCCAATACCTCTTGGTAGAAAAATGCCTATTTTTTACTTAAGGCTTTTAAATGGGTTTAAAACAAATCCAATTTAAGTTTTAAAAAAAGTATAAAACGCATTTTTTCGGTTTACTTTACTTGGAGTACTTGGAGCGTATTTTTGTTTTTGTAACTTTTTCTATATTTATACTCATCTTGTACGCTCCAGCATGTTGTTTTCATATTTTTTAAGATAATTTTTTAATATTTTTACGAGGGTTCGCAACAGCACAGGTTATATCAACCCTCGGGTACTTATTTGTAAGTATCTCGGATTCGAATGCAGGGCTGCTGGGTTCGAACCCGGGACCTTCACCTTACATAGTTGAGCACCGTGTCAACGCGTAAACCGGTCTGGCCACCTGCGCCCCCTGTTTTCTTATTCTAGGTGAAAAAACAAATTGACCTGGTCGTACACATATATTTATATAATAACCTTGAAATACATGCACAACAATGGAGATAAACCTTTACAAAATAACTTAAATTACTTAATTACTTTGGGAAAAAATGTAAAAATATTTTCTAGACATCGGCGATAACAAAAATTGTCCAAGCCGATACCAACCAAAAAGTGTCTAGTTTTGTAATGAATTACATGTTGTATATATATTATATTTAAGTTATTTTTCAGGGGTGCTTTGCAACAAATTGTGTTTACCTACTTTACTTGAAGCGTCTTTTCGTTTTATGTAACTTTTTAAAAGTCTAATCTCAGTTAAATACTACCTAATTTTCGTATAAAAAATCTAAGGATTAAAAAGGTTGATATATAATAACTTGAAAAACATACATAACAACGAACAAAACCATACTTAAAACAGTGCAAATTATTTAAAATATATTTTTTCTCGGATTCTAAGGCTAATTGGTAGGAAAACTCCTCGTAGCGCCAAAAAATATTTCGATATCGCTGATAGGAGATGTGGAAGGACATATTGTTTGCTAAATAACCCCATTTTAAATACCGAGAAATGTTAGAATGAACAATCTGAATCTTGTTTAAAAATCGTTATGTATACTCCTAAGAAAATAATTTAGGCTTTCTAATAGCTGGAGCAAACAGGAAATTTGAATAAAATCTAGAGAAGTTACGGATTTTTATGTGGTACACGGGGTTCTAAACGGAGCTTAAAACGAATCCAGATTGACTTTTTCAAAACCATTTCCTTACTGAGAAACGTATTTTTAACTTTTATATAATTTTATTCTCGTTTGATTCAATGTAGCATATTATTTTTTTATGCAATGATGATTTAAACCCATTTTATTACACAGTTTTATTTATTAATTTCAAAACAAGGAGGCTATAAGACCACATTTTCTTCGCTGATGGGATGTATGGAAGGTCATATTTTTTGGCCAAGAGAGACATTTTAAACGCCAGGAAACATTAGACTTGACGGTAGTGATGTTAGTCAAACTTGTTTTGAATAGCAAGCATGTTTTGGATATAGGAAAAATATAATTTCAAAGTAAAAAAATAAACATCAGGTTTTCGGAAATATCAAGATGTATGTAACATAAAATTAGAACTCGTGAGCTCTTTCTATAGAGTCATACTGTTGAAACCCATGTACTTGACCACTGGCTCTTGGACTTAGTCTCCCAGAGACATCTCTGTACCAGATATATTCAGAACTAGCTGGAATCCTTTTCTCGCAGTCTGCTGATTATTTTGATTTGAAAGTTGTTATAAAATTTGAATTTTACGATCAAAGCGTCGAATGGTATTCATCGAATCTTGTCCGTTTTAAAGTTTCTCCTGATGCTTTTATTAATATTTTTATGCGCGTTGAAACCTGTCTCTGTCTTAGCCTATGAACTGTGGTTATAGTCTCTCCGTGGTGGTAGATTTAAGAGGATATGCAGTGTGCTGGGGTGAATGGGTAGTCCTGAAGTCTTCGACCACCCAACTACTGATTCATAAATTATCATGTGTCTAACAACCGTCCCAAAATGTATTTACATCTGCCATTGACGATTTACTCTCTTTGTTCAACTTTATTATTAGTTTTGATTCCTAAAATGTCTTTGGTCAAAAATAACGTCTAGATATTCAATCATTTGAGAAGGGAATTGAGCTCACTTTTAAGTACTCTTCTTGCCCTTCTTGGGCGGCGCATGAAATTAATAATGAAAACTTTATCGTATGATTTTTTGGATCATGTAAAAAGTTCGGAAGTAATGCAGAAGTCAAATTGTATTTTGACATCACAATCACAGATTGAATCACATACAAAATTCCCCAATGTATTAAAATGAAAATACGAAAATGTCTTCTTATGTAATTAAATGCATGGCGATTGACCACTGTAATCGCGTAATCCTTTTTTCATTAAAATGTACGCAATGACGGAAAGAAAGCTTTTTCTTCGTGTTTCAATTAATATAATTCTGGTCAATTATGATAATAAAACATGAAATCACCGCAGAAATCAAGAACTGAATACCTTTAGATAAAAAGGTGAGACTACATAAACAAATCAATGTCTGCAACCTTCTTGCTCTTGGTAAACTGTTTGAAAATTTCCGTTTAAAAATATAGAAATGAAAAGCTGTAACTTCAAATATACTAACTCACCACTTTAGTTTTCATTCATCCCACGCCATTGAAAAAATGGATGCATGGCTTGGTGTCCTTCTCGATGTGGACAAGCGTAGATTTACTCAGTTGATGTGGAACTCAAGGGTTCCTTTAATTTACTTGTGATCTGAGAGTACCGAATTTCTTAACGGACTGACTTTTCTTGTTATATTCCCATCAATGAGGACCTCCCTCAGGGGAGCATCATAGGACTTTTTCGTTTTATATTTCACTGCCTTTTTTTCTAACAGTATTATATTTTATTTGACGACACAATCATTCGGTAATCTAATTCTAAACCATTAAGAACTAGTCATTATTGAATTTGATTTAAACCTTCTTCAAACTTGATTTTAGAAATGCAGGGTGAAAAATTAATGAAATTAAATCTACACCTCCTTTACCACTGGTTGTACAGTATATTTCAATAGAAAACCCAACCACAGAGATCGTGATCGACCCGGCATTATACATTGACAAAAAGTGTAATGCAATTCCCATACACGACTAAAAAGATATGAAAGGAACCGACTCTAGAAAGTACTATTTAGGTAATTTGATCATAGATTTGATTGACACTTACTAACAACCCATTACGTGACTGTTATCCAGATGTCTTCTTCCTATTCAAGGTTAATAGTTTCATTACACAATAAAAATTAATTTTCTTCACCAAGCGTGACCAGTTCAAGTAGGGTTAGCCTAGATTTACTGATTGCATAAAATCCTGTCTATTAACTTGGCACATACTGAGTCAAGAGGTTATGCGATAACATTACAAAACCGGTTGAACAATAATGCGCTGACGATTGCTAAGATGAAGATGGTCAGGTAAAATTCCAGAAAGTCGTTTCGTGGAACTTGTAAAACATCTATCATTGGTTTAGATATTTTATAGTAGGTTTCAACTGAAGATTGTCATATTTTCAGTCCATCAAGACAAGTGAAACAGTGAACTCAACTGTTTTGATTAACCTGAAGTGAAAAAAGGAAGTGTGTGGAGTAGAAGTTGAACTAATTTCCACCTAATAATATTTCGTTTATGCTTAATTATCAACAGTAATAATTATTAGTCTGTAACCATAATCTTTACGTACGAGTGCCCTTGTGACGTTAAGTTTACTATTTCGTATTTATTAATTTATAAAAGATGTAATTAAATTTTCTACATTCTACATTACTCGATAGAATGGGAAGCCAAGTCGCAAAATAATTTACCATGATTATTTATTATTGAATTGAAAAATTCTTGGTATTCTTTGGATTGAAACCACTCCTTTTCTATCATCCAATGCAAATCCCACGACTTTCGGAATCATTCTACACCAATCAATCCTTTAGACGGTGTTGATGACCTTGGACCTTTCACCTTTTCGGTCGGATAAGGACATGAGGAAACGAACCTCCTCTTCCGTCCATCCATTATCCATCCGGTGAAAGGCTTTGGTGCACTTCCGACTTGACGGGACTTAGTGCCTGATTCGTGGTTATTTAGAAAATTGTAAAGGCGATATATCCTAAAAAAGGCATCATTTTTCGTTCAGATAAAATTTTTTAAAAAACATTTTATTGTATACATTCTGCTTTCCCCAGAGAGAGGAGAAATTTTTTGAATAACTCTGTACCCGTTTAAGTGTTAGTGGATAAGTGTTAATACACGCCAGATGTTTTTACATTAAAATTAGTTAAATTATTTCTCTTATGTACACATAATTTCAAAACTGGTGGTTTTAACGATTCAAGTCTGTAATGAGTGTCGGAAAGAAAGTGGAAGACAAGCCTGGGAATGTCTGTAAGGGGGGGGGTAGATCTTTCACGCTCGATAAATTACTCTTAATTAAGCTTTTCTCATAGGTATTTCCATCTTCGTCTTGCATCTGGTGAATAGCTTGTTATATATGTCTTTACATTCTGAATGCTATGCATCAGAAGTGAACTTGCATAGAGACTTAAATTTTTAGTGGAGACTGGAAATATTGTCTAAAACCGGCTATTCACCAAACGCAAGACCGATCTCAATACCTGCTAAAAAAATGTACATATTAAAAATATAGTACATGAAATATAAAATTTTAATGGGTTTAAGAGAATTAATTAGTCGAGATGAGAGCATTTGGTTTAAAGATAATTATGTGGTTGGAAGGTTTTATGCATCTTGCAGTACAGGTGGGTATATTGTTCCGGACCGAACAGATTATTTAAGACTGTATGGGCTCGTTGGAAACATAAAATGAAGCATGATGATTTTTCTTAATCTGAACCAATATTCAGAAACAGTTTTTTATTTGCGTTGGGTTAAAGTTAAGCTCAGAAAACTATTGTTAGTATTATTAAAGGGAAACCTTCACCAGGATTAAAAATAAAATGAAGAGATTAATAACCGATACTCATGGCCCAAAGAGACGACAAGAACAGGATGTTTGAATTTAATCAAAATTTCCAAATAAACTAAGCTACTAAAAAGATTGGGATCGAGAGGAAAACACCTTCATTAAAAACAGCATCATATATTGGCACAGAGATGGATCTAGAACACAAAAAGGCACAGAGACAGAAGTTTTCGGTCCTGGAACAAAAAACCTAGAACCCTATGAGATAATATACCAGTATCGCCCAAGCTGTAGCCTACGCAATCGAGAGATTTACTCAATTCAACTTGGCTAAAGGGTACAAAAACAACAACGTAGCTATCATGTCAGATAGCCATATAGCCATCAAAACACTAAGCTCTTATATCATCAGTGCAAAAATTGTGTTGAACTGCAAAACCAATTTAAACAGGTATGCAGAACACGTCAGCCTCTGCCGGTTCCCAAGACATGTGGGAGTAGAAGGCAACGAAAAAGCGGATACCCTTGCGAGAAAAGGGGCTGCTATAACGCCGCTAACACCCGAACCCGTCTGTTGCATAGGAACCCACACTATCAATCTCCTCAGACAGAAGGATAAAAAGAAAATGAGGAAACAATGAAACTTATTGGACATAAACAATCCAAGAACCTCCTAACCAATTTCAGAAGGAAAGAGACATAGAATGTGTCCAAGGAATCAGGACAAAACTGAGAACCATAACCTTTTAACAGACACTGGAAAATCTAAACGGACATTTAAAGAAGATTGGTATAACCCAAGACGGCACGTGCAAATTCTGCAAAGAAGACTTCAACCCACCTATTAAGCGATTGTGGCGCTTTACTTGCCTGTAGGAGGGGCGTACAATGTGAAAGAACTCAAAACTAAAAGAAACTCAACCACTGAAACCGGGCTTACTAATCAAATTCCTTGATTAACTAGGATTCGCCGATGTGCTATATGCACAGAACGGGGGAAACAATAGCTTTTAAAGGGCGCTGTTATTACACACCCCGACTATTACATCTAAATACATCTTGTTAAGGTTAAGGCTAAAAGGAGTCGTGTTTTTACGACCTTGTGCACCTCTAGCATTGGTCCATTGTGCAATTTCTCTTATGCTGCTCTTCGTAGCTTAAGATGTTTTGTAAAGGCTCTAGTGTATATACTTTATTCATGCCTTTTCCTCTCTCAGTACTATGCCAGTGTGCATAGGCCACTTGTCAATGGCCAGGGTTTATAAATATGTCTCAGTCTAGCCTTAAGACGTCCAAGGTTTCCCGAGGCTCTCGTAATTTTGCGGCTGGTTTTTGCCGTTTTTTGACCATTTTTTTGCGCATGTCATCGTCCTTTAATACAATACTTTGGAACCAAGTCCGTTGGATCGGCGTTTTTGACAATTCGGTGTATATGGTTCATGGACGATAGGTGTTCCCCATGAAATATTACATTTATTGGCCAACTTGTCCTTCTCCTCTGTATGGTCTGGAAATTTTGTGCTTATCCCTATGGCCTTGATGGTACCTGAAATGGATTTTTAGTTGGCCACCTCTGGGTGTCCGACCATATGACTTTTTTTGGTAATATCAAAAGATCTTCCCTGCAGTGTTCAATGCGACAGTTTTCACCTTAAAAAGTTTCTCCAATATGCATTTCTTGTTATTTCTTTCAACCTAACTAGTTACAACAGGACCCATTAACCAATTTTTATCTGGGAGTAAAACTTTGTCGATGTACAGTACAAGTACAGTGTTTTCCCCGCAGTTGAGAGGATAATGTTGAAAGTAAGGTGGAAGGATGCAGAAATTGCAGATTATATGGGTGAGTTAAGTAAATAATTTTTTAAATATAAAAAATGTTGTTTGGTTCCTGATAATTCTTTAACTTTCTTATTTGGGCATTATTTCATATTTTTGTGAAGTTTTTGGTAATACTCTGTTTATCGTCTGTTACGAGTGATGCATCCAAGAATTCGGCCGCAATGTCAAGATCTGATTTGGTCAATTGTGAATGTTACTGCCATATTAATAAAAAAATCAATCGGTGTTTAGGTATCTAGGCGTAGGGCGCTTTAATAAAATAGATGATAATGTAGAAAATCAACTAATAAAGTGTAAACTAGAGAGTGAAAAATGAAATTGGAAAACAAATCATACTTATTCCACCTGACCTGTCTGTCTTGAGGTTGTGTCCAGAATGAATAAGAGATTACAAACATTGATCAGAATCAAACTAAAGAATACGTTCAAAAATACATTTGAAAGTGCAAATTGTGTGACTAATGACGGTAGTTAAAATTTATCGTAGGCGTAAATGGCAGGAGAACAATGTTTAACTAGCTGATTTTGTAAACTGAAATTACAGTAATCCTCGGGTGAAACTGAAAGTTTTTAACGACCTCAATTCTAATTCATATTTTCATTAAGTGAAAAGGGGAAAAAATGTTAAATGAAAGCAGCGATACTGTCGTAAATACTGTCTCACCTGCCTACACCACATATGTTAGAACTAACGATTTCTAACTGGATCGGATTAACCAGTGAGGTGAAATCATTATTAAAATTGCAATGTATGTTGAGCATAAATAAAACGATAACATATAAGATAAATACCACGTAACAAAAATGAAATTGCTTTTACGCAGTGGTCAGTTGGCAGACTGTAAGCACCCATTTTAACGAAACGATAACCGGATATGGAGAATAGAAAGCGCCACTGACATTTTTCGATGTTTTACAAAAATATGTTCTAAAGCCTCCTGGATAGTGAATAATTTTCCTACTCAAAAAATAGAGGTTTGAAAACTGCTAAAACACAATTTTCATCCTCTATTCTGAATATATGATACTGCTGATAAGACTGATTATGATTTGCAATGGAATTAGATTATAAAGGGAAACTGGGAAAATGTTGAAAGACATATCTTTTCGATACTTCAACCAGATCCAATTATTTATACTGTTTTAGCAGATAAAAATGTGCAGAAATATAAGTTCTGAAAGGTTTCACGCCTTCCCTAACCCTGACAACCAACAAAAATAATCTCACAAGCTTCTTAATAAATGGAGAGAAAAAAAGTGCAATCGTACTACTAAAATCATATTATCATCATCGATCTAAAAATCGAGTTTAAAGGCTATTTTTTAGATGAAGTATGTAGAATTTAAAATTTTTCCCTTTGCTGAATTTATAAAATATTTAAAAGTATAATAATATTACTTAACTACTGTGTATAGTTCGTCAAGATTCTTTGCTTACAACAAAGGAAAATTATATTAAAACATTGCATTTCAAAACTTTTTTGTGGTTAACACCATTAATCCAATAAGAAAAGCAATTAAGAAAACTTTACATGCAAAAACGTAATATCTACATAATTTCCAAATGTAGTCACATCTTTACAGCTCTAGTTCAAGAATTTCAATTAGTTCCATATTTTACAGTAAATTGGCTATTGTGCAAAAACTAAAGTGCCAAAAAAGTGTCATGCTTAGGTAGTGGGAATTTGCCCTTGTGCCTGGTTTTGTTGTCATGGCATTGGACAAAAGTTTTAAACTTTTCTTGGTTGTCGAATGTAGAATCATCTAGGAATTATAAGTACTTTGAACTATTTGAACAGTGATTAACAGTATCTGTATACCTGAAAAAATCACTCTCGCGGCTTTGTTTTAAAGTAAGAAGCAGGTCCACATCACTGCTCCATAATTCGATGACATATCTCGACGGTGATATTAAATGGACAATTTTATTTTTAAATCTAAAATACGGAGAAGTCATTTTACGGAATATAAGCCACAGTCTACAGCGAAGTTCAACAAGCAGTAGTCGTGTGCACTAAGATAGGAAGGCATTTCGTTAACATAGAACAGAAACAATAGTGGGCCTAGTATGATTCCTTGAGGCACACCCATATTATAATTTTTATGGAAGCAGATTATACAGAGTTACATAGACTGTCTTGCTTGGATCATTTGCGATTTTACGATATTTGTTTGTTGTTGAACTTGTCAGATCCAAAGATAAGATCGAAGGTGGCGAGAATCAGAAGTTAAAGAAATGTTTTGTTTTTTTGACAAAAATTATTGCGATGATATCCAGATCAAAACTTATAGAAACGACTTTACTAAAAATTAAATAACTAGGCCAGAAATAATGTTTGGATGTTAGGGCGTGAAACGACCTTAACCGTTAAAACGCCCTTAAAAATTAATAATAATAATTAGGTCAGAAAAGTTTGTTCTGTTTGGGTTTATTT
The DNA here is from genome assembly GCA_039619505.1 of Cimex hemipterus. NCBI lineage: Eukaryota > Metazoa > Arthropoda > Insecta > Hemiptera > Cimicidae > Cimex > Cimex hemipterus. The sequence continues at coordinate 18,546,313 of CM077111.1, read as the reverse complement.
TCTTAAAGAAAGAACATTAAAATTAAGTTTATTTATACAGGAAATGATCCTTTGATATGATTTTCAATGCCGTTTGTAATTAAATGAACAAACATGAACAAAATTGTATATTTATTTATTGGCGATAATCCCCTACGCAGTCCCTGCGATATCCTTATTATATTCAATACTTATACACGGACCCTATCTCGAACCTCCTATGAGCAAAGGCAACCCAAGTATTTTCCTAATAGAGCCTGGCAACAGGGGTTGTTGCTAGAAGTCCTTCCCAGTTCATATTACCTCATCGTGAAATCCTATCTCAGGTTTTTTATCCTGCATACCTAAGTAACACCCCCTAGCACTTATTCTCCATTTGCCCCATCCTTTCAGCTGTTCCATAAGGGCGCATTTTCAGTCCGCTTCTCGCTTTCGACTGCCATTTTCACTACTGTCTATACATATGTTAACGATAGAGCATCCCCTGTTGTTGGTCCTTTCTATTGCAACCTTCTCTTTTCAGTCACATCTTCAATTTGTAAGGCCACAAACTAGACCGTCTACGCAGCAGAAGTGTGCGGATGGCCCTAGGTAGCTAAAAGTGGCTACTACAACTGCCACCTGCCGTCTGGATTATATCCACGGATGTATTTGCCGACCAATCCGTTGCTTCTTGACCACTTGCTTTCACTCTTTCTCTCGTCACACCCAAATTAAAACTGTTTAGGACAGTGTTTATCAACCTTTTTGTGCCATGTTCCACTTCGATTTTTTAAAATTCATTATGCCCTTTCCTAATATACATAACCTATGACATTAAATTCTCACTGTATAAACTGAAAAATAGAGTAATTGATGAGGAAGCACATATTTTTAAATTCAAAGAATGTGAGAGTCAATAAATTATTTAATCTGGAACTGATCTTGCGATGTTCTTCAATTTTTAGTATAAGTGATACTTCTTTAACGCACCAATATAAAGAAATCTACGTTATATCATCCCATCAGTAATTTTTTTTGTGTATATATTTTTAAAAAGGGCATCTGGTAGATCCAACTTGATCTTCGTCACAAAATAGTTGACTCTTCGCACTTTAACAAGTCCAACGTTGAAAAATATTTGCTTTCAGTCATCATTGAGATTTTCAAACCCATTTGTAAGCATGTCGGGTTCGAATGAAGGGCCGGTGGATTCGAACCCGGGACCTTTATTTTACAGTGATGAGCGCCGTGTGATCGCCTAAACCGATGCGGCCACCGACGCTCCAATTATAATCGTAGAAAGTAATACAATTTTCGGAATGTATTTCATCAGTATTATATTAGTCTACAATAGCAAACTACTAATTAATATTATTTCCCGTGAAATGGTGCGATGTTTTGTTCAGTAGTAATTTGCATTTATCTCCGTTACCAAGTTTTGTGCGATTAAATAGGTTTATTTGTTAAATTATGGGGCTCGGGTTCATAAAGTTGATTTAACATTAAAGTTATAATACAATAAGATAGGGACTATAAATTGTACAGTAGTGATTGTCTATAAAAATCGAAACGCCACATCTTATTTTCAATTCGTTGCAATATAAATTTAGAAGAAACTGTAGAGGTGTTGATGTGCAAAAAGCAGAAGTGGTAATAAATTATACAAGTCTATAAGATTATATTTATAGTGGTAATTAACATTTATTGAACTTTTAGGTTTACGTTTTTTTCCTTTTCATAAACGGAACAGCTCATATCTGTCTGCATATTAATATTTTTTTAAATCTTTTTTAACGAGGATCTGCAAAGGCAGATGTCATATAAACTCTTAAGGTGCCGGTGTTTTTCTGAAAAAAAAAGCCCATTTGTAAGCATGTCGGGTTCGAACCTGGGAACTTTATTTTACAGTATCAACGCCTAAACCGTTGCGGCCACTGACTCTCTTACGTATTAATAATGCTAATAATAGTAATGCTAAATTTACTCAAACATTAAAAAATATTTGTTTGTCATTATTCTAGAATTAAGACCTTTAAAATCTAAAATAATATAATTTTACAATTATTTATATATATATATATATATATAT
>CM077111.1:18507309-18528645 GCA_039619505.1 Cimex hemipterus | reverse complement strand
TTTAATTTATTTATTTTTTGGGACATCTGTTTGTAAGAGATGTCACAGATATATGCATTCAACTGTACGTTTTCTTTTCTTCTTTTAATTAGATTAATATGAGCATAAATAGCAATTACGAGTACCTACCTGAGTACCAATCACAATCGTATTTCAAGCCAAATTACAGGGGGCAGATACATCTGCACATGCAGTATTAAACATCTCAAGGATTTACATAAGTTATATTTGTTTAATAGTTTTCGCGGTCAGGATTGACAATATTATTCCAATTAATTACTTTTTTTCTTTAAGGTTTTTGATTGAGACGAAAAATTACCGTCACGAACGGGATTCAAAACCACGACCTTCGGATAGTCGCGATAGCTCAAGAGGGCAGAGCAGCGGAGTATTGAGCCGAAGGTCGAAAGTTCGAATCCTACTCATTATGCTAATTTTTCGTTTCAACCAAAAACCTTAGAGAAAAAACTGATATAAAAATATTATCAGATTGCCTGACTGTTCAAGTTGTTAATGCTGTTCAAGCCGACGAGGGAAAAAGCTAGCCTGAAATTGCCTAAATACCATATAATAACGGAGAATCATGTGAATTGTAAGGTCATGAGAAGATTTCAAGTAATAAGGCAGAAGACTCTCTTGCTAAAAAAAGAACCCTTGGAACAGCACAGGCCCAAATCCTTTTTATCGCAAAACTATGAGACATAATAATAATATGATTTGGAATCTGGGATCAATAGAAACCATAACAGAAATTGGGAATTTAAATGTAGTACATATTACAGGGGTGAAGCAAGCAAATATATTGCTCGCAAAAACAACTTAATGGGAGAAGAAGAATTTCTTCTGTGTAATAAGAAGCAGTAGGACCAATGTGCCAATGTTAATGTTAGAGGAAACAAAACTTAGCTAGGAAAAGCCTATATACCTAGGTCAGCAATAAAGGTCTCGATAGTTTGCCCCAAAGAATAATTCTGTACTTTATTGGAGAAACCAAGTTTTCCATGGTTTACCCAATCCTTAAACACAACAAACCACACCGACTTACAAAATTCCAGCCTCCCCTCAGTTTTCTTCCAATTTATGGTGAACACTTTACAAAACTTCTTTGTGAGGTTACACCCCCTCCACGAATCTTAAACAGCGCCATTGTTTTATGGACCTCATTAAATCCTATCTTAAGAAGATGGAAATGCAGGTCGTTTTAGACACCCGACAGGGTGTCGGTCGAGTTTGTCACGTGGGTTTCTCTAGAAAATCAGGAGCATCCTACCCAGTACCCTCTCTACACGAGCTCATTTTTATGTTCAGGCTGACAGTTACCTAGAGCATAGGATGCTCTCATTCTCAGGGTACTCAGTATATATTACTGTTATATTTTTTCATCACTCCACTCGACTTATGTCCTTTACTGAGTGAACTCTTATGCAGATTGCTGTTCAATAAAACAAATTACAAGCTATTTTAAACTATAATTGAAATCAACACTTGTAATCACTTAGGTGTGAACATGCACAAAAACAAAAGGAAAATCTTCAAAATATCCCATAATCTGCGGACTAGGATGTGACCAAATCAGGAAATTGCTTAAAGTTCACAAGAGGCAAGATAGAAAAGACAAAAATTTGTGAAATTTAGGCAAGATGCCAAAAGTTGTTGCCGTGACTATTTTGCACCAACTTTTCACGCCGGATATTAAAGATATTTATTGAACGTGCCGATTATAATTTTCGCCATATTTCTGCTCTTTTTGGTCGAACAAACTGGCCAAAAGCGGACAGACCAGTCGGCTAATTATACAAGGGTTCCATCCGAAAATGAGTAACTGTTAAAATATAAAGTGAAATTCCAACCCGTTTTGACTTTCTTGCCCGGTAGCTCCATCGAGCTTGTACTTTCTCGACACATTCCCTTCTCGAGCGGAAAGAAACTATGGATTTTCATTGATATTTCCGGCGATTTTAAAAATCAATCGGATTTTTTATGCGTTTTTTATTTTAAATTCAAAGTCCTGTTTTTTTTCACGGACGACGATCATCGCTGAGTGCTCTCCTCGGCCACGAATCTTTTGGCTTTCAACGGCCGTTGGATATTTCACGAACCGTACCAATATTGTGCAACTTCTTAAATGTTGGGGAAAGAGATCCAATTTTCAAAATTGTGCACTCTCTCTTCAAGTGATTCACTCACACATGCTATAAAATGGAGAGAAAAATAGTAGAAACATGGTGACTTTCATCATCAAATCAATCGTAAATGCTTTAAATTCCTGCATGGAAGTAGTCGTAGCTGCTTATTTAAAGTATTTAGCAATAAAACATAACCTCACTGTGAATCAATGAACCTCTTTCTACTTATAGCTTCATTTTATAACAATAATCTTCTCGTTCGTTCATTTATGGAATCTTTCTTAAAGACTGTTCTCAAAATATTTATGTAATATTTTTCATAACCTTTTAAAACTACAAACTTATGCATTGCATCCTCTTTGTGTATCTGATTGTTATTTCGATTTCTTTTGAAACAAGGCTCTCCTAGTTCATTTATAGAATTTTTCAGAAAGACTGTTCTACCCATTTAAACCTAGAAATTTTTGCGTGGCATCCGCTTCGAACATCTGAGTACTATTTTCATTCTAGTGATTAGAGCAGCGGCGTATTTAGCCGAAGGTCGTGGGTTCGAATCCCGCTCGTGACATTGACTTTTTTATCTCGCCCAAAGCCTTACATAAAAAGAATAATTAATTGAAAGAAGTAACTTGGACAATTGTCAACTAAAACATAAATGGATTTTTAAAGACTGTTCTCACCTTTTAAAACTACAAATTTTTACATTCGATCCACTCGGGTACTAATTTCCCATCTCAATCCCACCTTTTGAATTTGAATTGAGATCGCGCTTTAGTGTCCGAGTGGATCGAAGTCATTATAGTTCAAATAGTTGAACAGCGGCGTATCTAGCCGAAGGTCATGAGTTCGAATCCCACTCGTGACGCCGATTTTTTAAATTTCAACTAAACCCTTAATTAATTGAAATATATTAATTGGTCAAGCGGACCACGAAACCTAGTAAATTATTTATTATATTGTTTTTTAAACAAATTAATATTTATCGTAATGAAAGTGAACAGTTTGTTGGCTTACTGCGAAATAAAATTGAATGTCCGGTGTCTTTTTCTTTTTAAAAACTGCAATTCGCCGTCCTCCTCATAGAATCTCACAATCTAATACAAAAATTTTGTTTTTTTAGAAAAAATCGAATCTCCGATTATTACACTTCAAGCTACAGAGTGCAAATCCCCATTTTCGAATCTCACGAATCCTTCTTTCATTTGAGAAGGGATACGGCTGAATCAGGTGCGTTGTTTATATTATTGCTCCGTAACAATTGCTTACTACCTTTTAAAATTACGAATTTTTGCAAGGTATCCTCTTGATATTTCACTATTATTTCTTTTTTAAACCGCCTCAACACATTTGTTCATTCATCGATTTTTTCACAAAGACTGTTTTCATATTGTGAACCTTCCAATTTTTGTACGTCATCTTCTTTGTATATTTGGCGATTATTTCGTTTGCTTTTTTAACGAGGTTCTCCTCGTTCGTTCATTTATCGAATTTGTCATTAACAAACGCCGAACCGAAGACTGCTCTACCTTTTTAAAATTAGAAATTTGTGCGTGGCATCCTCTTTGTATATGCGACTACTATTTTCATTCTTATTTTAGCATGGTTCCCACGGTTGGTGGATTTATGTAACATTTTTGTATATTTCTATTTAGAAAAATTGTTCTCTGCTTTTTAAAACTTCAAATTTTTGCACGTAATCCTGTTTGTATATTTGGTTATTATTTCGATTGCTTTTGTAACAAGGTCATTTATCGAATTTTTCATTAAAAACAACGAACTGAAGTCTGTTCTACCCTTTTAAAACTAGAAATTTTGCGTAGCATCCGCTTCGCTTATCTGCCTACTATCTTTATTTTTTTTAACAAGGTTGTTTTTCAAAATTTTTGCACACTTCCTCTTGGAATATCTGACCGTTATTTATTTTTCTTTTTTTAAAACGCCTAAACATTTCTTTTTTATTTATGGAATTTTCCATTACAAAAACCACCAATTCCTTCATCTTATAAGAGATTCGTTGAAAGATACTAAATTTTAAGTACTTTGATTAATAAATGTTGAATATTTTCACCACAGCTAAATCAATATGTAATATACAATAGTTGGCAGAATTTTTCAATATCAAATATAAAAAAAAAATCAAAATACAAACGTTTCTTGTTCATTTCAATACCAGCTTGCTTAAAAAAAATCGAATGAAAGCTATAAAGGAAATTTTAACGCAAGTTTGGTTATATCATATCCGACTCCTTCAACTCTATCCTCATCATCGAAAAAAAAGTTACCATAGCCTAAGGGATCGATTTCAGACCTAATCTGTGGTAAGAGAATGCTCACGAAATGATTAAACACCTGAAAGCAACGAAAAGAAAAACGCTGGAGAGTAAATTGTCAAAATACTCTTTTCCTACATATGAAGCTTTCTGATAGAAAAAAAAATGACTGAAACGTTGTATTTTTTTTTTAACGAAATCAGATAATATGGATATTATTATGCGATTCATAGAGCTTGTAAACTAGTAAGAATACATTTCTTTAGAAACTGGTAGTAAAACGAAAAAAAAATCGTTTTTGGTTTTTAATTAAATTATTCTGATTCGAAAAACAGTTGTAATCCTTGTACGGGGTCCGGTTCTGTATAAACAGCTCTGGTTTATTTTGAACAATGAAAATACCAACTATGCATTACATATTTATGTAAATATAAAAGTTTATGTGGTACTTTACTTAAAAGTCAACGATATTCGAGGCAGGTTAATTTGCTGCTATAGCGGATGATGGGGTTTGGTTTTTCACTGAAGATGGCGTAATGCCGAAACGTTTGAATAACTCAAACAAACAAAACCCGCGAGTGACACACAGATTCAATGGTGCCCGTGTGCCGGTTCAACATATTTTGCTGCTAGGAACTATAGAAAATACCATCTCAACCGGTAAGCTTTCGGTTTTTGTATTTAGGTGGAATTTTTTGTTGTTTACAATAAATAGAACTCCGTATTGTACTACCATAAATGATACAGAGAAAAGCGCCATGAATCTAGCTTTGACGAAGATAAGAGATACGGTGAAAAATGAAAGATTAGTACGCGTTTCTCGGTTGGGGAGGGAAAAAAGAAAAGGTTAATGGTAGACCAACTACCAATATCTATATACAAGGCATAACCAAGGTTTTTAATGGCAGACAATTTAAAAAAGGAAAATAAATTCCCCCTGTATGTCCATTTCCAATTTGCTCTTATGATTTCCTTCATACAATTGTTAGAGTTTAGAGTTTAGGTAATCAAAAAGTACTCAAAATAAAGTGATTTATGTAGTAGTATGTATGTTATGGGCAGACAAAGATATACCGGCCATTACCTGTTCTCTGTGCGTAATTACATAGTTTGGCTGTATTCATAGTGAGACTACGTTTAAACTCACGTTTCTTCTTGTAATTATTTCTTTTAAACTTAATGAAAAAATGTGGAGCCAAGCCTTTTCGAAATGAGGGTAATTATTCGTTCTGCACGAGCCCGCCGCCGGCTTCAGGGTCGTTTGCGTAAAAAAATTTTACCCCGTCGAACAATCCACGGCGGAGTTAAATGGGTTTAACCAACGGAATTAATCTCAGCAGTTGTCAAAAGAGCACTTGTAGCGCTTGAAAAATATCAGCAGTGTTTCTGAAGATGCAGATTTTACAGCTTTTTCTTGAAAAGAATTTGCCTCAGTTGTGTGGCGCTGATCTAACATAATCGGAGAGTATTAGTGAGTTGCTTGGTATAACGTGGCTAGAACCTGAAGTGCTAAGTCCGTTACAACTTTACTTTTCTTGTCAATGGTTCTCAAATGAAGCGACCATCTTGGCTCAACTCGGACTCGGGCACAGTTATTCCAGAGCGAAGGTCAATTTTACCAATTTCAAAAATGAGTGTATGATTGTACCGGGCATCTGCTTATTATACAGGCTTGACAAGTATATGGACATATTGGCATTCGTATTATCTTCCAAAACTTGCAATACTCGTCCTAGAATGCGCTTGTACGCCATATGTCTAAAATTTTTCTTTGCATAAAGAAATTGTTATGAACCATAGCAAAACTGAGACCATTTACTATGCTTGAAAATCATCAATGGATATCGATATATCACCCGTTAACTTGTTAAATATTAAAATGTTTCCTAGTCGGGCTTTCTTTGTACGTACAAATAGAATTACTACTTATGCTTACAACCGACTTCGGATACTACATTGAAAAATGGAAAAAAAGGAGAGAAAATTCAAAGGGTTGGGGCTTAGATGGGAAGTAGGTGTCCGAGTCGATCGAGGTCACGACACACTGAAGTGGTAGAGCAGCGGCGTATTTAGTCGAAGGTCGTGGGTGACATTGACTTTTTTATCCCAACCAATACCATACATAAAGATCAATTAATTGAAAGATGTTACATGGTCAATCAGACCACGAACTGTAATTAAAATACCTACTTTTCTCAACGAGATGGCAACTTTTTTTTATGCTCCGAATAGAATTTTGAGTCTGTTTTATTGTATATTATTTAATAATATGTAAAGGGGGGGCGTCGGTGGCCGCAAGGTTTCGTCCTTGACACGGCGCTCATCACTGTAAGGTAAAGGTCCCGGGTTCGAATCTAGCGGCCCTGCATTCAAGCCCGACATACTTACAAATGGACTTTTTTTCAAAAACACCGGCACCCTGAGGGTTTATATGACCTCTGCTGTTGAGGACCCTCGTAAAAAAATAAAGATGTCTGAAAAGATTAGGGATTGGTGTGGAGAATTGAAGGGGTGAGGCCAAGATCCAACAGTTTTGGGGCGTTGTCACATGTGATACATTGTCGTGAATCTGAATCGTCCTTTTCCACTTTACCGAAGGCTTCAACAATGCCACCTTGTGGTGCATTAGAGTTGATGAAGGGTTTTGTTCTACGAGTCGGCAACTACTGCTGAACCGGCAAAGAGTCACTGGGTCTGACCTCACTCGCGGTTTTTTCAGTTATTCAAACGATGTTCCTCACTGAAGATGGCGCAATGCCAAAACGCGTAGACAGTTTTAACATGAGTTATGATGCTCATCATCCATTTGAGAGCAATACATTTCGACCCTGAGTATCTTGTCTAGATTCAAGAAGCTTTAGTAAATCAGCCCAAGTAAGCACACTAGAGGCACCATTATCTTTTTCGATGAGTTGTAGCTTTGGATAATGTGGTGCTGCTTCACCTTTATCGAGCCACCAGAATATCTTCTGTTATCGTAGAGAATCCACTTTTCATTTCACAAGTAACAGTTCGATCCAAAAACGGTACTGTTCTATTTCGGTAAATAAGTGTTGCGTAAACTCCATAACGATGATTTTTTTTGACGGTCGTTTTATGCATGAGAAACCCAACTTTCGAGCTTTTTAGCCTTCCCTATTGCCTTAAAGCGGCCAGCGACGGTCGATTTGCTAACTTAAAGATTCTCTTCACGAACGGTCGTCCTGGGTTTTTTTTCGGCCAAAGTTCGCAGAACATCATCATCTAGAGAAGAAATCTTCCACGTTCATCTTTGCTTTCAAGGCTTTTAAGTCGCCCAGACGAACTTTTCTAAAAAAAATTATGAACAGTGCTCTCGCTCACACTGACATCTCCCTTCATTAATGTGTCTGACCGTTTGGGTCAGAAACGGGTCAAAAACGAAATTACGAGAAAATTACACGTCGACATCAGGTAAAAGAGAATTAAAAAATGTTGACATTCGTACAAAAGGATAATCCATCAAAAGTAAACGGTTTATTGTATGGTAATTGAAAAAAACAACCAAATAATTCTCACTGAAGATTGGGTAAAGCCGAGACGCTTTGAGCGATATCAAAGACCGAGCACAGATTCATTATTTCTATCATGGCTGTGTTTAATCTTTAATAATACATAACTTCGTTATTGTATTGAGTTGAAGAATGTATTGGGCATGTATCAAAGTCTGGAAAGGTAATTTAGAAGACTTGTCAGTGGAAAAAAATCCAGCCTATTTTTGCGGCCGGTTCATCTCGTCATAATGGCATTCGTTGCTTCCGAGACGAGAAATCGTTTCACGGTAACGAATGCTTTGGTTGCAAAGTGACTGATGGACGTTGGGTAAGAGTGTTTCCGAGTGGAGTTCCGATTTCCCATTCCGAGACAGGAAGTCCAATTTAAGGGGGAGCAATTATTGAAGGATTATGGCCTCGGGGGAAAAGAACAATCCTCGAAGAAGAGAAGTGGATATCGCGGAGACGGGTTTACATAAGGGGCACGATTTTTACGACTGGCTGATGACTCGTTTTCTTCCTACCGAATTTTTTTCGTGATGAAATACCGCAATAAATAGCTCTTTCATGTGAACCCCCGTGTCAAATTGGGAACGTTTAGGAGGAATTTTTGTCACTGATAGGATAATATAGTTGAATAAAGTATACTTTTTTTTTTTTTTTTTTTTTTTTTTTTTTTTAAATTCTGACATATAAAATTCTCCAATACTTAAAAAAACATTTCTTTCCTTATAATTTTTTAGTTTTCGCACAAATAGAGGAAAAGAAATTAAAGATAAAATAATAAAATCATAAGTAAAAGTAAGTCATTTAACTAATCTGAACATTTTCGCCTGTCACCTAAAAGCAGTGCTTGTGTACTGGTGGCAGGAGTTATGTCAGTGAGCAAAATTGCTAAAAAGTAAATGGAAAGGACTGAGAAGGTGTATAAGGCCAAATAAATTAAAGAAAAAAATAATCCTGAGACAAATAAAAATTTAAAAAATGCAATAAATTCAAATAAAGATCAAATAGAAATTAAAGAATACCATAATTGTCACATGATGCCAAATATGCCAGACAAAATTTACATTATAAATTGAAAATATTTACAGTATTAAATTTTTTGAAATCAAAATGAGAATGAAATTTGTTAAAATTAATTTTATGACTATAAAGCAACCTAAAAACAACATTTAATGAAAAATTAATGTAAAAATTTGTGTTTATTTGGTTATAAAAATATTTAGCCACTATTTTTTGTTTCGTTTGATTTAGCAAAAAGGTTATTTCAAAGACAAGAACTTTTTAAAAGCAATTGTTTAAACTTGAATAGAATAGAATTTTAATTTTAAATAAAAGTTTGAAAATTGGAGGTAAAGTCGAGAAGTTAAAGCAGGAGAAGAAATATGAGAAAGTTAGTGAGAATGATGCGCGAAAGGTAAAAAACGCCAAGAATTTTCTCTTTTATGTGAGAGTATTTGTAAGAGGTTAAAATTGCCTACCAATAAAATATAAAACCTTACATCACAAGTTTTAATTCAAATCGGCTCACTGCTCGTCGTTTACTTACAAATCCTTTTTTATATTAGTTTGGCATTTTTTCTCAGTTTGTTCTTCGCTAGCTTCTTCCATCTGCTGTACTCCATTCAAGTCCATATTGTTTTATTAACGCTTTCTTTGTTTCCTCTTCTTGGCCTTATTTTTTCTTTTTACTAGCTAAATCTCTTTAGAACCTTCTTTCTTAACGTCTTAATTCTTATCACGAGAACATAATATTTTATTGTGTCTTCCACTTCAGCTTTCAATTTCTCCCGGTAAATTTTATATCTGAGAAGCAACCTTGACTCAATTTTTTTTTCTTTTGGCGTTATCTCAGATACCCGGCCAAAGGCCATACAAGCGGGGGAAGCGAAAAACCAGGTGCACCCCGGACTCAGGTCCCGCAAAAGCCAGCACGCCACGGCTCGGACGAACCACCCACGACGACCCCCAAGCCACAAGCATCCCAGCACTCTGCCCAGCCGATAAATGTCCAACTTGCACGGTTTCAAAAATTTTGACATTTGTAGACTGGGTGAACGGTTTGATCAGCTCTTGATTGAGCGAAAGGGAATCCAAACGACGCTATTTGACTACCGTATTTTCTACATCATAGAAAATTATGTTCTATATGATCTATACGATCACTACAGTACAGATTGGTTACAGGTAAGACCCGCAGATGCCATACTCGGTTTCCAATCTCAAAAAAGTGGAAAAGAAGGATTTTCCGTTTTCATCTCCACCCAACCAAACTTTTTTTATTACTTTAGGGAAAAAGTAAAGGTAATATTTACCAACCTCCGCCGAAACGTAACAATTTTGCCATTTTCCTGTAAATTTTCGGTTATTAGTATTTTCAAAATCACCACTAGTTATTAGTCAATTCAGCTGTGTTCCTACTATTGTAGCAGCTGTACTTTGTGAATATCTTTGTGGGGGCTAAAGTCGCATTATATTCTAAGGCCTTAGAAATAAGTAAAGCTTCAGCAGTGTAGGCACTGCTTAAACGTGGTAGACGAAACTGTTCACCATATTCTCTTTGGGGATCATAAAATGCTCATACCGGGCGCAATAGTGCATTTATTTGCAAGAAATCAAGATGTCCTCCCTTTATTTGTTATTCAGCTTTTTTATACGAAGCAGAAAGGATATAGAGGTTTTGGTACTCCGAGCTTTCTGCCCCAACCAGTCAGCATGAGAATTTGGTTGTCACGAACGCGAACAGCGTCGCATAATTCGGTCAATCGGACCACGAACTTTAATGGATAAACACTTTTACGTGTATCGTTTGACGATTGTATCGTGTTTTCCTGTTCAACGAGAATTGACAAGAATCAATCCTCTTTTAACCGTTGAACGAACGATTTATTTCAAATTATACATCATCGGGATAATCAAGTCTTTTGCAAAATTGATGACTAATTTCAAATGTGAAAGGTGTAATTCAACTGAGTCGAAAGTCAAAATTGGTCCTTCTCGAATTAGCGTTAATGTTGAATAAAACCAAAGCGGAGGATTGTAATCGAAGGTCAATACTTTCATTCGAATTTATTTGTGCAAGTGCGGTTCGGGAAAGCAGATGTGTGTCTCTGCTTTGCGGAGAAAGCTGCCCTCACTTCCTCACTTCCTCACTTGGACTCCACAATTAACTGCAGCTCGGGCCGTTCTGATATTAATTAACTCAGCCGCCTTCCGTGTTGATGCTGCATCTTCTGACTTTTTGCAACTGAAGTAATTTACTAATTAAAAAACAAAAGATTCTTGAACAATGAGCTGAAATGTTATGTGGTAAATTGTTCACTGTTTATTTCCGTAGTGATAGTTTCTTAGTATAATCAAAAATGCAACGAAACTATTTTTCCAAACCTAGAAACCAGACTAAAAAATTATTATTATTTTTATTTTTTATTTTGTTAAATTTTTTTTTAGGGCGTATATCTCGTATTGCCAAGCCGATTCTTAGTCTATTGATAGAACTTTTATCTATCTCGCATTGTTTCAATACTTCCATCTTTGATTTTAACCCATCCACACATGATTAAAATGTCCTAAGTCAATTGAAATGCACGTTCATGTTAGAACGACTACATAAGTTCGGCGACTCAAGAATTCGCGTTATACTGCCATGACCTCATCTCCATAAATACGCTAAAATTATGTACAACCTAAAATTACGGTTGGGAGACCAGCGGGACGTTTTTATACATTCATTAAAAAACATTCACTATCGAAAGCTAACCTAATTGGTTTGACTTAGGTGGTCGACATTCTACACAGACCATGCCCACACTACCTAACCAGTGATGCACCAACTCCAAACATATACAAAACTAAATAACCTAGACTGCTTTAGTATGTCTTAGGGTTGTCGGTATTCCATAACTCACCCAAACATCCTCCAACATTCGCGCTAATAAATACTTCCTCTCAACCAACGTATGAAATAATGTATGTTTCAGGTCTTTAATAAACTTTTTATTATGATCACTGTGCTTTGTAAGTTGTTTAAAGTCTGTGGGAAAGGTATTCCGTTTTTTACTCTGTAGGAATGTATAACCTAATTGATTCGACCGGTCGATATTCCGCATAGATCATAAACATTTAACCGTTCGCGCAAATAAATACCTTCACACAATCGGACGTCGACAGGGTTTTTGTTATTCGACCAGATGTTACAACACAGACTTTTCACTATTATATTCAGTGCCAAAAAACCTTTAAAGAAATAAACGTTGTGAGAATTTGAAATATTTAAGCTTCTATTCCTATTCCGCAATCTTGTAAAGTTAGATTTTTAAACAAAATTTAAAAAATAAATAAAAATGGTAGGGGAAATGTCAAATATTGAAAAATATGGTGTACTAAGTCAGTTATTAAAATTTTTCATGTAATTTTTGTGGTCTAGAAAGAGTAGATTAAGTAGAAATCAAGAGGCATTGGATAATAATGATAAGATCATGTTTTGATTCTTCTTATGTATGGTCTTGGTTGAGATAAAAAGTCAGGGTCATGACCGGGATTCGAACCCACGACCTATGCTTATATGGGTCGTTTTACAACCAGATGACTGAAAAAAAAACTACAATCGAGAGTTTTGATTCAAAACCTCAGTTTTAGGTTACTTGGGAACGAGTGAGTTACGTATATACAGCAATAAAGACACTTCATTTTTTTAAAATAAATCGCTACAATGAAGGGAATACAATTTATTAAACTTACCCAATTAAATCGATCAATACCTAGTACTCTAAAGCAGTGTACATTTAATTTTTTTAACGACAATTGATAGGTTTATTTTCCTAACTACATCGAGAATTGTCGAATATTATAACGCAGTGTGAATGTAATTTATTAGCGAGAATGGAGAAGATTCTTCTGAAATTGCCCCGAGAGATTATCTACTGCTCTAGGCTCAGTGTGGAAAAGTCTGATGAGTGGGTAGTTTTTCCTTAATGATAGCCAAGTAGCAAGTAAAGCATTAGCATGTAAAAAAATTACACCTAAACTAGTCAGTGAATGCATCCAAAATCTCCAAAACCTGGGAAAAGACAACAACTTATATCTTGGGTGCCAGGGAACAGGAGAATTCTGGGTAACGAAGAAGCAGACAAACTGGCCACAGGAGGATCTGCAATACCATTCATAGGCCCTGAACCTATCATTGGGATAACAAATATAGAATCCTCCATCGCAGAATGGACCCAAACAAAACAAAGAGAGAAGTGGATAAACTCTAGCAGTGCTAGACATAATAATCTTAGGATGAAACAACCCTCACCAAGATTGGCAAAAACACTGCTGCAATTGGAGTGGGCACAACTCAGAAGGGTGGTGGGACTACTAACCGGTCACTGGTATCTGAGAAAACATCTACACAGCATGGGTATATACAGCGATGAGCCCATTTGCAGATTATATAATGAGGAGGAGGAAACAGCCACTCATATCATCTTCGAATGCGAAGCAACTGTTCAATGGAGGTTTAACCTAACATACGAAAAAGACTCAGGAAACCGAATTGCAGCAGTAACAGTCAATGACCTGCTAATTCGCAGAAGAAGGATTGAGTCTATTGACTGAACTAAGAAACTGGGAATGTACAATAAACCAAAAGGCAGCAATGCCTGGGGAATACAAATCCCGATTCCTAGTGTACTCTCCACCGTACTATACCATACCGTACTTTAATGAATTCAAGAACCCTGCGGCAATATAAATAAGTCTGGCGTGTGAATGAATTTATTACCAGGAATAGATAGGTCATTTTTTCAAATTCCCACGCGGAATATCGGGTCTTCCTGTGAATGAACTCTGGCGTTTAAAGGCAATTTATTAGTGTAAATAGAATTGCACGGCCGAATAGGGCGGGATGATCCAAAAGCGAAGAAACGAATGAGCATGTGTCCATTAGAACCAATTCGTTCGGTCGTTTGGGCCGTGTATGGCCGAAGCACTTTCCGATTCAAATAAAGTTTGATTTTCAAGTCCTATTCGGCCGAATGTTTACTTCGACTTTAACTATCAACCACGAGACATCAAAAGCTCACCATTATTTAAAGCCGTTCTTTGGTTTTTGCTTGCATTTTCGTTTCGATGGATTACGAAAATTGATGAGTGCGGTTGAGTAGCAGGCTCTTGGGACGTGCGTCACTCTATCATCGGAGAGATGTTTAGCGTAAGCTGTCATTAAGGATAGCTTTAGAAATGGCACTTCCAATATTTTTGTTTATTTCTTTCATTCCATTTATATGTAAACTAAGAATTTTCGAGTAGCGACAAATCTTCTACATCCATTTGGGCTATGCCGGGAACTGACCAAAATTGGTCACAGTGGACGACGACGTTCAGCGATATTGCCGGTGTTCCGTTTGGTCAAATAGTTCGGCTGTTGAACGACGGTCGTAGTCTGGTTCCAATGAACGAGCAGCCATAGGTCACGTCATCGTTTCAGATTCGGTACCTGTAAGATCACCAGCGTGTGACTCGATTCAAGTGGACGAAACCTAAGGATTTTTATTTAGTATGTGCTCTAAATACGACACGAGAGAGAAAGAAGTGGAAAGGATAATTATAATTATCATCAAAATCTTATTTTAGCGTTTATAATTAAAATAATAATGTAAAAAGTGAGAGTATTTTTTAAATTATAAGGAGACAATTTCATATGTTGTAATATTGATATCATGATAATTTCATAACCGCTCCCTATTGGGTTTTTTTTATGCAAGCAATTTTTTCTTGCTATCATCAGTTCATTCTTCAGTCACGGTAAGTAGTCAAGCTAGCCAATTAGATCCGTGTATGCTCTCTGATGTGGCACTGCCATAACACGGTCTTTCTCGATAATCATACACCTTTGTTTTCGTTTCCTTATATTAAGGAGGTTCCATGCAGCTATTGGCGGTCTGAGGCCGTTATGATATCATCTATGTCATAACTTCGAGACAAGATCTAACCCGAGAATCTGATCGTAATGTTTAAACCGCAGACTTCGTTTTCAACGGTTAACAAGCACCTATTTTGAAAAGATTATAGAAAATTATTTAATTTACTTAAGATAAAAATGTTCGTAAAGAAATGTAAAGATTTGTCATCTCTGTTAGTCACGAGCGAAATCCGGGTCTCACGACTTCTCCATTTTACAGATACCGAGCTTAGCATAATTAATTAATGGGAATGCGTGTTTCTAGATACACAATCGCCGTTGTTTTCCGTCGGAGTGTAATTAATATCATTTGGATTTATGCTATTTCTCGGTAAAATTTTATCTTTTCTATACACTTTCTACGATTTCCCTCGTTCGGTTAAAAAAAAATCTAGCGTTTTTATACACAGAATCTCAGTCCTTTTGCTCTAATGAAAAAGCTTCCGGCTTTCTAAGCAGTATGATAAATTGTTGTATAGCTCGCTAGGCGATAGTGCAGATTAGATGGAAGGACGGCTAGCCAAAAATGAAGGACCAACTGTTTCACACGGTTGAGACAAGTGCGGTGACATTCTAAGATGTCAAAACCAATTTGATTATTTCAATTTTTTTGTATCAATATTTTATCCAAACAATTTCCCTTAATCCGAGCTACCAGCTGTCGCTACACATCAAATGCTAATTATTGAAAAATATGGTATATAAAGTCAATTATTGAAATTTTCACGTAATTTTTGAGGCCTAAAAAGAGGAGATTGAGCAGAAATCAAAAGGCATTGAATAACACTGATAAGATTATAAGGTTTTGCTTGAGAGAAAAAGCTACTAGCTAAGGCTTTTGCTATTGACGTTTTTATTCGAAAAGGTGTGTCAACATTTTATTTTAAATTCGTTAGATTTTGTGGTCCGAGATAACACCTTTCGATTAATTAAACTTTAAGTAAGGTATTGATTGAGATAAGTAGTCGGCGTCACGAGCGGGATTGGAACCCACGACCTTCGGCTAAATACGCCGCTGCTCTACCACTTGAGCTATTGTGATTTCGATCTACTCGGACACCAACTTCCCATCGCCACTTACAACCATTCAATATCCATCGTTTTTGATATTTTTCAAATGTCGTGTATTCAGGATTCGATTCTCGGCGACAAATGAAATGGCCAAGGAGAGCTTTAGTGAAGATATACTTCAGTTTAATTTTTAAATCCATTCTACTTCATGGTCCCATTGACCAATTAAGATCTTTCAATTAATTAATCTATACGTAAGATATTAGATAAAAGTCAGTGTCATGAGAGGGATTCGAACCTACGATCTTAAGTTAGATACGCCCTTGCTCTAACCACTTGAGCTATTGTGACTAGTGGTACAGCAGCGGCGTATTTAGCCGATGGGCGTGGGTACGAATCCTGTTTGCGAAACTGATTTTTGTATCTCAGCCAAGACGCAAAAGGAATAATTATTTGAAATAAGTATCTTGGTCAATTGACCCCTAAAACGTAATGATTATATTTTCAGTTATTTGTATGCTCTGGAAATGAGTTTTATACGTGTGGTATGGTTTTCATCTTTGGTAAAGGACACTTACACTGAGAAGAATAGGTTTTTCAGTAGAAAGATAGTGGGTATTATATTCTTTTATGATTTTCAAGGATGAACTTGGCTGTGCCATGACAAAAAGTCTTGTTTGGGAATGTAATTTATTAGCGCGAATGGAGGAGTTTCTTCCCCAATTAATTCTAGGAATATTGAGTATTCTTTTATACATCTTTGCTTTTTTCCTTTTATGACCAAATAATAAAATTTAGTAAATTTTTCTACAAGAACAAAATCCTTTTTTTTATATGAAAAATCTTTTTATTTTTATGAAATCGATTTCGGCGGCTTCCGCCACGCTATTCAGTCTTACTCTCGAAAATTAGTGTAGGTTTTCAGATTGAAATGTTTATATTTAATTTGTTATTAATTAATGTATTCTTCCGACCGCCTACCTTGGCTTATTTGCAGTCTCTCATAAACCTGGAAGGTTTTTAAATTTATGTTTCTGTTCTTAGAATTATTTTTGCACATTTTTAATATGTTTTTATATTGTTGACAAATTTTGTTTTTATCTTGTTGATAGTATTGTTATTTATATAGATGTAAATTATTCAGATATCGTGAGATGCGGTCTGGTGTGATGTAGGTATCAGAAAAACATTTTCTTTATCGCGCCGAAGTTTCGATCTTTTATTGAGCCCTGAAGACGAAATCAATAAAAGATAGAAAAGTCGGCCGGATAAAAAAAACGTTTTTCTGATACGTACATCACACCAGACCGCATCTCACGATATCTGACTAATTATCTATTAACGGTCACTAATCTCTACACATAGATGTAAATACTTTTCCAACTCTAATAATTTTTCATGACTGTTTCATGACATATATTAATCCTGCATATTGAGTTACTTTATCTAGTTGAATCGTTTGTTTTGCTTTTTCTTATTTAATAGTTTTTCTTTGTTTTCTCATAACTCTTTCTATAAGATTTTTTGGATAATTATTTTTATTCAAGTTTTTAGGTTACGTATGTGAAAAGGTGTATCGGATAATTCATATGTTTTTCCTATTATATTTTTAATAATATTAACCAGGGGCGTCTGTGGCCACAAGGTTTAGTCTTTGACACGGTGCTCATCACTGTAAGGTAAAGGTAAAGGCCCCAGGTTCGAGTCCAGCGGCTCTGCATTCGAACCCGACACACTTACAAATGGGCTTATTTCAAAAACACCGGCACCCTGAGTGTTTATAGGACATCTGTTGTTGCGAACTCTCGTAAAAAAAATAATAAAAAAGAAAATAATATTAACCTGTTGGGTTATAGAGTGTATGGAAATTTAGTTTAACACTTGTTCAGAATTGAAAGGTTTTTTTATTTAGACCAGTTGTGAGTTTGTTGTCTGCCTTTTGGATCACCAATACTTCCAAAAATGGTTTCTTTTGTTGTTTTCTTTTTTTAAGGTTAATTACATATTTTTACGTGATTTGTTACAGTCCTTTGATATTATTTTTAATCTTCTATGTTCACAATAATAATTGTATCATTTACATATTTCTTGAGAATTCCCCTCTGGTTTTTGTGGAGCTGAGCAGTTTTTCTATTAAATCGTTGATGTAAGTACCAGCTCCAACAGGTGATGTGCTGTCTCCCTTAAATACCCACATTTTTGGTTGATACAATAGCTGATGAATTTGTTGTATATTTTCCCAGTATAGCAAAAAAACAGTTGGTTTTGTAGGGTTGTTTAAATCGTTGATGCACTGCAATACTTCTGTAGGTGTTGAAGTGAAGTTTGATTCTATATCTATGTTGTGTAAAATATCATATATTTCTAATTTTATTTGTTTTAACAATTTTTTCAGTTTTTTATATCGTTTCGCTAAATTCTGGATGTTAAATTCAATGGGTTCATAATTTGTGTTTGCAAGATTCTAAAGTAGTGAATTTATGGTGTTTATAATTGGTCTCAAATAATCTTTTCGCTTCATGTATGTACCATGTATTCTTGGCCTGAAGGATCGTGAAAGAAGACAAGAAAAAGAAAGAAAATAAGAAATATGGATGTAATTTGTTAGCGAGAATGGGGAGGAATTAACAGGGTTTTTCTCCAGTTACACAGAGGAATATCGAATCCTCTATTGCAGTGTGAATGAGGTCTAGCGTGTGTCGATCGCTTTTCTCTATCGTCCCTAAAAATATCGATGGGCACAAAAACTGGTGTGGGAATGTAATTTATTAGAGTGAACAGAGAGACTTAAGAATCAAAGAAGAAAACAGCAAAAAGGAGCATGAAAATTATATTCTTCTTCTAAAATTCTACTAAGAAGTAGACATTCTCAAAGTCTTTAGTTCGTCTCCCCAACCTTGTTGACTACAGGAGGTTAGGCCGACTCCTATTATCATTATCGTAGACCACTCGAAAAATAATTGGCAAACAGAAGTCGTGGGAAATGATCAAACTTGAGGTTTATACACCTAGTGAGCAATGAGAGAATTTTAGTTCTTCGCAATAATAATTTTCGACATGGATTCAACGAAGTCTGACTTTTACTTCTAAATATTTTGATAATTTAACGGTCGGATAGGGTAGCTTGTTTTCAACGGCATTCGCTGAACAACACATTTTAAGAAAAATGAAAGTCACATTCTTTGCCAGTAAGCATTTCTCGAGAAAACTAAAATGGCTGATTGATAAAGTATTTATAACTCCAAGAGCGCCACTGTGCCAACTCGCCTCTGAAATAAATACACGGAAAATTAGCATAGAGATCCAGCTGGGCGAGCACACTCATTTCAACGCAATTACTATAATCACGACTAACAAGCAATACCTTAGTAAACAAAACCACAAAGGAATTTTAACGGGCTTTTTTTATTTTATAGAAAATAAATAAGTCAGAGTTAATTAGCTTTTAATAATTATACAATACGTCGGGTTTGGCATTTTCATTTCATGAATTTATAATGGCGCGTACCAAGTAAGACGTTTATAATTTTCTTTATCGTTCACGACGTCGATAAATAAAAGCGAGAAAAGCTGGGCCCAGAGAGACGAAAAAGATGAACTCCTGGAAAATTAAGCATTCTTCCACTTTCTAAAAAGTTCAAGATAACTTTTTGTTGTTTTGGAGTTGCACAAAGAGAACACAGTTTGCATTAGATTTCCGAGTTGATAAAGTTTAAAAATATTAGCTTTAAACGCATTTCCTAAGGATTTTTCAGGATTAAAAAGTAAAAAGATTTGTCCATTTATCCAGACGAAAACAAAAACGAAAAATAACTTCCAATCTTTGTAAAGAAGGGAAGAATGGAAATGAAGCTTTCCTTACGATTTCAAACAGAACTTGCTAGTCATATTTTCTGAAATTTCGTCTTTATATTTTATAAGTTCTCTTCATTATACTGTTTCTACCGACTACTTATTATCCTAAAATGGTACAAGACGGATTGTTGCTTTAGAGTGAGGTGCGACAAATCTCTGAGACGGGGCAGGCGTTTCTCTAGGGAGTATTCTTGGTCCAATCCTACACACGATTTATAGTATTGATCTGTATTTTCTTTGGTGGTTGATCAGCCTTCTCAGTTTAAATATGTTTTTTCTTTCCAAAGGTAGGTTGGGGATGAGGCCTGATACTAAAACATTTTTAGTATAACGACTTTTTCGAAGTCCTGATGAAGGCGATATATTCTGCCGAATGCTCTACAAGAAAATAAATGTGTTCCTGTCTTACTGGCCTCATCCCCAATGTACCTTTGGAAAGAAATAAACATATTTAGTATTGATGTGCAAAACATCACGGATGATACCTCAATTTTACATCCTTACTCCAAAACTAACAAATCTTAGGCTCATTGAACAATAGTTCAAAATATTAAAGATAGACCTGATTCTAAAAAAAAAAAATGTACAACCAAACAGGAACATGCAACGAATCTAAGCGTTTAGATCAAAAGTTCTCAAAAGAATTATCATGACACCTAGCTAACATCTTCAACTTTACTAACACCAATGACATAATGTTCCTTTCGTTAAAGATTTGGTACGTTCCCAATTCCTCAAATGTTACTCTAATCTTTCGAACCATCCTTAATCCTGAAGCCTAATGGACTACATTCAACCAAGAACCCTCAACGTCGCCTCAAACTTCGAAGGCCCCGTGACCTCATCACCCTAACGCCATAACAACCCGAGTGGTAGGATTGGCTCGCTTCTTATAACATGTATTCTCCGGGTGCAGTATTGGCTCTAATTTTAGTATTTGTCCCGGGATTTTATAGCGGTAAGAAGAACTTGTACTCTGCATAATTTATGTAAAGGATACAAACAAAACCTAAATTAAAATTGCCTCCAGTTGTATAACAGTATCAGCAGCTAACCATCAACTATGCCTTTTTTAAATGCACGATATTAATTCGAACGTTAACATTGGCCTGTTTTTCCTTGTTGAGTTTTATTTTTATTCCATAGAACGTTCGTACATATCATGATTCAGGACGATTTAAGTGAAGCGTATTAACAACAATTCACTTTCTATATCAAATATTCTTTTGAAAAACTCAAAGCAGTGTAGGCTGGCTTAAATCATCAAAAGTGATCATCGGTCGGGGGGGGGGGCTAAGCAAAAATGCAAAAACTGAAAACAGAAACAGTAATGGGCCTAGTACTCTTCCTTGAGGTATTCCAGTATTACATTCTGTATGGGAACTAACCTTACGGACATGCAGACATCTCTTAAATCAACTGCAAACTGTCGTATTTAGAATATTGTGGATTTAGCCTATTTTGGTGAATACCTTATCAGTCTCAAGTATAACAACCAACTATTGAAGATGACGAGAAGACTAAACGCATCTGACAAACCTAAACACTGACTTACCTGGCACAGAGTGAGTGAATGAGAGAGAGTGAGAGAGAGAGAGAGAGAGAGAGAGAGA
>CM077111.1:18443600-18457309 GCA_039619505.1 Cimex hemipterus | reverse complement strand
GCAGGAAGAGTGGATAGTTGTGGTGGGGGGGTTGAAGGGAGTGCAAGGGCTGGAGGGATATGGGTCTGGGTGGATGGGGGGCCTTCCGGATTCCCATGAGGCAAATCCTTCAGGGGGATTGGGATGGACCGTGGGAGAGGTGGGAGTGTTGTGGTGGGAGGGGGTGATGTTGGGCTGGTTGGGCCCGCATTTGGCGGAGTAGGCACTTTTACTCCTTGTTCCTTGTTTTTTTCCATTTCCATCTTCTTTGAGTTTGTGTTTTGTCTGTAAGATTGTATGTGTACCATGTGAGTGCAATCCTCAGCTTTTGAAGGCGATCCCCCGGCCCATCCGGGTGCTTCTCCGATCTGCCCGCATCCTGCGTGGCCTCAGGAGGGCCCGCCGCGGTGCCCAGCACGGTAACCATCCAGTCGCCAGCTGGCAGTACTAGGCACCACAACATTATACACGAGGTGATAGGACAGCCTCCTCGGTGGCTAGTCCGGGGTTCGGGTCCCTGTACTACCTCGCGGCCCGGGAGTGCCGTAACCCAGTTTTCCTCCGGTACCCTCACAGGAGCAGGTTTTACGGACACCCAAAGAGACCGGGAGATCCCCGCCTCCAGATGAGAATTGTATGTTGTATTTGTTGTGTTTTGTGCACGGTAATGTGCGTTTGTTATATTCGGGTTCCGAGGCCCTTGGCCGCGTGCATCGGCCTGTGTATTGGTGGTGGCGGGCTGGCGGAGGCTCAGACGCCGTCCGAATCCCGCGCCCTCAACCACCTAGTGTTAGGTGTGGCGGAGTTATGTACGTACTGGGTCGCCAGTCCCAGGACGTGAGATTTTTAGTTCGTCTCAAGAACCATCCTAGGGTCGGTAGCCCTAGGGTGTGTACTGTTAGTGTGCTTATGTCAGTGTAAGTGTAGGTAGGGGGAGTGTGTAATATGTGTGGACGCAGTTTACCCTCATGCCCGGGAGCAAAATTAATTTATTAAATTGCGATATTGGGCATTGTTGTGCATTACCCCGCAATTTTTATTGTCTTCCATTTTATTTTTCCGCTCCGGCAGCCTCAAAAACTTCTGCAAAAAGAAATCATTCACCCACAACTCTTATGCAGACATTAGCAGGCATTCAGTGGTAAAATTATATGGGAAAAGGCCTAAATCTCATTGTAAATTTCAATAAATTTGAGAAAATTGAAAAACGCTCTTCGAAAGGAACGCTGGGGACCCAGTAACTCCTGTAAATCTCTGGAAAGGTTGAACCTTCGACTAAAGGGTTGTAAAGTGGGGCAGTCGACCAAAATATGTTTTACTGTCAAAATGATGCGTTCTCCACTTCGCGTACATTGAGGACAAGTCGGAAGGTTGTTGCTTTTTAAAAGCCTATTATGATTTAACCTGATACGGCCTATTCGCAATCTAGAGAGAATTACAAGTTCTTTTCTCTCAAGTTCAGTTGGCCATTTATGTACAGCTGGCATAATTTCTTTCATACTATCTCTACTGGCGTTCCATCTGGCCGCCCAGTTTCGTTTGATAATGTTTTTAACACAAGCGACTCTATCATCTGGACGGAGAAGAAATTGATCTGTTCTTTGTGGATGGTTTGCAGCGTTTCTTGCCTGTTGATCAGCTTTTTCATTTCCAGAAATGCCGACATGACTAGGGAACCCAAACAAATACCACATGTTTGTTGTGTGTTCTGAATTCATAGAGGTATTTGTGAATTTTTAAGATGTAAGGGTCAACCGAGAAATTATTTTTGTTTGCTTCGAGACCAATTTTCGAATCAGAGCAAATAATGGCATTACAAATTCCCGAGATTCCTTTATAATGCTCAATGATCTTCTGATGATCATTGGGTAAAGACCAGCTGAAGCTATACTCATCTGCAAATATCCCACACCCTGCCCCAATTTCATTTTTAGACCCATCAGCATAAAATACGTTATAATTGGCATAGTTATTTAAAATTCGCAAGAATTCTGCCTTGATCATCAGAGAAAGTGGGTCTTTTTATTATTATTATTATCATTATATTTTGGCTTTTTATAACGGCATAGTTTTACTTATAATTGGAAGATTGATTTTTGTTAAATGAGGTGTTGAAGAATTTTCGTTTTGATGAAATAAATTTGTTGGAATTTTTTTTAAAGTAATGAAATTGTGTATTTTTCATTTTTTCACCACCCATTTGAATATGATTTATCGAAATTTAGTCGTGACTAACTATATTGTGACTAAATTAGTCATGCCTAGTATTTAATTACTAGTCATGACTAATTTAGCCATCAATCACATATCGTGACTAAAGACTAAATGCGTCACTTACTACCAATCATGACTAACGTTCTGAGTGATCAATCATTAATCATTAGACATGACTAATTTTTGCCCAACACTGCCTACCAGTGAATGCAAAGGAATTTCCACTGATTTTCCTGGTAATTAGGCATGCTGATTGCGATGTATTATCGTATTAATTCCACAGTCACGTCTAATGTATTTGTCTAAGATTTTTTCTATTATTTTTATGAAAATAGAAGATATACTTATTAGGTTTGAATGATTTAGGCATTGAGAAGAGACCTTGGTTTGAGAAAGAAAATTACTCTTGTTTCCTTCCAGCATTTTGGCATGTATCCCAATGCCGGAATATTCCTTTGGAGATCTCAAACCGTATCCAGATCCTTTCGACAGGTTGTTCGTTAGTTGTACCATTGCACCCATGATATTGACATGTTATTATGATTTCCCAGTATTTGGATCTATTCGCTGACCTCTTCGACTCGGTCTGCTTTACGTGGTGATTTGAAACTACCACGATAATCACGATAATGTGCCCGTGATGTGAAGGTCATCGTTGAATATATCTGTATGATTTATTTTAATCCTAACAACCTGTTTACTATGCAATTGCATTTGTTTTGTTCCTGATTTGTTTCTTTTTCCTGTGCTTAAATTTTCTAGGTTGTCGCATGGGACACAGTACTGTAACTATGCCCCGTTAGTATTTCTTGTACCTTAGAGTTTTTCAATTCTCTGATTTGTTTTTGTTTGTACCCATTTTTTTTTCAAGAATGGAGATGTTACAGAGCCTAATTCTGATATTTTGTTTGCCATTTTATTACACCAGATTCCAAGAATGTATCAAAACGTCAAATTCTTCACAATTCACGTTTTTAGTCTAATCTAAATTTTTTAAATTTATTTAGGAATGATAAAAAAAGGAAGGTTTCTCTTGATTTACCATAGTTTAAAATATTTAGGAAAATAAAAGAATAATCTTTAATTGATCGGCGATCGGGTCGTTCAATCTACGTCCGTCGAAGAATGGGAAGGGGTCAACGCTGTGCGGAAAGACTTTCGATCCTATTGGCAGCTCCCTTAGAAGCTATTTAAATGTATTCGGCATCCACTTGTAGAGGGTTACGAGTAGTGGATTGGGACGGGGGGAAGGTGAAAATTAAATTGGAGGGGTGGATTACCATCGAGACTGCCGGCACTTCCAGCACCCCCTGAAGGATCCATAAATAACCTCTCTACCTAAAAACAGCGGTCAACCGTTTCTGTATCATCTGGAGAATATATTTCACGCCGTTCCCTTCCCTCTATATATTTTTTGTGTAATATTTCGATGGTATCTCAATTTTTTTTTAATAATAAACTAGGCCCATATGGTATGACTGCTGATCTTGTTGAATGTCTTTGTCCTAGAATGATTGACAATCCGCGGGAATACAATTCTACATGGGTAATGGAGAAAATGTAAATTAATTTACAACTTGCATGACCAGACTTACCTCCTAAACTCTAGGATGTAATTGTGTCCACAAATTGCGAGTACTAATTCATTTTTTCATAGAAAATTAAAATTATTTACAGACAAACTATGCTATAATGGAAAAGTCATTAATTTTTAAACTTTTATATTTAAAAAAATTGTCATTGACCAGTCTGGTAGGCTGTAGGAAAGGGATGTATAGACCACTTGTTTACATGAATAATCAGGATCATGAAAAAAACGAATTCAATTGTTGTCTGCAAGCATGCGACTTATTTAAAGGTCATTAGGTCATTTGGCAATATTGAGACAGAGCCTATTATGTCAATTTGTAGACATTGTTAAGATTTCTTTGCCCTGATTGACAATTGAGTTTGTTTTTTTACGTCCAAACCATGTCAAGATCTAGATTTATCGCTGTTTTTGCCGGATAACTACCATGGTCATGGCCAGTGCCTCGTGGATATAACCTTTTCAAATTTTTAGCTCTCAGCTATCGTGTACATTCTTCTCTAAGTCTTCTTATTGAGGGGGTTCGATTCCTGCCGTCGCCTCTGGCCTTTTATTTACGATACACCCCCCCCCAAAAAAAAAAAAAAAACAAAAAAAAACAAATACACAATACATTGTCTGGCTCGATATGCAAAGTACATGACGTCAAAAAGTCTTCTTGTACCTCTATTAAACCGATTCGTTTTTCTGTTTTTTCTTACCCTCCCTCGTGATAAATTAAAATACGTAAATATAATATTTAGACACATTTTCATAATTCATATTTATACTAATTTACACTACCTAAATTGGAAGACGGAAGATTAACATGACCTTGCGCCCTCCTTTGTTTCACGCTAATAAATACATTCAAACTGCACGAGAGGGATTCGAACCCACGATCTTCGGCTTGATACGCCGCTGCTCTACCACCTGAGCTGTCTTGTCTTCGATACACTCGGACATCAACTCCCATCTCAACCCCACCTTTTTGAATTTTTTTGCCTCCTTTTGCACATTTTTCAAATGTCGTGTAATCGGTTTGGATTTTCAACGACAATTGAAATGGCGACGGAAATCTTTAATGAAATGTCCTTCATTTTTAAATAATTAATTCACTACTTTCGTGGTCCGCTTGACCAATTAATGCATGACAATTATTTAAGATTTTTAGTCGTGGTGAAAAAAGTCAATGGCACGAGCGGGATTCGAACCCACGAACTTCGGCTTGATGCGCAGCTGCTCTACCACGGTTGAGATGGGGGTTTGATGTCAGAATGGATCGAGGTCACGATAGCTCAGGTGGTAGTGAAGCGGCGTATCTAGCCGAAGATCGTGGGTTCGAATCACCCTCGTGCCATTGACTTTTTTTCATCTAAACTAAAATCCTTAACTAACTGTCATGTATTAATTCGTCAAGTGGACCACGAAAGTAGAGAATTAGGTATTTACAAATTCCACTCATACACTAAACTACTCGAGTACTCGATATTCCTCAACAGCGTCGCCTTTTCATGCGTCACTACTCACTCTAATAATTACATTCATTCTAAGCCACAACAGTTCATAATTAGTACAGTACTAGTGAAATGATAATGACCTGTCCTCACATCACACCTTTAAGTAGTCGATATTTCGAGACACACACAACCATACTTCTACAATCACGCAAATAAATACATTCTCGAAAATAAGGGGTTATACCACGAGTGGTGGGGTAGAGTTATAGTAGTATTTAATAGAAAACGTAATTGAGTCAGAAAAATTAAGTTAATTACATAAAATATGAACAAAATAATAACAGTTTTTTTGAATGATATTGTTTGAAATAGAAAAGACATCCTTTAAAAACCTGATATGTATATCATCTGTATATACCAAAAAGTGACCGTTACGTGTCCAAGCGTTGCACCGGGAATTAATCCAGGTAAATATATTGGACGCAATATAATTATCCCGTAAATTCCTATCGTAAATCCCCGCCCATCTCGCAAAGGATTTGTTATTGTCGTCTAATTTATGGGCGGTAAGATCGTCTGGTCTGCCATGTGTCCGGAACGGTGTTCATCACCGACGCGGGAGCCATTATTTCAAGTGGTAAACCGAAATCCACGGAGGACCTCTGTCGAAGTATTCAAATGAAGAAATAAATGTGGGAAGAAACGTTAAGGATTGGTTGAATTTTTCGACCTAACAAAAATTATGTCGATAACATTATGATTTATTATTTTCTGTAATAAAATAATATTAACGGAAGATATGTTAACCGTAGATAAATCAAATTTTAGGTGGCAAAGCAAGGCTAATTCCTTCTCATTCGTACAATTATTTACATTATTTACAATTGGAGAAAACCCCAGGTGGCTTACGTTAAAAATTTTCCTCTTCTTTTACCTGGAAATCGTTTAGCCATTTTTGAAGCAGTTCCAATCCGATATTCCGATGACATCTCGAAAGTAGGAAAATATAAGGGGCTAAAAATTAATAAATCTAGATTAAAAAAAAAAAATAAAAATTTGTTCGTATTGATAAACTCCGATAGACTTTACTATATATTTATAATAATCTACTTCAACACTTAATTTCGCCATTACACTTGCTCAAATCAACTATGTAAATATACCATTTTACAGCGTTTTTTATGTAGGTTAAAAATTATAGGTATTTTAATCTACAAAATATAGCAAAAAACTCTGAAAGTTTATCAATAATCAAAAAAGTTTGAAAAGCCTAATATTTTTTTCTGCAATATTGGCCTTAATTTTCTAAGTTGAAACTAATATACAATTTCGTTTTACCACCTATAGAGACTCTTAAATATAAATTATTTTTGAATTTAAATGGATCGATTTTTTGACCCTTAAAATTTGTTCGATTTTTGAGAATTCGTTATCTGATTAACACGACTATTTTTCAAAATTACCTAACAAACGAATTTAATGAAAAAGAACTTATGTTTTAAACAATTAAAATAAATAAAATATTTCTATGTAAAATTTCCAAAGTAAAAAAATTATATATAAATTTCTAATTGTGATAAAAAAGCCAGTGTCACGAGCGGGATTCGAACCCACGACCTTCGGTTTGATACGCCGCTGCTCTACCATATGAGCTATCGTGACTGTTGAGAGTGCCCACGCAAGAATGGCACAACTACACAGAAGCCAAACAATTCGAGTTCTGAAGATGATCTCAATAAAGGTCGAGACGTTGGCACGATAAAGAAAATATATTTCTGAAACCTATATCACATCGGACCGCATCTCACGATATCTGAATAATTATCGATTAACGGTCACTAATGTCTAAACATTGTTTTTAACATTGATTTTTTTCGCACCAACTTAATCGTTAAGTTAAACAAAAGGATTGAACTATAACTCACTCCATCGTTCATAATTTCTATGATATTTTGGAATGTTGAATTACCAAAAAAAATTATTTTTGATCAATCTGACCGACCAGGTCGTCAGAAGGGACAAAGATACTAAACCCGCAACACTTGGAAGCGATGCAAAAGTGTGTTTTGCGCCGTTAGAGCAGACAAGTCACATTACACTAATTAATTAAATCAAGCTGCAAAGAAAAAAAATCAAATTAGGTAGCCAGTTTTTGCTATAAGTCGGGATATTTGCTCATCGTTCAGTAAAGTAGCATTTATTTTACAACTGTCGTCTCATCGTTAAAATATCAATCCGATGACTTTTGCTTTCTCAAACTACAATTGTAAGCCATGTTAATACCAGTTTCGTTTGTGTCAAACCGAGTCGCAAAGCTAGATTAATGGCTTTCCCCATTATAATAACCGAGTGCGTGATAGATTTAAGTAAATAATCCTCTGCTGGTCGTTGCAGCTGGATCCAGCAGGCCTCAGATGCACCAATCAAAACCGGCTTTCCGACAGGGAAAGGGGCCGAGCGCCCATAGAATTACAGCGTTAACAGTTGACGTTCTAGTTACTGCCGGCCAGGAGGCCACAAAGGGCCCCCGATGTTAATTCTATGAAAACACGGGCTCCTAATCCGAATGTTTGTGTCAATGTCAGCAGTGGGGAAAAGCATTTACTTTGGTTAAGCCGTGTCACAGCTTGATGGGCCATCGTCGGCCAGGCAACATAATCTGGGCGATTTCTAAATTATGACACTTTCAAAGCCTGTGATGTTTAAGTAAGGATTTCACGAGGACCCTCCGCTTATCAATAAGGCCATTTGGCGACTGGTACGTGTTGTCAGCTACAACACAACAAACTTTATGAAATGTCCAAAAAATAATCCAATATAATTTCTGTCATTTTGCCAAGTGGGATATATCAGATAATATTTGGGTTATGCAATACATAAAATAAATTTTTTAGAAGTATGGTGTAAAACCAAGTATTTCATTAAAATATTTATAGTTTTGTATTTTGAATCACAGAACCCAATCAGATTCAGATTGCAGAATATCACCGTAACCATCAATTGGCCTTACAATAAATGTATTTTTTTCCTGTGTATGTCCATCAGACATGTTTTCGTATATATTAAAATACAAAAGATGAAAAACAAGGAAAATCTATCAACGTGGAATCATTAATGTTAACAGAACTTTTTTCCAGAATACTAGGACGGGGAAAAAATATAACATTTGCCTGAGGGTTTTCGCCCATGAACTCGTGGAGCATAAAAAAATGCATTAGCTAATTTAAGTAATATTTAAAAAAATATTTTTCTTTCTTTGTTGTACATATATTTCAAGGTATATTTAAATCAAATTTTTTTACGTACATTTGTATACATTTTTAAGTAAGAAAATAAACAGGGTCGTATTAACTCAATTAATATATGAAAAGTTACCAAAACAAAAGAACGCCCTTAGTGAAGTATACGAAAAAATTGCTTTTGAACAAAAATTCAGAAAGGTTTTTAGCACTCTTTAAAAACTCTAAATAACAGTGTCTGTAAGAAAAAAAAATGGGTAGCCGGAGGCAAATTTGTATATTTCATGTGCGTTGTTACACATAAAAATGCATAAAAGTTTTGAATTTTATCTTTATCTTAGTATTTTGTTAAAAATTATCACCTATTGAATGAATAGGTTTGAAAAAAAAATAAAATAAAAATAGTGTGATGTCAAAAACACTCCAAATTTTATTTTATATCTCTAGTCTCCTTCTCTATCCCAAGAAGAGCATGGTGCCAGAAAATAGCTTTGACAGTATCTCCTTGTTAAAGTTTGTAATGATCGATTGAGTGATTTTTGAAAAAAAATAATAAAAAATTGGGAATTTTATTTTATTTTTACTTGTGTTCACTGTTTCATTTATAGTATTTATAACTTTTTAAATATTTAATTTAGCATTTTTAATTTAACTTTGTGCCTTCCTGTAGGTGATACATGTTATTTATTGAACGGGCGTATTTATTTGCGTGAAAGAAGGATCATTTCCCCCAAATAGTCCTAGGAATATCGAGTAGACTGGGATAGTGAGAATGAATGTGAGAATGTAATTTATTAGCGCGAATGGTGGCTTAATCTCAAAAAACCCTGAGGAATGTTGAGTACTCTGGGGTAACTGAAAGTAATTTATTAGCGTGAATGGAGAGGGTTCTTCAATTACCTCGAGGAATATGGAGTGATCTGGAGCAGTGTGAATGTAATTTATTAGCGTGAATGGAGAGGGTTCTTTAATTACCTCGAGGAATATGGAGGGCCCTGGAGCAGTGTGAATGTAATTTATTAGCGTGAATGGTGAGGAATTTTCTTCAATTATCCCGAGCAATATGAAGTGCTCTGTGGCAGTGTGAATGTAATTTATTAGCGTGAATGGAGAGGGGCTCTTCCTCAACTATTCCGAGGAGTATGGAATGCTCTGGAGCAGTGTAAATGCAATTTATTAGCGTGAATGGTGAGGTTTCTTCCTCAGTTTCCCCAAAGAATATCGAATATTATAGAGTAGTGTGAATAAAGACGGGTGTACGAATGTAATTTATTAGCGCGAATAGAGGAGCTCCTTCTGTAATTATTCAGAGGAAAATCGTGTACTCCGGACTAATTGAAAGAGATCTAGTATTTTACTGTAATTTATTAGCGTGAATGGTGAGGAATTTTCTTCAATTATCCCGAGCAATATGGAATGCTCTGTGGCAGTGTGAATGTAATTTATTAGCGTGAATGGAGAGGGGCTTTTCCTCAACTATTCCGAGGAGTGTGGAATGCTCTGGAGCAGTGTGACTGTAATTTATTAGCGTGACTGGAGAGGGGTCTTCAATTATCCCGGAGAATATGGGATGCTCTGGGTCAGTGTGAATGTAATTTATTAGCGTGGATGGTGAGGAATTTTCTTCAATTATCCCGAGCAATATGGAGTGCTCTGTGGCAGTGTGAATGTAATTTATTAGCGTGAATGGAGAGGGGCTTTTCTTCAACTATACTGAGGAGTATGGAATGCTCTGGAGCAGTGTAAATACAATTTATTAGCGTGAATGGTGAGGTTTCTTCCTCAGTTATCCCGAAGAATATCGAATATTATAGAGTAGTGTGAATAAAAACGGGTGTACGAATGTAATTTATTAGCGCGAATAGAGGCGCTCCTTCCGTAATTATTCAGAGGAAAATCGTGTATTCCGGACTAATTTTTTTTATTTTTTTATTTATTAAAACTGGTCTTATTAGACCAACCATCAATTTTACAATAATATTATAGAATAAATAAAAATTTACATTCTTATAAACCCATTGGTACCATAAGATTTACATTTCACTATTAACTATTCACTTTTATCTACACAAGTTCATATGGCTTTGTTCGTTTTAATCTTCTGACCATGTTTCGGTTATGTCTCCGGACTAATTGAAAAAGATCTAGTATTTTACTGTAATTTATTAGCGTGAATGGAGGGTGCTTTTTTTCCAGTAACCTCGAAGGATATCGGGTACCCTGGGGCAGTGTGGATAGAGTGCATGAATGTGCGAATGTAATTTATTAGCGCGAATGGTGGCTTAATCTCAAAAAACCCTGAGGAATGTTGAGTACTCTGGGGTAACTGAAAGTAATTTATTAGCGTGAATGGAGAGGGTTCTTCAATTACCTCGATGAATATGGAGTGCTCTGGAGCAGTGTGAATGTAATTTATTAGCGTGACTGGAGAGGGCCATTTATCAATTATTTCTAAGAATATCGAACACTCTGGAGTTGTGTGAATGAAGACTGGAGTGAGATTGTATTTTATTAGCGTGAATGGAGAGGGGCTCTTCCTCAACTATTCCGAGGAGTATGGCATGCTCTGGAGCAGTGTAAATGCAATTTATTAGCGTGAATGGTGAGGTTTCTTCCTCAGTTTCCCCAAAGAATATCGAATATTATAGAGTAGTGTGAATAAAGACGGGTGTACGAATGTAATTTATTAGCGCGAATAGAACTCCTTCCGTAATTATTCAGAGGAAAATCGTGTACTTCGGACTAATTGAAAGAGATCTAGTATTTTACTGTAATTTATTAGCGTGAATGGAGGGTGCTTTTTTTCCAGTAACCTCGAAGGATATCGGGTACACTGGGGCAGTGTGGATAGAGTGAATGAATGTGCGAATGTAATAGATTAGCGTGAATGGAAGCTTAATCCCAAATTTCCCCGAGGAATGTTGAGTACACTGGGGTAGGTGAATATAGTTTGGCGTGTGAATGTAGTTTATTGACGTGAATGGTAGCTTAGGTAGAAATGCAGAGCTAACCAATGTTTTTTGCCGGCCCTAAACCTAGACAAAAAATTTCTTCCTAAAGGTTTGTAGCCTCCTTAGTGCCATACAGCCAAATAGAGAGTCGTAGAGACTGAAGTATTTAAAAGTAGCTCAAATAATTTTAATATTATGCAATTAAGGCGTCAGACTCTCTGCTAGTAGATCCCGCTAAATGTATCATTCTTGTGTGTCATGTTGAGAACGCCCACTTTGAGCCCTGAAAATGATTTCAATAAAGATCGAAACGTTG
Organism: Cimex hemipterus; assembly: GCA_039619505.1. NCBI lineage: Eukaryota > Metazoa > Arthropoda > Insecta > Hemiptera > Cimicidae > Cimex > Cimex hemipterus. Next base: position 18,445,583 of record CM077111.1, on the reverse strand, counting down.
GCATAACAAAGAAATTTTTCTTTTTTATAAAACCGCGGTAGCAGAGCGGGTAAAGCCAGAAACACACTTACTCGATGCAACGCCATGCGAACCTACCCGACGCAAATCCAAACTCCAATTTACATAAGGTTGCATTGTCCCGTGCACATCTAACCGATGCTATGGCACGCTAACCTACCCGACGCTCCGCGTTCCCCACTGCCCAGATTTTCGTTGGGTCGCATCGAGTACAGTCGAAAAGAAAAGAACCGGTCACGCATATTTTTATACAAACAACATGTTTTATTGTAGTTATATTAATTACAACATACTTATTTTAATGTAAACAAACTTAACTGTAATTAAAAATTAATTAGTGTTTATTTTAATGTGTAGAGATTAGTGAACGTTATTAATTAGTTATTCAATTATAATTAAAAATCGTCAGATGCGGTTTGGTGTGATGTAGGTATCAGAAAAATATTTTCTTCATCGTGCCAACGTTTCGATCTTTATTGAGATCATCTTCAGAGCTCAAAGTATTTTTCTGCCCTGTAGAAGATCTCAATACGGTCCGAAACATAATATATTTAAACACGTCTCGACACGGCAAGAATGGCACAATTAAACAGAAGACAAACACTTTGAGCCCTGAAGATGATCTCAATAAAGGTCGAAACGTTGGCACGGTAAAGAAAATGTTTTTCTGATACCTACATCACACCAGACCGCATCTCACGATATCTGAACAATTGTTTATTTTAAAAAAAATAATTATTTTAATGATTTGGTAGAATATTAATCAAAACACCGAAATACAATTTTTTAATATATGTAATGAATTTAACTAACTACTCATTGTACTCGATTCGGTGGTAAATATACAAAAATTGGAACAACTTATTACACGCCTTGATCATAAAATTTAATTAACAATTTATTTCATAGTTTTTCTCATAAGATTACACCATTTTTTAATATTGATTAGCATCAGAACAGGACACTCATATTTTTTGCAGTTTATTTCAAACTAAGTACATGCAATTTTGTCGTTGTATTAATTATAACATTTTATTTTAATGTAAACCAAATTGAACAGCATAAGAAATACATGTTTTTATAAACATTGTTTAATTATTAATTGTTTTAAATAAAGTTACAATTTATTAGATGGCTGTGCTCATAAAATTTAACGAGCAATTTATTACAAGGTTTTGCTCAAAATAGTGCAATAAGAACAAAAGATGCGTTGGGATTGTGATCGTGATTATTGTGATAAACACTGCGGACTACGCCACTTGCGTTTGCTTGGGATAGATGTGCACACCCCACCAAAACGGGGTAGCGTCGCATGACGTAGCATCGGGTAAGTGTGTTTCGGGCTTAAGTCGTCGGACTCTCGGCCAGTGTTGGGCAAAAATTAGTCATGTCTAATGATTAATGATGATCGCTCAGAAAGTTAGTCATGATTGGTAGTAAGTGACTAATTTAGTCTTTAGTCACGATATGTCATGACTAAATTTCGATAAATCATAATCGAATGGGTGCACAAAAGATGAAAAAAACACAATTTCATCACTTTAAAAAAAAATCTAACAGACATTTATTTCATGAAAACGAAACTTTTTCAACACCTTATTTAACAAAAATGTATCTTCCAATTATAAGTAAAACTCGTTATGAAAAGCCAAAAAAATAAATATATATATAATAAAATAAATAATCTTAAAACAAGCTACGTTTTGAAAGGTGCTAATAATCATTATTTGGAAAATACACTATCTTTGGGTCTTGATTGTAATAAAATAGACGTGTCGGTGGTTTTCGTTTTTGATAATATTTTTTGAAGGTTGGTCTTAAGCACAACTCTCATCTCAAAATTTTTATCCTGAGTCTATTGGATTTTGGTAAGTGGTCATTGTAGCCAGAGTTGGTTAAAGTCTAACTAATTCAATCGTGATTAAGATTTTAGATTGAAGTTTAATCATGATTGAATAAGTCATG
>CM077111.1:18428860-18443590 GCA_039619505.1 Cimex hemipterus | reverse complement strand
TGATTGAATAAGTCATGAGTAAATTAATCATTGTATGATTTAGTCATGATTAATTCAATCACGAGGTATGACTAAATCATATAATGATTCATTTAATCTTGACTAATTCATTCATGATTAAACTTCAATAGAAATTCTTAATCATGATTGAATTAGTTAGATTTTGCCCAACTCAGCTCTCGGCTAGTAAATCACGCGGTCGAGGGTGGAATTTTTCTGGCGCGTAAGGTGGCCGCAATTGAAAGAAACTGTCACGGCATTCATCAACTAAACTGGCGGATTTAGATCTCAACGACATTGAGTTTGGTCCCAATCCCGCTTCAAAAATGAGTTTCTCCCACGGAAGACCACCGGCACTCCGGAGGCTCAAATTTACACTTGTGCTGCGAGCGACCAAAAATGGAGCCAGGGATGAAGTACAACAAGCTGTAAAGCTGTAAAGCTGCAGCAGTCAGGGGAACTCCTCCAGTTTGAACAAAAATACTTGGTAATTAGGAAAAAATGAAGAAACCTTTTAAATGACTAATATCATTTTATTAATCCAGAGCGGCTGTCAATGGATGGATGGCTTTGTCTGTAACGCCCGTAAATTCAGAATCACAAATTGAAATTCAATCTGCTGGTTGTAAACATAATATATATGAATATATATGAATTTGAATTTTTTTAAATACTTTTTGCATAGGTAATTATTTTTCTCGAGGCTCCACGTGGTTCCTTTTCAGTGAAATTTTTAAATATCGATTGTTTCAATTTTATTTGGACGTCTCATTTGCTCGTTATCGAACGCATCCGGCCGCTTACGAGTCACCGTAAACAAATAATTTAATTATTATTCTGAATTCCATAAACGCACCGGCCCCCCAGGGTGAAATGTGTTTATATGAACAAATTATTCGGCAACATCAAATAAACCCGCGTCGAAAGCAAACAGGCACGATTGAAATTAAAACTTTCATTATGTCGGCTCAATAAATTGGAAACATAAATCTTCATTTGTATCTGGGGTTGTGGGAGAGGAGTAATTAAATCTGAAAATGAAATTTAAACCATGTCAATTTACTGACTAATTTCCACGACATTTTGTGTTGGGTTTTAACCATTTACAACGAAACCAACTAGTAGTTTCTGTTCATAAAATACTTCATTTCTTTCGGGATAAACTTTTTTTTCCTCTATTTTATTATAATAATAGTCTTGGAAATAACCATGATCAACTAAAACAATTTTTGTGAAAATTATTAAAAGTGCAAAAATTATGCAAGTGCAATCAATTATAGGTTACCATCCACAAAGAAGAGTAAATGAAAAAAACTAAATAAAAAATAAATATTAAATCAAAGAGATAAGGAATTTCGAATGTATTTGAAGCCTACCTCACGACTATGATTAATTACAATCAATGTTATGTTACACATTACATACATAAATCAACAGTGACTTGGTCTATTTAAAAATCTGTACCATACTTTCGGATATATCGTCTAAATCCAAGTGGCCGGTGTTTTTGAACAAAGCCAATTGAAGCTCATTTGTAAGTATGTAGGGTTTGAATACAGCGCCACTGGTTTCGAACCCGGGACCTTTACCTTAACAGTGATCGTCCCGTCAACGCCTAAACCGTTGCGGACAACGACGCCACCAGAAAAAAATAAATTACTAATAAACAAATAAATAAAAACACAACAAAACAACAAACAAGGACTATTTCAGTTAAGAATAAAATTATAAATAATATTCAAATTAGAGGTATCCGTTCTCAAATTACAAACTTTATTGACAGCTTTTATGTAGAGCATTTATTTAATTAACCTTCTCCCTAGGTTACGGTCCTTATCAACAATCTCCACTTTCTCAAAATCAAATTTATGTTGAGTTTGTGACAATGCTGAGAAAGAGCGTTTCCCTGCTTGTCTTTGTCCCTACGATCAGATTTATGTTGTCCACATCTGTCTTTAGAAACAATTTTGTCTATATAATTATTCAGAAATCATCTGGTGTGATGCAGATTTCAGAAAAACCTTTTCTTTACGCGAGCCAACGTTTCGATCTTTATCGAGATCATCTTCAGCGTCTGGGATTTACCAACGTTGTTTAGATGTAACAAATACAACAATCTCAACACGACACGCAAGAATGACACAATTAAACAGAAGACAAACACTTTGAGCCCTGAAGAAAATCTCAATAAAGATCGAAACGTTGACACGATAAAGAAAACGTTTTTTTCTGATACCTACATCACACCAGACCGCATCTCACGATATCTGAATAAATACAACAATGTTTGTAAATCCGAGGCTCTGAAGAAGATTTCAATAAAGATCGAAACGTTGGCACGACAAAGAAAATGTTTTTCTAAGACCTACATCACACCAGACCGCATCTCACGATATCTGAACAAATACGACAATGTTTGTAAATCCCAGGCTCTGAAGAAGATGTCAATAAAGATCGAAACGTTGGCACGACAAAGAAAACGTTTTTCTAAAACCTACATCACCCCCAGACCGCATCTCACGATATCTGAACAAATACGACAATGTTTGTAAATCCGAGGCTCTGAAGAAGATGTCAATAAAGATCGAAACGTAGGCACGACAAAGAAAACGTTTTTCTAAAACCTAAATCACACCAGACCGCATCTCACGATATCTGAACAAATACGACAATGTTCGTAAATCCGAGACTCTGAAGAAGATGTCAATAAAGATCGAAACGTTGGCACGACAAAGAAAACGTTTTTCTAAAACCTACATCACACCAGACCGCATCTCACGATATGTGAATAAATACGACAATGTTTGTAAATCCGAGGCTCTGAAGAAGATGTCAATAAAGATCGAAACGTTGGCACGACAAAGAAAATGTTTTTCTAAAACCTACATCACACCAGACCGCATCTCACGATATCTGAACAAATACGACAATGTTCGTAAATCCGAGACTCTGAAGAAGATGTCAATAAAAATCGAAACTTTGGCACGACAAAGAAAATGTTTTTCTAAAACCTACATCACACCAGACCGCATCTCACGATATCTGAACAAATACGACAATGTTTGTAAATCCGATGCTCTGAAGAAGATGTCAATAAAGATCGAAACGTTGGCGCGACAAAGAAAACGTTTTTCTAAAACCTACATCACCCCAGACCGCATCTCACGATATCTGAATAAATACGACAATGTTTGTAAATCCGAGGCTCTGAAGAAGATGTTAATAAAGATCGAAACGTTGGCACGACAATGAAAATGTTTTTCTAAAACCTACATCAGTGTTCAGTATTCTTATCAACGAACATGCCAGTACTGCCCATCCGGGAGGAAGTATGTTTTACAGACAGATCGCTGAAGAACACGTAACACAAGTAATGTCAAGCTTTAAGAAATAGTCTTAACTAAGTAATAAGTTATTCAACGATCTGACGACCACTTTTTTAACCATTGTAAGTAGTGGAGAAACATTGATAGCCATGTTGATCTAAAAATGTAAAATATTTGTTCTGTGTATAGGCGTTAACTCACCTGAAAATAAATCCGAAACGTCGATAAAACCTGGTTGTGGATTTTTTGAGATGACCTATTATCCCACCTTTAAAAAGGAAAAATCATAAGGCTTACTTAAAGATTAATTAATTGAAAGAAGTTATTTGGTCAATCGGACCGCAAAATATAATGGTTTTAATAATTGAAATTAAGTTTATTTTCACTAAAGCCAATTGATTTGCCGCCGAGAATCGAATCCTGATTACGCGACATTGAAAAATGGCAAAAAGGAGGGCAAATTCGAAAGGTTGTAAGCTGCAATGGGAAGTTGGTGTCCGAGAAGATTGAAGTCTCGATAGCTCAAGTGGTAGAGAAGCAGATTGGTCAGACGGTCGTGGGTTCGAATCCCGCTCCTGCCATTGGCTTTTTTATCTCAACCAATACCCTATAAAAAGATTAATTGAAAGAAGTTATCGGGTCAATCGGACCACGAAATATCATGTCATCTCAAAACGTTTGGGTCAAATCCGTGACCCACCGACCTGGTCATCGCGTCGTTAGTACCTAGTCCTGCCATAAACTCTGTTACAAGAAAAAGGACCCTTTAAGGAATAGAGAATCTCGATAATTTGAAAAAGAAATTTATTTTAATATTTTTTAAGATTGAAATAAAATAATATTACTTGATATGACCACCTGCCTTCAAACAAGCTTTTAGTCTTCGGGGCATCTATGGCAGTACGCAACACGTCTTGGGGAAATTTTTCCACTGCTTTTAGCAGAGCGGACTTGAGGCTTTCTAAATTGGCGTGTTTACTCTGGTTAAGGCATAAGCTCAAAATAGGACCACACCTTGAAGTCCAGAAGATTCAAATCTGAGCTTCTCGAGGGCCAATCTGAAGCCTTGATGAATTCCGGAACATTCTCCTCTAGCCACTGCTGAGTTGTTCGGGGCCTTGCCCTCAGAAGCTGAGTCCTGTTGGACGACCAAATGAGTTCCGGAAAAAAGAGTACTTAAGAGCTCTAATACTTTCTCAAGGATGTCTTTTGGTAATTTTTCACTCCTTGCTCACAAAAATGGACTTATGTGGTGCCATCGTAGCAAACTCTCCACCACAACATTTCGGAACCAACATTAAGGTATAATATTTCATTACTGTTTTTCAAAAATTAGATTGTTTTATGCAGTGGGCTGCAATTGTTCATAATTTGACACTGGAACAAAGGGGATGAAATGACTGAAAATGAACAATTTCTATTAGGCTGACATCAGTAAACTTCAATCAACGCAGATGCCATACAAAACTACTCGACAAGGCTTGTTGGAGTCTTTTATTTTCATAGTGCGGAACACGCTTGTTCAATGGGACAAGAACGGGCGAACTCGGTGATCGATTTCGTTCAGACCGTCAACTGTTTCGTTTTCGAATGTTATACTCACCGACGGTCCAAACAGAAATTTTAAAAGACTCAGTGTCCGTTGTGATATAATTTCGCTACGAATATGTGAGTGCTCACCCCTTTGGGATTGAATAATAGATCGGGGGCACTCCTCCTCTCGGGCGACTGCGGCCGACGGCAGACCAAAGCCGTGAAATGGAGGTGAACATCAACACGGGCAGTCACAAAGTGCAATAGCGTGTTCCCAAGTCCGGATCGATAGCTATTATTAAATATTCATTTTCCCATCCGACCTCTTCCCTCCCCATTTATTATTATTCCCCCTTCCCTGAAGGCGACACTCTCGATTCGTCACCCATCCATCTGTGTACGAAATGGGCAGCAGTTATAATAATATCTGGCCAACGAACCACCGTCAAACACCGCACACTTATAATTTAGAATTTTTTGACAATTCTTTATAAATTATTCATTGATCTTTTTATTCGAATATTAAACTTTAACGCATTAATAAAATCGTAAACTCCTATCAAATTCAGTTTTTTGTCCTTAACTTTTAACTAAGCATTCGGTGTAGCGGACTCCACGGTCAAACCTTACATTTTTCATAGTACAATCCATTAAACAACCATAGGCTCAGCCGGGAAGTTTGTTAGTGACATGGATGTCTACATTCTAACAACAAAAAAATTCCTAATAAAAATAGAAACATTTTCTTTTTGATGTCTACGTTTCGACCTTTATTGAGATCATCTTCAGGGCTAAAAGTGTTTGTCTTCTGTGTAATTGTGCCACTCTTGCATGTCGTGTACGTTGACTCTAGAAAAATGGCACAAGTACACAGAAGAGGAACACTTTTAGCCCTGATGATGATTTCAATAAAGGTCGAAACGTTGGCAAGATAAAGAAAATGTTTTTCTGAAACCTACATCACACCAGACCGCATCCCACGATTTGTGAATAATTATCACTAATCCCGACAAACTTATTTTTTAATTAATTTTAGTAGAGATAAAAATTGGTCTAGTGTACTACGAAATTAGTGAACATATTTTTTAAATGGAAATAATAGCCCGATTTTCAGGTTAGATGTACTTACAAAATGGCCTAGAAAATTTCTTTTAAAAATTTTAATCAACCATGAAAAGGCGAATTACAAATATAAAACGCAAAATATCAACCGTACACATTTTTTGAGGAAACCAAAGTCATAGTGGCAAATGCCTTTCTGATATTTTGGAGTGTAGAAACGCCAAAAATGGTTTGGTCCAAATCCGTGACACACTAACCGGGTCGTTCCCTTGAAACTATAATTTGAATGATTTTCTGTTTTCGAATATTCATATTTTAAATTATGTGTTGTGATTAGTTACCGTTAATCTATAATTATTCAAAATCGTGAGATGCGGTCTGGTGTGATGTAGATTTCAGAAAAACATTTTCTTTATCGTGCCAACGTTTCGATCTTTATTGAGATCATCTTCAGGTCGTGGCATTTACGAACATTGTTTAATACAATACAAAAAACTAGTTTCATATATTCCAGCAAAGTATTTCTACTCGCTCAAAGTTTTTGTTTTCTGTCTACAATTCACTCACGATTTTTGAATAATCCACTCCCGATTTTGACCGTTTTCTGACATACTTTGCTTTCAGAATGTTTGTTAATAACTTTAACCAAAATATACACAAGAAAGTATTTTTTAGATTTATTTTCTTTTTTAAATTATACAAAATTAGAATATTTTATAAAAGTACTAAAAGTAAATATATAATATTAGAACAAGTTGGTTTTTATGTTAACCAAGAATGAAATGAATACGCCCAAAATGATATTTTTAAATAATTATTTAGAAATCGTGAGATGCGGTCTGGTGTTATGTAGGTTTCACAAAAAACATTTACTTTATCGTGCCAGCGTTTCGACCTTTATTAAGATCATCTTCAGGGCTCAACGTATGGGCACTATCAACACGACACTCAGGAATGGCACAACACAGAAAACAAACACTTTGAGACCTGAAGATGATCTCAATAAATATCGAAACGTCGGCACGATAAAGAAAATTAAGGTTTTAATTATTCAGATATTAAAAATATGTTTTCATAAGACCACCTACCCAGAGTATAGCACCTCTCCATCTGAAACCTCCAGCATGACACTTGCTGTGGTCATGATGGCTAAAAGTGAATAGGTGTCTAATAAAAGACTATTTGGGATAACGGAGATGAATATTGTTATGGCATAAATAATTGATTATTGGGAGTTGGTAAGATGTGGTCAGGTGTGACGTAAGTTTTAGAAAAATATTTTCTTTATCGTGCGAATGTTTCGACCTTTATTGAGATCATCATCAGAGCTCAAACTGTTTGTTTTCCGTGAAGATCAGTCATTCTTATCTGTCGTGTGGGCACTCTCAACACGACACGCAAGAATGGCACAATCACACAGAAGACAAACACTTTGAGCACTGAAGATGATCGCAATGAAGACCGAAACGTTGGCACGATAAAGAAAATGTTTCTCTGAAACCTACATCACACCAGACCGCATCTCACGATTTCTAAATAATTATCGATTAACGGTCACTAATCATCATACATATTTTTATTATTTAAATCACAATTTATACTTATGCGCATCTAAAATAAATGAAAAATATTTGGTTTTTCGAATTTTTGATTTTTTCGTTTATTGATAAACTTTTTAAACTTTTAGTATATTTTTATTGGAATATACATAAAATGCTGTAAAATGATATATTCCCATGGTTAAATTGACCATGTAAAACGTAAAAATAAAAATTTTGAAAAAAATAAAATTTAAACTTAAACAAAAAGAAGTGTTAAATAAATGTCAAATATTTTGAACTATAGGATCACCAAAAAAAATTTCTTCCAAATCTTTGAGACATTAACCTGGTCGTCCCTTTGTAATTCGTACAAGTGACATGGGAAAATCTACAGAACCTTCCATACAAAAAAAAAAAAAAAATAAAATAAAATAAAAAAATAAAAAAATACTCGTTTCCTTTGAGATTCTTATTGAAATAAGAATTCGAATTGACTTGTGATTTATTTTCACGGAAAATAAATTGAGGAAATTTTCCCTCACCGAGATTTATTCAAAACAGACTCGAGAGCCATACATAATTCAGTGCCTTTAATATATAAAATCATGTCAGCAGGTATAGTCTCTCTCTCTCTCTCTCAAAAAAAAAAAAAATAAATAAATAAATAAATAAAAATAAATAAATAAATCGCTTCGGCGGTGCATAGAACATTTGAGAAGGGGAAAGTAATGGTTGACTTTTGAGAAAATGCTTAGGGAATGTTTCGACCTTTAGTGAAATCATCTTCAGAACCTGGGATTTACAAACATTGTTTACATTTAACAAATACAAGTAGGATGCGGAAAAAATGAATTTATACAATGATAGAAAATTTTAGATTAAAAAAAGTATATATTAAAATCAATAAAGATTGAAAGAAAATGTTTACATCACACCAGACCGCATCTGACGATTTTGAAAAATCATTATAAATTATTTTTATTTCATATTGTTTTAGACTTAATTTTGGTGAGAATCAATAATTAAAAATTACACACAAAGTTCGATTCTTGTTGCAAATAGTTAACAGAGATTAGCCAAAAAAAAAAGTCAAAAGCCAACCCCATCACGTTCAATTAAAGTAATCGTTACATTTTCCGTTTTACTGGGATGTGGAAGTGGCAAGTAAATCGAAACGGGCAATTTGTTGTTATAACACAATATTATAACTGTCCGATTCGGTCTTCATTGAACGGAAGCCACCCTCGAGGCGAACTTGGATCTTGGCTGGGCGCAGTCGACCGCGCAATACAATAAGGGAGGCTTTTGACGTGGAAGTGACTGGTATGCGATCAATTCCGCCAGAATTGACCTGATATGTTTGCATAACCGGTGATACAATGGACACAATGCATTACAGTCACACCGTAATGGGCGTCATAAAGTGAATTATTCTCCCATCCCAACTAACACGAGTGCTTTTACGCCAACACCGGACAAAAATACCGTCGGTACTGGCACTAACGGAAATATTAAAAAACACATTAACTATGAAAATATTTTTACTAATTAAAGTTTTTTTAAAAATTAAAATAAAATGACCTAAAACAATCCTGGTACAACGTGACAGTTATTTTGATGAAGGTAAGTTTTAACTACATTTATAATTATGCAGAAATCATGAGATGCGGACTGGTGTGATGTAGGATTCAGAAAAACATTTTCTTTGTCGTGCCAACGTTTCGAACTTTATTGAGATCATCTTCAGGTCCTGATTTACAAATAGTGTTTACATTTTTTTTAAATGTAACCAATGTTTGAACACAGCTCGGGAGGGTGTCAGACATTGAGGTTTATCATTTTGAAAACAAATTGTAACGTCTAATACGTGACTTCCCAAACTGCGCTCCGCGGTGAATCGACAAAAAAAAATACAAAAATAAACTGAATGAATCAATAAAATTTTTAAAAAGTAATAACAATTAGTACTGGAAAAGAAAGTTTTTTTTTATTTTGTACCGGCAGAATTTTCGTCAGATTTGCTTTATCTTCAAAAACAAACGACAGCCTCTTTTAAAAAAATTTTTGAATGGAACAAATTATTAATTAAAACAAGGCAAGAAGAAGTTTTCATCATTTCCTGCTCCTCCGTACAGAAGTGATGATTTCAGGGTTTGGGGGCCGCGGTAGCCGAGTGGTTAGCGTGAGAGACTCTCGGCTAGTAGACCCCGCGGTCGCGGGTTCGATTCCCGCCGTCTCCCCTGTCCCTTTTTTTCACGATACCCTCCCCCCCCAAAAAAAACGCAATAAATAAATACAATAGTCTGGCTAGATATGCAAAGCTCAAGAGGCCATTAAAAAAATTCAGGATTTACGTTCTAAAATCTTACCTTGTTGATGGAGCACAAAGTCAAAGTGGCAATGACTACTGTCGTAAAAGCACCTCAAAACTAGTCAATGCATCCAATTTCCAAAACAACTGGTATGTTCGGTCCTAGAAGAAATTTCGACTAACGAAAAGCAGACAGACTGGCCAGAGGAGTATCAGATAAAATAAGAAGATAAAACTCAATTTGCTAAAATTTCGAAAGTATACCCCGTACACTTAATTTCATCCCCTGACCAGTTACAATTGTCTTGTACTTTTTCCGTGGCTACGTTATCGTAGTCGATAAAAAACCAAATTTGTAAACAGGATTTCCGTTTTAAAATCTAATCATGTCGGTGGACCACAATGTCGAATTGGCCGAAGTTTTCAATGGTGAAAAATGGCAATGAATAAAACAACATCCAAAAGTGGGGTGGCCTCAAGGTTCAGTCTTTGACACGGCGCTCATCACTGTCAGGTAAAGGTCCAGGGTTCGAATCCAGCGGCACTGCATTCGAACCCGACATACTTACAAACGGCTTTTTTCAAGCACCGGTACCCTGAGGGTTTATATGACCTCTGCGGTTGGGAACCCTCGTTAAAAAAAAAAAAAAATATATATATATATATATATATATAAACCAAAACCTGAAGAAGCACATGTTGATGATTAGAAGGTTTTGATGAATTTCGGGTAATAGCCGAAAAAAAAGGTATTGCCTGAAAATTAAACCTGCCTAAAAATTCTCAATTTTTAATAGAATATTGGATTTTTTCTATTCTTGACGTCATCGGCCGAAAAAGTTACAATAGATCGTTGATAGGGGCTGATAATCGTATGGGTCTTGTGTTCGAATCTCAGCGGCCATGAATTTGCACTTAGGGCTCTGGGGATTATTGACCTTTTTTGTTACGAACTCTCGTAAAAAATGTAAATATAGTACATAAAGTTAAGTGTAGAAAAGTACATAAAGTTAATTTTTATAACTATAAGCTATTTTTGTAGCAAAAGTTAAGCACTTAAAAGTATAAAAAAATTTCTTAATTAACAACGGGAGGAAAAGAAGTAAAATTATACTTTCTAGTTACCAATTAGGGCGAAATATTAAAAATAGAAATGCATGATAGATTTTTTATTGTGATTTGCGTGTAAACAGAGGAAGTAAAATATAAAGGGAAAAATTCCCTTTGGATGAAAGCGACACGACGAAAAAGGATATGTTTGGAGGCTGCGTTTGTTGTGGTCGAGGACCGAGAGGGAATTTAATTACACCTTTTAATCCGATTCAGTCGGCCAAGGAGCCCTTTTCACTTTTTGATTTTTTCCCCTTTCCTACCGTCCTTTTGATTCGGGGGCAACACCTAAAAATGATTAACGGTTGATATGGCGGGTTGGCTTTCTCACAATGGAAGGCGGCTTGTTTTAATTGAAAACCGTCTTAGAATGGTGGGGGGGGGCCGGCCTGCATTAATGAGGACTTGACGACAACAAAGCGTCCTCCCCATAAAAGTTCTCCTTTTCCCGCTATGACTTTCATAGCTATAAACAAAATTAATCCTGTATACTGACTCATTTCGTAGCCTTCATAGCCGCATAAAATTCAAAACAAGTTTCCTTTTTTTCAACTTATTCAGGGAAGATAAAACACAATACATATAAGTTTTTACTTTATAATTTTTCAGAAATCGTGCGGTCTGCTTTCAGTTGTATTTTATTTCAAACCCACTTAGATACAAGTTTTTTCTACTTCAGGTTTTGGCCAAACTTTTTTTAAAAATAATTAACTACCTTGTATACCACGTTACACAAAAAAGTGTCCAACTTGTCATAAATCCAGTAAAACTTAAAAACATATAGTCTCACCAGATGTGCATGTATATTTTCTCTTATTAAGATGGAACTCTAAGTGCCCGACCTCCAGAATCCGAAAGAAAAAGTCCTAGAGATGGCTTTTTTCTTCCTCAGTTTAAGGTGCGCCTCTGGGCGATTGTACTGATGGAGAAAAATTGCAATCGGTAAGAAACTCTTGACAAGAAACTGCCTCTTCTTTCCGATCATACTCCTGATTGGACTTGATTAGTCACGTTTTCGTCTAATCTCTCTTCTGGAGGGGCCTTCCCTTTCTCCACCTTCCTCTTTGTTTTTCCCGTATGAGAGAAATATTCTGATTCTTTGGAGGAGCACTGGTCCGTTAACAAGGGTCTCAGGATATCTATAGCTGCTCGAACGAGCCCAACAGTTGGGGACGTGAGGGCTTGAACAATGTTTCCCCAACTAGACATGAATGTTTGCCGAGAATAGCTCTCCGACTTCCTATCATGACAGGGGGTTGAAACCCCTAGGGACTCGCTGTTGTTGTGGGAGTTTTAGCTACCTCCATTTTGTGATGGCATTAGGTTCTTCAAGAGAGAGTCTAAACATGGCTCTCTGTCATCCTTCCGTGACAGGGGGTTGACACATTTAGGCACTCTCTGTAGTTGTGGGAGTTTTAGCTACCTCCATTTTGTGATGGCATTAGGTTCTTCAAAAGAGAGTCTAAACATGGCTCTCTGTCATCCTTCCATGACAGGGGGTTGACACATTTAGGCACTCTCTGTAGTTGTGGGAGTTTTAACTACCTCCGTTTTGTGGTGGCATTAGGTCTTTCAGGAGAGAGTCTGAACATGGCTCTCTGTCTTCCTTCCAGGACAGGATGTTGACACCCCTAGGCACTCGCTGAAGTTGTGGGAGTTTTAGCCACCTCCAATTTATGTTGCCATTTTGTTCTTCAGGAGACAGTTTGAGCATTGCTCTCTGCAGTAAAGGACGCCCAGGCTTCCAAGTAGAAGATCAACTGTTTTCTTTCATCTTCGCAAGAGCACGCAGTGTCCCTCTGCCTCTCCGCCTGTTGATACTAGTTGGGGGGAACGTTGCTCTCAAAACATGGGATGTGCCCTCTTCCCGTACTCAATTACCTACCAACTAAGAAAGTATTATCTTCACCTCATTAAGGATATGCCTCGCAAGGACACACGGCCATACGTTTTAGAATAAAAGAACGCGTATATGTTCGGCATGTAGATGTTGCTCGATGGGTCTCACATAATTGAAAGGTGCAATTAGTTGGATCTATACAAAATATGAAGGGGCGACGGTGGCCACAACGGTTTAGGCGTTGACAAGGAGATCATTGCTTTACGTTAAAGGTTCCGAGTTCGAATCCAGCCCGACATACTTACAAATGATTTTCTTTCAAAAACACCGGCACCTTGACGGTTTATTCCTCCTTAAAAACATCGTCAAAAATATGACTAATATTTTTAATGCTGATAAAAATCGTTCATGGTATTTGCTCGTCTGTTCGATTTTCAGTTAGCAGTATGTAAATTGACAGAAGACAGATTGAATAATAAACCATCCTCCGAAAGAAAAAAAAAAAATAAGACAGACTGAGCTAAAGTTTGATCAGGCTAAACGAATTTAAGCAGAAACTTTCTCAAATAATAGGACAGAGAGACTAAAAGTTGAGATTTGTTTCTTCTTTAATAAAAATAGTACTCCCTAAATGTCATAATTAAATAACCGGCCTAAAAACTTATTTTCCGCTCCGTCATTATCAGTATTAATTTATAGTTGGAAGAATTCCAACAGCCGACAAAACTTGCGGGCTTTTCAGAACGTTTATTATTTTCCTTAACTTACCAAGAACACCAAGCTTTTTATTTTCTTTGTAAGCATTACTATGAAATTGATTTATTGTTAATACCTTTTTATTTTCGAATTGAAATAAAATAGATTTTTAGATTAAATTCTAGACCTATTCAATCCGCTGTCCAGCATGAGTTATTAGGTTGTATTGACACGATGACTTTTTTCCAGAAAAAATAAGAATTACTGATAAGCAGTTTTTCTAGATGTTGCAGAAGCCTTAGACAGTGGGGCACTAGGATCTTCTGTTTAAATTAAAAATTTGTTCTTCTTCACACCTTCCATCATGAACTCCTTTCAATCGAATGGCTGGTTTGAGGTGAAAATTGGCTCTGAAGCTTCAGGCATCAAGGCAGGCAACGTTCCTCAAGGGAATATCCTAAGAACAATCCTCTACACAGACTGCTGACAAACCTATACGTGCAAAGAATGACTTCATCACCTTCTCGGACGACATCGCAATTCCCTTCATCCCGACCCTAAGGATCTTTCAAAATTTGAACGATTTTTTCACGGTTTGTTAACTTTAATTGATATTTAATAGTCTAATCATCAATGGATTTTGGCAATTGTTATTTTTGAAAAATCGGTAGGTCCTTTTCTTTAAAATCTGCTGACTAGTGCCGAAATTCTACGTATCAAATTATTAACAGAATTCAGTTTTTGACGAAACGGATGGACAGGAAATGTCATATGCAACTGTCAAATTGATTTATAAAAAATTAAAGTCAGTGTCCCGAGCGGGATTCGAACCCATGACCTTTGGCTTGATACGCCGCCGCTCAACCGCTTGAGCTATCGTGACCTCGATCCACTCGGACACTAACTTCTCATCACAACCCACTTTTTAAATTGTCTCTACTTTCTGCCAATCTAGCAGAAGATCGTGGGTTGATCACACTTTGAGCACTGAAGATGATCGCAATAAAGACCGAAACGTTGGCACGATAAAGTGTTTGTCTTCTGTGTGATTGTGCCAGTCTTGCGTGTCGTGTTGAGAGCCCACAAGACAGATAAGAATGACTCATCTACAGGGAAAACAAACAGTTGGAACACTGATGATGATCTCAATAAAGGTCGAAATATTGGCACGATAAAGAAAATGTTTTTCTGAAACCTACATCACACCAGACCGCATCTCACGATATCTGAATAATTATCGATTAACGTTCACTAATCACCAAAGAAATGTAAACAATGTTTTCATGTCCCAGGCCCTGAAGATGATTTCAA
>CM077111.1:18387031-18428850 GCA_039619505.1 Cimex hemipterus | reverse complement strand
ATAAAGGTCGAAACGTCGGCACGATAAAGAAAATATTTTTCTGAAACGTACATCACACCAGACCGCATCTCACGATAGCAAAACAATTATCGATCAACGTTTGTTTTATTCATTTACATGTATTATTCTAGAAAAAAAATTTTTCGACGTTATGCTCGGCACTATTTATTTATGGTCCAACACAGTCATTGTTATAAAAAATATAGTGTATTATGTGTAGATTTTAAGGAAGACAATTCAAAAAACAACAAAAAACGTCTTCTTGGTATAAAGGAGATGATAGAACATTTTTTTTCAAAATATATCTTGTGGATAACCACAATAACTAGTCGGTAGTTGTTAGGTTAGAGTAGGAACTTCATGAAAATTCATTAGATTCACCTCGGTTGTATATAGTTGAAAATAAATAATAAAAATCTAACAAATAAATAGAACATAAAAGACTAGGTTTTTTTTTCCAGGAAGCGTTATCAAATTTGTATTTGAACCTTTGCGGTTTCTGCGAATATCAGCCGTGTTTCAACATAATTCCGGTCTGCTTGTCATCTGAGAAGTCGTATTAAAGTGCACTGTGCAGAACCTATTAACCACTCAGATTATACGTAAACAAAGGAGGCAAATCACTTACACGCCCGCGGCATTCTGTATACAAAACATTATTCTGAGCTCTCAATCCTGTGAATCAATAACGTTAACGTTCACTTGCTTAATTTCAATATGTTGATGGACATTTATACTAACAACAAAAAAAAGTATTTAGATTATATTTGAAACAGCCTTGCTCAAAATGTGAGTTATTTATTGGCTTTTAATTTATGATTATTTATAGATCCTGAGATGCCATCTGGCTCTTTATCGCGTCCACTTTCTATCTTTCAATTTATTAATTTTTTTATGTAACATTTTGGTTGAGTGAGTACAAATACTTTGATTAAACCTAAAATTTCTATATTGTGTAGGTCACTGTGTAAATTCATTTTCACATTTTACATGTATTTGTATAATTTAAACAATAGGGGTTTTCGCGATCTTTGTGTTAACCCTGTTACTTCCTGTTAGATCGTGAAAAATGATGAAATCGGCTGACATTGCTCGATCTAAAAGGCCAGGGCCAATGTTATATGTTATATGTTAAGTTCGAAAATGTAGTCACATTTATAGCCGTTAGGGCGAAGGTAATCAACATGGCAGCCATAAATTTAACAGCTGATTTTTGTTTAAAAGTATTTCTATTCTTAAATACTTCTTGAATTTACCAGAAGACATTTTTATTTTTGGAATTTTCACTACTTTTTGCCGTTTTTTTTCAAAACGTGCGTTGAGTTGGGTTCGAGCAGATCGAAACCACGATGGCTCATGTGGTAGAACCGCGAATCCCGCTGGTGACACTGACGTTTTTCTAACCTCAAATAAAGCCTTAATTATTTAAAAACAATTTTATTTTTATTTTGTCAAAATAAAAAATATTTTGTTCTTTTTTACAATGTTCACCTTCGAAATATTGCCTCTAATTTTTTTTTCGGACACAACAAAAAATCGATAACTTTGAAACTACATCCCTGATGCGCAGGAAACATTACAAGAGCATAAAGGCTGAGATGTGACCGGTAATGGCAAAAGTTTGATCTGAATAATAAAACTAAAAATGTTATTTATAAAAAATCAGTTTTTCTCACTTAAAATTACATAAAATCATGTGTGCATAGACGAAAAGAAAAAATTGTCAACTTTTCAACTATTATAATACTATGGGATTTGGATTAAATACATTAGGGTCACAATTTTTTAAATGGCGCTGGCTGTTTTTATCTGAAGAAATATTTTACAAAAATATTAATTAATTGAGAGAAATCATTAATGGGAATGTATCAAAAATTAAGGAAGGATTTCTTACCCTTTCTAAAATATAGTTTGTACCGATTGATTTTTGCCAGTTTCGATGGTAAAAAGATGTTGAACTTTGCCCCGTCATAACAAATAAGTTCCGTTAACTTCGACCGAATTGGTTCGACGATTGTGGAAACCGGCAATCTGATGGTTTAAAAGGTTTTCCGGATGCGCAACCTGCGGGATCGCGTGCTCGTCGGACAGCGTTGTTAAGTTAATTAGCAAAAGTTATCTATCCCGTTCCTTCTGCCCGAACGAAAACGATCAAATAGAGTACAGATCGTTGAGGAGGGCGTGTTGCGCCAAAGGCTATGCCAACTCGAGGACGCGCTTAATTCCTAACATCATTCAAGTTGTTGCTCCGCTCGTTAAAATGAAAATCCCTGGGCTCAGAACGGGTGTTTGTTCCCCTTTTTTACGCCGATGACTCTGACATTTAATGGTGGATAAAAGTTACTGCTAGTAAAAGGAGTTTATCCCCTGGAATTAACAATTTTACTTTGTTGATAAATAAAACGCTTACACCTATTTAATCAATAAATTCTATAGAAAACTCCTTCGAAACTGTCTGTTTTTTTTTTTAAATTTGGATTATATAAAATTCTAATGAACGTTGATTACAGGGGAAACATTGCCAGTAGATTATATATTTAAGATAGAACCAAAAATACCTAATTAACGGTGGTCCGACAAATTAATCTGTAAATCTGTAATTTTTTTTTTAATTTAATGGCCTCATGAACATTGCATATCTAGCCAGACTCTCTATAATTAGATTATTATTGCGTGTTTGTTTTTGGGAGGGAGGGTTATCGTGAAAAAAGGGCCAGAGGCGACGGCGGGAATCGAACCCGCGACCGCGGGGTCTACTAGCCGAGAGTCTCTCACGCTATCCACTCGGCTACCGCGCTAAACAAATCTGTTGAGACTATTGAAACCTGCCGAATCTCCATGAGACCTTGTGACCCTCCTGTACCTAAAACGCCAAACCTGTGGCAGAGATCGAGGCATCCCTCCGACCATCGATCCATTCATCAATTTTAGCTAAAAAAGAATTAAAAATCTACAGCAACGAATCTTTCGACTCTTACCAATCTTTCTTTTCACCTCAAAGAATCCGACGCCTTATACAAAATTGTCTCTTCCATACCGACTTCCTTCCGCAACCCCTTCAATATCCAATATAAACATTAAACAGCACAATCTCACTGGCACTCTCAACTCGACACGCAAAAATGGCACAATTACACAGAAGACGAGCACTTTGAGTGAGTAGAAATACTTTGATTGAACATAAAATATATTTTGCATTGTATAAATTCACTTTTCCAAATTCTATATGTATTTTTTAAATGTAAACAAACTTTGTAAATCCCAGGCTCTGAAGATGATCTCATTAAAGATCGAAACGATGGTACGATAAAGAAAATATTTTTCTGAAACTTACATCACACCAGACCGCATATCACGACAGCAAAATAATTATCGATAAACGCTCACTAATCTCTACACAAATCTCCAATAAGATGAAAAATAGTTCTTTATTCAAATGTGTAGAGATTGGTGAGCGTTAATCGAGAATTATTTAGATATCGTGAGATGCGTACTGGTGCGATTTAGGTTTTAGAAAAACATTTTCTTCATCGGGCCAACGTTTCGATCTTTTATTGAGATCATCTTCAGGGCCTGGGATTTACAAACTTTGTTTACATTTAAAAAATCCATATGGGATGTGGAAAAGTGAATTTATACAATGTAAAATATATTTTATATTCAACAACCTTTAGGTGATTTCAATAAAATATCGAAACGTTGGCACGATAAAGAAAATGTTTTTTCTGAAACCTACATCACACCAGACCGCATCTCACGATATCTGAATAATTATTCTTTATTCAAAATTGAAAAACTTGCTATTATGATTCTAAACAACTATTTCTAATCCGAAAGACCAGCAAATTTCAACAAACTCACTTCATTCAATACCCTTTTTAGTGGTGTAATTGGTTTTTCCGAAGATGAAAACATTTATGAAGGAAAGGTAAAACCCGTGGCTGATTTGGTAAGGTGGAAAGCAAAAAAAAAAAAAAAATGAAAATACTTACCTAATTACTTTAATTTGGTTAAGTTCGAAATTTTGATTGTTATTATTCTCCGGAATAAAAAAGTTCTAAGATTCAAAATGTTTTTTCCACCTTACCAATTTTTCAACCATGGTTTTTTCCTTTCCTTCATCAATTTCTTCATCTTTGAAAAAATTATTTGAAAAGCAATTGCACCAGTGAAAAAAATATGAAATGTAGTACTTTTTTTAAAATTTGCTGGTCTCCAGGTTTGGAGATAGTGGTTTAGAATCACTATTATAAGTTTTTCAACATGGAACAAAATTTCAGGCTATTTAAATGCTTCTTTCAACAACGTTTAACATGATCATATTTCATTGGAAATTTAACGAGGTTTTGAACGGCATCAACGGATTTGGCCATACTTTTAAATTAGCAATTAGCATTATTTATTAGCAGATAGTCGTGAAATAAATAATCAGAAAAAGTGAAATAAATCCGAAACTGTTGAGATTCGAACCATAGTGAATAAGGATATTATTATTATTATTATTATTATTATTATTAGTTTTAAGGGCGTTTTAACGGCTAAGGTCATTTCACGCCCTAACATCCAAACATTCTATTTTAGGTTTGCTATATCTCTTCTGAGTGCTATAAAACCCTGACTCCAAACATTCACTCGTAACCTAATTTATCCTATTGCCATCCAAGCTTTGATTTTCTTTTCTTAATTCTTAATTCGGAAGGCCAAGTTACAATAAATTTAATGAAATTATAAAATTTATTTCTGTTTCTTTTTTTAAAAGTTAACATTGTTAAAATTTCTCCATAGGCTTGTATGGCTAATAATAATAATAATAATGGAGTCAGACTAGCAACAATCTCAGCATGATTAGCTCATCTTTATCCTTTTATTCTTCCATTCAACTATGATAAATAAGGATATTTAGTTGCATTTTGAATTTAAAATCTACTCGGAAAATTTGTACACCCTGTATATACCTGATCCGTTTAAATCCAAAAATAAATTAAACCTCGCCGACCTCAAGAAAAGCTACACTATTGTTAAGATGGGAAGTCAGTGCCCGAGTGGATCGAAGGAAGCAGTAGAGCAGGGGCGTGTTGAGCAGAAGGTCGTGGGTTCGAATCGACCTCGTGACACTAGCTTTTTCATTTCAGCCAATACCTTATATAAAGATTAATTAATTGAAAGATTATTATTAACTTATATTAATTTATCTTCCACCTTGATATTTGAAGGGAGACAACGCCTTTTCCTTATTTTGTATTGTTTGACGTTTCTTTCTTCAATTGAATTGAATCGCCGACCTCACAATATATTTATATTTAATACAAGATTTTTTATTCTAGTTTCAGTTCAATTCAATTAAAAAAAAAATAAAATAAAATAAAAAAATATAAAAATTAAAAAAAAAATGGATTTTGTCATTTGTTATACTTTGAGCACTTATTGTGTTTCCAGACGGGCGAACTTCTCAATGGAAAAAGTGTTTATCTTGTGGAAAATTCAATCCAGTTTACAAAATAACGGTCAGATTTTTATTTTAATAAAGGTAAGGTTTTTAGTTGAGATGAAAAAGTCAATTGCATGGGCGGGATTCGAACCCACGAACTTCGGCTGGTCTACCACTCGGACACCAACTTTCTATCTCAACCCCACCTTTTGAGTTCGAATCCCGCTCGTGCCATTGACTTTTTTTTATCTCAACTAAAAACTTTAATTGTAATGTATTAATTGGTCAAGCGGACCACAAAAAAAGTTGAAAAATAACTATTTCATTTAAAAAAATTTGATTTTACACTAAAGTCACTAAAATGTTAATATTTCTGGATAGAAACAAGGTTTAACCCTGAAACACCCTGTTAAGTGATAAGAAGAATTCAAAAATACATTTTGAAAACATCTGAATTACCTTATCACTGGCTTTCCATAAATAACCATCACCGACACCTAGGCTATATCAGCACGCAAGTTTCTTTCCAAACACACTCACGCACCTTGAAAAAGCATCATTCTATAAGCCATTTACTTAAGATATTACAATATAACTAATGGAATGGAAGGTCTCTTGAACGCATTCTCGCTAATAAATACAATCTAGAAAAAGTTAACAAAAATATATTTATTAACAAACCGTTGTGCTGCAATTTATGCGAGGAGCACAATTCATGATGGAAGAACTGACTACGGTTTTAAAATCTATGGATTAATTTGACTCTGTATTTTTGGTTGAATCACGAAAAAAAAAGTTCCTTAAGACTTACTTTATTAAACCGTTGTAACTAAAAAACAGACAACACTGGTTGAAAAGAAAGTAATCATTTTGTACAAATTTGCAGGAGCCTTTTAATCCATTAGAATGAGAGAATGAGAAAGTGATAGCAAGGGGTTGGGCTTTCAGTCTTGGCCTATGCAGAATAAGCTTGGAATGGGGGAAAACGCGAGGGTAGGCGGACCTTATTTATGAGTCAATCCCAATATAAAGGGCCGGCTCTAAATGGTACTGGCTCATTAAAAAATCGCCTCCTCTCTCCGACCTCACTCCTCACGAGCAGTATTAAATGAAATCATGATTAAAGACCTGCCCTCAGAAAAGAGTTATTGTTACAATTTGGGCTCCCCTTGCGGAAATCTCCCCTCATTGATATACCCAGGTATTGACCCAACACAAACAAATTGGTTAATTATTATACATATTGCCGACTTGCCGGCTCAATTTTTCCAATTGAGGAAGGATCCGTCAATACCCGCAAATGGAAAATTATGGTCGTTGAAGAATATTAATTTTTGTCCCAAGACACTTGGTATGAAATGCTTTAATAGAAGAATTTTTCAATTTATTCCATACTGAATGTCTACTTTGCAATCGAACAGGAAAACATTTTAATTAATCCAGATCTGAGGCAAAGTTATAATTATAAAGTTTATATATTTATTATATTTTTTAAATTTTTGATATCAAACTTAAATAAATTGCTCATTTTATTTAGCTCAGGCTCAACGGTAAAGACCAATTCAACGGTTGTTGAGAGTATTATTTTAATTAGGAACTAACTTACGGGCTTATCATGTCCCACTTGCAATTGGGCTTTCGACCTAAACTTGGACGAGTTCCCAACCCAATTTTATACAGTTGCCATTTTTAGTTGGCCCGACTGAATTTCTCTTGAATTTGTGCAAGGAACGTTAGACGCCTGTTATAACCGGAATCCCGAAGTCCCTGGACAAGATGAGAGCCGCACGGATAAGGCGCAATGGGAGATATCCCCCACCTGAAGGGACCACTGATGAGGATGATCGGTCGGTTTTCAGATTTTGCGTTGGCCACCCGGAAGTGCACTACGATCTATGTTACAACGAGGGATTACTCTTTCTTCTTTTTACTGCCGACACCACCGGACTTTTGAGACTGGACTTCAGAGCGAAGCATCCTATCTTATTGCCAACGTCGCCGTTATTTGAGGATCCAAGAAAGGAAATTTTTCATTTTGTTTGTGTTTGCGGTGGAAGAATACTGACTGAAGAGAAGACATTACTTTTTTGTCCCTTTTATGTCGAAAAGGAACCCCTTGCCAATAATGCTTACCTTTATTTCTTTTAAGCTTGCAAGTGCTGCCTTTTTTCTTTCCCTTTTTAAAGTTTTTTTGTATTCTTGTATTTCTTGTATCAACAAATATATTTGCATAATGGTACATGATTTGTGTTTGCACGCATTATTTACCTCTATAATTTAAAATTGATCGGAGAATACGTGGAGTTTACATCAACCTCCGGGCGAGAAGAGCGACAGAAATGAGCGCGGAAGCGTTCACTCCGCCTATCAAAATAAGATACGTAATACGGCTTAAAATTGTAAGTCCGGAGTACATTACTACTATTGTTGTCATTTGAAAGACCTAAAACCCTTCCAACAATTCAGACAGTGAAATTCGGATTTTTGCGTACGTACAGTTTGTCATTTTTTGACTAATTTAAAATCCGATTGCACCATTGTTTCAGCGTAATACATCCTTAAAAACGAAGATATGTCAGGATGTACAGGAAATTTTGAAGTTGAACTGGACCTGAAATACTCTGTCTAATTTTTACCCCAAAAAAGCCAAAAATGTTCAAACTACACGTAAGTATATTAAAAGTTATTTTTTGTTTTTCGGAAGTGTCGATGGCTCAACACTAATTAAGCCCGGCCATTTTAAAAAGACATCGGGTATATGCTATACACAAGCGGCTCTTTGCCATTTACGTTTCCCAAATCCGGTTTGTGTTCGTATTCTTAGATAAAGTAGTTAATTTTGTGTTTCTCCTAGAACCAAACAATCTTGACTAAAAATCGGTTGTGCATAATTTAAATTTTTTATGGTATAATACCTGTGACTCAAGCAGGGACTGGCATAAAGTATGATCGGATTGGTATTAATTTTATAAATCATCAGTTTGTTTTTTTTGCAGATTGTGAGCATGAAAATTAGAATAGCAAATGGGCCAAAGCATCTGCGGTGTAGTACTATGTTGAAGAATAATATATTAGGCGTGCTCTTGCCAGAGAAGAGCTGGAGCCTCTCGGAAAAACAGCGGTTGTTGTCTGGATTCCCGGACACGTCGGCCTGGAGAGTAACAAACGCGCGGACGAGGCGGCGAAAGCTGGTACGTCCCACCCTCCAGATCGGACCATCGCGATCAGGCCCCCTGACGCTAAGCACACAGTTAAAAGTATGATAAAAGAAAGATGGCAACGTCAGTGGGCGGGGTCGTCGGAGAGGCTCTTGCGAGTCAAGAGCGCGACCGGTGGATGGCCCTCAGAGAATCTGAGCAGGAGTCTGGGGATCATCCTCACCCGGCTGAGGATTGGCCATTCTCGGTTGACACATGGACACCTGCTAATGGGCCAAAGCCCGCGCAGGTGCCCCTTATACAGAGAAAGGTTGCTCGATGTGTCCCACATAATAGACGCGTGTCATGCCTTAGCTCCATACAGAGAGCGTGCAGGCATGCCGCCGGATTTAAGAAGAGTCCTCGAGCACGGTAGCGAGTTTCTGAGTCTCCTGTTCCGCTTTTTAGGGTAAATTGGTTTTTTTTATTGTATATAGTATGTGTTATGTGTCTTTGTGTTTTGTCTGTGTGCAAGTATTTATTGGTGTGAATGGCGAGGGGTGAGGGTGAATAGAACGTCACCATCGCCCATCGAACGATGAAAGCGAGTGAGTGTGTGTGCGGGGTCGATGGCGGAATATTAATAAAAGTACCTCATCGACCCCATTCTAGCTTAGTTTAATTGTAGGTCGGTGGAGGAATATCAAGTACTCCACCAAGCAAACGGAACGAGTGTGCTGGTGTGCTGTGTGAATGATGTGTCTGAACGTGTATAGAATGTAGACTGAGTGTGGGGCAGAAATGACCTCGATGTCGGAAGCCCCAGCACAAAAAAACAAAAAAAAAAGAATATATATATATTATTAGGCTTTTTTTGCAATGTTTGTAAAATGTTACCTAGTGTTAACTCGAATAGATGAATGTCCAATAAGATCTTCAACGCCCCTTTCCTTTCTCAGCATGTTAGACGTTAATTTTTCCGCAATTATACGCGAATAGTAGAACCAAAAATAAAGCTATTACACTCCTGGAAGTCTTTTTTTTAAATTGTAAGATTAAGTTAGTAAAAACGGAAAATGAATCAACTCTTTAATTCAAAATGCTACCTATACACTCTAAAAGTACAAACAAATGACACGCTTCATTTTTTCCCGCCATACCTAACTTGTATTCTAACCTCTAACAGCCTACAAGTTTATAGGTTAGTGGATGCATCTATTATGAATGAAAGTATCCTTAAAGGACAGGGTTTTTTTTAAATAAAAAGGACAGGTCAGAAATTGATAAAACCAATGTATTGGTCTGATTAAATAAACGCGTATTTCAGAATAAAAATACGTTTAAACAAAAACAGCTGTTAAATTTATGGCTGCCATGTTGGTTACCTACGCCCTAACGGCTAGAAATGTAACTACTGGCCCTGGCCTGTTCGTTCAAGCAATGTTAGTTTAGTTACTCCTTAGTTTCTGCTCCATCATTTTTCTAGATCTAACACGTCCTGACAGATCGTGAATACCGGTAATTACAGAAATGCTCATACTAAACTTTATAAGTAAAAGAGAAACTATGAAAGAGCGAGAAAATAGGAAATCGAGACCTACGGACCAGGACGACTGAAAAAATGTGCCACCAAAATCTACTAAACTAAAAACATATATTTTGATGATTCAAAATGGGAAATCTCAGTGCACAGAACACTCCTTCAGTCGTAATTTAAATCGTCGAAAGTTTTGAACGTTCAAAATCACGTCGATTTTTATAAAGAATAAAAGGAAATAATATCCGTTTTCAAGAATTTGTGCCAAATGAGCTCTGTCTGTTTATTAATGTAGTGTTTTAGGTAAAGCGAGTCTCTCATCTAAGTGACTTGTTGATTGAAACT
Organism: Cimex hemipterus; assembly: GCA_039619505.1. NCBI lineage: Eukaryota > Metazoa > Arthropoda > Insecta > Hemiptera > Cimicidae > Cimex > Cimex hemipterus. The sequence goes on along the minus strand of CM077111.1, from coordinate 18,418,403 downwards.
TTATTAATTATTCAGCTGGAAGAGCCACAACTGTACGCTCCTACTTGGTAATTTACTGTCGACTATTCGCCCGTAACGTCGTACCTCGGAGGAATCGCATATTTCCGCCGTAAACGGGCAAAATCTGGGCCATGAATTCCGAACGAGTCCAACCTTCGGATGGATCTATTTTCGCCTGGAGCGGTTGAACGCAACGGTTTTTCCATTCAATTTTATTCGACTCGGACTGAAATAGGACGAGGAGAAATGTTCATTTTTTTCTCCTTTTAAACAGAGTACTAAATTGAAGTCTTAAAAAAGATAAAGAGCGTTCTGAAATTAACAGCGTTTTATTTTCACTTGATTCTATTAACTTTGTCACGCTGGTTATGTAGAAAACACTTAAGCTGACAGCACTAAAGCTCTAAAGTCATTTTCTCTTAAAATGTAACGAAATTATTTTTTAATCTTTTATATCTAATTATTTTCAAGCACAAAAATCTAGCTTATTATCTCTGCTTTTTGGATTTATTATGCTAGCTTACAAAAAATATAGAAAATCTTACTGATTAATCTTGACTGTTAAATTAGAATCGTTTCATTTTTATTTGAAGTTTTAATTTGTCAATTCAATACTATCATTTATTTATTTTTATTCATCAATTTTTTAGATCAACACCAGGCTCGAGTACTTTCTAATAGAAATTTAAGAAAAATATATAATTTAACTGAGCTAGGCAAAACCTTGAGGATATGCTGGGTGAAAGGGCATGCAGGCATACATTTATGACATGTATAGTGTAAATATTGGAGAGTTTTGGAAAAGGGCGCCAGCATGAAAGAGGGCGCCATAAAAAGATGGAGAGTTTTCTCGGGGAAAAAACCTCTCGGATGAAAAAAAAAAAGAAAAAAGAAAAGATTTTTCACTCTTCTCTCTTGAGTCGACCACGCGCATAAAGAGCAATTTATTTCTAGTCCCTTCATAATTTAAAAATTAATATTTTACGTCTCAGTCGCACGGCACGCAAGAATGGCACAATTATACAGAAGACAAAACACTTTATGACCTGAAGATGATCTCGGTAATGACCGTAACGTTGGCATGAAAAAGAAAGTAGTTTTCTGAAAACTACTCATAACAGACCGCATCTCACGATTTCCGAATAATTATGGATTGACGGAACAACACATTTTATATAATATTTACAAACAAATGCTTTCCACTCATCTAGTCACATATTATTAGACTGATGATAGGTACTTCTCAGATCTGTAGAAGGGTTATCCTCACCCGATTAAAGATGGACCATGAGAGGCTGACTCAATCCTTCTTATAGGGAGCTTAGGAATGGCACTCGTTATAAGAATAGCGTTTAGTTACACGGGGGGGGGGGGTCCGGGCGCAAAATAATGGTGTAGCCCTGAGGGCAGGGCAACCTTTCTAAAGCACAAGCTGAACTCGGGTCGGCATGGGGCGGCGGGTGCCTTATCGGAGTCACACGAAGGTTAGGGGTACCAGAGCTTGTCTGGATAGACGGAGGAGAGTGCATAACCATCTGTACTACGGGTTAACTGAAATGTTCCAATATTCAGCCACAGTTATACTGGGATTGGAATTCGTAGTGGTATGTGGTCATGTCCCTGGCGGGGCTGCCTTCTATTACCTTCGTAACTTTCGTATGACGAACCTTACATACACTCGTCCTCACGAGATACTGCGGACGGCAGTGTATAATCGTTGAGGACGCTATTATTATGCTGAAAAGTCCCTCCAATAAGTAGTGATGAACGGGAACGGGTAGTGAATATAGGCTGCTCTTATCGGGTATTTGCACGTTGGAGTAGGATGAGCTCGATGGGAGACTTTGACTTTAGGCGGTACTCATCTTCCAATACAATCTTCGGTTAGCAATTCCACTTTAAACAAAACCGCGGCCGGAGCGGATCCGATCTACGCTGGGGAAGCCAAACTAGACTGGTCACTGACTACTCTGGGAGGTGAAGTGGCCTTATCTTCTTAGGGAGTGCGCGCAAGACCAGGCTGATGTATTTCGGCTTAGGTAGCCCTTTGCGCTTGGCAAACGGTATGTAATGCTGATCCGACCTCTCGGAATGAGCAAGCGGGGAGCGACGTTACCTTCCGCCTTTTTCATCAATGCTGCGGCAGTAAAGCCATTTTGTCGTATATGGAGCGTCATCTTGAGAATCAAAACGTCCGATTAGGCCGAATAGGCTAAGTGCGGACGTTAAATATCCTCACAATTCTTTCAAGGACGACTAAGCTATAATGATAGTTTTGTACAGGTAGCGTGTGTTTAGAGTAAATGTATTTATTAGCGAGAATTTGTATTATAATTGGGCTAATAGTGGAATATTGAGGACCCCATCTACTAGTGATAGATTAGGACACCATATTAGGTAAAATGATGGTTGAAGAATTATCCAGTGCCCCACTACCGACCGATTGCTTAACTGAATTTCTCTTCCGCCGTTGATGCATGAAAAAATAAATATGTATTTTATATTTTTTACACCTAGTTTCAAATTGTTACTTTATTTTGAAAAAAAAAAATTATACAGGATATCTCAGGCCGAATTCAGCTTAAAAAAATTACCATATGCATCCTGACGTCATGGAATAATATGGACTTCTCAGAGACCTGCTCAAACCAAAAAGCACACTGACTAATTTTTATAACACTGATTCGTCACAAACTGTTTCAATTTACATCAACTGCTGAATTCCTGACTGCTCAAGAACTGACTGACTAGAAGGAGACGGATTTCTAACAGAGAAAAACGGAGAATCGATGTGTAGTCTGGAATCGTCTTCTTCAGAATCCGTTACTTCATTAAACTGGGCACTGACCAGTGACTACCTTTACACTTTAGGTGGCTCGTGGGCCAACTGCGAAGTGAATTCAACTCAACTGCTGTCTTACTCATCTACTGACAGTAGCAGCCAGCTTTTTCTAACCTCCCCAGAAGACTCTATAATGGGATTATTTCACTATTTACCACTACCGATCTACTCTGGTTTCAACATTTTGCATTTCTTGACCATTTTTCGAACCAACCTCCAGTTGCTGCGCCAATTCGGTTTGCAATGCCTTAGGTCAAAATGATCACATCATCGGGAAATTATACGTTTTTGTTGTTACTACTATAAATCTAATAATCTCATTCCGGCACATGAAATCATTCTTTGCTTGTATTAAATATGAAACAATTAAAACATTTATTATCTATCATCTGTTCCATAGCCCTCTTGAATAAAACTCAAAAATCTTTAAAAATATATATATATTCAAAACGTTAAAAGAATTAACGTGCTCATAAAATAAAAATGAACGGAAAAAAAACCGAGATTTATTTTTTAAAACAGTTCTACTCGAAATAAGTGTACAAATTGATACAAACAATGTAACCGTGAAGACGATTTTGTTTTGACACGATCACCTGTCATTTATTCAAGAAATCAGATTCGGCATGTTGGTCTAGGTTCAAGTTCGAAATTTTTTTCTAGTAATTCCAAATTTCTAAATTTCCAGTTAAGTTGAAAATTCAGGGTATTAGAGGTTCATCAAGCAAACTTCAATCAAATTCAAGACAATGGTAATATTATTTTACTGTTTAATTTTTTTTAACGATCCCCGTGACGCGTCGAAAATTGTAGCTCATCATAGTCTTCGTCACTAATAGGATATCCACCTAGATATCTAATTCTTCAAATCCTGTTATAAAAAGTTTGGGATAACTTGTGAAATATCGAAATAAACTTACAATATGCAGTTCAAAACACAAAGCTCAATATAAAAAAACGACACTACATAGAAGCTAAATAATTCCAAACCCTGTAGGCGAGAATGAAATAAAAAATAAAAAATAAATTAGTGCTATATAATAAATAAAAACAAAACTACTCTTCTAGTAAAGTTTGACAATTTTATACAAGACTCGGTTTTTTAAGCACTACTTAAAGCCTGTACAAACGAATTTTCGTTGCAATACAAAGTGATATTTTTTAATTGAATCGCTGGAATATTTTTTGATTATACTTCTCGCCAATATCCTGCGTTTCACTTAAAACATTGTAACCCCAATGTATTTAGTCAAAATCTCATGATATTTCAACAGTTGAAAAGTTGAATATCTTTTCATTCGGTCTATGCACACAAAACTTAGATCCATATAATTTTAACTGACAAAAACTGAATGGAATAAATAAAAAATTGATTAAAAAAATAACAGGTTTAAATTATATTATTGTTGTCACACTTGTGCCATTACCTGTCACTTTTCAGCCTTTGTACTCTTCTAATGTTTCCTGCTAATCAGGGAGGTAGTTTCAAAATTACCAGTTTTTTGTGTCCGAAAAAAAATTAGAGGCAATATTTGGAAGAGAAACATTGTAAAAGGAACAAAATATATAAAAAAGTCAGTGTCACGAACGGGATTCGAACCCACGACCCTCGGCTAGATACGCCGCTGCTCTACCACTTGAGCGATCATGACCTCGAACCGCTCGGACACTAACTTCACATCTCAACCTTTTTGCCAGTTTTCAATGTACTGTCAGAGTGAATGGAAGTCACGATATTTCGAAAGGTAGAGCTAGCCGAGGGTCATGGGTTCGAATCCCGCTTGGGCCGCTGACTTTTTTTATCTCAATTAAAACCTTAATTGAATGAATTCCGATGAGTGCCATGTCAATTTCTTTCCATTGCGGACACCGGTTCCTTTAGGTATCAGAATTACAAAGGCGACGGTGGGGATCGAACCTACGAACGCGGGATCTACTAGCCGAGAGTCTGACGCCTTAACTACTCGGCTACCCCCCGGGCCTATTCAAACCTTATTTAGGGTGAGAGAAATGTATATTAACTTTGTTGCTTAAATACTGCTCAGTTGCAATTTGTTTAAAAAGAATATGCTGGCCAGCATTCTTTGCATAGCACCTTGGACGGTTTTTAGTACGATTAAGCCTGGTCGGATTCTCAGGTGAAGGTTAGGGCTCGGCTATCCACTCGCCCTCATTCTCCAAAAATGCGTTCTAATTTGGAATCTGCTAATAAGTAAAACCATTAGGCTATTAAAAAAGTTTTAAGTGAAGAGAAGTTTTTAATACGTCGCGCATTACCTTGATCTATGTGTTTCTTAGTGAACTGTTTTTCCATAATTTGTTGAAGTCGTAAGGAGAGGTCAAGAAAATCTCTATTATTTTCTTAAGATGTGCCCTTAAGGCTTTTTGCCTTCAGCCATAGCTCATTTCTCAAAAGTAAAAATCATAGGCGGCCATCGTGCCGATGTATGACATGTTCCGCTGTTCTTTCTCCTTCCTGGCAATATCCGACTTCTTCAGGTCTGAACATGTACTTTCAGTAACATGTTCTTCTACCTTTCATGTCCTAACACGTCCATGATGTAATAGTTCTGCTGTTATACTCATAGATGGTCCTTTTGACCGTAGTCCATTGGCTGACGGTCCTACGTTTTTAGCATTTTGGAACTACCAAATTGGTTCTGTCCACATGATGTCCCGATTGAACTTCCCTTCGCCAGTTTATTAGCCTTCTTGCTGACCCTTTGCCCTCTATGCGCTAGGACCCAAACGAAAATAATTTTATCATTCCCAGTGTATCTTAAGGCATGTAGTGCTACTTGGTTTTTCGAATAAATTACTATTGTGCTCTGTCGGTTATTTCCAACTTTTTCAAATAACACTGGGACAGTGTCATATGAAATATGTATTCGGCATATGTTTAAATCAATACGATTCCTTGGCTACTAGCATGGCTACATACTAGGTTAAAGACTTTTACCCAATCAAAGAGCCATCTGTATTCAATATATTGTTGACATTTACTGGAATCTCTTTCTCCTAGTCGTATATTTTTATTTAAAATTTCTTACAAAGTAGCAATTTTGGGGCAATGGCATTGACAGGCATTCCCAGAAACTGGTACGCCTGAAGTACATCCCGACGCTTTAATCGTATCTTACGCGGGGTAGGCTATTGGATTGGATTACAATTTAAAATAACTAGTATTATCAAGTTGAGAGGTTTTATGAATATTTAATGATTTCAAATGTTTGTTACAGAGGGAAGTTATCTCAATTCATATCGGCCAAGCTGGTGTTCAACTGGGCTCCAACTGCTGGGAGCTTTACTGCTTAGAGCATTGTTTAGATCCGAGCGGCAACATCTCAGAAAATGACCGCAGGTGCTTCACCGAAGTGCCCGCATGCATGGTCGACGAAGCCGGTGACACGAACGAAATCAGGAAGCCCATGAAGAACCTTCTTCTCACCGCGGAGCAGGACAAAATCATGGGCGACGGCTTCAGCTCGTTTTTCATGGAGACCTCCAGTGGATCTTTCTCGCCCAGGTCGATTTTCATCGACTTGGAACCAACCGTCATAGGTAATTTTGAATCAAAATTATCAGACAATTTTAATTTGAAGGGTAAACGTTTTTCTTTCAGACGAGGTGCGATCCGGAAAGTACAAAAAGCTTTTCACTCCTAATTATTTAGTGAGCGGAAACGAAGATGCGGCTAACAACTATGCCCGGGGTTTCTACACCACGGGAAAAATGATATTGGATCGCGTTATCGACCCAATCATTAAAATGGCCGAGGCGAGCGATAAACTACAGGGATTCATGCTTTTCCACTCCTTCGGGGGTGGGACCGGTTCGGGTTTCCACAGCCTGCTCTCCCAGGAGCTCACTCAGGAGTATTACAAGAAAAGCAAACTTGAAATCGCCGTCTTTCCGTCACCAGCAGTAAGTGGTTTAACTTAAAGTACATCTCAGATATTCTTAAGCTAATACAAACTATGAACTAACCAGTTCTTGAAATGAAATTTAGTACACAATTTTGTAGTATAATCGTCCTCTTAATTCTCGTAAATTTCTGAAAAACAGGCTATTCTTTAAAAAATAAACGATAAAGAAGATTACTTTTGAATTTAAAAAAATCAAAAAGACATCAAAATTATCCTACTTTACATACAATAACACCTATTTATACATAATCAGTCACATAAGTGGCAACATAAATTTTTTTCATCCATTAGGTTTCACGGTCCGATTGGCCAAATAAATTGTTTTCAATTAGTTAATCTTTACTTAGGGTTTTGGTTGATAAAAACGTCAATGTAACGAGCGGGATTCGAACCCAAGACTCTCGCCTAAATACGCCGCTTGGACACTAACCTCAACATTTTAACGCCAGCTTTGAACAAAAGAAAAAAGGAGAGAAAATTCGAAGGTTCGGTTGAGATTGGGAAGTGCTTGAGTGGATCGAGGTCACGATAGCTCAAGTGGTAGAGGGGCGTCGTATCGAGCCGAAGGTCGAGGGTTCGAATCCCCCTCATGACACTGACTTTTTAACCAACCGAAACCTTAATTAAAGATTAACTAATTCAAAAAAAAATCATTCTTAAGCCATCTTGACCCATGAAATGATAAGTTCAATAATTAAAACAATCGACCAGCCTTTACTTATTCTCTTTTAACTTACTTTATAATCAATTATATTTAGTGGTCTATTGACCAAATTACTTTTGTAAATTAAATAATCTTTTTATATAAGATTCTTGTTTTTGATTATAACTCCACCTCCTAAACACTCCGATAGATCATACGTTAATAACGCAAACAGCGAGGAGCTTAAAATGCACCCTTGTCTAACTCTCTTTAACTTGACAACCATTCCGACAGATTTACACTATTCCAGATTTATAGAAACCTTCTGGAATGATTTTCAACATCTTCCAGGCTTAAATAAGGATGAAACTTAAGCACCTCGCTGTTCGTTTTATTTTTACATGTTTACGTATTATACTGTATAAAAATATTAGGTAGATGTAGGTTTTTGTTAGTTAACATGCGTAAACGTATTTTATTAATTTTTACTACGTACTTGTAGGTTCTCAAGAAAATATAGTCTATAGGGATGTAGTAGTATATATTTTAACATTGTACGAAATAAAACAAAACAGCGAGGGGCTTAGGATTCATCCTTGTTTAACTCTGGAAGATGTTGAAAATCATTTCAAAAGGTTTATATATTTGGTATATGTAAATATAAATCTGGAATGGTGTAAACCTCACGGAATGGTTTTCGACATCTTTCGGAGTTAAACAAGGGTGCATCATAAGCCCCTCGCTGTTTGCTGTATGTATGGAAAAGTAGACTGTTGACGTATACCGATGATGTGGTATTATTGGCAGATCGTCTTATAAAAACTTATAGATGATTTAGTAATGTATTCTGGCGAGCAGAAACTTAAAATTAATACCCAAAATATAACAGTATCATGTTTAGACATCAATAAATGTAATTGACCACCAAAAGATGGAAATTTAAAATTGGGGTCTCATTGCATCATAGTTCTATTTCACGATACATTTGATGGAAAAATATGTAAAAATATTTTTTAAAAACGTCAAATTTTGTTCTGTGGGAGCTGTTTCAGGTGGTTGCTATGTAGAATAAGATGTCCCCTGGCTTCTGAAAATTTCTACGGTTCCCTGTGAAAATAGTTTTATTAATTAACTGCTCAATTATGCATTCTATTGGTTGAGAAGAGCGCAGAAATTAGAAATATTGTGAAAGCATTTTTTGCAAAAGCTTAGGTTGAGGGAAAATGAGCCATAATCTAGAGGACGTTAACTTTTTCTGTATATATAACGCCAGTCTTTCAATTAAGATTTTTTTATTGAAATAAAAAAGTCAATGGTACGAGCGGGATTCGAACCCACGACCTTCGGCTCTATACACTGATGCTCTATCGTGACCACTAACGTCCCATCACAACCCCATTTCTTATCTCAGCTTAAAAACCTTAATTGAAAGGTATTAATTGATCAAGTGGAGCACGAAAATTATTAAATTTATTTTTAAATTAAAACAAATGTTGAATTTAAAAGTAAATTTTCAAGTATATACTGTACTCATGCATTTTATTATCGATTTAACATCATTTAACAACGTCATATCGCGTAAATAATGCTTATTTCCTAACTTCACTTTACATTTTTCTTAACTAATAAAACTTTATTATTTAATAAAAACGAATATATAAAAGTTATATACTCTAATCATTTTGTGGTTTTTAAATAAAATATTTATATTTTATTTTATTTATAGATGTCGACAGCGGTCGTTGAACCATACAACACAATTCTCACCACAAATACAACTTTGGATAATACGCAGTGCGTGTTTTTAGCTGACAACGAAGCGATGTACAACATCTGTCAGAATAGGCTCGATATTGACAGCCCTTCCTATCAGAATCTAAACAGGCTTCTGGCTCAGACTGTCAGCTCGATCACGGCCAGCCTACGCTTCAAAGGTACGCTGAACGCGGATTTCTCGGATTTCCAGACCAACCTGGTCCCCTTTCCGAAGATACACTTCCCCATTGTCAGCTACGCACCGATCGCGGGTGTGAAGTCCGCCAGCCACGAAAGCTCCAACATCCTCGACATCACGAACAAGTGCTTCGACATATCGAACCGCCTCGTCAGGTGCGACAGTGAGACAGGCCGCTACATCTCCTGCTGCCTCCTGTACCGCGGGGACGTGGCGCCGAAGGACGTGAACGCTGCAATTTCGCTGATAAAGTTGAAGAAAGCCGTCAAATTCGTCAAGTGGTCCCCGACCGGATTTAAGATCGGAATCAACAACCGGGCCCCTTGCGTCTTCCCAGACGGCGACATGGCGCCTTCGCATAAAGCTGTCTGCATGCTGTGCAACACGACCGCTATCAAAGAGGCGTGGGCGAATCTCAACATAAAGTTCAATCTGATGCTGGAAAAGAAAGCGTTCATCCATTGGTACACCGGTGAAGGTATGCACGAACAAGAGTTTTTCGACGCTCAGGATAACATCCTCAGTCTTGAACAAGAGTACGAATCGATGCAAGATTAAAAGGTTAACAAGAAACAAGAAATATCCCATTAGCAAGTACTGCATGGCAAGATCTTTGAGAAAGGCAAGATATACGCAAGTTAGAAGCCATGTTTGTATAAGACAAGAATTCAAGTTGTGTACTTGTCTAATGTATTGTAATTTCGACATTCGTCTCTCGTCTTTTCCACATTTTGACAAATATAAAACATTGAAAAGTGTCTATTTGTGTAGCTAAATCCAAAAGAGTTATTTCGCAACGATTCAAAAACTATGAAAAAACATTAAAAGGAAGTAATTAATTCTTGTTATACATGGCATGATGACCAGCTGCCCATTGGGTGTCACTGAGAAAGTGTTACCCACTTCGAAATATTTTTTGCAAACTATCAATTAAAACTTTATGGGATAATCTGTGATTCGAACCAAGAGTCTATAGCACGGCAAATACCACTCTGCTATCGACGCCCTTCAACAAGGTGATGAATTTGGACACTAAGAAGGATATTATCCTTAGGTCTAATACTAGATCATTCGTAGCTCCATTTTTCCATAGGTTTCCGGGTGATTACACTCCATTGAACAGTTGCTTCGCATCCAGAAAATTTGGGTGGCGGTTCTTCTTCCTCATTTGCATAACCTACAAACGGGGTTAGCATCGAATATACCCGTTGTGCTGATGATTCCTCAGATACCCCAGATCATCCCTCTGAGTTTAACTATCACTCAGTGAGTTTGCCAGACTTGGTGATTAGTTTTAATATAAGGTATGTCTACCACCTTTTTTCCTTTATGAGCCCGTGATGGAAAATTCTATATTGGTCTTTGTTATCGCAAGAGGAGGTTCATGGTTTATATGTGGTCTTGCAGATTCTCCTTTGGGCAGTAGCGTTCAACCTTTACCTTTCCCCAAGTTCGGTTATGTCCTGGTACTTCAGATATCATCAACATTCGGAGATTTTAGATGCATTTACTAATTTCCAAGCGTATTTTTCAATGCTTCTCATTGCATAATAACTGCTTGGATATTTTCTAAAGCACAAGCGTTGGTAGCATATATTTTAGCTTGAAAGACCCAGGTGTCTTATCTAATGAGGCTGAATGCTCTTTGGGGATTGTAAATAAAACGCCCGGTTATTTGTTTTAACGGTTTAACTGCGTTTCTGGTGTGTTGTGGCTATTGCTGGATTACATAGCAAAGCCAACTAGAATCGCAAGTGGTCACGGTCACTCGAAATTCGTACAACTATTGTGTAAGGTTAACGGCCAATTATTAACCGTTGATGGATAAAAATATTAAAACCTCTTCGGGGCAAAATACTTCCAGGTTGTGACTCCTTGTGAATATAATTATAATGTTGGTGATGACTGTCCCAACATAGACTTGGTCCGTCTAGTCTTAGGTCTTCACAAAAAGATTTGTCAACCTGGTGTAAGAAACAGATCTTATCGATAGGAACTCTTCTAGGTTTGAGAACGAGGTAACCATTACTTGGATACCAGCACATAATGGCAATGAAGAGCCGGATAGCCTGGCCAAAGAAAGCTCTAATGCTGCGTTTGTCAGGCCGCAACCGGTATTACATCACACTATGAGCACAGCGAAAGAGAGTTAATAACTGGGACATGAAACGATTTTCCTGTAAGAGTAGAATTTATCCCCCAAAAATAGGCAATCGAAAGCAGATTCCAAATGGCTATTCTCTAAGTCAAAGAAGGGAAGTAGGAGGCTGATAGTTATCTGCCGGTCTACTGCCCGCTAAGAAAACACCTCTCCGTAGTGGCTATTTTACCAGATCCCTTTTGCCGTTTTTGCGAAATAAAAGAAGAAACGGCTAGGCACTGCCTCGCAAATTGTCGCAAGCTAGGTCTAGATTTGAAATCTATGAAGGAGATGACATCACCATATCACTCCCCGAGATTAAATGGTCCAAAACTTGGGGTTGTGAACAGGTCCAAGAGAATATGCAGGACACCAGGACACGTGAGTAGACCAAGTCATGGACCTGTTAGTGATGGAGTACGAGTCTACCCAGGCATTTAACCCTTCGGGTCTTAATCGCCTACCCTATACATATGTGGCCATTGCTCTAGTGATCATTGCTATTTTTTCTAAGCATACTAAAAGTTCATATTTAATAACTTTTGAAAATAGGAATCGTTAACTTTCCGCAACAATGCAATGGCGATAAGAGGACAGTCCCTAGACATTACGTGGATTTTTAGCTCAATTGACAATTTTCTTTAATTGTTCCTTCTTTAAAAAAAGTAGTAGGTCATTGATTATTAGACAGAATATACTTATTTGTATTTTTACTGGTCTTGGGGTTCACCGTATGATTGTAATTGATTTCTTTTTCTTATTCGTAGCCTGTAAAATGTTATGCTATGTTGAAAACTACGTTTCATTTTTAAAATTTCACCCTAAAAAATAAAACAAAAAAACAAGTAAAATAAGTACAGGGTCGCAGCTTTCCATAAAATTATCCATAGCACTTTAAAAGCTCCAAATCTCATTTTGCGTACAAAGATTTGCAATATAACAAATTGAAAGTTCGTATGTACCCAAGACGAACATTATAAACTTAAAGGCATAGGAGATGAATAGAAAACAGATTTGAGAAATCTAATTCATAAATTTTAAATTAAAATGCGTAGGTGAATTTTAAACTAGTAAACTTAGCTACAAAACCTTTAGAACAAGTTTTTAAAAACGTACATCAAAAATTGAACAATAACGTCAATTTACGATATTTACCGAATATTTGAAAGAAAACGTCCGACAATAAAAAAGAGCCTCTACTCATAAACTTGCAAACTGAGTTTTATAATTTAGAGATTTCTTTCTAGATCTCACGAAGGTAGGATTTTCTCTTAAATCATTTATCAAATCTTTCTGTACGGCGGCGAACAGAAAAGTTATAAAAATCGTTTTTAAGCTAATCTTTCTTTGTGAATTCCAAAGTATCATTTGTTTTTAATTACAAAAGGTCCTGAGGTATTTTAAATGTTTTTTCAATTTATTAATATAAAACCTTTTTTATGTGTACACCCGACATCTGTTTAAAACATTTATTTCGTATAATTCGAGTGAATATTTTAAGCATTTGTATCATTTAACCTTTTAGCCTTTTTCCATTCCATTCCACCCAGAAATTCATATGACATCCCGCGCAGAACCGCTGCCCCCACAGATCAGTCCGCTTGACTGCACCAACCTACCCACCAGTTAAACAACTAACCCCATCAATGAATAGGATTGACTGGTGATAATCATAGCTTACAATTGACGGATTTTGAGAGGGATAGGGATAAAAGTGGCGGCCACAAGGCCTGCCGCATCTCGACCTGAATATATCTATTGTACTACCGAGTTATTTATAATTCACGGGCCAGCTTCAGGTTATGCTGATATGCTAGCGGCTCCTTATTCTAGGATCTTGCTTTTGGTTTTTCTTGTCCAATTACAAGGCCTTCACAGAAACATGTGTCCTGCGGTTTTCCCATCTTTCTGGCATTATATCTCAGTGTTCAGACTGTACTCCTATCCGGTGCTTTCTTAAGTGGCAGTCTAACCAGAATCCAGGTACGGTTGCGGTTACCGGATGGTTGCGGATGGTCCTTGTATGAATATCTTTGCGTCTTTACACCTATGTTATTCCACCAGACTTTGGACTCATTCAGGATTCGTTTAAAATGTGTCCTTTTATGCGGCAGGTTGCTAAGACCTCTGGGCCCAAAGAATCCATGTAAGCCCTCTTTTTGGCTAACATGTCAAACTTTTCGTTGTCTCTATGCCACCAATGTCCAAGGGCTCATGTCAACGTAAGTTCATAAGTTTAACTGACTTGTGCCATGGCCTCCATGCATTTCCAAACACTGCCTTCGCCTCGCATGAGGAGGTCTCTAAGTGCTGCTGTCTGTCAGAGAAAATGGCTATCATCCGGGAATATATTCCTAGCTGTTTTATTTCTCTGGCGCATTGTTCAATCGCTATGATCGCGGAACAAAACTGTGGCATATTTACCTAGGTTTTCCTTCAGTTCGGTCTTAGGTTTTATCCCGAAGACCACCAGCTCCCGTACTCTTGCCGGTTGTGGAGCCGACAGTATATCTACCTTTAGCAGTGTTCCTTTTTGCCCATTCTTTCTGTTCTTCTATCAGTCCTTTTTACTTTGCGGTCAAGTTGTACTTTGGCATAGTAGCATTTATTGGCATGCCTAGAATGACATCAGCCTGTATGTTAGAGGGTAAATTCAAATTTTGATGGGCAAATGGTTTTCCTGTTCTTATAACAACTACAAATAGTTGGTTGGGGGTCTAGCGTATTCTATATTAAACCGTGACATGCCAACCTTATCGTACTATTCCCTATGACCACAGTGGTGATGAAGTTGTCCTAGATACTAACCCTGTCAACCCCCTAACTTTCCTTTGAAACTGATCACATTGTCGTAAGCCGTTCCAGCCAAAACTGGTCAAAAAATAACTTTGACTAAACGTAAAAAAATCGAAGACAAATAAACGAAGCAGCTATCGTCAACTCCATACTGACCTTAATTCACAAGTTTTCACAACCACTTTGGATCATAGTAGTGATGAACAAAGCGAATTCAGTCACTGCCATGCTTGCGACCTATTTTAACATTATCGGAGCAAAATAATCTGAAATATATCTAAACATTGGCATATTTATGTTTTTTTACAGGCGATCTTAAATTTTCATGAAGGTTCAGTCCCAACATTGCCAAAGACTGTAACAATGAATTCATGTATTCGTGGGTTTTCACAATCTCATCCACGACTTCAAATACACAACAGCTTGTGAATAAACTACTCGTAGCTCGTGGGATTTCCATCCATCTGTAGGCATTATCGCCGCGATGGAACATCGTACAATTTTTAAATTGGATGGAATCAGGTGTTTCGTGTCATTTTATGATGTAATGACCACTGGTGTACGTCCTGGTTTCAAGGGCTTCCTCTGTCGAAAACAAACCTTATTCCGACAGGATTCTTTTGAATGCGTAATGCGATAGAAACCAGAAAAAGGCATTGAGAGTTGTAGTGGTTTTGACTCTCAATCGCTCGGGAGCAAGTTTGAATTCAGGATTCCAATTTTTAGCCAGGACACAAGAATTTATTTATACTAATTGTTTCTTTTCATTTGTTCAGCGCTATATTAAATGGTCTTGAATTCGAGGTTGTCTTCTGAGATAGAGGGGCGAGCGATGAAAAAAAAGCCTGCCTTCCTTTCTGGTGGTTTGGTGGTATGGAGTGGTCCCGACCGGGAAACGTCCTCCTTTCTTCCTTTCTTTCCTATACAGCAGTCAGCCTTTCGTCATCCACCGCCCAGCAATCTCCAGGTTAGGGACCAGTCCCCCCCTCGTATTTCTTCCTTTTTTGGTTATATCCTCTCCCGGTGGATGTGGACTCTCTCCAGTTATCAGGCCCTGGTTAAGGCCGTCACCTCAGGGTCCAGCCTTGCTCTATAGAAGACTGGGTAAAGGGTTGAACATATCGATAAACCCAACTCGCTAAACTCAAAGAGACATATCCAGCAAATGGTACTCTTCTTATACGCAGAGGAAGTACAGATTCATCCATACTGTTATTTGTAGGGGCGGTTAGGGATGGTTAGGATTACATAGCTCGTATAGAACTTTTCACTGGGGTTTTCAGCCAGTTTAGCCTTTCAAGGATGGTTTTGGGAATATTCCCATAGAAGATTTGCATGCATCCTAGTCATTTGTGGAAAATTCTTGAAGATTTACTTAAGAAGATTGAAAGCTTTTACCTCAAAAAGGTAGTATTTAATGGTTTATTATTGTATAAATTAGTAATGAATAAATGAAATTAGTTCATAATCAGCTATAATAAAATTACAATACACTATTTCTTCAGGTAAGATTTTTCTCGCTTGGGCTTCATAAAAATAAATCCTTTTACGGAGATTCTATAAATTATTATATTCTGATTGTAGCTGTAAAACGCTTTCTCGAGCTTCGTCGAATTCCTGTTCACACATTCCCTCGGCAATGTACCAATGTAAAAATG
Source organism: Cimex hemipterus (assembly GCA_039619505.1). Lineage (NCBI taxonomy): Eukaryota > Metazoa > Arthropoda > Insecta > Hemiptera > Cimicidae > Cimex > Cimex hemipterus. Next base: position 18,402,444 of record CM077111.1, on the reverse strand, counting down.
CTTTTTTCGACAAAAGTAGCCTATATTTGACGTTCAGTTTCGCCCAGGCTTCTTGGATAGCCGTAGTGTTGTAGATCATGCAGAGGGACCTTTTAGTCGAATTCATTTCTAACTGTTTATCGTTTGAGCTGAGGGCGTTGATGCCGATTTTAAAGCCGGTCGGGGACCAGTCGACGAACCGGATGGTTTTCCTCTCTTTGATCTTCGATATGGCGTCGTTGATGTCTTTGGGAGCGACGTCACCTCGATACAGAAGACAGCATGAGATGTACATCCCGTTTTCCATTTGGCATTTCATCAATCGGTTCGAGTCTGCGAAACATTCTCTCGTTATGTCGGTCACGGCGTGGTTGACATAACTGCTACTGCTCGAAAGCGGGGCGTAGCTCATCATCGGAAAGTGGATCCTAGGAAATGGGACAAGGTTGTTTTGAAAATCTGAGAAATCCGTGTTGAGGGAACCTTTGAAACGGATGCTCGCCGTTATCGAAACGACCGTCTGCGCTAAAATTCTATTTAGATTGGCGTAATTTGGGGAGGGTATGTCCAGCTTTGAATAGCAAATTCCGTGCAACGCTTCGTTATCGGCCAAAAACACACATTGGGACGAATCCAAAGTCGAGTTAGTCGTCAATACTGAATTATATGGCTCTACAATCCCTGTTGACATCTAGAACAACATAATCTGTATGAGATAACGTCATGTGTTTCCTGATAAAAACAGGGAAATATTTTGGATTCAAAGTGCGTGGACGTCGGAGACAAAGATTTAAACCCCAGTACGCTTTTAAATAGCATTATTGAGATGTCACGATCACTCTTGATCAAGGTCTTGACAAAAAAAAAGTTGTTACTGCCACTTTTCGACCTATTTGAAAGTAGTCATCATCAGGGACATTTGTGTTTTTACAGTCTTTGTCGCTTTTAAGACTGAGTCGGTCATCAAGGAAATTTGAAAACGTTTATAAGAAAATTAAATATGTCAATCTGTAAGATGTCCTGATGATGACCTTAAAATAGGCCGAAAGCTTGGTAGTAAGAAACGAAGTTTCGTCAAGACCATACGTTGATGCAGAGCGTTCATGAGTGAAAAAGTAGTCGATACTTGTAACATTGATTTTCTTAGATGTGACACCACGCGCTTTGACTATTTTTCGAAGATTAAAATCTATTTTAATATGGCACTTTTTTTGGTTTATCATAAAATATAAAACTCGATCTATTGGATTCAACTACGAACTTATTCAGCTAACACAAATAATTGTAAATAATTTCTTTTTATACATTTCAGTAAAATTGTATTTATTAGAGTTAAAATATGTAACGTCAGTCTTGCATTGTTAAGTATTCTTGTTCTAATCCGAGGATCTTTTCCTGGGCGTCGTAAAATTCCTGTTCGCACATCCCTTCCCCGTGGTACCAGTGTATGAACGCTTTTTTCTCCAACATGAGGTTGAATTTAAAATTCAAAAGAGCCCAAATTTCCCTAATAGCGGTTGAATTGCACATCATGCAAATCGCTTTACGGGACGGAGTAATGTCGGAGTTGGGAAATGTGCTCGGGCTGCTTCCGTTCAATCCGACTTTGAAGCCGGTCGGCGACCATTCGACGAATTTGACTGTTTTCTTCAGCTTGGCCTGCGCTATAGCGGCGTTGACGTCTTTCGGCGTGATGTCACCGCGGTAGAGCAGACAGCAGGACATGTAGCGGCCAGCGTCGACGGGACATCGCATCAACCTGTGGCTGTCGTCGAAGCAGTTGTTCGTCATCGTCGAAACCGACTGGGTCTCGTGAGCCGAAGCTTTCACGCTTGTTATCGGCGCGTAGCTCATTATCGGAAAATGGATTTTCGGATAGGGGACCAAATTGGTTTGAAAATCCGAAAAGTCTGTGTTTAACGTCCCTTTGAACCTAAGACTCGCCGTGATCGAACTCACTGTCTGAGCGAGAAGCCTATTTAAATTCGTGTAATTGGGGCTGTCGATGTCCAGGCGTTTCTGACATATGTTGTACATGGCTTCGTTGTCGGCCAAAAACACGCATTGCGTATTATCCAAAGTTGAACTATTTGTAAGAACCGTGTTATAAGGCTCAACAACTGCTGTTGACATCTAAAACAATATAAACTCTATCAGATAATTTTCTCTTCTTTAATCATAAACATTAGAAATGAATGGTTTCAATCATGAACAAATCAGTGATAAATGGTTACATTATCTACAGGGTGTCGCGTACAGGGCGTCAACACTTCATGAGGATATTCTTCGTGTCAAATTGAATTAAAAATTCCCTACAGCTCAATTCGAGTTAGTTCAATTCGCAGGTTACTTCGAACTTTCACAACTTTATTCCATTAAGTCTCAGGTATCTGATGAAATGTTAATCCTACTGTAAATTTGATTATGCCATGGATAGAGCGATTAAAACCCAATGAGATTCAGTCGAATTCAGATTTGTATCAAATTTTAATTAAACGTCAATTTCATTATGGCGATCAATGAATGACCTCTGATAAATTATGTATATGCGTCTAACGCCCAATTATAGGATCTACTTTTCTGTAAGCTCTGTATCTATTATAAACAACAAACAAAATCATCATTAAAGAACAATATATTTGCAAAGTCGTTAAATTTCGTCTTCTATGTGATTTTGCATTTTGTCCCCTTAAGAATGAACAAAAAAAGCGGTTTCAAGGATCAAATTTGCATAGGATTAAAATTTTCTAAGATTACTGGGCTTTTTTGAATGAAGCTAGGAAAAAAGAAACCTGAATATGTGAAACATTTTGAATACAATCGGTAGATTTCGAAAAGTAGAAACTTTTAGTACAATTTTATATGTCGGATAACCTACTGAAGTTTTGACGTCTGTTCATGAGACACCCTGTACTCATAATTATTAACATGCTGCTACAAATAACGTGATGATGCGCCGACAATAATTTCGTATAAAGTAAGTAGCTGCTTTAAAGAAAAAAAAATCTACATTATTACTCTCAAAAATAAACTTTATAATACATCCTGATCGTTATTAGTACTATTACTTCCTTCTATAAATAAATAGAATTTATATTTATTTACAACATTATTCTGAGCTTAATAACTGCCAGGACCTGCTATGAAAACGTGGTTTTAACTGGTAGCAATTCTGGGAAATATACTCTTATATTTATTTATGAAAAATGTCGAAAATGAGGGAAGATTCAAAAGGTAGGGTTGAGATGGGAAGTTAGTGCCCGAGTGGATCAAGGTCACGATAGGTCGAGTGGTAGAGCAGCGGCGTATTGAGCCGAAGGTCGTGGGTTCGAATCCCGCTCGCTCCATTGACTTTTTTATCTCAGCGAAACACCTTAATCAATTATAATATATTATTTACTCAAGCAGACTACGAATTAGTGAATTTAATATTTATTTATATTTCACAGTGAGGAAAGGAAAACCAAATAATGTTTTGTATTCAACGACAATAACCAAATCCATTAGGCTGACCATTGAAAATAAATCAATTTAGGTTTTAAGTTGAGATAAAGTCAGTGTCACGAGAGGGATTCGAACCCACGACCTTCGGCTCGATACGCCGCTACTCTACCGCTTCAGCTATCGTGACCCTCGGGGACCAACTTCCTATCTTAACCGCACCTTTTTGAATTTGAGACGGGAAGTTGGTGCCCGAGGGGCTCGAAGTCACGATAGGACAAGAGGTAGAGTAGCGGAGTATCAAGCAGTAGGCCGTGGGTTCGAATCCCACTCTTCACACTAACTTTTTTATTTCAACATAAAACCTTAGTTAATTGATTTATTCTAATTGGTCAAGCTTACCACGAAAAATAGTGAATATAAATAGGATTTTATTCGGCCTTCATTTTGAATTTTTCCTTAAAAAGTTAATCAACCGAATCGATGACCTATTAGGTTTTAAAATGCAATTTCGAAAAAACGGTTAATTATTACAAAATGGTACACCTTAGAAAATATTCACTGGAAAAGTTCAGATGGGAATTACCAGACTGTTGAAGTGTTAACTATAAAAAAATAAATTTGTTTAAAAAAATTTCACTGGGCCAACACACAACACGCAGAAAACCAATAAAATAGCAACAACATTGTATTAGACCTATAACCAATAAGAGATAAGCCAAAACGAAAAATAAGCAATCAGTGGATATGTACATGTAATCATAAAACAGGCTAAAACTTTGGTAATTTAGAAAAAAATGAACAGAATGATGTGTAAATGATTCACAATGCGGCGAAAAAATTATAATTTAGGGAACGCGATAATCGTAAAATTAATGACGTGGTAAGTAAATAGTATATTTTTATGATGGAGGTATCACACCTTTCCACTAACCGTACATTTTCCTAGACTTTGACAACCACCCTTTTCTCATTCCTCACAGACAATTTAAGGTCGCCTTGATTGGAACTTGCAAACCAAAAAATAACTTTATATTATACAATGACGGACGAAGTAGTCACTTCAGCATAGTGATTTTAATTCTCAGAACTTCCTCTCATCCATGACATATAAAAGTTACACCAAAGTCTCAATCAAAAAAATAAATCTCGAACTCTCCAGCAAAACAATGCAGAAGTTTAGTACATTCACTAAAGCATCGAGTGGGGGGCCGTGGTAGCCGATTGGTTAAGACGTCAGACTCTCGGTTAGTAGATCCTGCGGTCGTGGGTTCGATCTTCACCGTCGCCTCTGGAATTCTGATGCCTTGGGACCGGTGTCTGCAAGTGAAAGAAATTGACAAGGAGCGGGATAGGATCTCAGCGACCCTGAATCTGGTCCCCAACCCACTTCAAAAATGAGTTTCTTCGATGGAAAAGCATCGGTACAACGTGGGCTCAAGTTCACAATTGTGTTGCGAGCTCTCCCCCAAATTATGCGACCAGGGATATGGTACAAAAAAGGTGTACGGCTGCAGTGCTCGGGAGGGAACTCCTGCATTCCCTAGTATCCATTTTTAAAAAAAAGTTCCGAGTAAAACTACTCAGAGAAGAACAAAAGGCGAACAAAAATTATATAAGCAATCTACTACGAATTCGATCAACAGGACCGACTAGACTGCCATTTACCACGTTTTCCTCCCCTTAGCTCTTAAATCTATAAACATAAGCCATCTTCAAATATAAAGTCCTCCTGTTTTGACCTCACCATAACGATCATTTTCCGAAGTTTGTCTGAAAAAGTTAAATTTTTCCTTTTAACCATTTACACCAGGACTAGACTACTTACCCTCCAATCCAATTGAATTCATCAATCATAATATTCAATCTCACAAATCACCATCGTCTTAGATCATTATTCCATTAATTTGTTATCAAAATATGGTTAAATTGATAAACTTCTGAAACTACGAAATTGCCAGGTATGTTATTCTATCAATTCTTCTATTAAGACACAGGATCGAAATTCGCATTCGATTGAGCGTGATGAATGCTTTCATAGCTTTTCATCCAGTACCGCTCGATCTACAAGGGCCGTGTCCGCAGCCTGGGAGCTGGCGAATGGGAATCAGCCCAATATCCCGATAAGCAGTGAACGAGACGCGAATACGTGGATGCTTGAGGAGTGGCAACGACGTTGGGACGGGTCCGCCAAAGGCAGGCACACTCAAAAAATTTTCCCGAGCGTAGCAAGAAGAGTAGATGCTAAGCGTATAAACGTAGACCATTACATGGCGCAACTCCTAACGGGACATGGCGATTTCTCTTCCAAATCGTTTAGATTTGGCCTAATGACCCCTGCGGGCATGAGTAAACAGCGGAACATGTCGTCTCAAATTGCGAAATTTATCGCATTCCTCGAGCTCAATGGCTATTCGAAACGAACACCGAGGCAGCCAATATCAGTTCATTACAAGGCATCCTTGCCAGTCCAGATGGCTTTAAGGCAACTGTAAGGTATTGGAAGACCGTAAGGAGACAAAAAGGATGGCTTGCGTAGCAAGGGGTACCGCATAAACATCACGTCTTAGCTACAGAGATAGCCTCATTGCTTTTCCCACATGTCCCCAGAAGGACATCGCCGTTTTTGGCACCGCAAAGTTTCAGCCACGACCACTAGGCAGAGCGAGCCAAATCGTCACCGGCGAAGCTCTATAAGAAAAGGGCCTAGAAGCAGGACACGTAGAAAAGACTTTTCATTCAGTGAGCATTCGAGTGAATCCTTACATTCGTTTCTTTCTTTATCTAAAAATTCTATCGTAGATACTTTCAAGCCCGAATCGTAAAAAACCGTCCAAGGTCCAATTTTACGAACCGGGTGTTCCCCAAGGCAGTATACCTGGCTCCATTATTTATTCCATTTACCCTGCACGCACTCTTGTCAATCCTGATATAGTTTTTACAAATGCAAACCAAACCAAACCGCTATCTTTTTGACATACCCAGACTTTCAGTGACCTTGAAACTTCTAGGACCAACCCTTCTGTTTGAATGGATTCAACGGAAAAAAAATTGCCTCTTCTCACTGATATACTAAAAATTTGAACCCCTTAACTCGCTTCTAAATTTTACATCTGCCCAATAATTTACCAAAAGCGTGACCACAGAACAAACCTTTCACCATAGAATCTGTCTCATAGGCACATCACTACTAAAACAGATACGTACGGAATTGAACGGCCAATCGTTCCAATCAATCCAAGATATTCCATTGAAAAATCACTCGGACCAACGGCCAAGCTCTTCCGATACGACTTTACTCGACACAAATTCCCATTTGTCCATAGCACGCAGCATACATAGACCTGGACCATCACCCCAACCCCTGTACAACCTTTCACCTAACCTTCCAACCAATAGTAAAAAACGCCGATGAGCACGATTTCCTTGCTAGTGAAAAAAAAATGAACAGTATTGGGTTTGGTTTGTACTTAATAGATTATTTATTCAGTTTGATAATCCAATAATTTAATATTTAAAACAAGAAAGTTGCTTGTAGCTTTTCTATCACTGTTTTAAAATGAAAAATAGGGAGAAGTAAACCTTAAAAAAGAATATGTATTACAATTATTTGAACTGTAATAATTTTTGATTAAAGTAATAATTGACTAACAAAAAACGCCAGAGTTAACTTAATATTTTATAGAAAGAATTATAAATTTTTTGGGGTTTTACAAAAAGCTGGATGCAATCGATTTGAATGACAAGCCTAAGAACTTCAATAATTAAAACAATACATTTATCTTGAATTATTGTTCTGGCATAGATTCTAACTAGCGAAAATGAATAAATTTCAAATTACCATTGGCGAAGGGAAGACGGCGATTTCGATTTTGCTCAGTTTGGGAAATTCGTTACTTAATTCTTGAGATAGAAGACTGTGGAAGCCAGACCCAGTTCCACCTCCGAATGAGTGGTACATCATGAATCCTTGAAGCTTATCACTGGATTCAGCCATTTTAATTAACGGGTCTTTAACGCGTTCCAGTATGGATTTTCCCGTCGTGTAATAACCCCTGGCGAAATTGTTTGCCGCGTCTTCATTCCCCGAGACCAAATAAGTTGGCGCGTAGAGCTTCTTGTACGGCCCCGTCCTCACTTCGTCTGTAACAATATTCAAAATTTAAAATTTCATGTCTTGTCGACAAATGACCGTGTCTGGTTTACCGATAACGGTGGGTTCGAGGTCGACCATGAGCGCTCTGGGCGTGAACGAACCGTCGGATGATTCCATGAAGAAGGAGCCGAAACCGTCAGATGTCATGTCGTCTTTCGGCGGGAAATCGCAAGAAGAATGGGAAGAAGAGAATCCGGCATTTCCGAAACTTGTCATCGACATCTCTCCACGGCTTCTGTAATGGCCGAGTTCGGACGACATCGGGTATCCGCCGTCCATTTTGTCATAGAGACCTCCCGCGGCATCGAGGCCATGCTCGATGCAGTACAATTCCCAACAATTGTTACCGATCTGGACTCCAGCTTGCCCGATATGAATTGAAATTACCTCCCTCTGAAACGAACAACATCCTTACTTTCAAGCGATACCGTCAAAACTAATTATTTATTATGATCTCTACGTAAAGATTTTGCTTAATTTTAAAAATTATACTAGGATTTGTTGGTAATTGGTATACATTTTTTAAGAACAAACCCGAATTCTGATTGCATATTAAATGAAAACTTATTTGTAACTGTACATCCTTTAAGCATGGCTTGAATCAAACCGGGTCATTCCAAAAATGAACCATCACCAACAAAATTCCCACGTAGTCTCCAGGCGCGATATGACGTTTTTGTGAAACCTCTCCGAACAAGGGAACTCGACAGAAAATTGAAAATCTTACCATTTTTGAAAACTAAGGATTTGGAAATTTAGAAAAATCAAAAAGAAAATAAGGAACACAAACCAAATTTGGAATTTTGAATAAAAACGGAAAGTTAAACAAAATTCTTCTTATTTTCACTCCATAAATTTTGATTGTGATTTGTTTCCCAGGTGTTTCAATTCGGTTTGTTTTTTGTAAATAACGAAGCTCATGTGGAGATTACCTTTTTGTTGCACGCTCATGACTATGTCGTGGTTGAAGCGTTTCTCACGGTAAAACGTCTTGTTTCTTGTTCAAGGACATGTCAGAAATTAACAAAAGTAACGTATTGCTCTGATTTAATTAATGCGTATTTAACAATAAAACTAAGTGTAAACAAAAAACAGCTGTTCAATTCTTGGCTGCCATGTTGTTACTTAGGCCCTAACGGATAGAAATGCGACTACATTTTCGACCTAACATCTAACATCGCTCCTTGGCCTGTTAGATCGAAAATGCTAACCGATTAAAAATGCACGTCCTAATTTTTCTCGATATTACAGATATAACAGACTTAATAGAGTTAACAAAGATCCCCTTATAATTAGTATAAGTTAATAACCTTGTCATATTCTTTGCGTATTGACTGCAATACTATTTTTTCAACGTTTTGAGAACGGATGGATTAAAAATAAAATACGAAAATGACATGTGTCGGACTGGATGAGTTAGTTCAGGCGGCAGGGCACCCATTGGAGATTATAAAGATTTAGTGATTTATAGTTAAAGATTTAGTGTTTTAACATGGATCACAGACGTGCTACGGAGGGAAACGGGTCGAGATTTATAGGACCGAATGACTTGAAATTTACTGTAATCGAATGCGAGGGGAGAACTTTTCTTTAAGTAATCGACGCATTCAAAGTTAAAACAACTCTTAAATACTAGAGGAAAAACTGTTATTTTACTAATTAATTATTTTAAAAACTCACAACCGCCGAAATTTCTGTAAAGTATGATGCAAAAATGAAGTTGATAGAAATGCAAATGTTTTAATTTTGTGCAAAAACCCAACCCATGCAATATTTCCCTGTTTTCTACAGACCGAGAAAACAATGTGATTTCTTAATTGGAATTTTGTTCAATAATTTCAGAGGTTTTATCGCATATTTCGGAATAGTGATTCAAAGATTCAGTTACGCATTTCGTTATACTCACTACGCATGTTTTTTATTTCCTTAATAATTTCGGAAGGGTCGTTAATTGTAATCGCCTTGTCGAATCTCCTCGGATAGTCTAGAGGGAGACTAGATTGAAAGCGAAAGATGGACATTCTTTCCCGGACTCATGGTCGGGATGACATGAGGATCTTTAATGTCCGTACCTAGGCTAAAAAGCCCCTACCGGACAGTCCGATTCTCAAAGTGAGAGCTGACGCACCGCCGCTGAAGCGACAGTGTATAGGTTTCGCACCCCGAAGGGCTGTTACCGCCTTGCTCCCACCTCGTCAGAATGGTTAATGCCGCACGCAAGGCCGACCGGCCGAAATACAACGGCCAGGCCACCCGCGTACACCCTAAATAGAGAAGGCGACTCTAGCGTAGAAATTTCCGGGAACGCCCCGGCAACGGTTTCGGATTTAAGTGAGATTGCTACCGAGCCCCCAGGTGAGCACTGTCTACGGGCATCCCTAACGAAAGAGGGATAGAGAGTGAGAACGAGAGAGTGAGAGAGAGAGATAATGCAAAAGAGAGAGAGAGAAAGGGAGAAGACAGCCAGACAGTAGAAGAAGAAGAAATAGATCAGAAAGAGAAATTGCAACAAGAAGGAGAGATATAGACCGAAAGAAAGAAAGTTAAGAAAAAGAGAGAGAGAGAGTGAGTGAGAAGGGGAAAGGGTAAGAGAGAAAGAAAGAAAGGGAGAGAGAGAAAGGGAGAAGACCGCCAGTCAGTAGAAGAAGAAGAAAAAGATAAGAAAGAGAAATTGCGACAGGAAAGAAAGTGAAATATAGGCAAGAAAGGAGGGGAGAGAGAGAAAGGGGAGAAGACAGCCAGACAGTAGAAGAAGAAGAAAAAGATAAGAAAGAGAAATTGCGACAGGAAAGAAAGTGAAATATAGGCAAGAAAGGAGAGGAGAGAGAGAGAGAGAGAGAGAGAGAGAAAGAGAGAAGGGGAAAGAAAGCAAAAGATAGGTAGATAGATAGAAAGAGAATTCCAATAAGAATGAGAGATATAGACCGAAAGAAAGAAAGTAGAAAGAAAGAGAGAGAGCGAGAGGGGAGGAAGAAAGCAAAAGATAGAAAGAGATAAGGGGAAAGTGAGAGGGAGTGAAAGCAAAAGGGGAAGATGAAGAAGAGAGAGTGAGTGAGATAAGTAGGAAAATAGATCGAGAGATTGCAATTTTACGAGAAAAGAAAACAGTTTTTACTAGAAATATTTTTTATGTTTTGATAAGGATGGGGGATTGCGTGAAAAGTAGGGAGATTCTTTCGAATCCGGCTTAGATACGCATCACCGGCTACTAAGTACAACAATGATCAATCAAGCATGACAATCAATCCTCTTCAGATGACTTCCATTCTTATTCTATCCGGTAATGGCCTCCTATTTAAGCCATTCGTCGTTTTATTACTATTCAGTTTAGAGGATGATGGATAATATGTCCCTTTTGTATCTTACAAACTTCCCTTTCCAAATGATCTTAATGAGATATCCTTTATTGAATTAATTGCCGGCTTGTTTCATACCGAGGGTGTTTAAAGAAATAAGTTTCAAGCGCACGCCCACCTCGGAATTTTTGCGAATGTGGGAAATTAATAATATTTTAATGAATAGAGTAAATTACCCAGTCTTACTCTATTATTGTGTTGTCTTGTTGAGATTAAATTAATTTTGACTAACGCCTTCATTAGTCTGTAGAGCTTTGGCGAGAAAAGCAATTAATTACGGTATATTAATTAGTAAGAGGTGCATCTCGGCTTATCCCTTGCATCTGCTCGGTAAACTACATATTGTCAGGACATTTGAATGGAAATTTAGTTTTTACAATAAGAGGAAAATTAAACGAATAAATAATTTTTTAAAAAACATTTATCACTTTTCAATAAAATAGTTTTCAAACTTAAACATCGGAAAAATTCCAAAAAAAAAGAAGCGGGTCGTGTTCAATCCGATCCAAAATTAAAGGGATTCTTTAAAAATTCACGGGGCGGAGCAATTGTGAAACTTTATTGTTGAACAATGGCGAAACTATTGCCGAACTTAGCCTTAAACTTTAATTTACTTTTTAAACTGTTAATAAAACTCCGAAACGCCCGGCTAGACTACAATAATGGCCGAAGTTATCAAGATAAACCTTACTTGGAGGAGGGGGGGGGGCGAAAAATAGAAAAAAGTTTTCTATTTTGTACAATTTTTTCCGGACTAAATTTTGTTAATGATAGTTATGAGATTATCATCAAAAGCATAAAAAAGTGTGAAGTTGTTTTATTAAAAAATGAGCATTACTCCCTCTAACATAGGTTTTTTTTTAAATTTGGAAACTGCTAAAGAAATTCTCTTCTTTATATTCCCAACAATATTTCATGGTTTACTCACAGGCAGGTTCTGTTTCCGGGTCAGGATCTTGTTTGAGTGAATTGAATTTAGTAGTGTTGTATAAGTATGTTTTTTTTTTTTTTGATCATGTAAGAAGCGAAACAGTACGTGAACAGGTCGAGAACCGGTATCAAACAATAACCAATATGAGAGGGAAGATCTGACATGATTACCTGGATATACGAACATAGATTAGTGGGTTTTCTGGGGGGGGGGGGAATCCAACGAAAATCTCGCCGCGACATTTGTATGAGCATTTTTTAATTTTTTTTACTTGAGGTTTGCTGTTTTTCTTTCTATTTCTACAAAGACCACCCTGTACAGCAGCGTTGGGCAAAAATTAGTCATGTCTAATGATTAATGATTGACCACTCAGAACGTTAGTCATGATTGGTAGTAAGTGACTAATTTAGTCATTAGTCACGATATGTGCTTGATGGCTAAATTAGTCATGACTAACATTAAATACGAGGCATGACTAATTTAGTCATAATATAGTTAGTCATGACTAACATTAAATACGAGGCATGACTAATTTAGTCATAATATAGTTAATCATGACTAAATTTCGATAAATCATATTCGTATGGGTGCATAAAAGATGAAAAATACACAATTTCATCACACAAAAATTCTAAGGTTTTTGTTTGGGATAACATTTCTTGCGGTTGGCCTTAAGCACGACTCTCATCTCAAAATTTTTATCCTTAGTCTATTGGATTTTGGTAGGTGGTCATTTTAGCCAGAGTTGGGCAAAATCTAACTAATTCAATCATGATTAAGGTTTTTGATTGAAGTTTAATCATGATTGAATAAGTCATGAGTAAATTAATCATTGTATGATTTAGTCATACCTCGTGATTGTATTAATCATGACTAAATCATATAATGGTTCATTTAATCATGACTAATTCAATCATGATTAAACTTCAATCAAAAATCTTAATCATGATTGAATTAGTTAGATTTTGCCCAACTCTGCTATACAGTGCTGAATTTCTTGTGTAGGCTAGTGTGAATGTAGGGCGTGAATGTATTTATTAGCGTGAATGTGAAATATGAAAGGTCCTATGTTAGGTGGCCTATAGACTTTTAATTAGGTTTTGGATGAATGAATAAAGGCTTGATTTACACAAAGTATTTACGTTAACTTTATATTTCCAAAGCAAAAGCTAAAATGACAATTTGATTTTAAAAATTGAATTGGTCAACCAGGTATTTTCGGTACCGCAGGGCGTGAGTGAGGTACACCGCGAGCTTCCTCCAGTTATCCCTTGCATTGAGGATTGCAATGACTTCTACATCCAGCTTCAGTTTCTCAAAGTACCTTTGGAAGAACTCTCTCAGAACGGGGCATACTCTCTTCATGGGAGGAGAGTGTCCTCTGGAACTTTGAGGTTACATAAGGAGCAAATGATCGCACGGTCGGCAGTTCAGCTGAAGTAATTCACCCCTCGTCCTCAAGACCAGAGACACTTCACAGGCTGTCGTAACAGACCACCCATGTAGTTTCGCCCTAAGCCAAAATCCAGTCTTCCGTACAAGTTTTGGTGTAAGGTGTTTCTAGCTCAGGTTGGCAGGTCTTTCCTTTTGTTCTCCTCCCATGTTTATATCAGGTGGTATTAGAGGGGTTCAGTTTTTCTCTACTTACTCCTACCCCGTACGGCCTACCTAACTCTGACAGCTGCTTGTACCATAATATGCCTTTATTTATTACAAGGTCGGCCAAAAGTGCGTCGGTCTGACAGGTGTGAGATTTAGTATTTTACCGGATGCGGTCTGGTGCGATGTAGGTTTACGAAAACTTTCAATTAATTAGGGTTTTAGTTGCGATAAGTCCGTGTCACGAGAGGGATTGGAACCCATGATCTTCGGCTAGATATGCTGCTGGTCTACCGCTTGGGCTATCGTGACTTCGATCCACTCGGACACTAATTTCCCATCTCAACCCCAAATTTTTGAATTTTCCATCCTTTTAGCCAATTTTGGTCTTCTTACGGAAAAGGCATTACTGCTTTAATGCTCTTCGAGAATTTCGTTCAGAAATCTGCAAACCTCAAATATCATAGAGGTGATGAATCGTTTGCACAACAGTAAGGTTCCGGTTTCGCAATATTTTCAGTCAAAAAACGGTCATCATGTGGTTCTGCTAACCTGCTGTTCAGAACCAGGCCATCTATGATAAGACCCATTTTCTCGAAAACGTCGAACGTCGTCTCGCTGTGCTCGTAGGAAACTCCGATGGAAATAGCCTCATCATACTTGATGGAACGTCCATAATCAATAAGTGCCACATCACGCGCAACATCCTGACCATTAAGTGGCAGAGATGAAATCTAACGAGTTTATTGTTTCACAACTCAAATTGCACTGATTAAACATTTTAAATTCCGTAAAAAGTAAACACTGAAAAATTCATTATCCTTGTTTTGTATTATGGACTAAGTGTCCAGTCTCCTCTATCTGATATTTCCAATTTAAAATCGAGCATAAATAAATATTATTGGTAAAACCAATGAGATAAATTAAGGGCAAAATTTGTATTTTATCGAAAAAATGAGAAAAATCAATTGGGCAAAAGATTTTGCCTGTCAGTGTAATAATACATCATAAAAATCAAAGCACTCACGAATATTACAATAATGGCCATTCAAAACTGATCACAAAAAAATGCATGTCCTGCCTAAAAATGTATCAATTTTAATAATTCTGAACATTCCTTTTTCCACGTTGCTAAAGTAATTAAGCAAAAATTCAATTTAGCGTAATGCCATTTGACTTTTGACGTTTTAAAATACTTCCTTGCTTATTGCATATTACATGACGTTCCCGGGTATTCATCGTCAAAAACAATAGGATCTATAACGTCCTCACCTGGCCTATTCGGCTTTATCGGATGTTTTGATTCATAAGATGAGAACTGACGCACTTCTGCATACGACGGAGTAGTGGTACGCCGCAGCATTGGCGTAGTGGCGCCCCAACTCCTCAGGCTCTCCGCTTGTACACTCCGAATGGTCGGGCCCGCATTGTGCATCGGGTCGTATGCCGTACGCAAAGGGCTAACAGGCCGAAATACATCAGCCTGCTCTTCCGCACTCCCTAGATAGAGAAGGCGGCTATCTCCCTGAGTGTAGGGGAGGTCAAGTGGAGAGCAGCGGCTTATTTAGCTCAAGGACGTGGGTTCGAATCCCGCTCGAGACAATAAATTTTATCTCAACCAATACTTGAGTCCAATACTCAAATTGATTTTCTTGATTGACATTCCACTAGTTAGCCGAAATCGGTATGGGCAACTCTCGATCCAACCTAGGCAAAGAGTTTGACCAAATTTTAGGAATATTGACAGAGGAAATCAATTTGAGTAGTCAGAGGCCCAAATCGCTACTGGCACCTCTCGATACAACCGAGGCATCGAATTGGACAAATAGAAAAAAGGGACTTTTCGTCCGTTTTTTTTTTTTTTTGATATTCCACTAGTTTCATAAATATTTTGTGGACTTTTGACCAAATTTTAGGAAGATCGATAGAGGAAATCAATTTGAGACGTCAG
>CM077111.1:18370187-18387021 GCA_039619505.1 Cimex hemipterus | reverse complement strand
CACTACTTTAATAAATATTTTGTAGACATTTTGACCAAATTTTAGGATGATCGATAGAGGAATGTTAAAACACTTCTCTGTCTTGTTGTAAATGTGTTTTGGATAGAAATAATAGACTTAGAGAATTTCTAGAAAATTCTGCCCGGGCGATTTCTAATTTCTGCAATGGCTAATTCGTTCCGAATATTTACAGTGACGATTAGCTCATCAAACATTTCTTCAAATATTGCGGTTTGTGTATTCTTCGGAAGTTGGCCAAATCTTTGAATAAACCGATAGCAAATAAAGGGCCCTTGCTTTATATCGCGCTTATGTACTCAGCAAGGCTGTGTATTTAGCGGCGTTTTCTCGTTTCCCTCGTAAATAGTCAGTTCCGTTCGTCGTACCGTTTAACGTTATTCCCATCACTCCGGCAATAATCGAACGAGACGTTTATGACAGGCTCTAATCAAACACTTGACCGAAATTGGAATCGCGCTCCTCTCCAGGATGTCGGACATTCACAGGTCCTGTCTCCAACAATTCCCACTCGAGTCCAACAAAGGGTGGAGAGGGCAGAAAACCGCTGCCCCTTTTGTTCTCGCCCTCATTCAAAGGTTATTGTCATATCCTCTTCATTGGGGATTCCGGTTCAATTAAAACAAATCAGTTTTCATTTAAACTCCCATTCTTGTCGTTAATTAACTTTCCCAAATAAAATTTTATGGCGGAAAAGGAGTGGTTTTATTTAAACGCCCCTAGTGCGAATACATGGGAAGGTCGAAATAAAAGAGTGCCCCTAAGTTTAACGATTAACCCAATTCATTTCTATCTATAAAGAGAAAGGGCTAATTTAATACTGACCCAACGCCTTTTTGTCTTCTGGAATAATTAAATTAGCCTTCTAAAAAAAATAGCTTATCACTTTTTACCCACTGCACCATTCACACAAATAAAAGATATATCGACTGTAAACGGCTCTCTTTAAATAAATAAATTATTGTTTCATTTTTTGCAACGTTGTGATTTCATGATTAGTCACAATATAAAAATTTATGAAAAATAATGTTAGTCGGCGTGTCAGCATTCGCGTGCCGAATTAAACTTACACGTGTATTTATTTGTTTAAATAACGAAAATGTATACAAAAGAAAAATGTTTATAAACAAAAAACGTTAGATATCTTGGTCTTATCATTGATGGGTAAGTTATCTGAGATAACGATTGATCAAACATCCTCAATCATGATTGTTGTTAACCTAGAAATATTTAAAAGGAAAAATTAAATTTTAAATTTTTTAACCTTAAAAAGGCTTTTAATAAATCGTATTTTCTGAAATTGTAAACCTTGTTAATTTGTAACAATATCCTAGCTGTCTTATTTGCTCAGTCAGGTTATGCTGTTAAAAGTAAAAGCAATGGCAGACGTATAATCCTCAGAGTGCCGGTGCTTTAAAAAAAATTCCATTTGTAAGTATGTCGGGTTTTATGCAGGGCCGCTGGATTCGAACCCGGGACCTTTACCTTACCGATGCGCACCGTGTCAACGCCTAAATCGATGCGGCCACCGACGCCCCTTCTTGTGTTATTATATTATCGTTTGTACGTATATTTATAATATTTTCATTGTAATTAGCTATCAGCATTCAATACCGTAATGTTTTTGTTAAAAAAGGTCACGGATAAAGCAACAATAATTAACATTTATCATTTGGACAATTCGAAAAAACAAGGACTGACGATAACAATGTGCGAAAAATAAAAAAATTGCAGATTTAACCTACCAAATCACCGAAAAATATAATGCACACGCAACCCTAAACTCATGACCTTATAAAAGACTCCACAGAAATCACACTACAAAAAGTCTTACGCTGCACGCGGTTTCTATCATGGTTCATGTCTAAGTCAGATCAAATAGCGCCAGAATCTAGTAATGCCAATAACACAACAACAAATTTTTTAAAGATATACTTGGACGTTTGTAAAATATATATTTAAATAAGTACATTTATGATGTGTCTTAACAAATTTTAAAAGCTTGGCTGATAGCGAGTAGCTGCCAGCCATTCTTGTCAGCCTGATGAGTTTCGACTGGGTTTGGCGGAGGCGATAAAACAGACCCATTTATGCTTCATACGGGCAATCTGCGTTGGTTAGCAAGAGTAAGAAATAGGGATGGTAGCTTTTGTAATAGCAGGAGTCAGAATTTGGGATGGAAGCTACTGTAGTAGCAAGATTAATAAGTAGGCATGGTACCTCTTGTTGTCGCAGGAGTAAGGAATTCAGATAGAAGTTGCTATAATAATAGGAGTAAGAAGTTGAGATGGAAGCTACTGTAGAAGCAGCAGTAAGAAGTTGGGTTGGAAGCTCTTGTAGTAGCTAGAGTAAGAATTTGGGATGGAAGTTCCTGTAGTAGCGGGAGTAAGAATTTGGGATGGAAGCTACTGTAGAAGCAGCAGTAAGAAGTAGGCATGGCAACTCTTCTAGTAGCTGGAGTAAGGAGTTGGGATGGAAGTTCCTGTAGTAGCAGGAGTAATAATTTGGGATTCTTCCATTAGTAAGAATGGTAACTCTTCTAGTCGCAGGAGTATGGAGTTGGGATGGAAGATATTGTAGAAGCAGTAGTAAGAAGCAAACATAGTAACTCTTCTAGTAGCAGAAGTAAGACGTTGAGATCGAAACTCTTGAGCTGGAGTAAGGAGTTGGGATGGAAGCTCTTGTAGTAGCTAGAGTAACAATTTGGGATGGAAGTTTCTGTAGTAGCGGGAGTAAGAATTTGGGATGGAAGCTACTGTAGAAGAAGCAGTAAGAAGTTGGCATGGCAACTCTTCTAGTCGCAGGAGTACGGAGTTGAGATGGAAGCTACTGTACAAGCAGCAGTAAGAAGTTGGGTTGGAAGCTCTTGTAGTAGCTAGAGTAAGAATTTGGGATGGAAGTTCCTGTAGTAGCGGGAGTAAGAATTTGGGATGGAAGCAACTGTAGAAGAAGCAGTAAGAAGTAGGCATGGCAACTCTTCTAGTAGCAGGAGTAAGAAGTTGGGCCGGAAGCTCCTGTAAAGGAAGAGTAAGAAGTTGGGATGAAACCATCTATATAGCAGGTGTAAGAGGTAGGGATGATAGCTCTTGTAGTAGTTCGAGTAAGAAGCTGGAATGAAAACTGCTGTAATACCAGTAGTAAGAGAGAGGTTGAGACGGTAGGTCCTGAAGTAGCAACTGTTCGAGCGCTTCACTGTCAGCGAAACGCTCGATTTATGACGTACACTGTACCTACACATCTACAACCCCTTTTGCACTGAAAATTCACCAATCACAATCCTTTTTCTAAAAAAAACTCACCCTTCCAGCCATTTGTTTCTTTTCATTTGTTCTTGTCGGGCGGTCACATCACGAACAGCTTTCAACGTACATGCACCTCCCTGGTCCTTCCTCCCAAATTATAGAGCAATGTTGTTTGCCGTCTCTTAAGATCCCGCCTTTTTATCGCCTTGTGTTAAACTTTCATCGCCACGCGGATCTGTACGGATTGCTCTTCAAATCGCCAATTCGGAAGGCCGCGTTAGGTTTCCCAACCGTATAGTCCCAAACCAGTCGTCGCCCTTTTCCCATTAATATATTCATCTCCGTTCAATTTTCTTCAGATGCTTCATGCCTTGGTAACCTGCGGTAAAACTGGGAGATAGCTTCTAGGCAACCGCAATATTTGCAAAATTTTGATTGACTTGGTGCCTGCAGGCTCGAAAAGGGTGGCCAGATGTCAATGGTTCCAACGGACGTCCAGAGAAAGAGGTTTCGAAATCCAGGCACATTCGAAAGTCAAATTGGTTGAACGTTTTTTAAAATACGAAGCATCAAGCCGGTTGTGAACGTAAATATCTCATTTGAGTGTACGATTCGAAATCCTTAAAAAGAAAGCCACATATCAACACATAAATTATAACTGATTAGTTTAACAGGAAAAGATAGCCTATAGTTAGTGAGATGATACCTCATAACATAAGTTTTATCACTTCTAAAAGATTTTAAACTTTTCAATTTAGTCATTATAATGACAACAACTAAGGGATATAATGTATCCCTAAACACAATTGTAGCCTATTAGATAAAGATCGGAATGGTATTTTAATCGTGGACCGCACTGCCTCCTTTTGCAATCCAATTCTGCCTGACCTATTCCAACAGAAGATAAATTCAAGGCAACCCTTGCAGCGGTTATACGGCCTTAACCAGGAAACGACCGCCGCCCAACCCAACCATGAAGATTAACGACTCCACGAAACTAACCTTAACCAGAATATACAGGAAAAAAGCCATCGTTTTGAGACAACTTTCGGCTAGTTTTAGCTAGTTGGTAATAAAAGTGGTTTTTTGATATAATTTTTTCTACATGAAATTTGATTATTTAGTAAAAGACTTGTAGGAGAGAATTAACAAATTCAGACACCTATTACTAGAAAAGGGGACTGATTACATGGTCCCGGAAACGATCTTCACGACCTCCTACAAAATCTCAACAGACAACAAAGGAGAGGAAGAACACAGGAGAACATCAGATACAATGATATGGTATACGGATGGCTCCAAAACAAACGAAGGGACCGGATCAGGTGTCTTCTGTACATGCCCAACATATGAGCGATCAAACTCATTAGGGAAGTACATATCGGTCTTTCAAGCAGAAATACATGCCATCAATGTCCTGGAAAATCTTAAAAGAGGTTACACTGACAAAAAAATCCTCATAAGATCAAACAGCCAAGCAGCTATTAAAGCACTGGCATGCACAGGGATAACATCAAAATTAGTCAGTGAATTCATCCAAAATCTCCAAAACCCGGGAAAACACAAAAAGGTAACGGTATCCTGGGTGCCAGGGCGTAGAAGAATTTTGGGTAATGAAGAAGCAGACAGACTGGCCAGAGGAGGATCCGCAAGACCATAGGCCCGGAACCTATCCTTGGGATATCACCAATAAACATAGAATCCTCCATTGCAGAATGGATCCAAACAAAGTAAAGAGAAAAGTGGATAAACTCTAGCAGTGCTAGACACAGTAAACTTATGATAAAACTACCCTCATCAAAACTAGCAAAAACATTACTACACTCGGAGAGAGCAATCTCAGAGGAGTGGTAGGACTACTAACCGGCCACTGGCATCTGAGAAAACATCTACATAACATGGGTATATACAATAATGATCCCATTTGCAGATTATATAATGAGGAGGAGGAAACACCACTCATATCATCTTCGAATGCGAAGCAACAGCTCAATGGAGGTTCAATCTAACGCATAAAAACGACTCAGAAAACCACATCGAAGCAATAACAGTCAATGACTTGATACTTCGGAGAAAAAGGATCGAGTCTATTGACTAAACCAAGGAACTGGGAAGGTACAATAAGCCAGAAGGCTGCAGGGCCTGGGGCACATAAACCCCGTCTCGTGGTATCCTTTCCCACCATACCATACTATACCAAGGATTTAGGGTACACTGTGGGGCCGAAGACTGTACGGACAAGGAGAGGGGATGCAGTGGAAACAAACTCCTCAGCCGAGGTGATGAGGCTTTTTGGGAAATATAGATCCCAATCGGAGGTCAACTAGACAAGTAGTTCAACCGGTCCTGACCGGTTTTTCGGCCATCTTGGGAAATCAAGGAACTAGGAAGGTACAATTAACCAGAAGGCTGCAGTGCCTGGGGTTAGACAACCCCCGCCTCTATATAACCTTTTCCACCTGTGATTATCGACCAAACGGTGATCATACCTAAGCAAGCCAGTTATGACTTACTCTTAGTTTTCCCACAAATTTAGGCTGGGGAGGAATGAAAAATAGGTTAATTGTTTTGAATAAAATTAAAACAAGATTTATTAAAAAAAAACACATACAGGAAAATTAAAAGGAACTCTTATGCCACTCTGGGATTATCGAACATAAAATTAAAATGAAACAGTATCTTATAAACAATTAACATAACAATAATTGACGCTCTTTGGTCAGGCCTCTACTTATCTGGCCGTCTTTGGTCTTCGATACACCAAGTAATCAGTCGGCACCTCTTCACCGTTACACTTCCGGGAACACACTGGCCTTATGATTCCCACAATCCTCCATTACCTTCTCAGGAGTGGGTCTAGACGGGTGACGTGTGAGGCTTTAGCGTCACCTTACCCACCCCTGATGTTGGAACTCCCGCGCGGCGGTTTGGCTGATGTTCACCCTGCGTGGAAGTTCTTCGGTTGCTGAGGATAGACGGTCCTGATGTTCCTTCCTTTGCACCTGGGGTCTGTTGGCATAGGCCATCGCCTCGAATTTCCTTTGAAGTGCCGGTTCCTGGCGGGGTAGTCCATCTCGTTGGCTCTGAGCTGCTCAGGTATGGTATTACCCCCATGACTCCCACTTTTAATCCTTAGAATTTTTTTATATCCGTTACGTAGTGTCTGAAAGGTTCGCCAACATTTTGTGGGCGCAACAGTTTGTTGTTTGTTTCGTTCATTGTTTACATGTTCTAATGTTGTAATTTGTTTTGTTTTTTTGACTCCAAATTATGCTTAAAATTGGGTTTGTTTGGGTAATAACTATTTTCTTAAATATTTCGTCAAACCATTCTGGGGTCGTCGTGTTTATATCATGTACCATACCATACCATTGTAGAAGAGAAAAGATTTGCTTGTACAAAATTTTTTACGAAATGAAAACCATAAACGACCTTTTTATCGCCTTAGTATCACTGCTCAAATTTGTCTTGGAAGTGACTTTAGTGATTCAATTTTGATTTGAAAAAATAAAACTGTCATAATTGATCTTTTTTTACCCTTTTGGATAGTCAAAAGGGCAGATGTTCAATGTGATTCGCTGGCCATAGAATTCCGGTCATTTCACGCCTTGTATGGTAACCCTTTTTCTAATATCGGGCGATGCTGCGTGAAATGTGAGCCCTTGCATTGTCACACGCAGAAATATAATCTAATTCAATAAACGAGACAAAAGGAACGACTGCATCTGACAACACGTTCTCAAAGTGCTTTGCAGCTGTTACGGTACCCCACTATGAAAATCAAATACTTTCATAGCGATTCTCGTCCCAACTAATAAACGTCTGGCCTTTAGTAAACGTTAGTTAATTTAGTGGAGATCGTCGGATGCGGTCTGGTGTGACGCAGGTTCAGAATCCCCGGCCCTGAAGATGATCTCAATAAAGATCGAAACGTTGGCACGATAAAGAACCGCATCTCATGATCTCCAAACAATCAAAACGAATAAATTCTAACAGCTTCTCTGGATGACATTATAACAATAATCAAGATTTCTCTGGGTGTTTACTTCGAAAAATAACTGTTTTACGAAAGAGTAAGGAAGTTGTGCTTTCTTTTTATGAACATAGAAAGCGATTGGGTTTTTATTCTTAATTTTGGAAGATATTCAAGTGGTGCGAAACATTTTCTCCTAATAAGTTTCCATTTTTTCTTTCACTTTTTATCACATGTTCTGTTTTTAAACTTGTTTTAACAATTTGAATTAATCCAAATATATTTCGTGGTCCGATTGGAAAAATAACCTCTTTCTATCAATTAAACTTTTTATGTAAATCATTGGTTGAAAAATGGCGAAAAAGAGCGGAAATTGGAAAGATAGAAATGACCGGCGTTGTACCATTGGGGAAGCGAAGGGTCGGACCACCTAGGGTAGACCTATGGCGTCCTCGAATGCGTATGACAGGTGTAGGCTGAGCTCGATTGGACTCTTTTACCGTAGGCAGTGTCCTCTACGAGGTGGTTTGCAATTCCACTTTAAAAAATAACCGCGGCCGGAGCGGACCCGGTAGTTTCTATGCTAAGGAAACCAAAAATTTGGTTGAATCCACTTTGCTCTTGCTCGGTCTTCAATACTGAGTAGAAACTTCATTTGGTGCTTCTGGCCCATCTTGCGTGCCACGAGTTGCCAATCCAAACTGTACAAATCTCCCGGATATTCTGTCCAGGTGCAGTTCGTAGCCATTCCCTGTCTGACGCATCCAAATTTATCATTGTTCGCTCTTTTCATCTGTTGTAGGATTGGAATTCTACTGTGGAGGACGATATCTATTAGTGCAGCGGAAGCAAGGATTAGGAGGACGTGAGTAGGGGCTGTCCTATAACCTTTGGACGTTCTCAGGAGCGCTATGCATTGACTCTCCTCGAAGAAGCTGATGCGCTATTCTTTCGTATTTGAAAGTGCCATTGAAGTTGAAACCTCTTCTATCGGTTGACAATCATCTAATGAGTTCATAGGACTTAAAATAAGCCATCAGACATCATCTTACGATCTCTGAATAACATAAAATAAGTTTTATCATATGGTGTCGTTAATGGAAACAGCTAAGAACTGATGGGAGGTGTACTTTTATTTGGGTGTATATATCGCCGCCTCTCATAACTTTTATTTGTTTAGTTTTTTAGAAAGTTAAAACATATTCATGATACGTCCACCACAATTTATAAAGGTGTATTAGGTAGTTGTCTCTAACTCTTTAAGACCGTATAAACGATTTCGTATTATTTTGAAATTTGAGTTGCCTCATAAAATGGAGTACACATTGTTTATTGTCGAAATAAAAAAAAACATAAATTATACATTACGAACCACGCCCATTTTTTTTAAGGGCCGAACAATATTTTTGTATGTGGTAACGAAAAGGGGAGAGACTAAAAGGGGCTCTGTCGCACACGCTCATGAAGTGTGTTGTTCCCTTACCGATAACAAGCGGACACGGTCGACACGAGATCACATGTCTTTATTAGTGTTAGTCCCATTTTTTTTCTTTCCCGAAAGGAAACAAAATTGACCATAAAGCAAAGCGAAACATGTGGCTCATTTATGTTCTAATTTAGAAGCTATTTGTCAAAAGCTTGTAGGGATTTTCCCAAGATATTGAACATTGCAGCTGCAACCAGTCATAAATTAAAATGACAATATAATACACATATACGATATATTATGATACATTATAATGCTACTTATTTTAAGAATGATTTACTAACTATCGAACTAAAAATCCCACCTTAATATAAATTTTACAATAACAAATAAAGTAATTTCCATTATAGTGTTTTTTCCCCAGTATTGCCTGATATTGCTATAAAATTTCAATGTTGTCATGTGGGTGTGAAATACTTGGTTTGAACTTTGGTACCTTATTCAGGGTATAAATATGACACAAGGAAAGATCAAAATGTAGAAAAAAGAACGAAAAAAAGAGGTTAAAGGCCTCGGTTGGCCCGTACCCCATCCCTAAAAGGTCCGGGACCTGGTCGGCTCACGAGTCCTGCATAAACCTATTGGACTTATTTACAAACCCCAGGATTGTGGACCATTTTATCCTGGGGAGTGTTTAGGTTATGTCCTCTCCTTCGAAAGTGTAGAATCTTTCCCTGGCATACCTATCGCATTCAGCTAGGTAGTGTCCAGCCGTTTCTTCTTTTGTTTCGCAGAAACGGCAGAAGGGGTCTGGTAGGGTGCCCATTACGAAGAGGTGTCTTCTTAAGGGGCAATGGCCCGTTAGGATACCTATCAGCCTCCTAATTCCCCTCCTAGAGTTGGAGAGTAACCATTTCGCTTCCATAGGTTTGATTTCCTTCAGAAACTCCCTCGTTTACCTGCATCCGTGGGACGTATTCCATTCTTTGAGGAATTGTTTCATTCCCCAGCGACTTATACTATCTTTTGCTGTGCTTAAAGAGTGGGGTAATACTGGTTGTGGCCCGACAAACGCAGTGTTTGATAATTCCTTGGCCAGGCTGTCCGCCTCTTCGTGGCCATAGTGTCCCTTATGAGCTGGTATCCTTATGAGGGTTACCCTATTCTCATATCTGGTAATGATCCTGGTAATGAGTTCAACCGTTTCCTCCACCAGTCTAGATGTTGATAATTCTTTTTGTAATGATTTTAGACTGGCCTGACTGTCAGAAATTTTTTTAATATCTTTTCCCCTTATCCTGTTAGCCATAAGTGTTCTGCAGCAGACATTGATGGCCCAGACCTCTGCCTGAAAGAGATCTTCTTCTAACCCACCGCGTTCTTGGCAGCTTCTCAGGAATAAAAAAAAGCAATATTTTTAGCAGATAAAATATACCATTATTTTTCATTTTTATATTATTATAAATCATGTAAAATCATAATGTTATCTATTAACACGAATTTAATTTTATGATTCTCATTAGAAATTAAAGATGAGATGATGGATCGACCTGGTGTTCAAAAAGAAAGGATCTTCAGTGAGGTCATAACAGACGTTTGTTATCTGTTAGCATGTATTAAAATTTTATGATTCTTATGAAAAATTAAAGATGAGATGATGGATCGACCTGTTGAAGGACTTGGAAAAAAGGATCTTCAGTGAAGTCACAACACGACTAAAATGGTTTCAATTTTTGTGGAGCTTTAGACGATTATATCGTCTTCGTAAGGACATTTTCATCATAGGAAAATATAGTAGTGATAATTTATTGTATAACTTATAAAAACGATGAGTAGCCAATGCGTGGTTTTTCCCTTCTTACAACCACAAATTTTTGTTTTTTCTTCAGTTTTTCCAGGTATTGCTATATTATTTCAATGTATGTCGCTGAACAGTTAGTAAAATTGATTTTACTGATTACATCGAATTTGTAAGTTGTCCGTCATTGACTTTACAGGAAAGTGTAAGGTTTTTTGGTTTAAAAAAAAAAATTAAAATGCTTTCAGTTTTCGCCGTGCTTTCTCAAGATTATATCGTCATCAGGCGTATTTATTACAGGAAAATATACCAGTTAGGACATATTGTATAATTAAAAAAAAAAAAAAACCAATTATATATTTCTTTCTTTAACTCCATGAAGTTGAAATATACCTGGGAAAAAAGAAATTGCATCTATAACAAGACTATTGTAAGGGCGTCGGTCCCCGCAAGGTTTAGTAAGGTAAACGTCCCGAGTTCGAATCCATAGGACCTGCATCACTTACAAAAGGGATTTTTTTTAAACACCGGCACCTTGAGAGAAAAAAGAAAATTTAAACCAATGGAAAATAAGTGGTAAATAGATGTCAGATGTTTGGAACTATAGAATCACCAAAAAAAAGTTTGTTCCAAATTCCCGAGACACTAAATTAGTCGTCCCTTTGTAATGCGTACAAGGGACGTGGGGAAATCTACAACTTCCCATACAAAAAAAAAAAAAAAAAAAAAATCATACTTGTATTCTTTGAGGCTGAAGACTTATTGAAATAAGAATTCGAATTGACTTGATTCTCAAGTGATTGATTTTCACGGAAAATAAATTCGCTAAATTTTTGCTCTCCCGGATTTATTCAAAACAGACCCGAGAGCCATACATAATTCCGTGCCTTTGATATATAAAATCACGTCAGTATGTATAAAGTGTCAAAAAATCCCGAAAATCCCAATCCATTCGGTCGGTACAAAATATCGCTTCGGCGTTGCATAGAACATTTCAGGACGGGAAAGTAATGGTTGACTGGTGAGAAAAGGCTTAGGGTGCGCCGGTAGCCAAGGGAGTTGAGCCGGAGTGACAGGGCTTAAACCATCATCCTGCCGGCCTTTACTACACCTGCACTCCACGTGACGAAGAAAGGCACGTTTAATACGTGTTTCGTGTATCTAACCTTCTGACAGTACTATTTTTTAAACATTACCCTTCCGTTCGGCTTATGTCGTAAGTCAGCGTACAATTTTGAATCATAAACAATTTTCGGCCTTTCAATTACTCCTTTTTGAACAAGGAAAAGAAATGGTGGTTTGCACTATTTCTTTGCAATGCTTACCGTTTTAATGAAAAGACAAAAAAACAATCATGCGGGTCTTATTAATTTTGATATTTTTCTAACAATCACTATAGCGGCCGCTGTAGCAGAGTGGTTAAGTCGTCAAACTCTCGGCAAGTAGACCCCGCGGTCGTGGGTTCGATCGCCACCGTCGCCTTTGGAATTTTTCTGACGCCTAAGGCGACCGGTGGCCTGAATTAAAACAAATCAAATAAAACAAGCACTCATCAACGGAAGGGGCGGGACTGGATCTCAGCGACCTTCAACCTGGTCCCAACCCCCTTCAAAAATGAGTTTCTTCGATGGAAGAACACTGGTATAACGGGGGCTCAAGTTCACTTTGTGTTGTGAGCCCTCCCCCCACAATGGAGCCAGGGTATAGTGCAATAAGCTGTACAGCTGCAGTGCTCAGGAGGGAACTCCTCCAGTCCCTGGTATCCTCCATCCACATCCACATCCACAACAATCACTATTAAATGTGATGAAAACGTACATTTATTTTTATCTCCTTAAACACCTATTTTACATTATTTTATTAATTTTATATTAATATTATCATTATTTATGTGAATTTTATTACTTACTAAGAACTGAAAAGAAAAATATTTTAATTAGAGGCTTTAAGAGGGACAGCATATACTAAACCCGCACGACTCACAAGTGATGCAGAAATGTGTTTCGCGCCGTTAGACATATCACATAACACTAAATAATAAATCAACCCAACAAATCAATTTTTTATATTGAACAGATATCAAAATTGTTAAAGTACAACAAGAACCAACCTTCCTCGTATGTACCGACTCTCTGAGCGCTGTCTGGGCTATACGCGACAGGTTCTCTGTGGACCCTCTCGTCTTGCTCTTGCTAGAGAAATACGCGGAGCTGGAGCCTCTCGGAAAAACGGTGGTTGTTGTCTGGATCCCCGGACACGTCGGCCTGGAGGGTAACGAACGCGCGGACGAGGCGGCGAAAGCTGGTACGTCCCACCCTCCAGATCGGACCATCGCGATCAGGCCCCCTGACGCTAAGTTAAAAGTATGATAAAAGAAAGATGGCAGCGTCAGTGGGCGGGGTCGTCGGAGAGGCTCTTGCGAGTCAAGAGCACGACCGGTAGATGGCCCTCAGAGAATCTGAGCAGGAGGCTGGGATCATCCTCACCCGGCTGAGGATTGGCCATACTCGGTTGACACATGGGCACCTGCTAATGAGCCAAAGCCCGCGCAGGTGCCCTTTATGCAGAGAAAGGTTGCTCGAAATGTCCCACACAATAGAGGTGTGTCATGCCTTAGCTCCATACAGAGAGCGTGCAGGCATGCCGCCGGATTTAAGAAGAGTCCTCGAGCACGGTAGCGAGTTTCTGACTCCCCTGTTCCGCTTTTTAGGGTAAATTGGGTTTTTTTATTGTATATAGTATGTGTTGTGTGTCTTTGTGTTTTGTCTGTGTGCAAGTATTTATTGGTGTGAATGGCGAGGGGTGAGGGTGAATAGAACGTCACCATCGCCCCTCGAACGATGAAAGGGAGTGAGTGTGTGTGCGGGGTCGATGGCGGAATATTAATAAAAGTACCTCATCGACCCCAATCTAGCTTAGTTTAATTGTAGGTCGGTGGAGGAACATCAAGTACTCCACCGACCAAACGGAATGAGTGTGCTGTGTGAATGTGTTTAATTGTATGAACGTATTTATTCGTATGAATGATGTGCCTGAACGTGTATAGAATGTAGGCTGAGCGTGGGGCCGAAATGACCTCGATGTCGGAAGCCCCAAGAAAAAAAAATATAAAAAGAATAACAAGAATCCTCAATGGTATGAATTCGTTTCTAAATAAAATCCCATTTTACAAATTAAAAATAGAACAATAGAAAATATACAAAAACACACTACATATTTTAAAAACACACATTAACTGCAGTTGTTTTAAATGGCTATATGATTTACAATTATGGAAGAAGGAGATAACGACAGAGATGAAGATACGAATCGAACCATCCAACCGTAAAAAGCTCCAAATATTAATAATTTAAATTAATAACAATAAATAAAATTATCTATATATAGTATAATTTAAAAAAGGTTAATTAATCTTAACTGTGATTTCGAAATTAACCGAAAAAGTAAAAAAAGTGGCACATATTTGTATGTATATTTTAACCTAGGTAACTTTGCTGTTAGTAACGGTGTTTTTTAAAATTTAAAATTTTATAATTTTACATTTATTAAGTTTCTTGGTCCGCTTGACCAAATACATTCTTTACAATTGATTAAAGTTTTGGTTGGGATAAAAAAAAGTAAGTGTTACAAACGGGATAACAGCCCACGGCTAAATACGCCACTGCATTACCACTTGAGCTGCCGTGACCTCGATCCACTCGGACATGAACTTCCGATTATTTTATATTATTTTGTTTTTATTGTTTACAATTAATTCCACACTTTTAATCTTTAGATACTGAATTTTTTTAAAAATGAAGGTTGAATTAATCTCTATGTAAAGTATTGGTTGAGATTAAAAAAGTCAAACTTCCCGGTGAGATTCGAACCCACGACCCTCGGCTAAATAAGCCGCCTCTCTACCACTTGAGCTGCCGTGACCTCGATCCACTCGGACTTTCTATCCCAACCCCATGTTTCGAATTTTTTCTCTCTCTCGAAAATTTTTTTAGCCGAGTGTCCTGGGTTCCTATCCCACTCGTGACGGTGGCTTTTTTTTATCTCAACCGATATCATATATACAGATTATTTAATTAAAAAAAGGTATTCGGTCGATCTGACCTTGAACTCCAATGAATTAAAACTTGTAATGAATAATACGATATAATGAGGAGGAAGAGAGTTGAAAAATGCTCATAAATCGGTAAAAATCTGATTATAATTTAATAAAATCCGGTTAATAATAAAGTATGACCTCAGGTAAACCATGTGGCTAACGTCACAAGTTGTGTACAGGTAATTGTCGATAGTATTTAGCCCTCGGAGGTTAGCACCTCATTGGTATGCCGGGTCACGGTCGGCTCCCTTATCTCCGACTAAACACTTACCCTCCCTTTCACCCCGACCGGCGGATCCTCCAGTTTAAAAAAATGGACAAGTACAACTTTATCGGTTTGTTCACTTGATAATACGCATTATCTGTTCGGCTGATGCAACCGCATGTACGGCTCCCATTCGGCCGAGTATCCGTGAAGGCAGGGAGATATTTTCTAATGTGTGCAGAGTTTAAACTGTAGTTATAACTGTTCCGCGTAGTTGTAAAGCGTTTAATGCTTTTACGAGAGTGTATGATGTACGTAACGAGGTCAAAAGGAAAAACAAATAAGGGAATTTTTTGTTTCACAGTCACACCAGATGAAATCAACGATTCAATAAAACACATACTTTTGAGCATTATTTTTCATCGTCTCTGATAACCCATCTATACGACCACAATTACCTAGCGAAAAATGCTAGTTCAGCAAGCAATTCTGAAACTTATTAATTTTTTACACACTGATAAAAAATTACTATGTCTTTTATAGGACTGATCTCAATTGCGAATAACATGTTTTTTTGAACAATTCAGTATCGACCAATTTTAAATTAATAGGAAATAACAGGGACTGCAATTATGCCTCAAAAGTAAGCAATTCATGTCGATTTTGAGCTAAATTTAGACTCACTTTTGTAATATCAGCGGAAAGCGGAATATAAAATATTTAAATTTAAATCATTCTTTACTAATAAAAAAATAAATGAGGAGTAAAATAGAAAAGCAAATATCACGTGACATATTTTACGCTCTAATTTACTTACGGTCAATTTTCAAAAACTACGGCGTACCTCACTTTCAATTGAATCAACCGTTTATATTTTGTTTGTTCAATTTAGAGCAATTCAATGTCTATTTTTTGTATAAAATCAAGATAGTTCTATTATTACTAGCGCAAACTATTTCTTTTATCTAACCGAAATATTAAAAAAATAAAACGTTAACCGATATAGTTTAACTTTCTATAAAATTTTATGGGCCTGACTGTAAGATATATGATAGAAATAAGAACGGCTTGAATGAAGTAATTTATATGATTTTCGTTCTTAATCAGGGATCCCATTCATGAATTAATAGTGTATTTTTATGATTGGTAGGTGGATGACATATTATAACCTTACTTAACCTTACCTTTTCTTAACGATAACATTAACCGTCCCAAACCTAACCTAACTCATCCTTAACCTTAACCCTACTTAATCTAACCCAACGCTAACTAAAATGCCAATGAAACATATGATGGTCCGAAAAACGCTTTTCGGATTTCGTGAGGTAAATTTTACACATACTTCTCATAGATCTTCATGGTCATCGTTTACAAACTTTTTTAGATAACTGGTAGTCCGGATGAATTAGGATAACCAAACATAACCTTACGTTTTATGAAAAATTACGTGTGTAACCTAACCTCTCTCTATCTGCTACGTAACGTTACCGTTCCTCAATATTAATTTATCTCACTAACTAAAAGTAAATAAAATACCAACGGCACCTTGGGAAATTGCCGCAACCAGTTTTTAACCGCAGCACTTACATTTCGACAGGTAAATTATACATTATACATTTGGTATTGTTCATCAGAGTCTTCCTCGACAAATTAAATCTCTTGGATGAAGTGAAGCTTGCAAAGTCCCAATAGCCTTATCGATAACCGAGGAAACTATCTACATATAAATAACGACCGTCAGTTCTGCAGAAACGCATGAAAATTTAGAAAAATTTGAGAAATTTAAAAAAAGACGATAGGAAACGGGTCTTGAGCACGACTCTCACCTCAAAATTTTTATTCGGAGTCGGTTGGATTGTGTTAAGTTATTCATTCCAGCCAGATTTGAGCAGGACATTACTAGTTCAATCACGATTAAGAATTTTGATTAAAATTTAATCCTGATTACATAAGTAAATTAATCATTATATGATTTATTCAAAATTAAATCAATCATGAGGTTTGACTAAATCATAGAATGATTAAAGTACTCATGACTAATTCACTCATGATTAAAACTTTTGATTGAAATTTGGT
>CM077111.1:18355059-18367864 GCA_039619505.1 Cimex hemipterus | reverse complement strand
TCATTATATGATTTAGTCAAGATTAATTCAATCATGAGGTATGACTAAATTTCAATCAAATGTCTTAATCATGATTGAATTAGTCATGAGTAATTTAATCATTCTATGGTTTAGTCAAGATTAATTCAATTCAGAGGTATGACTATATTTCAATCAAATGTGTTAACCATAATTGAATTACTCATAAGAAAATTAATCTTTGTATGATTTAGTCAAACCTCATGATTTATTTAATCGTGAATAAATCATATAGTGATTAATTTACTTATGTCTAATCAATCAGAATTAAACTTCAATCAAAATTTTTAATCATGATTGAATTAGTAACATTTCGCTCAAATCTGGCTGCAAGAAAGAACTTAACAAAATCCAACTGTCTCCGGATAAAAATTTTGAGTTGAGAGTCGTGCTCAAGACCAACCTTCAAAAAGTGTTACCGTAAAGAAAAATGTATTTTCCAAATAATGTAGAAATCTCTCCTCTCAAGCGGAATGAATTTTAAATCAAAGAAATATGTTTTCCATTAATCGGTTATGTGAACATATTTACCTTTCAAAGCGTAGCTTGTTCTAAGAATTTTTTATTTTATTATTACCATATTATTATTATCACAGCACTCTCAACCTGACATGCAAGAACGGCACAATTACCCTGAAAACGAATACTTTGAGCCCTGATGATGCTCTCAATAAAGATCGAAACGTTGGCACGTTAAATAAAACGTTTCCCTGAAACCTACTTCATACCAGACCGCATCTCACGATTTTGGAATAATTAGTTTAGAAGATTGGGGAACATATAGGTATTTGTAAGTTTTCACCTGCCTGTAATCTTTCTTTTTTAAATTACCAATTTTCGTTATTTGGAAGCTTACCGCCATGTTTTAAAAAAAAATATTGTGGGACGTTTTGTAAATAGAGAAAATCTGCAGTCTGCAATAATTTGTACTTCAATTTTTAATCATTATTCGCAGATCGTGAGATGCGGTTTGGTCTGTCGTAGAGTTTAGAAAAACATTTTCTTTATCGTGCCAACCTTTCGATCTTTATTGAGATGATCTTCAGGGCAAAAACTGTTTTTTTTTTTTTATGTGTGGAAGCCAGTGGCGCCCTCAAAATGACACTCAAGAATGGCACAAATACACAACAGACACACTTTGAGCACTGAAGATCATCTCAATAAAGATCGATAGCCAGTATCTGCTCAGTCAATCTGGTATTTGCAATAAATCGTTATTTTTCCGTCAGACTTACAAATTTATGAATTGTTTAAGCATTACATTGGAAAATATTAATTAAGGGCTATTATGATATAAATAGAAATTTGTAAATGAAATCACCCTCGGATCATATCAGGCAGCGAGGTCTTTATTTTTGGGATCAACCATCAACATTCATGATTTTCTGTTGGCAGTGCTAAGAAAAACTATTTGAGTTCATAACAAGTCTAGTTACGTTGTTTTTAAATAAACGTCATTATTTTGTAAAATCCGGCCAAAGTTTGTAATCGTACGGCGAAAAAGGTGTATTCGTGACAAAGGCGGCGGTGTTCAATATTCAAACCGCACTTTAAACCCTCCCTAAACAAACTTAATAAATAAATAGTAGTCGTCAGATCCACTTTCGATCCGCCATTAGGGAAACGGGGTTAATCAATTCCTTTCTTTCCCAACGGTCCTCTTTTAACTCTTAAAACCGTCGAACAAGGGAGACGGTCGAGCGTGTTCCCTTGATCATGCGATCGCGGTTGCACGGGATTTGTGATGTTCACCTGTCTGAGCCGTTGTGTGTAACGCTTGTCAACATAGAGGGGGGGGGGATTAAACACACATTTTTTTTCAATGTATACTAGTGAAATATTAAATATTGTTAATAAAGTTTTTCAATTAATTAATGTTTATATAAGTTATTTGTTGATGTAAAAAGGGCATTGTCACGGGCGGGATTCGAACCTACGATCTTTGGCTTCATACGCCGCTGCTTTACCACTCGATCCACTCGGGCAACAACTTCCCACCTCAACCACACCTTTTTGAATTTGAGAGGGGAAGTTAGTGCCCGAGGGGTCCTTCGATCGTAGGTTCGAATCCCGCTCGTGGCACTGAAATTTTAACCTCAACTTAAAACCTAAATTAGTTGATTGATTCGTGGTCAAGCGTACCACGAAAAATAGAGAATATAAATAGAATTTTATTCGGCTATTATTTTGAATTTCTCCTTAGAAAAGTTAATCAGTGGAATGAATGAACTATAAGGTTTTACAATTCAGTTTCAAAAAGCGATTGGTTATCACAACATGGTACTCCTTGGAAAATATTCACTGGAAAAGTTCAGATGGGAATTACCAGATTGTTGATCTGTTAAATATAAAAAAATATTTTACTAGGCAAACACACAACACGCAACGACCAATAAAATAGCAGCCAGATTGTATTAGACCTATAACCAATAAAAATGTCTAAAAGTAAAATAAACAATCAGTGATCTGTACAGATAATTACAAAATAAGCTAAAATTTTGGTAATTTACAAAAAGTAAACAGAGTGATGTGTGAATGATGCACAATGCGGCGAAGAAAAAGAGCAGCAATTTAGCAATGATCACAATTTATGAAATTGGTTAAGATTAAAAAAAAAGTCAGTGTCACGAGCGGGATTCGAACCCACGATCTTTGTCTTCATACGCCGCTGCTTTACCACTTGTGCTATCATGACCTCGATCCAATCGGACACTAACTTCCTCTTCTTAACCTCACCTTTTGGATTTTCCCTCTTTTTTCAAATTACGTGTAATACATTCGCTTCTCGGCGACAAACGAAATTGCCACGGAAGGTTTTCGTGAAGATACACTTCGTTTTATTTGTTAAATTCAAAAAAGTTCGTGATCCCATTGACTTTGTACCCTATTTCAATTATTTAATCTTTATATGAGGTATTCGGTGAGACAAAAAAATTAGTGTCCCGAGCGGGATTCGAACCTACGACCCTCGGCTAAATACCCCGCTGCTCTACCATTCAACCTCGCCTTTCAACAATGCTCAAAAGGAGGGAAAATTCGAAAGATGGTTGAGATTGAAAGGTAGGGTCGAAATATTCAAGCAGTAGAGCAGCCGCGTATTTACTCGAGGGTGGTGGGTTCGAATCCCGCTCGGGACATTAAATGTTTTTAACCAAACACCTTCTTTCAATTAATAAATCTTTATGTTGTTAGACTTTTAGGGCATTTTTTATGATGAAATACAATACAATACAATTGTAACAATTCAATAATAATTGTAATTTTGTTTCTATTATTACAATTATTTTAATGAATGGAAAAAGTTAAAAATAAAAGATGCTGTAAGCGAAAAATATTTTTTTCAATTCAATTATTTCTTTTTTTTTCAAAATTAAATTTACACTTTTCTTTCTTTTAAATTAAATCTTCAAACTTAAATTTTTACAAAAATTGAAATAAAATCAATTCTTCTTGAAACAATATAAAAAAACTAAAAATATAATTGAGAAATATGTAAACTGTTGTTAAAAGTAAATGAATTCACATTTGCGAATGCGCCATCCCAAAGGAATAAAATTAAGTAAATATGGAAGAGGAAAAAACTCACAGGATGATTTTTTTTATGTCTGCCAATAAGAAAATCTTTTGCAAGCAAAGTTGAAGCAGCTGCGTTCGAGGTGGTTGTTCGAGTCTCCCAATGGAATGCCCCATGTAGTCCGCCTTTTAGCCTTTCTGCACTTTTGTCTCCGGCAGGTTCCAAATTCCATGGCCTCCTTATCGGTCATTTCAAATTTTTTGTAACAACGTAACGTATTGGTTAAAATAAAAAAAGTTACTGTCACGAGCGGGATTCGAACCCACGACCTTCGGGGCCCGATTCGAGCTGCGGCGTATTTGGCCGAGGGATGTGAGTTCGAATCCCGCTCGTGACACTTATTTTTTTATCTCAACAAGTACCTTATATAAAGATTAATTAATTGAAAAATGTTGTTCGGTCAATCTCACCACCAAGAAATCTAATGTTAATTACATTCTTAACATACTAATTATCGTACGTGATTGGATAAAATTTGTTATTTTGTATTTGATTCATTTAGTTTTTATTCATTATTATTTTATCACCTTCTAAATTGCCTTTTAGACTGAGTATTACAAGTATTTAAAAATTAAAAATTCATTATTTATTAAATCTTAGTACGAAAAATTAATTTAAGTAAAACTGCAAGAAATAATTTAGCCTTTTTGGAGATAAATAATAAAAGTAGATGTAAGAATTTCCGGTTTTTGGTGGTGCATAAATTATAGAGTGTGGCGGGCCAAGGAGTTTTATAATAAAAAATTACTGTGGAGGCCTACATACAGTAAAGTCCTGGAAAAAATTACACCCTTCTTGTAAATTTTAACAAGTAGGGGTTTTAAATTCAAAAGTTTATGTGTAAAGCTAAGTCGTTTAGACCGTTGTATCGTTATGAAACAAACGTCTATCGCAAAGTCAAGCTTAAATTCAAGACGTTTCCGGCTAATTTTTCGCAGGTGTACGCACGCGGAAGGCAGGCTGGCATAGTTGGGCCGTTAAGACGCGTGACATCTGCTACGTGAGCCGTGCCCTACGCCGGTTCGAATTGGGGGTGACAATCCTGAAGGTGCCCCTCGCACGAACAAATAAAGGGCGAGATAGAGAGATAGAGAGAGAGAAAGAGAAAGGGCATTAAGGGATAGCCCGGGTCCATCACGTATTTTGAAAGGTTGTCGGGTGTTTGCGAAGGGCCTGGGGAATTCGTCCCTTTCCTCCCTCCGCCTCGGCAATACAGGACTTTATTGAATCTAACACGTGTTGATTTTACAAGGATGTTTCGAGAAGTAATTAAATAAAATTATTTGCCACAGTTCTGTTTGTTAGAAGCCATATGGCATTCGATTTGCTTTCCAAAAAGAATTATTATCTACCATTTTAATCCTCACAACAAGATCTTTACTGAAAGTCCCGTTTTGCGCATCATAATGAATGAAATAATAAAAAAAATTAAACTAATAAAATTTACAGAAATAATTAGAGCTCATGTAACCCAAATTAATTTCTATAAGCTTCCATGAATTTATAAAAAGTATTGAAAGTGTGGTACCGAAGTTACAAAATTTTATTTTTCATTTTCATTTTTTTCTGTCAAGGTATGAAGGATTTAATCACAATAAACTGCAAATATTGCTACCGTTTTTATGATGTTGAATGTTTTGGCGATGGAATCGTTTTCGCAGTGTCCAGTCAGCTTCCACTATCATCCTAACATCCTTGGTTTAATAGTTTTGTTAGTATTTCCAAAAGTCATTTAATGAACTTTTTCCCTTTGAACTGAGGACTTAGGGGTCCTGGGTTGTAATATCGCGAAAAGCATCAGTTTAAGAACGATACACTTACAATAATAAAATTTGAATTGAGTGACCATTAATCGATAATTTTTTAGAAATCGTGAGACGCAGTCTGGTGTGATGTAGGTTTAAAGAAAAAACATTTTCTTTATTAACATCACACCAGATCGCAGCTCACGATTTCTGAATAAGTATTTGTTAAATGTAAACAATGTTTGTAAATCCCAGGCCCTGATGATGATCTCAATAAAGATCGAAACATTGGCACGATAAAGAAAATGTTTTTCTGAAACCTACGTCACACCAGAACGCATCTCACGATATCTGAATAATTATCGTTTGTCGGTCACTAATCTCTACACATTACTCGGAATTCTTAATAATTATGTTCATCAAGAGATAATAAAAAATTAAAAACATTTACACTAGTAACTATCTGAAAACCTGCATATCTGAATTAACAAAAAATCATTAAAAAATTAATTAGAAATTCATTTATCATTGGAACTTTATTTATTTGTGTTCGTTATGTGGAAAAGTGAATTTATTCAATGAAAAATGTATTTGCTAAATGTAAACAATGTTTGTAAACCCCAGGCCGTGAAGATGACCTCAATAAAGATCGAAACGTCGGCCCGATGAAGAAAATGTTTTTCTGATACCAACATCACACCAGACCGCATCTCACGATTTCTAAATAAATATAAATTTAGAAGAGCATAATAGTCCTAGCACGATTTCCTGTAAAAGGTTATTTTTTGTTAAGACTTCTTTCGGTTTATCTTGTTTGGATGGTTTTCATTTTGTTTTCTAAATAAATTTTTACATTTTTCTAAAAGGCTATTTAATCATTTCACAACCAGTTTTTTTTCTTTTAAATTCCTTTATCTAAGTTTAAATTTAGTTTTTAAACATTTTGAGGGATCCGCAGGAGATAATTGACGCTATAAACGTT
Source organism: Cimex hemipterus (assembly GCA_039619505.1). Lineage (NCBI taxonomy): Eukaryota > Metazoa > Arthropoda > Insecta > Hemiptera > Cimicidae > Cimex > Cimex hemipterus. Next base: position 18,361,545 of record CM077111.1, on the reverse strand, counting down.
TCATTTCTAGTCTGCCCAGTATGCGATTCTACCCAAACAATGGTGATTTTCTTGTTTAAGTCATCCAATTTTCCATTTCCATTGTGCGCACTATTCATATGAGGGCTGAGTCCAAGGTCGCTCTCCATCACATCCAAAAACGTATATCTGTCCATTTCCATGTATGGAGGAGCAGCTTTAGGAACAAAATTGCAAAGCAGAAGTAGCATCCTCGAGTAGCTGCTTTTTCTTTTAAGTTTTAAGTCCCTTTATTTAAATTTTAGCCTTGTAGCAAAGGTGATTTTCTTGTTTATGTCATCAAACTTTCCATTTCGAGTCTGCGCAGAGTACAAGGGCGCTCTCCATCACTTCCAAAATTGTGTATCCGCCCATGGCCACCTACGGAGGAGCAGCTTGGTAAACAAAGTTGCAAAGTGGGAGTAGAAGCATCCTCGAGAAGTCAAAAAATAGCGCTCCTGAGAAGGACCAAAGCTTATAGAACAGCGCCTAATCACTCCTTCCAAGTCCTTGCTTCCGCTGCACCAGTAGACATTGTCCTCCTCAGTAGAATCTCAATCCGACAGCTAAAAGATAGAAAGGAGCGAACAATGTTAAATTTGGATGCTTGCGACGAACTGCACCTAGACAGAAGGTCCGGGTGATTGTTACAGTTTGGCTAGACAACTCGTGACAGGAAAGATGGGACGGAAGCACCAAGGGGAAGGCTAGCCTACTAGTTTCTACCCAGCATTGAGGTCCGAGCAAGAGCAAAGTGGATCCAACCAGATTTTTCAGAATCACACAAATAATGACAAATCACGGAAATTTCAACGCTTACCTGCACCGATTTCATAAAACCAAACAGTCCACTGTGTCCCGACTTTGGAGCTGATGACATCGGCCAACACATACGGTTCAACTGCCTTCTCTTTGCCCCTCTTCCGCCGCACTTGGCCACCGACCCTTAACGAACTGGTTAAAGAAAAGAAGACCTTTGTGGTCCTCAAGCCTTTTAACAGAGGTATAGTCTAAAAATACCCGACTAGTTTTTTCTTTCTTTTTTCCTCGTGTATATATGTTAAAGGATTAACCTGCAAGGGGTAGACCTATTATATTAGGTAAATTAATAATAAGAAAAATCTTTCTTTCCTTCGTTTGGTCTTCCCATTCAGGGCAAGGTCGAAGGAAGCCGCGAAGCACAATAAGGTCTCCTAAACTTACATCCCGTATGGGTTCTCCCTTAGGTCCCGGAGTACACTTTGTAGGATTTATAATTTTCATTATATTTCTTTATATTCATAAAGATGGAATAATATAATCAAAACATTCTACCTGATGTGTGAGCTGCCAATAAAAATAGCAGAAAGTTATAAACCCTAAAAAAATAAATAAACTCTCTTATTGCTTCACAGTATATTAGACATAAAGCATCGTATATTGAGTTATAGCACATCGGCAACATTGAGGCAGTAAAAAGCGTACTAAAAACCACACCTCAAGTGGTATTTTATTACGAAGGAAAACCGGTGGTTTTATTCAATATGTAGAGGAGCCCGAGTCATAAAGGGTCCGTGACTCGGGGCTGACCAGGGACTTTAAATAAATAACCGAAGCCCGTCTGGAGATGGGATACTAAATATACTTGAGGGCCGTCTCCTGCTTCAGCATTAGCCCAAGATATAAAGGATGAGTCAGTAGTAAAACAGAGACACATATTTATCCTTCGCATGTCCCCATTCCTTTTAGATATACGGCCGGTGGCAAGGGGGTTGAAATATTCCCGGTCCGGCCTACAGGTTATTGACGTTTCGTATCACCTTGGCCGGACACGGAAATAAAAATCCTTTACGTTTTCTAACTGCCCCAGCTGGGTTTGTAACTTATGCCGCGATGGTTATTTTCTAAAGATCCAATATAAATTCAAATGCCCATTAATATGGTTCATGGGAGAGAAATTCAGATAAAATTTCGACTGTTTTATACTTCTCTTTTATATTGCAACGGCATAAGACACGACTTTCAAAATAATACAATTTTTATGTCATTTGGTTGATATTAACTTGTAGAAATGTGGGTTTTTTAAATAATTAAATAATATTACGTATTAAAACTGCCACGACCTTCTCGTTCCTTCATTGGTGAGACTGTGGGAAAAATGTGCTGGGCAGTAAAAGAAGATTGAGAGAATAAGGGTAAATTATCAAAATAAAAGATACTTCTCTATTGTTAAGTGAGAAAAAATACAAATAAATGGTGTGAAAAGTTTTATCCAAAGGATTCCTTATTGTGTTATTTTAATTAACCTGTACTTATTATGAGGTTCTGTAGTTCACAACGTCCTTGGCGCACCTAGCGCCAAAGGACCTAACGCTGGTGGAGTCGACTTTCCCGCTGGAAAAAGGGTGGCCACGCCCCCGTTTCAACGGTCCAAGTGTGGCGAAATCTCCTGAGTCGTGACAAAACGCTGTGACTACCCCATGAGGAATTGGGTCTGACGAGAAGGCTGATAGGTTAAGGAATGGTGGCTCTATACACAAAATTATCAGAAAGTTCAACCTTTAATCTTACACGTTTTGTAAAAAAAAATTTAAAATTTAAATTTTTTTAATATTATTATTTTGCCTTTCTACACCCTCAAATCAACTACATAAATATAATATTTTACTGCATTTTTTGAATATTGGAATAATTATACACAAAAGCCTCTAAAAGTTCAACAGTAACCGAAAAGTTTCTAAAAGGCCAATATTTTTCAAGGTCATAATTGTTCCTCGTGAAACTAATACGAAATTTCATTTAACCACCTGTAGAGATCCCTAGCTATAGATTCTTGTTTGAATTTCATTTTTTTTACCCCTAAATCCATTTTGATATTTTAGAAATGATTAGAATAATTGAATTAGAATATTTGAATTTAGAATAGCCATTAGAATAGAAGTCATTAGACAGGAAGGCTAAAATAAAAAAAAATAGTCTAAAAATATTTATAGTAAATGATAGGGTTTGGTCTGCGAGGCGAACTCATGTTGAACTGGCACAGTCGATCAAACGCGTTTCGGCATTACGCCATCTTCAGTGATAAACTGTCTGTCATTTAGTCTGCGCGGGGTTTATATAGTGTTGTGTCCGTCGTATGTCGCTGGGGGCGTCGCGTTAGGAGGCGTGGCCTCTATATCCGTTGGTCGGTCTTGGTGGGGGTTGTTTCCGTCGTCAGTTTTTATTTGTGCGTCGTTGGTTTTTTGTTTTTTCTTGGTATTGGTTGTAATGTTTTGTTCTTCTGAACGTTTTCGTTTTTTGTTGTGAAGTGTTTTTAGTGGTGTGTGATTGTGAGTTTGTTTGTGCGTTTATAAGTTTTCCGTTTTTAAGTGTTATATGTTTGTATATCTCGATGTTCTCTAATATGTTTAGTTTTCGTCCTTTTTGTGCGTTGCGTATTAGTGTCATGCTAGTTTCTATTGTGTTAGGCTCGTGGTTGTGGTGTATTAAGTGTGTGGCGTAATTTGATTTTCCGTCATTGTCTCTGAAGGATCTAAGATGCTATTTAAATCGAACTCTTAGTTTCCTTCCAGTTTGGCGGATGTAAGTGTATCCGCATTAACATGTGACGCTATAGACGTTGTCAAGCGGGTTAGTTGTGTCTATGTTCCTTTTTAGTAGTCTGCCAGTGTTATTATTGGTCTTAAGTGCTGTGTTTAGTCCGAGTTTGTTGAACAGATTTGTTAGTTTGTACGTTTCTTTTTCTGTGTATGTGAATGTTGTCCATTTGTTGTTGATTTGTATTTCGTTGTTTTGTTTTATTTTTGTTTGTTGTTGTTGGTGTAAAAATATTTAACGTCAAATGGACCATTTGAAAAAAGAATAACGTAAATTTTTCACGACATATATACTATTGAAGCATGTATACTATTTGTATAAGAAAATGATGTAAAAATAGCAAAATTATTTTTTCAGAAATTCGCCTCGTTGTTTTTTTGAAAGAGAATTAATCCATCCATTTTAATGTTAGATACAGTTTAAAATTAATAAAATAAATGCATTTAAAAAATATTTTTACAATTTGGGAATCATTATGAATCCTTGTTTGAAATTAATTATTTTATATTTTTGACCCCTAAATATTTGAGAACTCGTCATTAGAATATCTGATTGAAAGACTAAAATTAAAAAAAGGGCTAGAAGTATTTAACGTCAAATAGACCATTTGAAAAAAACCTAAGTTTTTAACGACGTTTGTACAATTAAACCATGTAAAATATTTCTATAAGAAAATAAAAAAATAGCAAAGATTTTATCAGAAATTCACTTCGTTTTTTTTAAACGAATTAATAAACAGATATTAATATTAGATACAGTTATAAAATGCAAAAATGAACACGTTTAAAATACATTTTTCCAATGTTTGGGAAGTGATTATCTGATAAAAACGCTATAATTCAAAATAGGCTAAAAGTATTTGAACGTCGAAGAGAAAGAGGTTTAACATATCTTTTGAACTGTGTATGTACCACTGAAATATGTAGAATATTTTACAAATTGGCATAATTATTTCTCAGAAAATAATATCGTCTTTTTTTAAAAAATAGACATAATAATGGGATTTTAAAGTTGACACGGTTATTGTATGGCACTTTTTTGAAAACGAATTATCAATTCTAGCCTTGTAATACCACCAGATACCAACTTTCGCGGAAATCGGTGTAAATTAATTTTGTCGGCCAAGTTTGTGAGTAAAAAATCCCACGAATCGTGACACTAATTTTTTGTAAGCCGGCCCAAATTTTTGAAACTAGATAAGACGCTGCGCTTCTCCACTCGGGCACTAATTTCTCACCAGCGGACCACGAAATTAGTGAATTTAATTAAAATTAAGTACGACTTTTTTATCTCAACCAAAACCTTAATTAAACATTAATTAATTGAAAAGTTATAACTTACATCTATATTTAAATATTCAGTAAAATACCAAGTCTCTTCATGGTTCGAATCCTGCTGGTGACGCTGACTTTTTTTATATCAACCAAGGCCTTAGTTTAATTAATTGAAATCACGTTATAATGTACAAGTTCGCAAGTCAAACTGTGTTTAAGTAAATCCATACATACAGGGAGACCACAAGTTTGACGTGTCATGGAACTTTTCTTTGTCTCTACATTCCAAAGTATCGGTCACATATATATCACTTCTTGTGAATAAGCCCTCGTTTGGCAAAACATTTTTTTTTACTGTTTATATTGCACATTTTTATTTACCAAATCAACTACCTCAATATGTCCCTATAAACCGGTCCCGTCTTAGTTAAACTGCAAAATAAGAACCATCTAGGTAAACAAGGAAAACCGGCAAAGGGGTTCTTTGAAGAGGCAGACCCAGACCGGCACGACGTGACACATCTGGCAAATCTAGCTAAGAAAAGGTTACGCTGGTAGCCAGCTAGGTAAGAACGTCGAAATGTGAAGCAGACCCAGTCGGGAAGAACGCGACACATCTGGCACATCTGGGAGGGAATGAAGAAAAGGGATATCGTAAATGGAGAGTACGTCAAATCTGTACGATACCGCAGTCTCGGTCGGCCCAGCCGAGACGGGAGAACTCCCCCCGACTTTTGGAGTTTCCTTTTCGCCCCTACTCCGGGAGAGACCCGGTAAAAAAGGGATGACTAGAAAACCAAAAGGCCGTCAAGGATAAGAGGCTCACCTCCAGTCAGTCGGCATCAGATCCTAAGATCGGGACAGAAGCAGCCACACTCCGTCTGGGATGCAGCAAAGAGACGCAGCCAATCAGAGCCAGCGAGGACCACCCGTGTCTACCCATAGTGCCAAGCCAGAGGTCGAGACAAGAGATGCTGTGGACCTGGATCGTGGCGAGTATCGTGTGGGGTAAGTCCCGTTGTCAATAGACTCCTCCCAGATGTAGAGTTGTGGCTGACTAATAGATAAATTAAAGCACTTTGAGTATCGTTAAGAGAAGGAGTTTTGTTCAATAAATGTCTCTGATTTATTTGTATTCTGGAACCTTACCTTCCCCTATACAAAAACGATTTATCTCTTGTCGCTTATAAAAAAGAAAGCGAATATTGGGTGATAATTCGGCCTCCGCGACCTCGTCCGCTTACATTTTCATCCCAATCAAAAAGCTTAGGTAAAAAGAATAATTAATTTCAATTTTTTTGAGAAACCAGGGGCTATTTACAAGAAAAGGCGGAATCTTGATTGATAAGTTTAGTCCAAATACGTCCCATCTGGCGTCCTGTGAACGCAAGGGACAGAATATACTAAACCCGCAATACTCGGAAGTGTTGCAGAAGTGTGTTTGCGCCGTTAGGCTAGGCAAGTCACATTACTGTAATTACTAATTAAAACAGCTCGCTAATAAATTAGTTTTTTAATATTAAATGCAAATCAATAATTGATATATTATATTTAATTGTTGGGTAAAAGGGGAAAAAGTTTGGTCCAAATCTGTCCATCTGGCCACCCCGTGTTCCAAGGGACAGAATATACTAAACCC
>CM077111.1:18307359-18321331 GCA_039619505.1 Cimex hemipterus | reverse complement strand
CTCATCGTAGGCCAAATTTTGAGCAGCATCGTATAAATTCATTTATTCACATGCTACATATATGTGTATCTTAAGTAAACGTTTTTGATTTCCAGGCCGTGAATATGATCTCAATACAGATCGAAACATTATGTATTTTAAAATCGTGAGATACGCTCTGGTGTAATGTAGGTTTCAGAAAAATATTTTTTTTTTATCCTGCCAACGTTTCGGTCTTTATTGAGATCGTCTTCAGGGCCTGGGATTTAAAAACATTGTTTAAATTATACAAATACATTTAAGACGTGAAAAAATTAATTTATAAAGTGATTGAAATTTTAGGCTCATCGTGGGCCAAATTTTGAGCAGCATTGTATAAATTCATTTTTTCACGTGCTACATATATTTTTATAACTTAACATTAATGATTTCCAGGCCGTCAAGATGATCTCAATAAAGATCGAAACGTTGGCACGATAAGAAAAAAATGTTTTTCTCAAACCTACGTCACACCAGACGGCATCTCACGAACTCCAAATAATCATTAATTAACTGTCACTAAACACGGCACAAAATAGTCAAAACATGAAGCCAGAAATTTTAATTAAATTCTATAGAGACAGGGCATTTTATCATTTGTATATTTAAACAGTTAATAGGCATTAACATATACACTTAAACCGAAACTATTAGATAAGTGTTTACTCCATAATAAATCACCCAAAGCAAATAAACACAAAGGTTAGAATTCATTTTACAAAACATAAAATTCCGGAGAAATTGAAGTAAATTACAGCTTACCAACGGGCTGTTTTTTAAAGCTACGAAACGCGAGAATTGGGTGATGATATGACTTGAAAAAAAAAAAAAAACAACCTATACTTAACCTAGACATAACACTGACAAGAAAGACCTACAAATATTATAATTTGAAATAATCAGAAAACCCATACCAACTTATATCTTCCTAATCTCCCCACAGACACAAAATGGCGGCACTGAAATACAAGACAGAATAAAATCAAACCCACTAAACAAAAGAGGTTTACGTGGAAAAAGTATCTTCGGTGAGGTCACAGCCGAATTTAAATTTTTTCAGTTTTTGCCGAGCTTTCGACGATTACATCGTCATTCATCATGATCTAATGATTAAACAGAAATAACTTATAAGAGCACTTAAAAAAAAAATGTATTATGTCACACCAGCGCGCATCTCACGATCTCCAAATAAACATTTTTTAAACTCATAGAGTTAAAGTAAGATAATACAATAGTTTTTAATTTATTTTTTAAATTGAATATGTTCTACCTGCAATGTTTTTCTATAATAAATAAGCCCTGATGATGGAATTAAGGTTTTTATTAAAATTCATAGGATTGAGATGGGAAGTCCGAGTGGATCGAAGTCACGATAGCTCAAGCGTATTAAGAGCTATTTCGAGAATAAAGTATGGCGCCCATCCCTCCATATGTACTATAATATACAAGTCCCTCATTCAATCAGTCATGGACTATGGAAGTATTTTCTTTGGGGACGCAGCCAAATCACACTTAAACATTCTAGACAGAATTCAATTCAGAGCGTTAAGATGTTGTTTGGGATCAATGATATCAACCCTCACCAATGTTCTGCAAGTAGAATCAAATAACCCCCCTCTAAGTACAAGGAGAGAACTCTTAACAGGAAAGTTCTTAACTCACAGAATTATAAATAGTGAACATCCGGTGTCGGTAGGCATTAAAAACCTTGCTTGCGCAATCCTACCAAGGTACAGACGACAAAAGATACCAGGACTATTGGAGGCCTACATGAAAATGAAACAGTTAGTGCTGGCCAATAAGGTATTGGGACCGGCGAAAGTGCCACTCTGGGAGTCAAAGACTTATAGACCAAGTGTGATAATGAACGTTAAGGATTTAGAAGGAAAAACAGAAGCTATACAAGGCTGCTTTGAAACCGGGAATTGTAACAGCAGAAACGTAGTATACACGGATGGGTCGAAATCAGAAAAGGGGGTCGGGGCAGCAATATTAGACCCTGGAAATAAGACATTTAAAAAAGTTAAGCTCCCCAATATAGCTTCAATATATACAGCCGAGAGTATGGCTATACTCGAAGCGTTGAGATATATTCAAACACTACCAGACCAAGAAACTGTCATAATCTCCGACAGCCTTAGTGTGCTAACGGCCATCAAATATGCGACTCGCCAACAGAATCCCCTAATAGATGAAATACTGGATATGATTGAGAAAACTAAAAAAAAAGAGGTTGACCTCCACTTCATCTGGGTCAAAGCGCACCATGTAAATAGGCACAACAACGATGTCGACTTACTCGCAAAAGACGCGGCACAGAATGGGGTTCCGTACAACATTATCGTCCCATGTGATATCACGGCCCACCTGAAACAAATTGCAAGGAGGAAATGGCAGAATCAGTATAATGAGTCCAAAACAACAAAAGGCCAGTACTATGCTAATATACAGCCTAGCATCCAACATAAACCCTGGTACCTTAAGGTGAATAGACCAAGAAAGTTCTTCACGACGATATTCAGGTTAAGGTCTAATCATAACCAATTACCATACCACCTTGCGAAAATCGGTATTGTGGACGGAGCCGTTTGTGGATGCGAAGCGAGGACCATTGCCGACTCAAACCACGTTATCTTGGCATGTTCAAGAAACACGATGGACAGGGATGTTTTGTTCTCAGAACTAATAAAAAACGGAATAAAATTCCCAACAAAAATGGAGGTCATACTCTCAGACACAAGAAACATCCCGGTTCTCGATGCGCTCGTAGCCTTTATAAATAAGAACAATATACAGGTTTGACAACACGAAGTGCATAAGGCAGGAACGAATAAAAAATTAGTCTAACTCGTTCGTGGCGTGGGGTTGCCCGGGGTCGGGTCGGTTTGGGCGGTGCTGGACTGTGGGGTTGGGTGCCATAAGCGGCTTGGGCGTGTTTTGCCCCGGATTCTATGGGGATGTGGTCTTTTCCATGGTGTTGTAAATGGTTTTTATCCACATCCCCGAAAATGGAAACCGTATATAGACCCTAAAAAGAAATAAATAAGAATGAGTGCATGTCCCCTTAGGCAGGCTTGGGCATTCTCCCGCTTTCCGGCTGCGCCTTGCTTGCTTCTTCGGGCCTCCACATGCTGCGAAGGAGGAAAAAAAAAGAAAGAAAGAAATGGCAGATGCTTAAACGGCGAGGCCAAAAAAAAAAAAAAAAAAAAAATTGCTCAAGCGGCAGAGCAGTGGCGGATCGAGCCGAGGGTCGTAGGTTCGAATCCCGCTCATGACACTGACTTTTTTGTCTGAACAAAAACCATAATTGAAAAAATGTATTTGGTCAAGCAAATCACGAAGCTTATAATTAAAATTTCGTTCTATAAAAATCACCCAAATACTGAAATCAGCCAAAATCCCAAACGAGGCTGTACCAACAATAATCTGTGAGGAAGGTAACTACCAAAGTAAATAAATTTATCACCGCTCAAATCCCAATAGAAAATCTCACTAATATTATTATGGTTAGTAATGCTAAAAAAATTTAAAAATCCAACTGTCATTGGTTTTAATTCTCAACTTTCGTGGACCGCTTGGCCAATAATACATGACTTTGGTTAAGGTTTTTAGTTGAGATGAAAAAAGTTAATGGCGGGATTCGAACCCAAGATCTTCGGCTTCGATGCCGTTACTCTACCACTTGAACTTTCGAATCCCGCTCGTGCCATTAACTTTTTTTTCATCTCAACTAAAAACCTTAATTAATTGTTTTTAATGCTTTTAACGAAGGAAATGATCTTTCTGCTTTTTTTTTTGTTAAATACTTATTATATATTTTGTTTCTACTGTATACAATTAGCAATAAAAATATTTTAAATAATTATTTTGTAAAATATTTTCATGATTTTGTATTAAATTTGACAGTTTAAAATGGAATTGTTTGTTCATTGTTATGTATGAGGACGGGTGATCTCAGTATTGCTGGGTATAAGGTATCAGAAAAACAGCGAGAATAGGCGGGCCCCCTTGAGTGATAAATTCTCGTCAACCTTCTCGGCCCGGACTACAAAACGCAATTTCCCTAACTAATAGGGCGTCATATATTCCCAGCACATTCCCTTTTTTTTGTTGTTGTTTTGGACGCGAAAAGGCGCGAAGCGGAGAAACCCCGTCAAAGAGTTTTGAATCCATCACTGTAGGCTTAATTCGTTTTATTATCTTGTTTTGGCGGAAGGGTTGAATGGGCATTGTTATATATATATATGAGACCTATTCCCGCAGGCGGTTTCAGCTTTTGTGACCGCTCTAGTCCATTAACACCCGGCGGTCACTCTTTGTCCCTTAAGAAATCCTTTTGCCTGAGATTCCCTTTGATGAGGTCTTGGCCGAGGCCTAATGAGGCAAAGGTAAACCAGAACTCCCCTCCTCTTCATCACAAACGAAATTTCCCATCTGGGGGTCAAAGAGCCACCCCACAAAGGGGATCAGCACGGTGACGTCAGTGTTTTTCTATACGCCTCATGCTGGTAATAAGTCGTTCGTTATCGGCAGCTGCTGCATCAAAGCAGAGGCAAATGTGAATTTCAAACGCGACGCTGTTGCCGAAGCCGTACTACCAAAATTGGTTTTATTGGCAAGAAGACAAATCAAAATGATCATTATTTATCTACTTTTAACAGTTTATGATTTTTTCAAATTGTTAACTGTTGAAGAAGAGCAAAGACGAATTTTTTTGTATACCAAGCCTGCTATTAAACAAGATGATCATGTTTTAAGGTCAAGATAAAATAATCTGTTTACAGCAGATCATCTAATCTGAAGAGGGGGAATAAATTTAAACTTTACGTTTATGCTCAACATTCCTAATCCAATTTATAATTGAATATTGAACTGTCTAATGTTGTAGTGCCAATCTCGAAAAATCTATATCGTGAGAAGCGTATTTTTTAAGAAAAACGACCAGGGACAATAACTTGTTTTAAAAGACTTTTGAATAAAAAAAATGTATTGCAATTTTCTCATAACTTATATATTATACAGTTATATGCAGAACATTTTGAAAATTCACATAGGCTCATCAAATTCTATGGTTATTTAAAAATATAGTAAGAATGATTTCTTTTAACTAGGGCTTGCAACAGGAGAGGTCATATAAACCATCATGGTGCCGGTATTTTTGAAAAAAAGCCCATTGTAAGTATGTCGGGTTCGGATGCAGGGCCGTTGGGATTCGAACAACGGAACTTTACCTTACAGTGGACGCCGTATCAACTCCTAAACCTTTGCGTCCACCTACGCATAAGAACGACTATTCCTAGTATAATTAATTATCTAATTAATTATTAATTAATTGAGTAACGATTAGTGTATTAAATCCATGTGCAACTGAATCTGCTTGAAAGCCAACCATCGATTGGAACTTATTTTCGGTAAATTTTCGCTGATTGTTCATACCTTCACTGTACCCGGAATCGACGGCCTGGACTGAAACAAGGCTACCCGTCAAGCCAGCTTCTATTTTCCTTGCACATTACCGACATAGAAGAAGAGTTGCAATGATTCAGGCACTAATACAAAATTACTAATGTATACCGAAGATCTACTGCTTGTGAAACTCAGAAAAATCAAAAATAATGGTTTTCAGGAGAAGCGGCTGCAGATGAACGGACGGTTTGGCCAGACTGCTTAATATTATAATAAATGAATATCAATAGTTGCGTATAATCACACTTAAAGATAAAAAGACAAGAGGTAAGTTTGTCACTTAATAAACAACCCATTGAGAAGGGGCATACCTTCAAATGCAAACATTATAACCTACTAGGCAGACCTATGCTACAGTGAGCAGGTGTGGGGGTTCGAGAATTATTAGACTGTAGAAGAAAAGAAATTTATTTATAAAAAGACTTTTCTGTTCGATACTTTTTTTTACGAAGGTTTTTTTGAAAAAAAGCCCATTTGTAAGTATTTCGGGTTCGAATGCCGCTGGATTCCAACCCAGGACTTTTACCTTACAGTGATGCGCGCCATGTCAAGGACGAAACCTTGCGGCTACCGATGCCCCTCAACACTTTTTAAAAGGATAATTCCTACTCACTGCAAGTTGTTTTGCAACGATCCGAATTTCGAGCCTTTTAGCTCATCATCCATCACCGTTTTCTTGCAGTCTCGCCCGCCTGCTGTCCCTTAATTCAAGAAATACACTTTCTCTCACGGAGCTGAGCTGGTTATTTAAATTAAGAATCGAGTCGCTTTATCTTAACTGCACTCCGTGGCGTGAAGGAGAGTTACCCCTCTGTTCTCTTTGTTCCCTCAGAGAAAAGGATGTAATCCATTTCTTGCGTGTATGTCCCATCCTCTGGGAATTTAGATATCCCCATACAGGTTACAGCAGGCTCAGCAGGACCCAGATAATTGAATTCCTTAATGGCAGGAACACTATGTAACTGATAAGATTCGCACGACAAGCTTGGTCGTATCATAATGAACTAATTAGGGAATTCAATTACGATCAGAAGTCCTTTTCCTTTTTAATTTAATATCATTGTATTATTATTATCTTACTGATATATATATATATCGTCCAAAATAAGGCCCTCCGGTTATGCTTAGGAGTGCTGCTAAGTGCCAATGGCTGCGATGAGGGTGTTATCCAATGAACCGCAAACTTTTGGCCGGATGACTTCTGACCAACCTGATGGCGAGAAAATCAGACCTGGTCGGGAAAAATTCCATCTTAACTCTTCTCACTTTAACACAAAAATACTGGGGAAAAAAGGCAGTGCTTTTGTTAGCAGAGGTATTTACGGAGATGGCACCAATTCAAGTGAAGGTGGAGAAAAACAGTGTCCTGCCTGCATTCACAAATTTTAAAAGTCCCGATGTACATTTTGCAACAAATATAGCCAACACACAGTTAGCATAAAAAAACCAAATATTGGTACGAATTAAAGGCCAGCTTTCCAAATGGACCATTCGCGGTTCGGTTACAACAAAGGGAGTTTGTTGTGCTTTTTACGGCCCCAAAGAAAATCTTAAACCGATGTTTCGACTGCCAGATAATCTGTCAATGAACTCTGCAGAATTCGTCGCATTAAAGGCACTGGAATATGCGAAACAAAAATTAGGCACACGGTGGTCTGCACAGATAGTAAAAGCGTAGTGGAAAAACTACCAAGGAACGAGAAGGGTTTTCATAACGGAGTAATAGTTATTAATGAAAATTCTCAAGTGTATCCAGGAAGTACAGTCAGATTGGCGGAAAGTTTCATTAGTGTGGATGCAAACGCAAGTGGGGATCAAAGGTACATACCTACATACCTGAAAAATTAGCCAAAAAAACAACGATGTCTGGACTAACATTGGCTAACACTGGACTAACCTTTTATTTGAGTATTTGCTACTACCACCAAGATCTGCACCGGAGACGGCTCCAGGCGGGCTCGCGACCCGACCCGACTTCGCTCATCCCAGCGACGGCCGCTTTGCCTTGAAGGCAGAGTACAGGCACGACGCTGCAACGCCATCCATTTTCAGGGCTAGTTGCTTCTGCAGGTGAGTTGTTACATACTCCTTAGCGGATTCCGACTTCCGTGGCCACCGTCCTTCTGTGTTAAGCAACCAACGTCTTTCATGATTTCACATGAGCGTCGATTCAGGCGCCTTAACCCAGCGTTTGGTTCATCCCACAGCGCCAGTTCTGCTTACCAAAATTGGCCCACTTTGCACTCTGATCCGATTCCCGCGGCTTCACTTTCAAGCAAGCCGGGGATCTCATCTATTTGGAATTTGAGAATAGGTTGAGGTCGTTTCGACCTCAAAGCCTCTAATCATTCGCTCGTCCCAACCGGGCGCAAGCTATCCTGATGGAAACTTCAGAGGGAACCAGCTACTAGATGGATTTGCACGTCAGAATCGCTGCGGACCTCCACCAGTTTCCCTTGGCTTCCTCCTGGCCAGGCATAGTTCACCATCTTTCAGGTATCAGCGTGTGTGCTACAAGTGCGCCTCCACTCGCACGAGAAAGAGACGCCCCGTGTGTGCCGGGCGCCGCCTGCGAAGAACGGACGCCCATCTTCCCTCGGGGGCCAGAGGCCTAACTACTAACTACTAACTACTAACTCTAAAACTGGACTAACAAAAAAAAGATTCCTACATTTGACCCTTCTCGTGGGCTGGCAATTCAAGTATTCATCCGGAGGTACTGGCCAATTTTTCAAGAGAATTTTCCCCTTAGTAGGACGAGGGCCTTGGTACCGACTACTACGACAGGGCGCAGAACAGGACCATAATTGCCGACGAATCATGAGGTATGTGGCAACTATCTAAATAAGACAGAGAAAAAGGATTCACCTCGTTGCCATGTGTGCGGTTGTGTTGAAGATCTCCAGCACATCATAACGAGATGCAAAAGACACCAAGATTAAAGAAGTAGCATCTTAGGAGAAGTTATTAATTACGAAATTCTTCTTTCCGTATGAATTCTTGTGCAGTACAAAAATAAAAACATAAGTGAAAACAAGTTTTGTAAAAAACGTTAACCATGTAATAATTGATTTGTTTATATTAATTGATTTGTATATATTAATTATGCCAAATAAAAAACCATTAAGGCATATGTTTTGTTATGTAAAATTTTTTTTTATTAATAAAACATTATTATTATAGGGTGCTGTCACAAAAATTAGCGCCTAAGATGGATAAAAAATGGATAATCTAGGGGGCTCAAAAGAACGGGGTGGATCTAAACATCAGGATGAATACTTCATTGAAGCCAACATAAATGCTCAATCTTATGATGAAATTAGGGGGAGGAGGTCGATGTGCTCAATGTGCAACGTAAGGAGGATACTTTCATTTTGTATGCATTTGCCCCATTCTCGCGGAGTTCCGTTGGTAAACCAGGGGAAAACCACTTCTTTCTTAATGATAATCGATCCGGATGTTGTGAGATCGCGGCGAACACAATTTATGCCTGGCTGAATTCAGTTGGGTCTTGAGATACAGGAAGTATATCAATCATGAATTTCATTTTTGAAAGTTGAAATTTAAAAAAAAACGACTTTTTCATTATTTCATTTGCTGCTAGAACTCTCGCGGTTTGTATGAAAATGTAATATTAAGCTTATTAGATTTTTATTTTATAAAATGTACAAACGATTTATTTACAGAAAATTTCTGCTTGATACAATTTGTGCGCAATATTTATTATTACATGAATTCAGCCTACCGATCCAACAAATAAAATAATACATTATCTGTACTGTAATGAGAAATCGCTCTACTTATTTGAACAATTTCCGTTGTGTCTACACATCTGCTAAATCTCAAGCCAAGTGATTTATGTTTAAGAGTGAACAAAAGCAGATTGATAACGCCAACCGTGAGAGGGCCCAGCTGCGGACTCCCTTGCCACACAATGTGACAAATATGTATATCGTAGCATTTGTATTGTCCATCCCGTAACGGCGTGAATCATAATTTTTTCATAGCGTTTACGTCTAGCGCGCGATTTGTTACGGCTGGTGTTTTTTTTTTTTCTTGAAAATCCGATAATAAAAAATACACGTGTGATTGAATTCGGGTTATTAAGAAGTTGACGAATTCCACTGACGGTTTTGACTCCAAATAAATCCAAGCTATATTCAGGTGTGCCGATTTTGGATGGAATGCGTACGAAACAATTATAAAAGACCCGGGAGTGATTATTTAAGCGACAGACGTGAGTGTTGGCCTGTGATAAGGGTTTCCACGCTCCGCCCTCTCTTATTACTAGCCGACATGAAACCGTTCTGTATATCTGCTGGAAAAAATAAAAGCAAAAGGACTTACAAGTCATTTCGTGCGTGTTGAAAACGGGACTTTTTTTTAGTATCGGAAAAACATACCCTCCTCAGTGTTTTTTTTTTTACTTCGGTAAGTATTCAAAAATATAATAAATAAACGCCAATTTATTCCCTTAATTAAAGTTGAGATAATTATGTTGTACTTATCATTTCAATACTTACTACTTACGACTAAATTCAAAGTTCAACTCTATACAAGTTCATAAATAATGTCTCATCAAGTGGACTGTATGGGTTTAAAATTATAATAAAATAAAATAAATTATAAAGGAAAAAACACTCACCTCCTTTGACGATAGTCCTGCTACCTCAACTGTGGTAAATGGGGATGCAAGGAAGAAAATGGTCGGAAAAGACAGGAAAAGTCAAGACCTTCACCACGCAGATGTCTCGGTACTTCACCAAGCGGAGCGATGACGACGATAAATTCATAAAGTGAAGACAATAAACGAAATAAAAGAAACTTTAAGCTGGATCAAGACTTTTATAAAAATTACAATTGCTAAAGACGACGACACGACGAATTCAAGCCTCGATCTGGCCGACGACGAGACCAGAAACATGGCGGGGGAGTTTTCCGAAATCTTATCCCCAGTAATGCTTACCGCGGTAGCTGAGTGGTTAAGGCGTCAGTCTCTCGGCTAGTAGACCCCGCGGTCGTGGGTTCGATCCCCACCGTCGCCTCGGGAATTTTTCTGACGCCTAAGGGACCGGTGGCTTCAATTAAAAGAAATTGACACGGCACTCATCAATGGAAGGGGCGGGATCAGATCTCAGCGACCCTGAATCTGGTCCCGACCCTCTTCAAAAATGAGTTTCTTCGATAGAAGAACACTGGTACAACGGGAGCTCAAGTTCACTTTGTGTTGTGAGCCCTCCCCCAAAAATGGAGCCAGGGTATAGTACAATAAGCTGTACAGCTGCAGTGCTCAGGAGCGAAATCCTCCAGTCCCTGGTATCCATCCATCCACATCCACATCCACAAGCCTTACCGCGTAAACAAAAAAATGAATAATAAAGTCATAATGTTTAGTCAAAAATTTTAATATACAATAGAAATAATCGAATATTATATTTTTTAAAATTTTATTTTGATTAAAACTGGTCTTATTAGACCAACCATCAATTTTACGATAGTGTTACAGAATAAATTAATATTTACATTCCTATAAACCCATTGGTACAATAAGATTTACATTTCAGTATTCACTATTCATTTTTATCTACACAAGTTCATATGGCTTTGTTCGTTTTCATCTTCTGACCGTAAAGAAATGGGAATCCTCTTCTAGACCCTCCCGAAAAGAAGAAACCCTCCTGACCCGGCTTCGAATTGGCCACTCCAGACTCACCCATGGATTCCTCCTTGAAATAACTCCTAAACCTACATGTTCATTCTGTAAAACTACCATCACAATATCCCATATCCTAACAGATTGTCTCTAAAAGAACCCTCCATCAAATTCCCAAAGACCTCCAATCCGTACTAAACAACAACTAATTGACAAAATCAAATATCCCATCCCATCAACTCTTGTTTCTTTTGCTGGCTTCCCATTTTGGCGGTGTGTTTCGGCTGACTTCTGGCGACACCCTTCCGGGGCCTCAGGTGCTGGTCGACCTAGAGCTGGATTGAGGGGGTTGTCGATGGTGTCTAGACACCGACCCCTCCATGATATTAAGATCAAAAGCGTCAGTTGTGAGAGATCCGTGGGGATCCATTCTTTCCATGCCTGGGGCTGCCACTGCGCCGTCGTCTGCTGAGGCCTCGCTCTGGGGAAGGGGCCGGGCTGCGCCGTTAACTTGCAAAGACTCAAGACTTAATAACCAGTAAGGTTGCACCCTTCAATTTAAAAAAAAAATCTTCTGACCATGTTTCGGTTATGTAAGAGTTTGGTCGCCTCCACGTTCCCGTGCTAGGTGAGGTGAGCCTGGTGTCTGGCAGCAAATCGTTGTATTTCCCTATGTAAGTCCTTATTCCTTATGTACAAAGGTGCATTGACCATGTTACGTAAGATTTTATTTTGGAGTGTTTGTATGAGTTTAATATTCCTTCCGTCTCAGCTTGACATCTAAGTTCATTACCAGATATTTAGCTGTGTTGCTGTATTGTATAGTAGTTCCATCGATTATGCGCGACGGAACATGGTCCACCTTTTTGTTTGTAAAGATCAGATGAACTGATTTATGTTGTTTTAGCTTGATTTTCCATTTTTTATATTCGTTTATATTATTACATGCATTTTGGAGGATTTTGGTTGAATGGTTGATAGTCGGTCCTAGTGATATCACCGCGGTGTCATCTGCAAACGTTGCAATTTTTACTCCGTCTATTTTCGGAAAATCACTAGTGTATAACAAGTAAATCAGTGGACCTAATATGCTACCTTGTAGCACTCCTGCATTCATTGTTTTTAATTTTGAATATTGATCTTCTTGTTTGACTCTACACAGTCTGTCAGTTAGGTACGAATTGATAATATCGACATATTGGTTTAGTAGCATGCATTTTAGTTTAATGATGAGTCCTTCGTGCCAGACCTATTCAAAAGCTTGCGAGACATCAAGGAAGATAGCAGAACAAATTTGTTTTTCTTCGAGAGATTTTTCTATTACATCTGTTACTCGGCGAACTTGGTTTATTGTTGAGTGTCTTGTTCGGAATCCCCCCCCCCCCCCCCAGTAATCTTTACGGCGTAAACAAATAATGAATAATAAAGTCTTAATGTTTATTTAAAAACTTTAATATATAATAAAAATAATATAATGTTATGTTATTTTTAATAACTTTTTCTGATTTCATAACGTGATCTAAGAAATGGATTGATTATGTTGGTAATAAATAAAAATGAAGCAAGGCTGGCATTGAATAATATTATCTCGATTTAGTTGGCTGTAAATTGTGGTCGTGGCAAAGAAAGTGGTTTGACACCCTGCGGTCGTTGTGATTGGTATTAATTTGACCACATTGTAAACTGATGCTGCGAAGGGCAAGGAGCGACACGATCATTAGTATGTGTCGTTGCTCCTACCCGAGGGTTAAAACGCCCTTCTCGGCCAAAAATGATCCTAATCGAGTACGCCGTTTACAAACAGAAAACGGTGATATTTCACACAAAGGGGCATAATTCATTAATAATTTAGCTTAAAGCTTTTTGAAATTCGTTAGTTTGCCAATATTGCGGTACTGTGGTATGTTTAAAAGTTGGTTTCGTGTTAATTAGAAAACTAAAAAGTAAGCGAGTAAACGAGATAGAACAATGTCATAATTTCATCAGGCCCAATTAATTACCACATCGCGGGTGAAAGCATTAATCAAGCGAGTGAGATTTCCGGGCAACATGTATCAGCCGAAGGATTAGCCACTGCGCTTAATCAGATGCCATATAATATGGTCGAATCCTGGCTTCAAGTAGGCTTCTGAATATGGGCCGGATTAGCTCATTTTATGGGCGATAAATCATAAAAGTTATTCTGAGGTTTATGGTTCGCGGTCTTAAAGAAACCTTTACTACTCAGGAGGGAAGCTATGATAATAATTCGCCCGAATGGGGACTTGTCTGGGAATGAAAAACGAGGGGTGTAATTTATTTTGGACGAGGATTGGTTCAACGCAAAACGTCCCGTCGAAATGAGACTAAACTAACAGCATCATTAGAACTACCGAGTCGTGTGATATATGCACAATTGGTCATACATCCATATACATTAGCAATCTTTACATCTACACGCCATACTTATTTAGACTGTCAATATTTTTTAAAATAATAAGTAAACCTTTTTGTTGTTTATTCTATAATTTTATCAATTTACTTTTTAATTTTTAATTGCCAGCTCATTCCTTTTTAGCTGTATATTTCTATACTTTTCTTTTTGTAAAATTCATCCCATAAATTACTGTTTCTGTTTTTCCTGTTGAGTTTCAATTGTTTATCGTCCGACTGTACCCACTCTTCTCTTTTTCCACCCTTTCTCCTCAGGGCCTCGTCAGTTTATCAATCTACCCTAAAGTACTCGATATTATTCGAGATCATTAACGATAAGCGTTCTTTCACGCTAATAAATATTATCCACAATGCCTTAGATTTCTTGGTACTCCTCGGAGTAATTGGGGATAAACCTCTTAT
>CM077111.1:18258422-18304132 GCA_039619505.1 Cimex hemipterus | reverse complement strand
TTTACATTTAACAAGTCCTTATTCAGATATCGTGAGATGCGATCTGGAGTGATGTAGGTTTCAAAAAAACATTTTCTTTATCGTGCCAATGTTTCGAGCTTTATTGAGATCATCTTCAGGGCGCAAAGTGTTTGTCTTCTGTGCATTTATGCTATTCTTGGGTGTCGTGTTGAGGGTGCACGACACACAAAATGGCGCAATTACAAAGAAAACAAACACTTTGTTCCCTGAAGATGATCTCAATAAGGACCGTAACGTTGGCAGGATAAAGAAAATGTTTTTTCTGAAACCTACATTACACCACATCGCATCTTACGATTTCTGAATAATTATCGACTAACGGTCACTAATCATCTCACGCTTTTATTTACAATCATATCTATTTTTTAACTTTTTTTATTTGACGCATTGCCATATAGAAAACACCCATAATCGAATAAATTTGACTCTTGCCTGGAGAATTCAGTTGGCCTGGCTTAGAAATTTGTTGAACTAACTATTTTTATTTTGGCGTTTTGCTAAATGTTGAATCAATCGATAAATAAATGGTAATGGTTGAAAACCCGTCATTCTATATAAAGAGAAACATGAATTATTTCATTGTTTTTGTAAAGATATATTAGATAATTATTAAACCTTTCAAATAGAGATAATACAAAACTAAATAATACACAAGAAAACATCTTCAACAATGAAAATTTATGATCAACTACGCAATTTGTACAAGGAAATGGTAGTCGCATAACTCTGTCTGCCATGATTATTATGATGTCTAGGATAAAGCACGCAAAGGAGCTTTGTCCGATCGATCATCTCTATTTTCAACTTTATACTAAGAATGTTTTTATTGGTCATTTTATTACGGACCGAGGATAAAATAAAAAAAAAATGCAATTAGATTAAGAGCAAGATGAATTCAGTCGTACCCCTCTTTTAAAATTCACCCTTCCACCGTAGATGCTTAACATCTTGTAAGATAAGCGAAAACTTTGCAACTTATGTTTATTCCAGTACACCTAGGAAACAGTTAACGTCGGATGAATTGAATTTATCACTTATGAGGTTGCGTGGATGGGAGGGGTCTCGGTCCCAATGGGGTTGTCCGCCGTTAAGGCGGCCGTGATAGATGTGAAGACAGATGTAAAAGTTCCATCCACCCCGCTCTGCCACTTCCGACTCCCCTGGAGATTTCAGACACCTCATGGCTCCAGCCCAATGTCCAGTTTGCGGAATGGCTAAGAGGGATCGCCCGGGGAAATGGGATGACATCAAAAAAATCTGTCTTCCCGACCTCTTTTCCACCGCCCGTTTTCGAATAACGGGATTGCTTTTGTCACCGGCTTAGCTCCACCAAAACTATTTTATTTAAGTTAGTCATACAAATTTATTCTTGGAAAAACGTTCAAAATGGAGTAATAATGAAAAGTAAAAACCGAAACGTAAGTTATTACAATTAATTAAGGTTGTTTGTTGAGATAAAAAGTCAGTGTCACGAGCGGAATTCGAACCCACGATCTTTGGCTATATACGCCACTGCTCTACCACTTGACCTACCGTGACTTCGATCCACTTGGACACTAACTTCCAATCTCAACCCACCTTTTGAATTTTCCCTCTTTTTTTGCCATTTTTCAAATCTCTTTTAATAGGAGTAGATTCTCGGCGACAAGTGAAATGGCCAGGGAGAACTTTAGTGAAGTATACTTAATTTTAATTAAATTCACTAATTTTGTGGTCCGCTAGTGAGAAGTTACTGTCCGAGTGGAGTAGAGCAGCGTCGTTTCTTGTTTCGAAATTTTTGGTTCGAATCCCGCTCGTGACATTGACTTTTTTATCTCAACTAAAAACTTAACAATTAATTAAGGTTTTTAATAGAGATGAAAAAAGTCAGTGTCACGAGCGGGATTCGAACCCACGATTTCGGCTTGATACGCCGCTGCTGTACCACTACACGTGAAGTCACGATAGCTCAAGTGGTAGAGCAGCGGCGTATCAAGCCGAAGATCGTGGGTTCGAATCCCGTTCGTGACAGTGACGTTTTTATCTCTATTAAAAACTTTAGCTAATTGTAATATATTAGCTGGTCTAGCAGATCACGAAATTAGTGAATTGTAATTATTATGCATTGTTTCCCTGTGTAATCCTTCAGATGTAGAAAATATAGTTGATTTACTATCTGACAAACATAATCTTGCACTAAATATTTAATTAATTTCCCGGTGTCTAATACCAATTAAAATATGCTAGGTTGCCTGTAAGCCATCCAATTTTTTTTACGTTCCAGAATAATTAGGAGTTCCGTGGGCAGGAATCTGTTATCAAGAATTTGATCGAAAGGATAAATGTGTTTATTAACACCGAATTGGTTAATAATATTGATTTAACAATTATGAAACTCGCCGAGTGTTTTGCATGTTGGTGAAGGCTTGACAGCGGTTAGATCGGAGCGATAACGCCGAACCTGTCTGACATAAGATCAACAGCAAGAACAGACGGACCAGAGATGTTAATTTGCGATCCAACTACAGCCTTCACGAACATAGTTGGCACAATACTGGTAATAACCGTTTGTACCGTAGAAATGCGTCTTGAAATATATTTAAATACATCGTTCAATTTGTTTTTTTCACTTTCATCATCATGAGCACAAGTTGTTAACCTAAAGCCTCCAGAGCGTTAATCTAAAACCTGCCACTAAAAAATTACAAAAATATTTGGAAATTTTTTTATAATTATTTGCGAATCAGTTCTTACTACTAGCTATTTTTCAATTAAATTTATATTCGGGAAGACATCAAGTGACCAATTTCACAAAATTACTTACGTCTTGTCTTTGTATTCACCGGTGCACCACCCCGCTGAATGCTGACGACAGATCCGGCCAAATTATAAAAGGCATTGGATTATTCTGACTGGTACCTAGTTGGGGGTGAACAGACGATAATGCGGAATAGGAGAAAATATGAACAATTATCTTCCAAAGGAGAAAGAGGAAAAGGGTATTAAATAGAGAAAGAGAATCAGAGAAAGGTAGGTAGATATATAGACAGAGAGATAGATAGATAGATGGAGAAAATGAGAGAGGGAGTTGGAGAGAGAAAAAATAGAAAATGAGATAGAGATTGGCAGAATGAGTAAAACAGAGAGAAATAAGTAAAAGGAGTGAGAAAAAGAGAGTAAGAGAGAGTGCGATGGAGACAGATATAGAGATCGACAGAGTGAGTTAGTAAAGGAGAGAGATAGAGAGAGAGAACGTTTTATTTATCAATCACACAAGATTTGGTCTCAAGGACCATTCTTACATCTAATGTGAAATACAATAGTTTCTAAGTTTAACTTATTTCTAGTATATTAATTTGATGAAATAACTTTATTTTGGTGGTCAATATGTTCCGTCTATTTGTTTGACATTGAACCTAATTTAAAATTGCTCTTTGAAATAGATATCTCAATTTACATAATAATTGAGCAATGAGAAAGCAAATTAGTAATAAAAGAAGTGAAGAAACATAATATTCAATACAATGCAGTACAAAAAATTGACTTGTAAATCACCAATATAAATCGACAAATAAAACCTTACTCACTAAAAAGTAAAATAAAAAAAAATGTTATGGCATGGTTTGCTGAGAAAAGTTATGGTTTTATGCTTAACTACACGCACATGGTAGTTTGCAAACATCGTATCTCTCTCATGAATCTGAAACATGTAAATAAATTTCACATATAGATATTCTGGATTTTGAACTTCTAGAATGTTAAAAACTTTACTACCAACCTATCTTTAATTTTGAGAAATTTGAGTTGCGAATACTTGTTACCTATACAACTGTCATATTTCAGGTTTTTGAGGGTGAGAAGAGGGAAAGAGAGAGAGAGAGAGAGAGAGAGAGAGAGAGAGAGAGAGAGAGAAAGAGAGAGAGAGAGAGAGAGTAATCAAAAGTATGAGAAATAGTGAAAACGATAGAGATAAAAGGAAAGAGAGGGATAGAAAGAAAAAATAGAGAGATAAAGAGAAAGAGAGGGATAGAAAGAAAAAATAGAGAGCTAAAGAGAAAGAGAGGGAGAGAGAAAAAATAGAGAGGGAAAGAATGCGAGAGAGAGAGAGAGAGAGAGAGAGAGAGAGAGAGAGAGAGCGGGTTACATATTTGAGCTCCATTGCTTTCATGGCACAAAGCAGAGTCGTTTTTCATCGGATTCTCACTTGAAAAAATGAATCCTGTACACCACCAGGAGGTCGTACCATTTCTTATTACCAAATCGCTCTGTTTTAATAATTCCTTAAACACATAATCACTAATAAAATATGATGATTTGTGTTTGACAGAGTAGTTTTTACTCTCATCAACTTGAACTTTTTAAACCACTCTTAGGCAATACGCCCGTTTCATTAATCATGGTACCCAACACAAATTGGACCTAAAATTCATACAGTAACGGTCGAAGTATGGGTTTTGATATAATCTACAGTTAATTTCAATTGATTAACCTTTATGTACGGTTAAAGTGAACAGTTAGTGTCACGAGCGGGATTCGAACCCGCGAACTTCGGCTTGATACGCCGACGCCCTACCACTTGAGCTATCGTGACCTCGATCCTCTCGACACCAATCCTCCATCTCAACCTCACCTCTCAAATTTTCTCCCCTTTTTGCCATTTTTCAAATGTCCTATGATCAGGATTCGATTCTGGGTGGCAAATAAAATGACCACGGAGAGTTTTACTGAACAACTTTTATTTATTAAATCTACTTATATTTCGTGGTCAGACAGACCAATCTTTCAATCGATTAATCCTTATGTAATTTATTGGTTGAGATAAAAAGACAGTGTCTCGAACGGGATTCGAACCCACGACCTTCGGCTAAATCACGCCCCTACCAGAAAAATGGCAGAAAGCAGGGAAAATTCGAAAGGCAGGTTGGAGTAGGAAGTTGGTGTCCGAGTCACCATAGAACAGGTGGTCGAGCAGCGGCCTATTGCGCTGAAGGTCGCGGGTTCGAATCCCGCTCATGACACTAACTTTTCATTTCAAACAATACCTCGAATAAAAAGATTATTAATTGAAAGAAATTATTTGGTCAATCGGATCACGAAATATAATGAACCTACAGTCATTGTTCAAGGCTCTTTTTAATTATGAAATAATTAATTGTCCTCCTGGTAACAAATGAAAATTTTCTGATTACCTTGAAAAAGAAACCAAAATTTCCATGAATTTTCATAATGAAAAATTCATAAAGTAGTTTAATTTTGATTGTTTATTGTAAAACCCACTGTAAATATATTGTAAAATGAGTTGAACTCCAACGTGGCGTAGGGTTTCTCTTTAGGAAAATTTGAAAGATCGAAAAATTTCATTTCGTCAAGAAAAAACTATGTTGAATAGTGTATGTTAAAACGGTTCAGGGAACCCCAGGGAGACGTTTGAGGTTCTTTCGGAATGGGGTTTGCAAATTGTTCCAGGGAAAAGCAGAAGGGCTCAGATCCTGGCGACTATTAGCCGCCCCCGCTCTTGAAACACGCCTCCCCCAACATCCGCAGCCGTGCGTTTCATCTATAATAAATGTATCGGTCGAACGTTTATTCTATACAACGCCCCCAACTTTTACGTCTGCCCTCAAATTGAATTTAATAAATGATCGAGAGGAAATGGATGTTTTGACGCGGAACGATCTTTTACACAACAGGTACGTTCTCCGTGTCCGCAAAACGCGCTCGGTTATAAACTAAACTCAACCCATACATTCCTTATACCTTCCTACGTACCAGTTTTGAAACTGTTAGGCCAAGCCGTATTACGACTATTATTTTTTACTACTTGAATTAAAAACAAAAAGTCACATTATTTTTGGCATTTGTATTTGTACAGACAAACTTAATAAAAATTATAAATGTCTGGCAAAAAAAGATGAACACTATGTGCAAGAAATATGTGGTGTTTAGTGAAAGTTAATTAATGATTATTCGGAGATCGTGAAATGCAATCTTGTGTGACGTAAGTATCAGAAAACTATTTTCTTTATCCTGCCAACGTTGCGATCTTCAATGAGATCATTTTCAGGGCCAGGGATTTACAAATATTATTTAAATTTTACACATACATGTAAGATGTGAGAAACAATTTATACAATACTGGACAATTTAGATTTAAAAAATGAGTTCATAAAATGCTAGAAAATTTGGATTAAAACAACACAACATACAATGCTAAAACATTTAGAAAATAAACATAAATTTATACATTGATAAAAAGTTTAGATAAAATAAAAACAACATAAATTTATACAATTCTAGAATATTTTGGATTAAAAAAGTGAATTTATACAATGTTAAAACATTTTGGATTACAAAAATAAATTTATACAATGCTAAAATATTTAGAATTAAAAAAACATTAAGTTATACGTATATAGAAATATTAGATTAAAAAACATGAATTTATACATCGATAGAAAATTTAGAAAAAATAAAAACATGAATTTATACATCGATAGAAAATTTAGAAAAAATAAAAACAACATGAATTTATACAGTTCTAGAATGTTTTGGATTAAAAAATGACGTTACACAACGCTAGAAAACTTTGGATTAAAAAAATGAAGTTATACAATGGTAAAAAATTTTGGATTAAAAAAATGAATTTATACCATGCTAGAAACTTTTACATTAAAAAAATGAATTTATACTATGCTAGAAAATTTAGATAAAAAAACATGAATTTATACATCAATAGAAAATTTATAAAAAATAAAAACATGAATTTATACATCGATAGAAAATTTAGATTTAAAAAAATGAATTTAGACATCGATAGAAAATTTAGATTTAAAAAAATGAATTTAGACATCGATAGAAAATTTAGAAAAAATAAAAAACAACATGAATTTATACAATTCTAGAATATTTTGGATTAAAAAAAATAAAGTTGTACAACGCTCGAAAACTTTGGATTAAAAAAATGAAATTATACAATGCTAAAAAATTTAGAATAAAACAATATGAATTTATACATTGGTAGAAAAGTTGGATGAAATAAAAACTACATGAATTTATACAATGCTAGAATATTTTGGATTAAAAAAGTGAATTTATGCAATGCTAAAAAATTTTGGATTAAAAAATGAATTTATACAATGCTAAAATATTTAGAATTAAAAAATACATTAATGTATACATTGATAGAAAATTTAGATAAAAAAAACATGAATTTATACATCGATAGAAAATTTAGATTAAAAAAAACATGAATTTATACAGTTCTAGAATGTTTTGGATTAAAAAAATGACGTTACACAACGCTGGAAATTTTGGATTAAAAAAATGAAGTTATACAATGCTAAAAAATTTTGGATTAAAAAATGAATTTATACAATGCTAAAATATTTAGAATTAAAAAATACATTAATGTATACATTGATAGAAAATTTAGATTAAAAAAAAAAACATGAATTTATACATCGATAGAAAATTTAGATTAAAAAAAACATGAATTTATACAGTTCTAGAATGTTTTGGATTAAAAAAATGACGTTACACAACGCTGGAAATTTTGGATTAAAAAAATGAAGTTATACCATGCTAGAAACTTTTACATTAAAAAAATGAATTTATACTACGCTAGAAAATTTAGATAAAAAAACATGAATTTATACATCGATAGAAAATTTAAATAAAATAAAAACATTATGAATTTATAAAATTCTGTAATATTTTGGATTATAAATATGAGTTTTTACAAAGCTAGAAAATTTATATTAAGAAAACAACTCACTTAAAGTGTTTGTTTTCCGTATAGATGTCGTTTTACTATTTTGCTGTTCTCTAATTTAAAAAAAAAATAAAAACCCTCGCTGGGATTCAAACCCAGGAACGCTAGCACGGCGGGTCGGACCTTTACCCATTCGGCCACAGCGATCCCTTAAACATCAATATAAGAGTAGATAAATCTACTTGAATATCCATACTATCTATGTAGAATTCAAACAAAGCTTCAACGAAGATTGACAAAATTCAGTCCACTATTTGCATCTCTATATAGACAAAATAATTATATGATACCCCTACTAGTAAAGCTAGAAACGAAAAGATATAAATTTTGAAAGTATTAACCTTCTGGATTTTCTTTCGGACTTCGTTATAACAAGTGTGTCAGTAATTTTTTTTTTTTTTTTTTTTTTTTTTTTTTTTTTTTTTTTTTTTTTTAATTCACACGTTTCCACGTTTCCTTATATTCAATTGAACGGACGGTAAAGTCAATTCAAAAAACAGCTTGATAATAGATAAAAGCATTTATTACAGCACACATTTGACGAATGAAAATACCAACCAAACACAAAAATGAGAAATACTAAAAAATCTGTGGCTAGTCCTACGTAAAGGTCACCAATGAAAATACGCAATAACCGTACAGACAGCTATCAGTTCTGCCAACTTATGATTGAACTAGGATGTGTTTAAGGGCGGAACCTTTGCCCGAACTAGGTTCAATTTACGGCTTTTCAGTGATCCGATATTAACCGTAAAAAGCGTCCATAACTTTGCGTCAGCCCAATTTCTGGGAGGTGAAATCTATTGAGGTCGTGAAAGCTCGGTTTCCTTTTCTTTTCAAAAATATGTTTTCATAAGACCATCTACCCCTAGTATAGCACCTCTCAATCTGAAGCCAGCATGACGCTTAAAATGGTGTGCTTCATGATGGCCAAAAGTGAATAGGTGTCTAATAGACTGTTTGGGACGACGGAGATAATTATTATTATGACATAAATAAAGATTGATCGTATTGGTTATTTGGTGGTCGTGAGATGCGGTCTTGAGTGATGTAGGTTTTAGAAATCATTTTTTTCAACATGTAAACGTTTCGATTTCTATTGAGATCATCATCAGGCCTCAACAATGGTTGTTTTTCGTGTAGATGTGTCATTCTCGCTGTTGTGTGGACACTGTCAACAGAACAGACAAGAATGAGACATTACGAAAAATGAACACGTTGAGCCTGAAGATGATCTCAATAAAGCTCGAAACGTAGTACGATAAAGAAAACGGTTTTTCTAAAACCTACATCATACCGCATCTCACGGTATTCTAATAATCATCAAATATTGGTCATTAACCACCATACATTGATCATAGTAAGTGCTAATTTTCCCCTAGAAGTACGATTTTCCACAAAAATGGCTGTTTTTACATTCGGTTTGCTTTAATTGAACTCCCACATATGTGAGTCATAAAGAGGGAAACTGTCCAAAGGGAGAAATATCGATGCTTATCACGAACGTCCGGCAGCCCCCTTTTTGTCTCTTACTTGTTTTTTAAAACACTTTTCTCCTCCCTGTCGAAATTTTGTTTCGAAGGCATCCGGCCTATTCGGGCTCCCTCACTTTCTCACCCCGGCTAGGCAATACATTACACCACCCCTTGGTGCACCCCAGCTGCATTTAAATTACCTAAGCCGGAGGGTTAACGTTAATTATACGGCGCTAAAAAATGCTCAGGACCTGTTCACTCGTTTAATTGTATCACGGTCGCCTAAGCGCACGGACGGCGATTTCAATAACGGAGGATCGTAAATGTGATTTTACCACCCGACAGTAGCGAGCGGGACCGGCCGTATTTACACTCGGCCCTCGATGAAAGTTAGTTATAACCGTAATTAATTTCATTCCCAGGTTTCAATCAGTCCCTTTTGTTTCTCACGATTGAGCCAGTGTTAAAGTTTGGGAAAATGTTTATGCAAATGGTCTCGAGTTTATTACGAAACCCCTTTTAATGTGCCCGATCCGAGGGCTAAGCCAATTTGAACTCCATCGCAATCCCGTCTCTCTAAATCAGTAATGCTACGAATCTCAACACTATTACAACTCACAATGTTTTATTTCGAAAAAGTTCATTATCATTAATAGTTCAGGTTTTAAATTTGACATTTACTAGAGCAACAAATGAAAAGAATTCAGTAAACAAGTACAACAGAAATACTGAAACGATATAATTCTACTATTTTTTCTAAAAAAAAAAGAGAAAACAAAATATTTACGACCCAAAAACAGAATTCCGGTTGGCAATAATCTGTAATTTTAATGTGTGATGTTTAGTGGCCATTAGTTATTGATTATTTTGAGATCGTGAGATGCGGCCGGTGTTATGTTTGGAGAAGCCGTGACGATGGATCGAGGCCGTGACCGTGAGGGTGGCGCCGTTGGTAGTGGTTTGTGACCATGAGTAGTCCGTTGGCTGAAGTTCGATCGTAGTGAGTCGGTTGACTCCGGAGAGGCCGAAGTACTGGGGTGCAGCAATAGCCGAGAGCAGCGTTTGGCGTTCGCGGCCAAGTGGGCCGTTTAGAAGGCGGAATCAGGCTAATGCTGCGAGTACTTGTCGTCGACGGTGTTCCTTTTGTGACGGCTCGTCGGGATGACGAGGAGTCTTCTTGATGTCATCCATTATTGATGAGAGAACTCGTCTTGTGGACGAGTCTGCTTATGTTATCTATCAGTGATGATTGAGACCTCGTCGTATGGACGTGTCTGATTCTAGCGAGGCAGTGCCTCTGCCCTACTAGCGTCTACTCTGATTGGCTGCAGAATGGAGGGCGAGAATATTCTACAAATCGTACTGGCATCTAGCGGTAGCTGCTATAGGCCACTACAGTAGGTTTTGGAAAAAACTATTTAACTTTATCGTGTGAACGTTTCGATCTTTATTGAGATCATCTTCAGAGCTCAAAGTGTTTGTTTTCTGTGTAGATGCGTCATTATTGTTCAATTCAAATTGTTTACACGACACATGAAAAATGGCGAAAAGGAGGGAAAATTCAAAAGGTGTGATTGAGATGGTGGAAAGTTGGTGTCCGAGTGGATCGAAGTCACGGTAGCTCAAGTGGTAGAGCAGCGTCGTGAGTTCGAATCCGGCTCGTGCCATTGACTTTTTTATCAACTAAAAACATTAATTAATTGGTGTCATTATTGTATTGGTTTGAGAATTATTTATATTAATTCACTGGTTTCGTGGTCCGTTCGACCAATTAATATAACACAATTAATTACGGTTTTTAGTTGAGATGAAAAAAAAAGTTAATGGCACGAGAGGGATTCGAACCCACGACCTTCGGCATGAGGTCACGATAGCTCAGGTGGTAGAGCAGCGGCGTATCTAGCCGAAGGTCGTGGGTTCGAATCCCTCTCGTGCCATTAACTTTTTTTCATCTCAACTAAAAACCGCAATTAATTGTGTTATATTAATTGGTCGAACGGACCACGAAACCAGTGAATTAATGATTTAAAATGAAGGATACTTCACTAAAGCTCTCCGTCGCCATTTCAATTGTCGTCGAGAATCCAAACAGATTACACGATATTTGAAATATGGGAAAAGGAGGCAAAACTCGTAAGGTGAGGTTGAGATGGGGAGTTGATGTCCGAGAGGATCGAGGTCACGATAGCTCAGGTGGTAGAGCAGCGGCGTATCTAGCCGAATTGTATTATTTATATTGTATATGTTTAAAAATTTATGTTATATGTTGTTAATTATTTACTTATTCAGATATCTTAAGGTGTGGTCTGGTGTGATGCATGTTTCAGAAAAGCATTTTCTTTAGTCAATCAGACTGGCACTCTCAACACGATACGCAAGAACGGCACAACTGCACACATGGCAAACACTTTGAGCCTTGAAGATGATCTCAACAAAGTTCGAAACGTTGGTAAAAAAATTGTTTTTCTAAAACCTACGTCTCACCAGACCGCATCGCTCGACCTCCAAATAATTTTCAATTCTAAGTTGAGTAGTGATCTAATGAATTCAACCGCGTATGTTCGCTGTAGTGCTAAAAAATCAGAAATATTTCCAAATTGGGAACGTGTTTTTCGTTTTAGTATCAGAAGGGCTGGTGATCATAGATAAATCATAATCCTCTTCGTCGAAATCCGCAGGGATATTTTTTGTAAGTTGTTAGGACATTTAAAAGTAATTCATTTACGTTTTGGCGATCAATTGACAAAATAAGTTCTCAATTTATTGCTCCCTCTATGAACGATCTTGGTTGAAAGAAAAAATTCATTCTTACGAGAGGGATTCGATCTTCTGCTAGCCTTACATAGAAAGAATAATATTTTCAATAGAAATGATAAATGATGGGGTGAGTGTGGTGTTCAATACTTTCCAAAAGGATAGTTCCTACTCACAGTAAGTTGTTCTGCAACGATCCGGATTTCGAGCCTCTTAGCTCATCATCAGGTTGAAGGACTTCTACAACCACGTCTCTCGAAGTTCATTGCCAAAGTGAAACCGCTGATACCTCCGCCAACGCGACGTTGCAATTAAAGCAATGCACATTGCAACAGACCGTTTCCGTTGTTTCCCATACATTGGTGAGTTATCAGAAAAAGTTTGTAAAATTTTAAAACAAGAAGGTTTTTAAAATAGCTTTTAGAAGTACGGGTTCATTTAAAAACATCCTCGCAAAACCTAAAGATTTGGCAAAAAGTGAGTTTACAAACTCAATTGTAACGACTGTGATATTAAATATATAGGACAAAGAGGTAAAGAAATAAAAACAAGAGTAAAAGAACACTTGCCTAAATCGAACAAATTTTCAAAATTTAAGGACCATTCAAAAGAAACAAAACATAATTTCAATTCAAATCCACATACAAGAGTGTTACATAGTTTCATCAAACTGAAAGAACTAGATTGGTTTGAGAAATTTTAAATTAAAAATAGTAAAATTGAACATGGTGATAAAATGCATTAATAATATAACAAAATTTGATATACCTCCCATTTTAAATATGTACATAATATCAAACATCCAAATAATTAAACTAATTATTTTAATTGTTACTATTTTTATAGTAATTTACAAATATATTATGTATTTATTATTCTAATATTTATTTGTGTTATAATTTCCGAGTTTCACAAGATCAAACTGACCGCCATTAAAAAAAATCAGCTGTTAATTGGAACGTCGCGTTGGGCGGAGGTTTCGACGGGTTCACTTTGGCAATTCATGTCGATAGACCTTCAACCTGATGATGAGCTAAATGGCTCGAAATCCGGTCGTTTAAAAACTACTTACTGTTAGTAAAAACTATTTTTTTTAAAAAAGGATTGATCCTCCATCATTGATCACTTTTCTTAACTACCGTTGTTATATCGCACCACTTAATTTTGATGTATAACATAAAAAGCCAGGACTTTTTTATAGGTAGTAATCCGACTTGCGAAACTTGTGCTTGAAGTTGTTAACATACGTATGAACAAGGTTTAGGGCGGAGATAAAGACACGGGGTTGTCTGAATAAGTGTCTGTAATATCATACTTATGGAAATTGAAGATCCATTATAAAGTATAACTACATTGTTATATGAAATCCGAGTGTAGATGTTTTTGGCCATTTACAGACGGCCCCATGATTATCATCCATGAATAATGTAACAAGCTTCATAATTGTCTGTAAACATTCACTTCTATCATTAGTGTTGTTTTTTTATGAATCTTTGATATCACGCTATATAAGTTGCCTTCAACGTCTTCTTCAATTTTTTTTTTTCAAGAGGCAATTGGTACGTTTGAAGAAGAAAAAACAGATTTTTTAGGTGAAGCCGGGGATGGTGATAAACGTAAGAAAGAGATAGGGTTCTCTGGGATTAATGCTCGTTGGGGAGTAGATAAGGAAAGATCTTCATTATCTATCAGGTGCGCTACGATAAATGACCTCTTGGGAAAATCGAAGCACATCCTTATTTGAAGACGACCTTCTTGTATCCGTACAACTAAGTCGGACGTTTATTTTAAACCTTAAATCATCACAATCATTTTATACAGGATTGCATATATATCATATGTATTGTAATGCTTGGGCGCTTATCTCCCTGCTCTTAGAAAAAAGGTGGAAAACGAGTTTTTCTTGAAGGGTGAAAGGAAATTCAACATATTTTCCCATGAACTGGTTTATTATTATTTATATAATAAATATAAATCATTAATTTTTATACGAAAATATTTATGCTGTTAAACTTCAATTTTGATTTAGAATAAATATGCTTGCCGTATCAATTAACGTGGTTTATCTTTATAAAAAGTTTTACAACGTTTCACTCAGGTATCTTCCGAATCTCAGTATGTCTTCATTGAAAGAACGAATTCAATTTGGATTATAAAAACTTTTTTTATAAAAGCTTTTCCAATTTTTTTTTCGTCGATGCGTTTCGAGCCTCTTTCCACCCCAGTACAGTACGTGTTTCTAAAATTTGTATAAATCAACAATAATAAAACAGATTTTTGGACTTTAATAATAATTTTACAAACCACCTGTATCCTGATATTTGGAGTGTCAATAAACGACTGGGCTTTTTTCCCCGACTTCTCTAATACGGAGGACATACTTACTTCATTTTTCCCGCTCTTTTTTAAAATGATCGTCTCTAAATGCTATTTAATAATGCTATTTAAATGCTATTTAAATATTAATAGTGGTTGCGTATCGTTGTCTTTTTCAGAATTACGTTTTGTCAAATATATTAATATATTTTGTTTCCAGCTATTCTTAGCTTTTAGTATTACTTTCTAGATGTAAAATTTTTACATTAATAATATCCATTATAATATTTTCGCTATTATATGTTATGATAGACCTGTTGTTTCCGATTTACTTTTTACATTTTTTTCATGCTGTTTAATTGTTTTTTTTAAAACAATTGTTTGGTTTTGCCTATAAATGCTTTTTTACAGCTACATGTGATTTTATAAATTACATAACGTTTCAAAAGTTGGCCAATTTTGTCTTTAATATTATAATGTATTAAGAAGGGATAATAAAGAATTTGTAATAAAGGAACGAGCGACGTGGTCTCAGGACAGTTGCTTCAGTTAAAAAAGGTAGTACAGAAATAGAAAAAAAAAATAATCACCTTTTTTTTAATTCCTTTTTTGGAAAAATCAGAATGAAAAAAATAAAACAAAATCCTTCTTTTTTTTTTTTTTTAGTTAAAGTTATAATAAAATAATATCGGCTAACAATCTTGAACAAGGCAAGAACAAGAGGACGACGATAAAGCCACCTTGACTATTCGCCACGCGTTTCTCGTCTGACCGGAGCCGCTGCGCATCCGGCGAATTCCACCGCCACGCGCTCCACGTTTGAAGGTTGTTATAATATTTGGAAGAATAGGTCTTATTTACTTTTTTATGAACATCTCTTGGTGTTTTCTTTTTTTAAATATATTAATGACTTTTTCTATTAGACTTTCAATGTATACAATACTAGCGTACACCTTCAATCTAGATTATCTCTTTTTCCATTTTAGGGAATGGAAAGCCATTTATTTTTGGCATAGAAAGTCCTAGACTCGAATGCCGTCGGCGCTCGTAATAATTCTGTCATCTTTCCCCCTGTTAAATAATCCTGTTCATATTGTATCCTGGCGGTTTACTCTTTGAAAATAGTGAATGGTCTACACTTTTTTGAAATATATATTTATGAATGATGTAATTTATACACAAAAAACCTGCTTTCTTAAAAATGTATATTGATGACATCATTATCTGTCCACCACAGATAATGTTACAATATTTCAATAATCTGCATGAAGAAACTAAGTTCACCTTAGAGAATGAATCGGAAAAAAAGGAACACTTTTAGACCTACATATACACATAGCAGAAAACCAGTTTCATCATTGATATATGTACAAAACCCACTACTGCCAATCGAATTATATATATATTAGTGACTGGGAGTTTGTCGCCCTGAGAAGGGCCGGTGTTGTGTTTGGAGAAGCCGATGGATCGAGGCCGTGACCGTGAGAGTAGCGCCGTTGGTAGGGGTCTGTGACCATGAGTAGTCCGTTGGCTGAAGTTCGATCGTAGGGAGTCGGTTGACTCCGAAGAGGCCGAAGTAGTGGCAGCAATAGCCGAGAGCAGCGTTTGGCGTTCGCGGCCAAGTGGGCCGTTTAGAAGGCGGGGTCAGGCTAATGCTGCGAGTACTTGTCGTCGTCGACGGTGTCCCTTTTCTGACGGCTCGTCGGAATCACGAGGAGTCTTCTGATGTTATCCATTAGTGATGTTTGATCCTTCGTCGCATGGACGTGTCTGTTCTAGCGAGGCAGTGCCTCTGCTTATATAGAGAAGTGCTCTACTCTGATTGGCTGCAGTATGGAGGGCGAGAACATTCTACAGATCGTAGTGGCATCTAGCGGTCGCTTCAAGAGGCCACTACATACATATATATACCAATTTATTAAGGTTTTTAGTTGAAATAAAAAAGTAAGTGTCACAAGGATTCGAACTCTGAAGCGACTTAGGTATTTTACTAAATATTTAAATGTAGATATAATTTATAACTTTTCAATGTATTAATCTATAATTAAGGTTTTGGTTCAGATAAAAAAGTCAGTGTCACAAGCGGAAATCGAACCCACCATTTTTTGGCTAGATACGCCGCTGCTCTACCACTTGAGCTATCGTGACATCTAGCCGAAGGTCGTGGGTTCGAATCCCGCACGTGACATTGACTTTTTTAATCTAAGCTAAACACCATAATTAATTGAAAGCTATTAGCTACTAATAAAGATATCGGACATGGCTTCGGCGAGACTAATTAGGCTGAAGGAAGAGATTATTGCGGAACTAGGTCAATTTTAGGCGAATTATGTTTTAGATTGTACGGATTTTGAGGCAGTTGTGGAGACATAACACGAAACATTTATAATTGACTGAAGACTTTAGAATGATAGGTTTGGAGACGTTAGATATTGGAAGGTTTAGCGGTGCCCCGCATTCTTTTCACTGTATACAAAACGGTTTTAGTAGCGTTTTGTAAAATGTATTTTTTGTTGATAGATTGGTTTGTCGTTTTTTATGTTTGTAGAGCAGACAGTAGCGTTATTTTAGGTCGTGTCGTTTTTCAGCCAGTTGATTCCAAGTTAAACGTGAGTCTAGATGGAACTCAAGGTAACATACGAATTATGTGATAGGAGTTGTTACATTGCGACGGGAGATTTTCTTCAGAGTGCAAAATTTTGTAAATTTCATTTATACTTTAGTGACTTGGAGTTTTTTGGTGGCTCTGACAAGGTCCGGTGTTTGGAAACTAGCGTTGAGACGATGTATCGAGGCCGGGTCCGAGTCTGCCTGTTGATACCGAGGGAAGTTGGCTACTGTCAGCGGCCTTGAGTAGGCTGACTCTCGGTTGGAGGGACTTGCTGCAGCAGCTTGCCGAACGCAACGGTTCGCCTGTTTCCAAGTCGGCTACGTTGAGAAGCTGAGAGTACCCTTGCCATCTTAATAGGTGCTTATTAGTGATAAGCGAGAACTCGTCGGTGGAAGTGTGTGAAGCTGTCGTTATCGATTAGTGGTTAGTTAGATCTCGTCGGGTTGACGATTCTGAGAGCATGAGTGAGGCCTCGTCGGGTTGATGAGTCTGAGGGTATGTGTAATGCCTTGTCCGGTTGATGAGTATGAGGTTATGAGTGATGTCTCATCGGGTTGATGAGTATGAGGTTATGAGTGATGCCTCGTTCGTTTGGTGAGTATGAGGTTATGAGTGATGTCTCATCGCGTTGATGAGTCTGAGGGTATGAGTAATGCCTCGTTCGGTTGATGAGTATGAGGTTGTGAGTGATGTCTCATCGGATTGATGAGTATGAGGTTATGAGTGATGTCTCATCGGGTTGATGAGTATGAGGTTATGAGTGATGCCTCGTTCGGTTGATGAGTCTGAGGGTATGAGTAATGCCTCGTCGGGTTGATGAGTCTGAGGGTATGAGTGATGCCTCATCGGGTTGATAAGTCTGCTGAAGCCAGCGGGACAGTGCCACTGCCTATATACGCGCTGGCTGATCTGCTGCAGAGTGAAGGGCGAGACCATTCCAGAACAGGTAGTGACACCGAATTCCCGCTACAATCTTCATTTTCCATTGTCTACACAAACCACCTTACCTGTGACATGTCCCTACAGATCTTCAAAGCAACCGAAGGATCAAGGTTATAGGATAGTGTAGCTGAGTCATCGTCAAAACATGCATGAAGGGTGCAGGTTTAGTTGGAACGTTTGCAGTATAATGGATATAGAGGTCAAGTTTATTTTTAAAGCGATAATCAAGGTTGAGACTTTAACAATGAATTTTAAAGAATAAAATAAAACTTGTTAACATTGATAAATCTATATTCAACAAGTGACCCTGAAAAACAGTTAAAAGGTACAAGGTAAGTAAATATTCGAAACAGTTCGTGCCATTTGTTAATTCAAAGTAAAATCTACTCAATTTATTCGTGATATCTTAAAAGTTGGCAAGGTCTCAAGTCTTCCCCTGTTTGCAACAGGAAAGGAAGGAAAAATGCATTTGTTACATTTTATCAGTTGAGGATCTTTTTAATTCTTTCCATTTACAGCTCAGGTAAAAATAAACCATTTATTTTCATTAGATTTGATTAAATTTAAATTGAATATATAACAAATCCCCCTGACAATAAAACAGATACAAAAACCGGATTTATTTCTAAGAGGCGATTTTTATTTCATTTTCCTCTTTGGATCAGTCACCGCTGAAAAATGTCATGCACGCAAGTCCCTCGCCGCTTTCATTCACGCGACAGGCGAAATTTATTTGCTTGTGAAATTTTTTTCCGGAAGGAGAAAAATATTATCTTTTGTCTAAACCGCCCCTTTTCCACGTAGTGATTTACGATTATTGAAATATACCCTTCGTAAATATGTATGCTCGGACATAGATAGTAAACACGACTCTTGTTATCATAAACTAATGATAATGTAGTTACAAATATACTTTCAAACCTGTTTTTGCCAAGAGACAAGTTTTTTTTTCATAAGGCTTTCGTCAATGTTACTGCAAGAAACTGCCTACCGTTCAGATAGTAGTCTTTCTTTTCTAACGTGTACCTAACTAAACATTTTTCTTTACATAAAAAGTTACATGTTATGCACGTTATACTCTGTTGTACTTTCTCATCTCGACCAATACCTTAAGTTTAATTAATTGAAAGCAATTATTTGGTCAATCGGACCACGAAATATAATGGATTTAATAAGTAAAACGAAGTATAACTTCACCAAAGCTCTCCGTGGCCGTTTCATTCACCGAGAATCTAATCCTGATTAACGACATTTGAAAAATGGGAAAAAAGGGTGGGGTTGAGATATTTGCTGTCCGAGTGGATCGAAGTAGCCATAGGTCAAGTGGTAGAGCAGCGGCGTATCAAGCCGAAGATCGTGGGTTCGAATCCCGCCCGTGATACTGACTTTTTTATCTCAACTAAAAACCTCAATTAATTGTAATATTTTTAGTTGAGATAAAAAAACCAATGTCACGAGCGGGATTGGAACCAAAAATTTTGAAACTAGATACGACGCTGCGCTTCTCCACTCGGACACTAATTTCTCACTAGCGGACCACGAAATTAGTGAATTTAATTAAAATTAAGTACGACTTTTTTATCTCAACCAAAACCTTAATTAAACATTAATTAATTGAAAAGTTATAACTTACATCTATATTTAAATATTCAGTAAAATACCAAGTCTCTTCAGGGTTCGAATCCTGCTGGTGACGCTGACTTTTTTTATATCAACCAATGCCTTAGATTAATTAATTGAAATCACGTTATAATGTACAAGTTCGCAAGTCAAACTGTGTTTAAGTAAATCCATACATACAGGGAGACCACAAGTTTGACGTGTCATGGAACTTTTCTTTGTCTCTACATTCCAAAGTATCGGTCATATATATATATATCACTTCTTGTGAATAAGCCCTCGTTTGGCAAAACATTTTTTTTTTACTGTTTATATTGCACATTTTTATTTACCAAATCAACTACGTCAATATATCCCTATAAAAAAAAAACAATTTACTGATCATTAATTGGTACCAGATTCCCACAACCCAGGATCGTACATTTTTCTTCAACTTCCAATCTTATAGATAGAGCTAGTAAGAAGTTAAATGACCGTAGATTTCATAGTGAGAATAAAACGAAAATACATGTGATGTTCAGTAGAAATGAGTATCCATTCTCATTAATTAAAAATCATGATTTCGTTTTCGCAAGTATGGTTTCAGGGCCTATATTTTGTCTTGCAGATCTCCTTTGGCCAGTGTATCTGCCTTTTTATCACCCGAAATTCTTTTATTTTCTGCCACACAGAAATCATCAGATTGTCGAGTTTTCCCAAGGTTTGGAAGTTTTGGATGAATTCACTGACTAGTTTTGACCCGATTTTTTTACACGCTAATGTTTTAATAGGTACAGGACTAACTGATGATATTAGAACTTTTTGGCTGGTGTGACATTTTTGAAGATTTTCTAAGGCACAATCATCGATGGTATTTATTTCTGCTTGAAAGACTGAAGTGTGTTTCCGTAATAAGTTTGATTGCTCATAATTTTGCCTTGTACAGCAAACACTCGATCCGGTTCTTTGGTTTGTTTTGTACCCACGTGTACATCATTCTTCTTCTCATTTGTCTGTTGAATCTTTAAATGATGTTGTAAAGTATGTAGTCAGACCGCATTTCCAATAATGGGCGGAGGGTTTATTAATAATAGTTGCGCGTCAGATGTGTTTAGTTCCCATCAAACTTGATTGTTTCTAGAGCCTAAATGAGATTTTCCTCTCTTCTACTCTTATAAATATTTCCAAAAGAGGTCGCGTTAACTATGTTTTTTTTTTTGTAATTGTAGTAATTTGTCTGAAATCTTATGTAATATGTGGCTAATATTTTTCTTAAGTGTATTGTATTTTTTCACTCCTTCAATATAAAGGAACTTAGGATAAGTATTTTAAGTTTAAGAGTTGGAAATTACGTTATTTATGTTTTAGTAAGACGACACAATTTTTCCACATTTACTTAAAGTTCTGGGCAATAATTATTGCTACTGTGTATTTTAGTATTTTAAGAATCTTAGATAGATGTACTAGTCGTGGTGTGTATTATTTTGAGTCCTTTACGAGCTATTGTATCCCACATTCTGTGCTTATAGCCGGTAAGTCCTACTTCATTAAGGAAATTAATGAAAGACGAGGTCTCAGTGGTTGAATCCCAAAACACTTCCTCCTGAAAGGAAGTGTAGCACCACAGTTTGTTTTTTCGTTCCCGAGTACTCGTCATCGCAAGACTTGATCTTTAGTGTCCACACCTTGCCTATTCGGTCTTATC
Source organism: Cimex hemipterus (assembly GCA_039619505.1). Taxonomy (NCBI): domain Eukaryota; kingdom Metazoa; phylum Arthropoda; class Insecta; order Hemiptera; family Cimicidae; genus Cimex; species Cimex hemipterus. The sequence continues at coordinate 18,282,959 of CM077111.1, read as the reverse complement.
GAATGTTTTGATTCTTAAGATTAGAGCTGACGCATCTCCAGATAGGACGGAAGAGTGATATCGCCGCAGCATAGGTTTGCTATAGGCCGCCATAGGTGGTCCGGTCCTTCGCTTCCCCAAGGGTACCACGCCGGTCATACGCATAACAATTCAAAGCAAACTCGATTCCAGCACAATCATCGCGTCCTCAACTCCTATAAGCTGTCGTCCGGACCGCCGTGTAAAACGATGGCCATATGCAAGCTTCACGAAGGTCACAAATAGAAGACAGCTTCTGTCTAATCACCCGGCAGGGGTCGCTCACGTGCCACCACGAAACCATTCCCAATGTAACTTTAGTCTTTGGAACATTTAAGTTACCCCGTGGCACAGATATGGTCATACCCCTTCCCCCGTCTATGCACACCGGATCGGGTGCAATGGATGTGTGATTTTGCGAAGGCACCCGTCGCCCATGCGACCCTAGGCCGACACCAGTATAGCTTATGCTTTAGAGAAATCGCCACGCCCTTTGGGCTACACCTTTATTTTGTGCTCGGATATCCCCCTTGCAATTAAGGGTAAGGATAGGTCACAGGGTAGAATAAAGGATCCCGGATTGAGAAAAGGGCCATGGATGAGAACTCGCGGTGAGCTGATTCTGGGTCTGGAGCCACAAACCAAATATACCACACGTCATCGCTTCGGTCTTGGGTACTTGCTATAGAAGTCCAACATCATACAAGTGCATCCACATCTCGTTGCTTTCTACACCCACATGTCCCGCGACCCTTCAGAGGCCGTCTTTGTTTTACATACCTAGTTTGTTTAGTTTGGACATGCAATTCAACATCATCATTGATCTAACGGTGTTTAAACTTAGCGTTTCGATGGATGCTTGGCGATCTGGCGCGATATTCTTGTATTTCAACATTTTATTCAGATTGAATTGGGTAGATTTTTCGATTGCATGGACCTTAGCTGGGAAAATACTGGTGTATTTGTTTCCAGGAATAATCCTACCCCCTAACTTCTTGCCTTCTAAATCCATGTATAAAGGAGGTGTTTGGCACCTTCGGTTTTTTTTAAATTTGGTTAAACACAAACGTTTTGTTCATGTCGTTTCTGGTGCCGTGAGTAGCGGATGATCTTTCATTAGATTGTTGCTATCTGTCAATTTTAGTTTAAGCCCTATTGGATGCTTCAGTTTGATAATACTAAAGAGCAATACTTCAATTTTTTAAATAATTATTAAAAGTTAGTTAAAAAAGGGGTTTTATAAGGACTTGTAAGAAAACGACAAAGAGAAATTGACATTGTTCTGTTGTTAAAGCGAAACGGGCATAGGTGTGTACATAGGATATTGTAACTACATTATGCTTTTCCCTTTCCGCAAAAGCTAATGTTTATTCATAATGGATTAGGAATGGGACATACTGCGGACGGGTGGAAATCCTTTTGTCCCAGCCCCCAAGGGCAATTAGGGCCGGCTGAAACTATGCAGCCCTCGCATAGTTACAATAGGAACGCTGAATATCTCCGAGAAACTTACGTCGTCACATACGGCCCTCTGGACTGTGACGGCGCTTCCTATTAATTTTCCTCCCGCATTCCTTTCCTTTAGCCCCCCGGGGGGGGGGGACGATTTCCCCGAAAATGCAGCTTTATCTCTGGAACGGAAGAGGACTGTTTATACTTTAATGAGTCTTCTTAATGTCTTGAGTGATAAAGTGTGAGAGGAATCCGTACCATGTGCCGCCCGACATCTAATTGTAAGCCCAGTTCGAACGTTCAACGGAATAGTTTTACCGCAAAGCACTTATCGAACTTAACAAGTCCAAACTCGCCTACCAGAGCTCTAATTTCGAACGTGAAACAATCGCCATTCATAATTTCCGGACATTCTGAAAATTAATCAATCACTTCTTTCTATTTTTAAGAAAAAGAGTATTACTGTTAGCAGCTATCAAACTATCAGTTCACATATTTCCTGCCAAATTTTGCGTAAAAAGATATTCTTTAAGACGAGGGTTCGCAACAGCAGAGTTATATAGACCCTCAGGGTGCGGGTGTTTTTGAAAAAAAAAAATTGTTACTATGCCAGGTTCGAATGCTGGGCCGCAAGATTCGAACCAGGGACCTTTACCTTATAGCGATGAGAACCTGACAACGCCTAAACCCTTGTGGCCACCGACGCCCCCTGAATAAAATTTAATAATGGTTGTTTGCGCCGGAATAAATAGGTTTAAAAAATGTACTTATTTAATAGATGTGGTTGAATTTAATTATTATTTTATTTAGTTTTGTTCGGATATTTATATATATTTTTTTTAAATTTTATAGGCAAAAAACCAGCTTGGGCTATCATTGCCTTTATGTTACTTGTGTGTTAATGTAGTGTTCTTGTTATATATAGCTGTATAGTTTTATTTTTTTTAAATAATCAATGACTTTGTCAAGTGGGAGGTGTAAGGAAGATGTGTAAAACCGTTGCCAGTTCCTTGGGGGGCACAAGACGTGTTCGACGGTTATGCGTTCACTACACAGGCAGACAGGAGGGTCAGTACTTTCCATCAAGAATCCATGTGTCATTCTTGTATGTCCAATTCTGAGACGACAGATGATGACCTCTTCTCTTCTCTTCATTTGATAGGACGTTTCCCAGGGGTGAATGCAGTCTTTTATCTTTTTTAGTTTGTTGCCTCCAATATTCATCCTTTCAAGATTCCCATTTTTTTAATATCTCTTTTCTAAAGGTTGAAACGAGATCCTTTGCACACACGGTTGCTCAGATTCTGGTAAGTTCAGGGCTGTTTTAGCGGCAACGTCTGCCCGTTCGTTGTTTTTTATTCCTATGTGACTTGGAATCCATACAAAGGAAATAGAGATTCCCCTTAAGTGTAGTTCATGTATTGTCTCCCACACTCTGTTAACCAGGGGGTTTTCGACATCATAACTTTTAATGGTTTGCAGGGCACTGTAGCTGTCACAAAAAAGAACAACCGTATTATGATTCAGTTGGACATCTGTAAGTGCTCTGGATATGGCCATCAGTTCGGCATTGAATATACTATACGTCGAGGGTTGTCTCAGGCTATATTGTCGGTTTCCGACGACAAATCCACATCCTACTTTATTGGCCATCTTCGATCCGTCTGTATAAATATTAAGCGAGCCACTATTTTTAGCCACTATTTCTAGGTATCTTTGTTTTAGTTCGTATTTGCTGGTCGATTTTTTGGATATTCGGATAAGGTAAAGTCAAATTTTATGTTTGGCAACAGCCATAGAGGATATTTTGTAAAGGGGTTATTGCTTAAAAATTTTGCTATTATGTTTCTTGATGAGATGTAAGTTTGGGCTCTATAAAAGAATGGGGTTTTATGTCTTGGGTGTCTTTCATAAAAGGTTATTAGGTGGGGTTGCGTTTTCATTATGTATAGAGGATGATGGGGGTTTGACTTAATTTTGGAGAAGAAGGAAACTGTTTGAATTTGTCTCCTCATGGAAAGACTCATTTCTCCTGTTTCAACCATCAAGCTATTGATCGGGCTGGATTTAAATGCTTCTGTGCTAATTCTGAGAGCTCTATGATGAATGGGGTCTAGTTTTTTAAGGGTGTTTTTGTTTCCTGATTGATATGCAATGGCACCGGCAATCAAGACGAGATCGTATCAGGGATTTATAAAATTTGAGTAAGGTGCTGCGGTCTGCTCCCCATGTTGTGTTACTTAAGATCACTATTGTATCGAGCAGTTTTGTGCACTTTGTTTTTAGTTCCATTATATGGGGACCTCACGTTAGCTTTTTGTCAAATCTCATGCCTAAGAACTTAACAGTTGGTGTTGGTTGGATTATCTGGTTCTTGTATGATATTTGGGGTTCTCGACGATACCTTTTGTTGGTAAATATCATAGCTTGTGATTTTTCAGGCGAGATCTTAAAGCCTTGTTCTCCAGCCCACTTCTCGATATTATCTACAGCTTTTTGTAGGTATTTATATTTCACTATATGTTAAAAACATCTATAATTAATACAAATGGAATGAAAAATACGGCTGGCCCTGAAAACAATCATGATTTAGATGGCCTGTTTTCTTCGTTTGGAGGCAGTGGCAGAGTTGTGAGAGGTTTTGTACTGTGCGCACCTACCCATATTTTCGTTTCGTTCCCCTAACCTTTAAACTATTGTCGCGACGTGAACACCAGTTGTGTAAATTTGATAACCTCGGCGAAGGCATCATCTGGACCTCGATCATCTGGATCGTATAGACCTCGCATCTACCGCCACCTTGAGTGAACCAGCTGAAACCAGGAAGAGTTGATATATACCGTAACCCGTCAGCTGAGTAAACAAACAAAAAAACCTTGTTTAGAATTTAAGTATGTTATGTTTTAATTTACTTTGTTAAATTAAGTTCAACGTTCTCTTGGCCAACCATTTATACATAATTAATAATTTGACTATAATTGTGTGACACTCAGATTTAAATGAACCGCCATGCCCCTCCACACACTCTAATAGTGCAAGGAGTAGGGGTTGTGTTAGGAGTAGGGGTCAAGAAAGGGCTATATTTTTTTAATTTCTAATTCAAGTCCCTTTCTGGCTTCCGTCGGTAAACAGTTATTTTGGTAAAAAAAGAAAAATTGTGCGTGCACACTTGATGTGAGTTAATTTTTATTACTTTGACGTCAAAACAAAAATAATAAATGTAATTTAAAAGGAAATATATTTTTATAAAGAAAAACAGAAGAAATAATATTTATGTAAAAAAATTGTGTTCAAAGTTTATTTCTATTTGTATTTGGTGGTCAAAAATTTAATAATAATAATCTAATGATAATAATAATTTCTTACGTTTCTTTATAAAACTATAAAACAAGATTTAAATTTCATTTTAAAATTGAAATTTGTAGATTTGAGATAAGCTTATTATATGTTAAAAGGATTCTTTAAGTTAAAAATAATAATTAATAAAATATATTGTAAAGTTGTGTGAAATAAATTATAATTAAAATTTCAAATTCAACAAACATTCGGTGTCATATTTATTTTGGTTTGAATAAAACATAAAATGTGCCTGACCAATAAAAGAAATTACTGTAGTCAGGTCCGATCGTTAAAACCTCTGGGACCTTGTTTTCGATTTTCGAATTTAGTGTTGGGCCCAACAAAAAAGAAGAACAAAGCACGCTACATTACAATTGTAATAGTACCTCAAATTAATGTATAAATATAATTACGATATTGGTTGTTAATAATTTTAATTGTCTCTAGATTCTCTCTTCTAATTTACATTCCAGTAAAGTACCGTAATTTTGTAATTCATGGAAACGGATTGGGAGGTACGCTATTAAACGCAAAAAGCCCCTCCCGCCAACAATGCTGTTAATTCTTTAAAAAAAAAGGTTTAACAGATATATAAAATATAGGAATAATTTGCAGGTTTTAACAATATAAAAAAAATAAAAAAGAAGCATCCATCAATCTATCGTTATATGTAGGATTTACACAATTTGTATATACAAAAAACTCTGCGGGACTATTTTTGTAATTATATAGATTACGAATTTTTAACACGAGATTTGATATTGAAAAAATCAATGTCACGGATGGGATGCGAACTCACCTTCTTCGGGAATATACCCCGACGCGTTGACCCTCTCGTAGTGCTTTTGTTGGAGAGTTACCACGAACATTCGGTAAAACGGTTGGTTTTGTTTGAGCGTTTCAACCCATAGGTCTGGAGGTTAATCAATAGCCGTACGAAACTGCTAAGGCTGGAACGTTCCAACCTTTGGGCATAACCACCGCGCTAATAATGCAATAAAAAACATGGTTAAACTAAGGTGGCAGCGTAAATGAACCGGGTCGACAGAGAAGATTTGACTTATCAAGAGCACAATCGATGTACGGTCCCGGAGGATCTGACTCGTAGAAGAAAGATCACTTGGACACTTACTTTTTGGCTCGGCAGGGAATGGTTGTTCGATGTGTCCCACCTATTTGAAAAGTGTAATTTCATGGCTCTTTGTTTCTTGAGCAAGACGAGTATTTGGGTAAACTTCCGTTTCGTGGAGGACACAAGGTTGTTCCATTGTTTAGAGGTAATGGTAGGTGTGTATACCTAGATTGTGTTAAGAGTGAATTTATTTATTAGCGTGAATGTGTGATGTGAAAGAATTGATAGCGGATTATTGCTTGCTCCTGTACTCTAATTAAATGAATGGTGTGTAAATAGTGGTGAATTATAACGATCGTGTGTACTAATGGGTTTGGAACTTTATGCCTTGGGTCTATACGGAACTAGCTGTTGAGAACCCCCCCCCCCTCCACGAGCCATGCTTTGTTGGCTGGAGGACGGACCAGGTCTGACCCCTCGTGATTCTCAAGACTGCGGGCAATTTACTATAAGTACCACAAAAATGGAATTGCCGGTGGACTACGAGAAGCGAATAGGCACAACTCGGCACATGTTTGTATGTAGTACATGTAGGTACCATATATAAATATCCAAATGCAAAAAAATTTGTTGAAATAGTGCATGCGAGGTTGAAAATGCACATTACTGAAGGGTGCAAATCCTTGGCTCCGAATAAAGAGCGTGTAGTAATGCCGCTCGAAATGAGAATTGTGCTTGAACACGGCAGGAACGACCTGGGTTCTTTCCATTTAGTGAAATACCATGATTGTTTTTATTGTATGTACGTGGTGATTAGTGATCGTTTGTCGATGATTATTCAGAAATCGTTAGATGCGGTCTGGTGGACCGGTGGATACATCACTCTCACGATTTCTGAATAATCATTTTATATAGTGCAGATGTATGGTTGAGTAATCTAGTTTGTGATAAGGAAATGTATTTATTAATTTAACTAAAAACATCAGAAGTAAAGGGTGATGGAGGAATAACGAGTACTGCATCACCCTAACTGTTTAATTGGTCTGTACAAGGGAACTAATGCATTTAAGAACAACTACGAGTGGACTTTAAAACTGCGTACTTTAAGGGTCATATGACCTAGCAGTTGATAACCTCTAACGCAATACATCAGCGACTGAGCGATGGTCAATCCTGGTATGTTAGACCACGGGTGCTAACACCAGAAGTGGTTGATTTTAAGGCCTGTCGGTAACGTGCTGTATATTACAAAAGCTGTAATTGCCGGTGGATTGCGAGAAGCGTTAAGGTGGGTTTAGACGTGCGAGTTTTTTCCTCTCGAGAGGGGCAAATTCACTATCGAGGGCAAAACTCGCAAGTGCAAAGGGCGCAGAGAGTTCTCTCCGTGAGAGATGGGGGGGAGCTCACCGAGAGAAACGATGTTGCATCATCCTCAGTAGTATAAACGGGTTTCCTTCGTTCTCCGCGAGTGCTCTCAACATATCAAAAAATTTTGTCTTACTGAGAGTATGAGTCTGAGAGTCTATGGCCAGTAGTTATTTATTATCATTTACCTACTATTTATAGTTATTATTGTAGTTATTATCAGTACCTACTTATTAATTATCATGGCCAAACCCAATAAAAAATGGGCCCACGAAGAGGTCTGTCAACTCATTGAGGCGTATGAAGTCAACCCGATCCTTTGGGAAATCCAGCACCAAGATTTTAGAGATAGAGTGAAGAAAAATCTTGTGATGGAGAGGTTTGCAATAGATTTCAGTTGTTCGGTTTCCGAAATTAGTAGGAAACTACACAATTTACGAAATCAGGTAAGTTCATTTGACAAATATATTTACATTTCTTTTTCACAGTACAGCATTATCAAAATATCAATACTAAGCATACAATAGCAATCCTCTTAATAATTGTATTTTCCTTTCATTAAATTACAGGTTTCTCAAGAGGTCAAAAAAAATAAAACATAAAAAAAGCGGAAGTGGAACTGAAGGTACAAAGAGATGGCCCTATTTTTCGGCATTTATTGTTCCGACCCTACATCTTCACAAGATGAAATCACTCTCAAGACTGACCTCGCTTGTACGGTGTAAACAGTTTTTAACGGACTCTCGGGAGTTGAGTCAGAGAGTTCTCTCCGAGAGTGAGCTCGTGAGAATTTCACTCTCCCGTGCAAAGGGCTATGAGAGTGAATCTCGAGAGCACAAGCTGCGAGAACTCTCACGTGTAAACCCACCTTTAGGCTCTAACCTGTACATAAGTGTGCACGTGCATGTTCGATCATTCGATAAAAATCAACCATCAGTAATCAATTCGTTCTAATGCCATTGTTACAATTACGATTACAGAATATTGTTTCTATGCCAGACGTTTTACAATTAATAACTTGAATAATTTATCCGTCCAGACGATTTGGACAGGGTGTCACTTTTGAGATCATTAATTAAATCCGGGCGCGATTTGAATGCAAATACCACAAAGCCGTTTCGATTTTAAAGACGATTTGCAAAGTACATAGATTCAATTTATCGAATCACTCGGCTCAAGGGATTTTTAAATTTGGCGACCTTCATTGATCTTACAGACTTAACTAAGTCCATTGATTACCAAAATTGTTACTAAAAATTTGATCCACCACCCTGCAAAAAATAAATAAAATTAATAATCGGGTTTTCAAATATTTTTCAAAATTGATCACGAGGTTTGTCTAAAGCACTGATTTATTTAAATTCTAATAGCCCAAAGTTTTTTTTTTTTTTTTTTTTTTTTTTTTTAACGAGGGTTCGCAACAGCAGAGATCATATAAACCCTCAAGGTGCCGGTGTTTTTGAAAAAAAGCCCATTTGTATAATACGTCGATTTTCTCTGTTTGAACACGGTCACAATCATATATCCTTAATGACAACAGGTATCGGTATCGCAATATCGCAATATTTAGAGAAGATGTAACCAACAGGAGATAATTATTCAAATATCGTGAGATGCGGTCTGGTGTGATGTAGGTATCAGAAAAACATTTTCTTTATCGTGCCAACGTTTCGATCTTTTATTGAGATCATCTTCAGGGCTCAAAGTGTTTGTCTTCTGTGTAATTGTGCCATTCTTGCGCGTCGTGTTGAGAGTACCCTGATGTAGGTGAAAATGTTTTTCTGATACCTACATCACACCAGACCGCAACTCACGATATTTGAATAATTATCCGTTAACGGTCACTAATCTCTACACACACAACAGGAGATAGTTGGTTTCACCCTATAAATATTGAAAGCTTCATCAGTCGGTAGTTGACCTTTCGTTTAAATTATTTCTATCTGGCTGTATACATTGCCTCCTAAATTTATTGTAACTACTAGTTAAAACTTTGTTATAAATAATTATTAAGAAATCGTGAGATGCGGTCTGGTGTGATGTAGGTTTCATAAAAACATTTTCTTTATAATGCCAACGTTTCGAACGTTATTGAGATCATCTTCAGGGCTCAAAGTGATTTCCTTCTGTATAATTGTGCCATTCTTGCGCGTCGTGTTGAGAGGGTCTTGATGTAGGTTTCACAAAAACCTTTTCTTTATCGTGCCAACGTTTCGATCTTTATTGAGATCATCTTCAGGGCACCAAAGTATTTTTTTCTGCCCCGAAGATGATCTCATTACAGATCGTAACATTATTAATTTAGAAATCGTGAGATGCGGTCGGGTGTGATGTAGGTTTCAGAAAAACATTTTCTTTATCGTTCCAACGTTTCGATCTGTATTGAGATCACCTTCAGAGCCTGGGATTTTCAAAGATCCAAATATATAAATTCCTTGTATATATACAAAAACTAATACCAGACACCTTGAAAAAAAGCGAACCGTTCCAAAATGTAATGTGAAAAAAAAATAAAATTGTGACAATATATCTAGACGTTTTCTGGCTGGAAAGTCCCTCCCAGAATCTGTTAGGGAGTTTCCGAGGGGAAAAACGGTGTTTCTTTTTGTCGATTTTCCATCCTTCAAAAGCCTGTTAAGCACAACTACCCTAGATAGACATCCCGGGCTCCATGAATAATTGCGCCTTTGCGTCCGGACAAACGGCGCGGCCCTTTTATTTATTCTTTTCGGCTCGGTGCCCGGAACCTGACAGACATGGACCCGTTGAATAATTCAACGATGGATTCTATTCACCATCATCTCGTTACTCGAATGAGATTGTGCCGGGGATATCACGTTTTGAAAGTTTCACCGGGTCGGGATTTTTAATGAAGATCAATTAAACGGAAAATTTGCCACGAAATCATCGAGATCCTTCAATATTTTATTGTTCGGGAAACGAAAAAAAAATCACCGTCCTATTCCACGAGGAGGTTAAATGCAATAAAATGAACACGCAGGGGCGATCACAATGGGAAATGTAATTCTCGACCCGTATTAGCCAAATTAGTAAATAATTCAGAGGGCGGGCTGATGAAGGCATTGTCACGAACTTAGAAACGTCATTCCGATGTGTACGGTCTGTGCACAAACACAACCGAGGACCCCTCCAACAAGTGTGAATTCCATTTATTGAAATAGAAATGCGCTTAAGTGTTACCAACCCATTGTTAAAGCAGTTTGTTAACACCATGATTCTACCAAGTTGAGAGAAGAAGTACGATTCAGGAGTTAATACTATTTATAACTTTTTTAAATATTTATCATTACGTATCTATTATTGAAAAAAAAATCAAGTTAATTTTTAAGTTAAAAACGAAATTTAATTTATCTTCTTATAATTATTCAGATATCGTGGGATGCGGCCTGTGATGTAGGCTTCAGAACAACATTTTCTTTATCATACCAACGTTTCGATCTTTATTGAGAACATCTTCAGAGCCTGAGATTTAAAAACATTGTTAACATTTAGCAAATACATTTAGGATGTGAAAAAATGAATGTATACAATGCAAAATATATTTTTTTGTATTGAATCAAAATATTTCTATTTACTCGAAATCTTTGTTTTCTGTGTAATTGCGCCATACTTGAGTGTCGTTTTGAGTGTGCCAGTGAGATGTTGCTGTTTTTCGATTATATACGTTGGATTTTGTAAGGGTGGAGAAGGAAGTCGGTATTGAAAAGACTGTAAATCCCTGGCCCTGAAGATGATCTCAATAAAGATCGAAACGTCGGCTTCATTAAGAAAATGTTTTTCTGAAACCTACATCACATCGGACGGCATCTCACGATTTCTGATTAATTATCGATTAACGTTCACTAATCTCTACACATATACATTTTAATATGTATTCAATATTATCATTATTGTGAAGTGTAAATTTTTATTAAAAAGATGCGATTTTATTATTTTACGTAATTTATTGTAAAACAAAGAATAGTTCTAACGCTAATTTTTTCCGTAGAATTTTGTAAACTTTTAACAAACTGGCGCAGTAAGGTTACCTAGTGAACAATTTTTTTACCAACATTTAATCCTCCATTTTTGCACACATTTTGAAAGTCGGGATTTGAGGAAAAAGTTACGGAATTAAAAATATGTTTAAATCGCATGGTTCAATATCTAAGGATGATTTTTCACACATCATTCTAGCCGTTTTCATTCTAATAAAGAGACACCACGAGCCCAAAATTTCATCGATTTTTATTAAAATATTGAATTTTTTTTCAGAAAACAAATTTCAATTTATCTTGTAACTGGTTATAAAATGAATACATTTGAAAATTACATTGAATGAAATATGGAAATTTAATTTACTTTGATGTTTTTTACTCTAACTTCAAAGAAAAACAATCTGGATAAATTGAAATGGTCGAAGTTCGAGGACAAAGTCCAATATGTTCAAAACGAATTGTTGATTTTCTTGAGGATGACTTTTTCACACTTTTTCGAAGTCGATTTTACTATAAAAAATATACCTTAAAAGCAAAAATTCATCTATTCGTTCTGACAAAATTGAATGTCTTTTCAGAAAAAGAAATTCAATGTAGTTTGTAACTGGTTAAAAAATGAAAACAATCGAAAATTACATTGGATGAAATATGGAAATTTAATTTGCGTTTATGGTTGAAAATATTTTTAAAGAACACCATCAGGATGAATTGAAAAGAGAAAAGTTTGAGGAAAAAGTTCAATACGTTCGAAACAAATTGAAATTCGGAGAATGATTTCCAATCTGAAAAAAACGATACCATAAATCCAAAAATTCGTTGATTCCTCCTGGTAATATTGAATATTTTTGAGAAAACGATTGTTTATTTATCTTGTAACCGGTTAAATATGAATACAATTAAAATTTTTATTTAATTTTTTACGATGTTTTACATTCCGATTTTAAAGAACAACAATCAGGATAAATTGAAATGAATTTGAGGAAGAAGTTCAATATTTTCGAATCGAATTGTTAAATATCTGAGGATGATTTTTATCAAACATTTTGGGAGCTGTTTTCATTCTAAACAACTATACCATAAGCCCAAAACTACAACGATTCGTTCTGAAAATATTGAATATTCTTTCAGAAAACACATTTGAATTCATCTATATAACCAGTTAGACGATAAATGGTAATTATCGAGCTCAAGTCTGAAGATGACCATCGCAGCCTTGATTGTTTCATTGATGGCTCACCCATTAAGGGTAAGGGAAGCGGTGCTGGAATACACATACCCAAATTAGGGATCAGCATCTCCTCCCCTCCTGGTAATAACACCTCGGTCTTTCAGGCAGAGGTCTGGGCCATCAAGGTTTGCTGCAGAACACTTATGGATAACAGGATAACGGGAAAAGATATCAAATTTTTTTCCGACAGTCAGGCCAGTCTGAAATCATTACAAAAGAACTATCAACATCTAGACTGGTAGAGGAAACTGTTGAACTCATTAATAGGATCATTACCAGAAATGAGAATACGGTAACCCTCATAAGGATACCAGCTTATAAGGGACACTATGGCATCGAAGAGGCGGACAGCCTGGCCAAGGAAGGATCAAATACTGCGTTTGTCGGGCCACAACCAGCATTACCCCATTCTTTAAGCACAGCGAAAGAGAGTATAAGTTGCTGGGGAATGAAACAATTCCTGAAACAATGGAATACGTCCCACAGATTCAGGCAAATGAAGGAGCTAAGGAAGCGAAATGGTTACTCTCCAACTCCAGGAAGGGAATTAGGAAGCTGATAGGTGTCCTAACGGGCCATTGCCCCTTGAGAAGACACCTCTTCATAATGGGCACCCTACCAAACCCTTTCTGCCGCTTCTGCGAGACAAAAGAAGAAACGGCTCGACACTACCTAGCTGAATGCGATAGGTATGCCAGGGAAAGATTCGACACTTCCGAAGGAGAGGACATAACCAAAACAATCCCCGGGATAAAATGGTCCACAATCCTGGGGTTTGTAAATAAGTCCAATAAGTTTATGCAGGACTCGTGGGCCGACCAGGTCCTGGACCTTTTAGGGATGGAGTACGGGCCTACCCAGGATTTTAACCCGTCGGGTCCTGGACGCCCGCCCTGCGTATACATATATATATGTCAGGAATTCATCCACTGGGCTAGGAACCTACTCATCTTCGGAGATCTGGCCCTCTTCAAGGTTGGACATAGTAATAAACACAACAATTTAACAATTTTAATTTTATTTAATAAAATATTAATGCACGGATGCACTCCCCACTAGCACGCTTAAGAAGGTTGTATGCTACTGTAACAAAAGCAACTGCTCTACCACTACTCGCTGCTCTACTGCTACTCGTCTACTGGAGGTTCTTTTCTTTCTGCCCTCGTAAGAGCGCACTCTATGGTATTTTGTATCAACTGTACTTTCGCAGTTAATTTAGATTCTCTAACCAGTGGGGAGCGTCCAAGACGACACAATGTGTTTGTCTTTCATAGTTTGATAAGTGATACAACATAAACATTATAAAAAATGCTTTAAAATTTTAAAAACAAATCGAGGAATGTTTAAATTTCTGGTATATTTTTTAGAATGAAATGTAATTTTAAAGTGCGTGAAACAAATAGTAAGTTAAATTTTTTAAACTTGATCTTCAGGCTTAACGCAGCGACACTTTACACTCGTAAAACACCTGCATGTTCTAAACGAAAAATTATTTTTGGAACCAAACTTAAACTTACCAGGATAAAAATGTTAATCCAGTTCTTTTATGAAAACCTGCATATAAATCGTTCAAAATGTGAGGTTTTTTTTTGGTTTGTGTTGTTTTATAATAAGGTGAAACAGAACCTACGAAAGAATTATTTATATAAATTTAAAACAAAATATTTGTGGTATGCAGTTTTGTTTGTACCGAAAAAATTATAGCAAAGCTTGATATTAAAAAATTATGAATATATTACCTTAATGGAACGGCTATGAATAGGGCAGAGGATAGATACTTAAACCGTTGAAAAATGAAAGAAGTGTGTTAGGAGGGATACCGGCATGAAATTACTATTGATGCCGGCGTTATTATATACCGCTTGCGACACAAAACATAAATGGTTCGACATGCCAACTTGTGTGTAGAAATAAAAGGAAAGGAAGACGGATCTGATTTATCATAACTGGATGTGTATTGTAAAAGGCGAGGGGAATAAAGGAACGATTTCGGATCAATCTGTCACACGTGAAGGCTTATTGTTGAAAACGACCCCTCAGCACGATATTGCCTTTGAATACGTCGTATGTAAATTCGGGTCTTCCCTAGGTTCTCTCATTAAATACAGATACCACAAGGCCAATACGTCATCTCGCGAATTCATCATCCTTTTTATATTAAAGTTAATACGAGGAAGGCGAGTGTTCGACAATGACTGATTTTTCCGATGCATCACTTGACAGACGTTATCTACCCTCCATTGTTGGCCACCCCTCGGGCAAGGGTTGGTGTTCGACTATGAGATATGACTCGTTACGACGGACCGATATGGTTCCGTACAAGCCGGACTGCCGATAACTGACTCGGGGAACATCTACTACCGTAATAATGCACAACATACATATAAAAAAAGTCTTGAAACCCCCGATAATTGAAAAAACAAAACAGGACGAGTATTAATTTCCAACGCAATACATGTTATAGTACCGTGTGGAAAAAATGCGTATCAACACAAATATCTTTGTCTGGCTAATTCATTTTATTATACTTACACACAAAAACAATTTTTGTTTAACTCGGTTTGTGGATCTGCACCCTTAAAATAAAAATTACAACATAAAACATAAAAATAATATTATGCTTTATGCATGCATACACGGGCAGTGAGTTAAGCCTATCATTTTTCGCAATAGACCGGTAATTCCAGGTATTGTAGTTCATAATAAATTATAGGCTAGAGTCATCTACTCGGGCTGCTGACGGACCGGGGTCAGACCTCCGTGTTATCCATTCAGCCGAGTTTTGGTTCTTTGGGGGGGGAGGAGCTCTCTTCCAAAAAAAGGTCAATGTACGCAGTTCCAAACTTCCTACTCACTAAAATATAATTAAGGTTTTTAATTGAGATGAAGAAAAGTCAATGGCACGAACGGGATGAAAGAAAAGGCAAGAAGTAGAGAAAACTCAAAAGGTGGGTTGAGATAAGAAGTCCGAGTGGACCGAGATCATGATAGCTCAAGTAGTAGAGCAGCGTCGTGTATTTAGCCGAAGGTCGAGGGTTCGAATCCCGCTCGTCACATTGAATTTTTTATCTCAACTAAAAACTTTAATTAATTGTAATGTATTAATAATTATAATCAATTTATTAAGGTTTTAAGTTGAGATGAAAAAGTCAGTGTCATTTGCGGGATTCGAACCCATGACCTTAGGCTAGATCGAAGTCACGATAGCTCAAGTGGTAGAGCAGCGTCGTATCTAGCCGGAGATCGTGAGTTCGAATCCCGCTCTCGTACCATTGATTTTGTTTTCTTCTCCATTAAAAACCTTAATTAATTGTAATGGATTAATTGGTCAAGCTGACCATAAAATTAGTGAATTTAACTTTTTACTCACGTTTATTCTTACATAATTAACTCCCATTTACGCACTATTCCTTTTATTAGGTTGGAAAAGTACGCGATATTCCGCCATCAATCCACATCCTCGCATATTCAAGCAAGTAAGTACATTCGCGCTAATATATACATTCACCTGCAACGCAATCGTGATATACACAACTATTATTGCTATATACAGTCATGGTCAAAGAAATTGCATCAATTAATAAAAATAATCTGTATTTTTCCAAAACTGCACATTGTTTACCAATTCTGATGGTTTTAAAAAATTGTCAAATGTAAAACCATTATCAATAACATATTAGACAAATTCTAATATTTTGTGGATTCACCTTTGGCTTTTATCACTGATGCATTTCTTCTTAGAATCGATTCAACCAATTTTTTAATGATTTCGCCACTGATCTCTTGAATCTATGTGTTTTTATTCGTTTGCTTCAGCTCAACTTTAGTTTTACGCTTGGCTTCATTAATTCTTTTCTTCATGATCATCCACAGGTTCTCGATGGAGTTTACATCGGGACTGTTAACTGGCATGTCAATACTGAGATCCTATTTTCCTTTAAAACCTGCTTTATCTGCACAAAAACATGGGCATAAAGAAAACAAAACAGCACAAACCACAAGTGGGTTATATTTTTAAAACGATTATTATGAGTACTTGCAGATTTTGCTCTTTGGAACAGAATCAACTTGAAAAATGAAGTCATTACAGTGCAAAAGGTGTTTTTATCCACAATTTTTATGTACATTTCTGCATTAACAGATCCATCTATAACATCAAGCTGGCCAATCCTCAAAGTAAGAAAAACATTCCTAGATCAAACTTGTCATATGTTTCACTGTTTTCAAGGTGCAGGGCAAGTACTGTATCGAATAGGTTTTGTAGTATTGGAAAATATACTCAAATAGATTATTCTTCGAGTGTTCAAGTAATATTGAATTTCTATTTACAGTTCGAAACTTACCTCTCATCAAACTGGGAATTGTTACGAGCGCCTACAGTGGCATGTGCCACCGAAGTTAATCGAGAATTTTAATTGGTGGTTGGTAATTGAGCTCTGTTGACAATTCCTTAAATTCACCGCGGGACATGTGGGTGTATTTGGCAACGAGATGTAGATGCACTTGCAAGACGACTACTATAGCGCTGATAGTACCCAAGCCCGCAGCGATGACCGGTGGTATTGTGTGGTTTGTGGCTCCAGACCCGGAAACGGCCTACCTTGGGTGTCATCCACGGCCCTTTTTTCTCAATCCGGGTTCCTTCATTACATCCTGTGACCCCTCCCAACCCTTGGTTGCACAAAATAATGGTGTAGCCCAGAGGGCGTGGCAACCTCTCTAAAGCACAAGCTGTGCTCGTGTCGTGCCTTAGGAGAGTCACACGAGGGCCATTGCACTGGATTCTGTATGCATAGATGTAGGAGAGTGTAGGCCATGTGTACCACGGGGTGACTAAATTGTTCCCAAATTCGGCCGTAGTGGTGGTGCGTGATGACGCCGGACGCGAGGAGTTAGAGGCTGTCTTCTATTAGCGATCTTCGTGAATCTTGCGTAGCGCTAGCTTCCTCACGGGAGACGTTGCGACTGGACGATGGCGTGTAGCCGTTAAGGACGCGACGATTAGGCTGAATAGTCCCTCGAATGCGTGAGTAAGCGAATGGGAGCTGGTAGTGAATCGGCTACTTGGACTCGAGCATGCTTTGCATTGTTGTGAGTATGATCGGCGTGGTACTCTTGGGGAAGCAAAGGATCGGACACCTAGTCTAAGTTGGCTTGACAGGTGTAGCCTGAGCTCTATAAGAGACCTTTGACCGTAGGCAGTGCTAATCTAAGGGTTGGCTAGCATTCCACTTAAAACACAGCAGGGTAGTTTCTACGCTTGGGAAGCCCCTACATCCAGGGAGAAAGAATCGACTTCTCTAGGGAGTACGCCGATTCACAATGCGGGCCCGACCATTCGGAGTGGACAAGCGGAGAGCGACCAATGCTGCGGCGGTAACGCAACCCCGTCGTATGCAGAGTACTTGCGAACGTCAGGTCCGCTTGACCAATTAATAATTCTGTTGATAATTCTGGTAACTCGCGTCGTACCTCGCACTATCTTCGTTCGCCTTCTTTCTCGTAGGTAGATACCTAATCATGTCTCCTCACCAAAGTGACACCTGAGCTCAATGCTAGCATCTTTTGAACTCTGGTGAATACAGTAGGAGTAAGTCATATTTTTTCAAACATTTGAAATCCAGACAACCGCTGATCGATTTTCTCAAAACTCGAAATTGAAATATCAATTCGTTGAAACATGTTGGCACCTGTTGCTTTTTCTTACCTATGTGCCCACTGAACCTGCAATTTCTTGATTGTTTGCATTAATAACCGTGACCAAAGTCCACAATAGTAAGTTGATCATTTATGAATATACAAAAAAGTACTCATTAGTAACAAATAATTTCTGTCGATATTTAAGTTATCGAATATTTTTAGGTATTGCAGGTCACTAGACCAACCAATCAGGTAAAACTGGAATTTGCATTATTTTTGAACTCAAGACCATTGAGTTTTTATAAATTGAGCAAATGATGCTGTTATCATTATAGGAAAGAACTAAAAAAAAAATTTGTATTGAACATCAAATTGCCGAACACTGTGAACTAAGTAAAATAAATTTAAGCTTAATAAAACGGAGTATGAATGTATTATTTTGCTGAGCCAAAAAAATCAAATGGCAAGATTTTTCTTTCTTTCGTGATAAAACCTAGAGTATTTTTTGTATTAGAAAGTCTCTTTTTTTTTATAGAAGGATGCGTTCCGAAATTGAAATAAAGATTTTTCTTTTGGGTCGCGTAAAATATGAAAATGGTGCTTGCTAAGAAGTTGAGCTTGTTTTTCTTCCACTTGCTAACATTACTACAATACGTCTCTACACAGTATCGTTTCTTTTATGCATCTCAAATCTACATATTTCATATTTATCTTACATAACAAAACAACAAAAAGTGTAACATTGTTCAGTAAAAAAAAAAATATTAGTTAAAAAGATCTTGGTTGGTATATGCCATCAAAGAAAATTAAAAACAAATGTACACATTCAGAAAATAAAATCACTCCACGTTGAATAACATAGACACCTTTTGATTGAAGTGATTGGGCATAGTAAAGTTTGTACATTGGATGAAGGGCAGCCGGTTTGTTTTAGCATAATTCTTACATCGAAACTGCTAATTTACGAGTGCGATCACGTTAGTTGGCTTAATAGGGTGTATACTCATATTTGTTTAAATGCGTTTCACCGGGGGAGAGGGTGTAAAATATTCACTCCCACTATCATCGCCGTCCAACCGGTTTGTAATAGTCATTAATGCGATTATTATCTCACCCCCTCCTGAAAAGAGGGGTTGAACGAAAAGCGTCTCTGGAATACGTCGACCTCATGAATGCATAATAAAGGCTGACTAAATAATTGTCATTTCACACTCCAAAATCAGAACATAGATAAGTAAATATATATAGAACTGAAGAAATTGCGTAGATTTGAAACTATGGTCGATGAACCCTTAGATTTATTATATTGGTACAGTACATTTCCTGTTTATTTAGACTAAACAAGAATATGACTATAACTTCACTCCATTCTTCTTTTAAAAATTTATTTATTACCTATACATGATAGTATACTATACAGATATGTACACTTGATTGATACATCACACAGCACAGCACTAGTACTAATGCCAGCACTTCATCGGTGCTATGAGGTGCAGGCCATTACTGGCACTCAATGCGTATGATTAGGGGTAAAGGAGGTCCCGAGGCCATCGTCAGTTGAGGCGACGTGGTGGGTTGTCAGGATAAGAATTAGTGGATAGTGCACACGCAGTATGGCTAGAATGGTCCTAAAGGTTGGTGAAGGTTTGGAATCTGGATCGGATTAGATCGTTGACAAATGAAATGTTGAGGTGTTTGTGAATAGTGAGTCTAGTGACATAGTATGGTGTTTTGACAATTTGCTTAAATTTTGGTACACCCTTGGATGTCAAACAAAGATCCCCTTCTACTTCACTATTTAATGTACTGGCGCGAACAAGGTGGATTGTGCAGCTGTAACATTCCTGAATTTAACTAAAGCTATGGTACGTTGTGACGTTATCAGTAAATTGAGGTATATGTGTAGGAAAGGTACTAAGGAACTTGGGTTTTGCATGTTGTGACTGCCTGTAGCTTACCATAGCTTCCATAGGCCACTGCTACAACAAAGATGCCATCGTCCAACCAGAAAACGGTTTGAAAACTGGATTAAATCGGACCCTTCGAAAAGTTTTTAACAAAATGGAGTACATTCACTGTTTTCGTGGTCCGCTCGACCAATTAATATATGACAAATAATGACGGTTTTTAGTTGAGGTGAAAAAAGGTAATGGCACGAGAGGGATTCGAACCCACGACCTTCGGCTAGATTCGGCTTTCAAATGTAGTGTAATCTGTTTGGAAATATGCCGAAAGGAGGTAAACTCGTAAGGTGAGGTTCGAGTGGATCGAGGTCACTATAGCTCAGGTGGTAGAGCAGCGGCGTATCTAGCCGAAGGTCGTGGGTTCGATTCCCTCTCGTGCCAATTACTTTTTTCATCTCAACTAAAAACCGTAATTAATTGTGAAAATATAAACTTGTCTGCCAAGGATGGTATCCAAGAATAATGGCGAAGGTGGCTGCAAGGTTTCGTCCTTGACACGGCGCTCATCACTGTAAGGTAAAGGTCCCGGGTTCGAATGCAGCAATCCTGCATTCGAACCTGACATACGTACAATTGGGCTTTTTTTTCAAAAACATCGGCACCCTGAGGGTTTATATGACCTCTGCTGTTGCGAACCCTCGTAAAAAAAGAAATTAAAAAAAAGGAACATAACCTGGAAATTCGACCGGTAGGATACATGATGAATCTATGTTCTAATCTTGGAAAAATGTTGTTTTTTATAATATTTGCTAAACTGGAAACAGATTCTAAGTATGCTTCTCCCATAGGTTTACTTTCTTTTCCAGAATTTCTTTGTAAGTATTCTACAGTTTCAAAAAATGGAGTATCGTCGCCGACTAACGGTTCATGCCTTAAACAAAGGCTCAGTCAGGAGAGTTTTAGCCTGGTGGACCTTTGATGGTGAATCTTGTCGTGAACCCTAGTGCCGTCTTGATGATGCCGTTCTTGCGGCTTGGACGGCGTGGATCCATGGTCCTTTGTGACGAAACTGTGTACAAGACTTTTGATGGAGAACCATGGAAAATTTCCTAGTCCCGTGTAACTGGCTGGTTCGGGCTATAGATTGTGCGTTGTGTAAATAAATAGAAAATACTGTTTTTCCAAACGAGTTGGTGCTTGGAAGGATGTTTATGTTAAAACCTAATTCGTTCGATGTTGAAACGACCGTCGGATAGGTCATCCACTCGGATTGCACGATTCCGGGGAAGTTAAAACTTCAGCGTCAGATGTACAATACCAATGAGATGACAAGAGAGGAAATCATATTTTTTCCCCCTAATGACTTCACCAAATAAAATTTTCAAGCACATACAACTGTTTGGTATATCTAGTTTTAAAAGTAAGTTCAAATAGTGGATTGACTTAAGCACTGTGCCAGCAGTATTTAACAGAAACATAAAATAATTCGAATGTCTTCCTCCATATTGAGAAATTCAGCAGAATGAAACCTGATTTCGGCAGACAATAGAAGTAATTTGTGTTGAATCTTCTAATGAGATTATGTAAGTGAGGCTCTTTTAAAAGCTGAATGAGAGAGGGGGGGGTTCGAATTGCGTTAGCGGATGTACACTCGGTTAGCCCGTAGAATGAGAAATTAATGGAAGTTTGTGTTAATTAATTTGGAAAGAGCGAGAAAGCGTTTGGAAGTGGTCCATCCTCTCTTACTCACTTACCTTCCAGCCCGGCTTCCCCTCCGCCCCTCGAGAAACACCCTCTTTCCCCGGGAGAAATGTTGATTTATTTTCCCTCTTAGACGCCGGGAATCATCACTTTTCTTCCAGCGCACCAACCACAGTCAACCTCGCCGTTTAATTAATCTCGGCCGACAATAACTTTTAGTTTCACCGGCAGAACGTTGAGGGGAGAGAAAAAAACAATTCGAATAAATTAACTTTAATAAATACGTCTCTTAAAACGCGTTATTTCGCCTTAGAAAACCGCTATTAAGGTATTGGGAAAAAAATGTGCAAACCTTTGCAAATAGGGTAGAATTCAATTTCATCGACTCGGCAATTTCCTAAGGGCCAGTTAGTATAGTGCTTTTGAATTAGTTAGCAGTTGATTCAAGGAGCTAAAACGAGGCAGATAATAGCTTTCCTTTTGTATTGTGCCTTTTCTTATTTCTTAATAAGTACGTTTATTTTTTCTTATTAATAATTTTCTATGGACAATTCAATAGGTCATATTTGTTCTATTTTAGAATGAACAGAAAAATCGCTCGACCCTGTCTGCCCTAACTGAAGTTACAGAAGCCTATTTACTCTCATCAAAAAAGTCAGTGCCTTCTTATATTCTACGATTCTTGAAAAAGAAAAATCTGAAATACACTGGGAAAAAATTACTTACTCACTCGAAAAATATAATTGAGCTAGTCCTACTTTTCTCCACTGAGACCTATATAGTTCTATTGTGGAAACCGTTTAAATTAGGCATACCTTGGAAAGTACACTTTTTCCTGGGGGTTAAGCATTTTTCTCGTTGCCTCTTCGCGCACCTCTTTTAGCGGATTATCTTACCAATTACATCTTAAAATCCTTAAATAGCCTAAAACCTAGTGGAACAATACTCCAGGCATGAGAAATGAAGAGATTCATAGCAGGGGCATAGGCCAAGGTTACAAAAGAATTACTGGAAGGCAAACCCCAACCGAACCAAGATTCAGATTTGACTCATGGCAGGGCACTACGAGGAGGAGGAGGAGGAGGAGGAGGAGGAGGAGGAGGACCATATTTTATGTTTTTGCGAAGGTCTATGCAGGTGCAGGTTCTTGCAACTAGGACAATAATACAACACCCAACATCCTGCACTAAGGAGCCGCTGGCAAGGCTAAGGAGGTTGATTAACAACCTGAAGCTAGGCAGTGAGTTAAAAATCACAGGTGTGCACAATAGATCCAATCAGGTAACCAGAATTTTTCTCATGCTCTGGTTAGGGATACAGACAGAAGAAACGCTGTGTACATACTGCCAGGGAGAGAGGAGACAGCAGAAAACATTTTACGTTTCTGTGAACGTCTATGTAGGTCTAAGTTCTTGCAATTAAGGCAGGAAAAACCTCCCGAACGATGCTACACTAAGCAACCGCTGGCAAGGCTTGGAGGTTGATTAACCACCTAAAGCTGGCAAGTGAGTTAAAAATCACAGGAGAGCACAATAGATCTAATCCGGTAACCAGGATTGTGGTTCGGCTCCTGTGAGGGCACTGTCACTTAAGAAAGCAGATGCACTGGTTTGGAATAGAGACAGAAGAAGAACTGCCAGGAAGAGGAGGAGACTGCAGAGCACCGTTAATGTTTTGAAAGGTCTATGTAGGTACTGGTTCTTGCAACTAGGACAAGTCAAACAACAAGCAAGATCGTACACCACGGAACCGCTGGCAAAGCCTTGGAAGCTAGTTAATAATCTTGAAGCTGGCCAGGGTAATAAATAACAGAGGAACACAATAGATCGAGGTGTTATAGGCCTTGTGGCTGTCTCTCTTATCTCTATTCCAATCCGTGTTTTACCAAAGTCTATGAACCGTAATTGGGTTAATGCTTCACATTCATAAAGGTCGTTGTCGGAAGTACCTCGATTGGACCTTGAGCTCGATAGGACGCTTTTACCTTAGGCGATACCTACATTTTGGAATGCGGACCCGACCACTCGGAATGGGCAAGAGAAAGTGAGGTTCATCTTGGACACTCGGGGCTGAGCTGCCACTACGCTGCGGCAGTAACACCCTTCTGTCCTATGTGGAGGTGCGTCAGCTCTTATATTGAGAACGGAAACGTCTGATAAGGCCGAATGGTAGTATAAGCAATATCCGAAGTCGCTAATTCCTCCTGGCACAGACAGGATTTTTCTCTTCAGTTGTTAAGAGAACAGTGGCTGTAAGCGCTGTAATTTATCTTAAATCTTGCCTGCTAACTCTCCTTCGCCTTCGTTTGTGAGAGATTAACAAATCTCTTAGTTTACCACGTAAAAGTGGATTTTCCTAGTGCTTGAGCTGTTCTTTCACAACACATTTTTCTAGTTCGAACTTAAGCAAACATTGTTCTGGTTCCATGGGTGAAAGGACTACCTTTTTGTGCTAGATGTTTCTTTTTGCACCTTCATATCGGGGACCCACAGTAATGTAATATTCTTCTGTTTTACCAGTGTCAGTAGGCGATTCAAACACTCCTCGAGAGGTAGGGTACATAACGGCCATTACTTCGATCTAAAAACATGATTGCGCAGTATGGTCTTCAGCTTCCGATTCCCGAAAACGTAGGTGCAGACAGTTCCAGATCGAAGCCATAACACTCCACAATGACCGAGATCTTCCTGATAGGTCTTTGTACAGACCACTACCAGGCACCTCATTACCGCGAAAATCGACTGATGGAGCATGCAGCTAGCACCTTGCCACAAGAGAGAGAGAGAGAGAGAGAGAGAGAGAGAGAGAGAGAGAGAG
>CM077111.1:18221840-18251242 GCA_039619505.1 Cimex hemipterus | reverse complement strand
AAGCCAGCTTCTGTTTTCCCTGTACATGAACGACGTAGAAGAAGAGTTGAAATAATACAGGCACTAATATTAAATTATTAATGTATGCCGATGATCGAGTGCTTGTGAAACTCGGAAAAATCCAAAATAATGATTTTCACAAACGAACGGACGTTTTGGCCAGACTGTTTAATATTATAATAAATGAATATCAATAGTTGCGTATAACCAATCCTAAAGAGAAAAAGACAAAAGGCATATTTGACACTTAATATACAGCCCATTTGAAAGGGGGCATACCTTTAAAGGCAAACATTATAACCGACTAGGCAGTCGCTTGCTAGAGTGCGCAGGTTTGGGGGGGGGGTCGAGAAGAATTAGTCTATAGAAGCACAAAATGTATTTATAAAAAGGCTTTTCTGTTCAATACTTTTTAAAAGGATAGTTCCTACTCATAGTAAGTTGTTTTTCAACGATTAGGATTTCGAGCCTTTTCAGCTCATCATCAGGTTCGAGGACTTCCACAACCACTTCTATCGACATTGTCAAAGTGAACCCGTCGAAACCTCCGCCCAACGCGACGTTCCAATTAACAGCTGATTTTTTTAACGGCGCTCAATTTGAACGAGCGAAATTATAACACAAATTATAATTTAATATTATTAAATTACTATAAAAATAATAACAATTAAAATAATTAGTTTAATTTTTTGGATGTTTGATATTATTTATGTACATAATTAAAATA
Source organism: Cimex hemipterus (assembly GCA_039619505.1). Taxonomy (NCBI): domain Eukaryota; kingdom Metazoa; phylum Arthropoda; class Insecta; order Hemiptera; family Cimicidae; genus Cimex; species Cimex hemipterus. Next base: position 18,250,515 of record CM077111.1, on the reverse strand, counting down.
GAAGGTAGATCAAAATCTGTTATATTATTAATGCTTTTATCACTTCACTAATCACACTCATGATTTATTTTAAAAAGGATTAACCCCCACACTCACTCCATCATTGACCATTTCTATCTAGGCGAGTTGTCCACTTACAGCCCCAAATATGGGCTGATGTTTTCGGTAGGTCGTCGGTGAAGTTCAACAGATTGGAGGTGGATTGTGCGTAAATGCGACTGCGGGGAAAGATTAGGTTTTCAGATTTGATGCTGTTGTGTTTTGAATCGCCATTGTGTAATTTCTATAGGGTTCGGTGAACTGTAACAGGGCCAGAGGTGAAGAACGGAATGGCAATGCCATTGACTTTTTTTTATCTCAACCAAAACCTTAATTAATCGAAAAGAATTTATTTCGTCACGAAACATAACGTTTTAATCAAACTAGTGAATTTCCAATCTTTGTCAACTTGGTATACGTTAAAATTAGTTTGTTGTAGATAATGCGAGGATAGAAGTATATACTAAAGTTAAAATACGAGCGACCGGTTTTTCTTTCTTTGCGTCTAGTTCTACACAAGAAAGTTCAACTGTTTTGTTATATTGTTGTATGTATAAATTACTGGGTGTATTAAACCATACCATTAGACAGATCGATAAACTAACGAGTGGGAACTTGACATCATTTAAGGGATGGATGTAGACCGGGACTATGCGTTTGATAATTAGTTCAAAACAATCCGACCACGCATGCCTGCAGTTTTTGCCCAAATCTATCGCCAGGACTGGATCGTTTACGTTTGTATTATTTTTATTTCGACGGGTAAACAGTCGTCAGCGTATGCGTGTCCGGGCCAACCACTTTGTGGCAATTTTCATAATGGGATGCACTCGGTTGTGGAAACAATTTGATGGCGGCCAGCCCGCCGGGGTCACGCCGCTTGCATTAATCATAGCCTGACTAGCCGAAACCAGCTCAGTCACTTGTCCTGTCCACGCTAGAGAAACTCAAAGGAAATTACGAGAGTGACAGAGAGGGATAGAGCAAGATAGATATAGAGTAATTGAGGATAAGATGGATATAGAATGCGTTGGAAGAACTTTTCCGAGTTTAACTGAGGTGTTACCAAAATTAAAATATAAAAATAAATAAATAAAACTTTAATTATTCAAATATCGTGAGATGCGATCTGGTGTGATGTAGGTATCAGAAAAACATTTTCTTTATCGTGCCAACGTTTCGATCTTTTATTGAGATCATCTTCTTTATATAAACATGAAACAGTAAAATTTCACTCTCAACACGACATGGCACAATTACACAGAAGACAAACACTTTGAGTGAGTAGAAATACTTTGATAGAATATAAAATATAATTTTTGCATTGTACAAATTCCATATTCTTTATGTATTTTCTAAATGTAAATTATGTTTGTAAATCCCAGGCCCTGAAGATGATCTCAATAAAAGATCGAAACGTTGGCACGATAAAGAAAATGTTTTTCTGATACCTACATCACACCAGACGGCATCTCACGATATTTGAATAATTATCCGTTAACGGTCACTAATCTCTACACAAAAAATAAATAAAACCCCAAAAAATGACTCCCAAGATATGACCTTATCACTGGAGAAATACTAAAACAGTTGCCATAAAAGGGTATAGTTAAACCAACATATCTATTTAATGCTGCAATCAGACTGAAATATGATCCCTATCTGGAAATTCGCAGAAGTCATTATGATAAAAAAATATAGGAAAACCGGCGAACGAGGTCAAATCATATAGTTCCTACCAACTCTTCGAAAAGTCATTACTAAAACGAATAAAACACATCATTGAAAAAAAGAAAATTCCTGACCACCTATTCGGTTTCCGAACAAGACACTCAACAATAGACCAAGTTCACCGAGTAACTGATTTAATAGAAAAATCTTTCGAAGAAAAACATATTTGTTCTGCTTTCTACCTGTTATTTCGCAAGCTTTTGACAAGGTTTGGCACGAAGGACTCAACATTAAACTAAAAGGTATGCTACCAAAACAGTATGTTGGGGGGGGGGTCGCGGTAGGTGAGTGGTTAAGGCGTCACTCGGCTAGTAGACCCCGTGGTCGTGGGTTCGATCCCCACCGACTCCTCTGGAATTTTTCTGACTCCTAAGCGGAATGGTGGACGCAATTAAAAGAAATTGACACGGCACTCATCAATGTAAGGGGCGGAAATGGATCTCAACGACCCTGAATCTGGTCCCAACCCCCTTCAAAAATGAGTTTCTTCGATGGAAGAACACTGGTAAAACGGGGGCTCAAGTTCACCTTGTGTTGCGAGCCCTCCCCCAAAAATGGAGCCAGGGTATAAGTACAATAAGCTGAACAGCTGTAGTGCTCAGGAGGAAACTCCTCCAGGTGGCCATTGTATCCATCCAAATCAGTACGTCGATATTATCAGTTCCTACGATGACAGACTGTTTAGAGTCAAACAAGAAGATCAATATTCAAAATTAAAAACAATAGATGCCACAAGGTAGCATATTAGGTCCACTACTTTATTTGCTAGACACGAGTGATTTTCCGAAAATAGGACCGACTATTTCTGCCTATGTTGTCTATGACTATGACTATGTATAGAACTTCAAGCAAAATCCTTCAAAGGCATGCAATAAAATAAAAGAATGGACAAAAAAATGGATAATCAGCATAAATCAGCTCATCTAATCTTTACAAACAGAAAGGTGGACTATGTACACAATCCATGGAACTACTATGCCCTACAGCAATACAGCTAAATATCTGGGAATGACCTTAAATGCCAAGCTGAGATGGAAAGAACACGTGAAAAAAAACAGGACAGAAATAGGTTTAAGGTATAGACAACTATACTGGTTGATTGGACGTGAGTCCAATCCTTGCTGTACAAAATAAAATATTATATAGACAAGTCTATGCGGGCATATGGTATTCAACTACGGTGTTGCACCAAGCACAGCAATATCAAAATCATACAAGCACTCCAAAATAAAATCTTACGTAACATGGTCATTGCACCTTGGTCCATACGGAATAAGGACTTACGGCGGAAGTACAAAGATTTGCCGCCAAACGCCAGGCTCGCCTTAGCCAGCACGAAAATGTGGAAACGACCAAATTCTTAAATAACCGAAACATGGTCAGAAGAGTAAAAAAAAAAACAAAGCGAAATGAACTTGTGTAGTTAAAAATGAATAGTGAAAAGTAAATCTTATTGTACCAATGGGTTTATAAGAATGTAAATATTTATTTATTCTATAATATTATTGTAAAATTAATGGTTGGTCTAATAAGACCAGTTTTAATAAATTAATTTAATTTAAAAAAAACAACAATTTGTCAAGTTAGACCTTTTAAATTTCAAGATCAGAAGTCAAAAGAATTTAACCAACAAAGTTAACATTTTCATTTTCTTTAATGAAAACTTTAAAATTAGAAAATTAATCATTGGAATTAATGAGTTGGGGTAAAAATGCTCAGGTGTTCTATACAGAAGTGAATTAAATATTTACAAGTGGACCATATATTAAATATTTAAGTAGACGTGATAGGGAAGACAAATTAATACGGAGAAACTTTGTTCCTGGAAGAGTTTATAACAATATTCATAAATCACTTTGTAACCCAGAGACAAAAAACGAATGGTCGAACTTTGTGAATGGACCCATCTGTGTCTCGGCTCGACCGCAACCATAAATTAGGCTGAGACTTGATAATATTAAACGTAAACAGACACGTTAAAAGTTTGCATTCTGAACGGCGGGAAGGGGTCGGAAAGGGCGAAGCCCAGGAGCCGAATGGAACGGGTGCACCACTGTTTCGAGGGTACGGAGTAGTCGGGGGTGATTAAATGAAAATGTGGGGAAGGTGGAGCTGTGATAATGATATTTTCCCAACGTGCGGCGGGGAGGGGGGGGGTAAAGTCAAACAGAAACTTTTTGAGTGGTTCAGTTTACTTCTAAACCGACTCTTCTCGAGCCCCGCTTATTATAAGTTCGAGGCGTTTTTCGCATTTTCTACACAAAACGGAAAGAAATAAACTCTCAGTTTCGCTATCGCTTCTTTCTTGAGCGAAACAAGTTTTATCTACTTCAACGCATTTATACAAAGGCGGGAAATTGTTTAAAAAAAATTGTTATTTGAGGATTATTTAACATACATAACTTGATTATGTTGATGAAGAACAAATTTACCATGACGATTAATGTGTTTGGGATGGGATAACAAAAAGAATTATAGAATCCTCCATTGTAGAATGGATCCAAACAAAACCAAAGGAAAAGAGGATAAACTCTTCCGGTGCTAGATGAAACAACCCAAAGACTGGACTGCTGCAATTGGAGAGGGCCAAAGTTAGAGGAGTGGTAGAACTACTAACCGGTCACTGGCAACTGAGAAAACATCTACACAACGTAGTTATATACAACGATAATCCCAGTTGATCAGGTTATGAGGAGGTCTACTTCGGTTACCTAGACTTACCTTAAGTCCGGAAAATAGCTCGCAGTTCGAAAGCCCACGTACAGCGAAATTAGCAGAGTGCGCTGTGATGAAAGCGTGGGAGAATTAAAATGAAGAAAAGTAAAATGAAAAGCAAAATAAAACAAAACGTTCTTGACCAAAAATAAATTTATTAACTTAATGATTAACTAACAAAACGATGCCTCGGTTGAATCGAGAGGTGCGAGTTAGCGATTTGGGTCTCTGACCACATTGATTTCGTGTATTAATCTTCCTAAAATTTGGTCAAAATGACCACAAAAACTTTAGTTAAAATTTATACAAACTAAAAATAAACATGCCTTAAACTTTCTTGCGGTAATTATTGATCAATGATTAATAATCGACAGTTGAGACAAGGAGGAGCTTAGTCGGTGGAGACAAAAAGCACTTACGGTTTTAACCAGTTAGAGAAGGTTCAGTCCGCTACAGAGATCAAGAGCCGAGTCTTTTATTAGCCCGAAATTTGATTCACCTACCTTCTTTGATGGAACAAGCATTTATCCGACCTAAACATGTCCGTAGGAGACCCCTAGCGCCTCATGGTAAGGAAGAAGAAACAACAAGTCATATCATTTTCGAATGCGAAGCAACAGCACAATGGAGATTTATCCTAATGGAAGAAACTTAGGGAATCAAATTGCAGAAGCGATAGTCAATGGCTTGTTACTTCTAAGAAGAAGGATTGAGTCTATGGCGCTGAACTAAGAAATTAGGAAGGTACAATAAACCAGAAGGCCTGGGGAGTGCCAATCCCACTTCTTAGTATCCGTTTTTACAATACCATGCCAATGTGATTAGGATCTGGTTTGTGATCAGGAAGACAAAGAAGTAGACTCTGTGATCACGTGCCAAACTTACAGCTTTTTGTATCGACTGGACCTGCATTTTCGGGAGACCACTATCCTTGGAAAAATATTGTAGTTTTAACATGATCAACCTCATCCTTTTTTCGTCATTCTTTAATGTTAAAGCGAGAAATAGGATGCTGCCCTGATGATGGTCTTATAAACGCCGAAAGCTTGGTTGTGATCATCGTCTGTATTTTTTTTCTACCTGACCAGTATATGTTAACCTACCAGCGGATGTCTCACTTCTGACAATGTTCCTTTATATAATTTTGTCATGTTTCAATTCATTGAATCCTAAACGTCTATTATTTAAAGTAAGCTCTTATTTATTGTCAGATACATTCAGGGTATAAAGTCTGCGCCATTCGGTCCACTCGTTTTCTCACATTTGACCAAAAATGGAAGATGAAAGGGCGCGGTGTTTTTCGTTATTTTCCTTAATTCGGTGAGTTTAGTTTTCACTCGGAAACGCACCAGTACACAGCAAACCTTTCAGGTACGCAATGGTACTGTACAAGGTGAACATAACTGACCTTTCTCCCTCAAACCACCACTTGAGATCTTCATGAACACCTACAATTAATAAGAAAAAATTACTTATTTGTAATTAGGTAATTCAATAAGCATTCACGTGTGTACATAAATTATATACCAAAAATATCAAAGCAAACACTTGACAGTACTTAGTTTGCTAGGTAAACTACTTCCGAAATCCTGCAATGAACTTTCCTTATTAATAGTTATTCAGAGATCGTGAGGTGCGGTCTGGTGTGACGAAGGTTTTAGACAAATATTTTCTTTATCGTGCCAACGTTTCGATCTTTATCTTCGATCGAGATCATCTTCAGGACCTGGGATTTATAAACATTGTTTAAATTATTCAGATATCGTGAGATGCGGTCTGGTTTAATGTAGGTTTAAGAAAAACGCAAGAATGGCACAAGTAAACAGAAGACAAAGAAATTAAGGACTGAAGATGGTCTCAATAAAAACCGAAACGTTGGCACTGGAAAGAAAATGTTTTTCTGATTAACAGTCACTAATCTCTACACATTGTATATTTTACATGTATATGTAGGATGTGAAAAAATGAGTTTATACAATGCTAGACAATTTTCGATTAAAAATATAAATGTATACAATGCTAGAAAAATGTTTAGATTAAAAAGGTGAATTTATCCAACGATAGAAAATTTTAGATTTATTAAATTTCTTTTTCTTTTCTATCATTGTATAAATTCACTATTTTTTATCCAAAAATATATCTAGCATTGTATAAATTATTTTTCTCACATTCTACACTTATTTGTAAAATTTAAACAATGTTTATAAATCTCATGCCCTGAGGATGATTTCAATAAAGGCCGAAACGTTCGCAAGATAAAATAAAAGTTTTTCTGAAACCCACATCACACCAGACGTCATTCACCGTCGCACACTTAATAGTGACATACAGGATAATTCATATTTCCTTTTTGTATAATCCTTCAGGTCTGGCTTTTTCTCCCCCAGGAATTGAACAGCCTGCGAGGGGCTTTGTATCGACGGAGGACTTGTTAAGCTGTTTCCTTTTCAATCTGACAATAAATACAAAGGCTTTTATTCACCCTCCGAGACTATATGTGTGTTTCCGAAGACCAACAGCAGTTCTAGATCATTCATAATGTGTTACACGGTTTTTAACAGTGCCGTTAATTTCTGTGTTGGCCCAACGCAGTTTTTGCGTTTCTGGCTTAGAATGCCATTGAACAGAGGATATATTTTTTTTAAATTTGAGAAAAAAATTGTTTGCAGGAACTACGTTTTTGGTATGCCGCAAAAACGTTCAGGACCAATAGGTGACCTCATCGAACATTTATTGAACAGCACTTTTTCTTTCAAGTCACTCATATCTGAAACGACATTGATTCCGCCGAAAACTATCTCTAACCATCCCAAATAGGCTCTGAGCTACCAACGAGCTTGCCTTTCGTGCCTCTTAGCTTTCTGAGCAGATTCGGATTCTTTTGTTCGTAAATACCTTAATGATGTCCCTGGCAAGGGTTCAAGGACCAACGTTTCTTTCTGAAATGTGGTTGGCATACTTTTTCTTGCCAAGTCTTTTCAAGTCTTTAAGTCTTTTATGAAAACTATGTCTAGCCCTATATCCATAAATAACACCTAAACCCATACTTTTTCTTAGAGGCATCTGTATTGGGAATAACTATTGGGATAGTTTTCAGCAAGTATTTCTATTTTAGGATCTTGTCTGCCTGAAGTTCTTAAAAATGCTTTAATTGCTTCATTTGATGAATTGATGAATTCATTTCATTTTAACCTTTTCTCGAATGAAATGGTGGTGTCAGTACTCGAGAACTTGCAGGACTTTCCTAGCTGTTCATTTTGGCCTAGTTCATGCATACTATTTTCTGAGCAGTATCGAAAATCTATTTTACGAAGCCAGTCATTGTTCCCTTTGCTGCCATAATCATTTTTTCTCTAAAACGGTTCACTTTTCGTACAAAGCCAAAAATATTTCAATAGTGAACAAACAGGTGCGGAAACTATTTGAACAACTGAATAGTGAACAAACACCAGCCTAATGAACGGGTTGTCATTAGAGCCCTTTAATTATTCCCGTCGTCTTCTAGACTCTACTTACGCCGTTCAATTATTAAAGCTCCGGAGTGAACATAAAATTGGATGGTTCGAGCCGGGGATCGTTTGCATCGGGGAAAAGAGAGCCGAGCAACGTTTTATAACCTTCATTAGAAGAATTGGTGGTATATATCGTTTCTGTTCGCCTTCGTTTGGAATAGCAATTAAAAAAAATAACCGCCTATTACATTTTCAGAACGAAATGTTTTCCCTGTAACATGCAATTTGTCTAGGCAATTTATAAACCACATTTTTTCACTCAAAATGTACCTTTTTAAAAGATAGGAAGGTTATTTTATTTCAATTAATTGATCTTTATATGGTGAAATAAAATGTCATGAGCTGTTACGTTTCCAATTTTAGAATTTGAAATGTAGGTTGAGATGGGAAGTTGGTGTCGTAGTGGATAGATCAAGTGGTAGAGCAGCGGTGTATCTAGCCGAAGGTCGTGGGTTCGAATCCCTCTCGTGACACTAGCCTTTTCATTTCGGCTTACATAAAGATTAATTAATTGAAAGAAGTTATTTGGTCAATCGGACCACGAAATAGGATGGATCTAGATACTGTAAAGTATTTTCTATCATCCACGTATTCATTGGGTTAGCGGTCGTGAAGATCAAACCGCTTTACGATTTCAAACAATCCATGGTGGAGATTCGAACCTACAACCGCTTCCGTGGTAAATCCAAAAATAAAATTTACTCCGCGTTATTTTAAAATCTTGAAAACGTACAGTTTTTCTCCTTGCGAACGAAATGTCAAGAGAATTTAGAAACGAAGTCCTCAAGTTTCAAATTGTAAGCGTGGAATTGCTATAATCAAACCTCTGTTGAGTTGATCACTGAACACTGCCTCAATTATCCCTGGCTTAAAACTTTCCATTCAAATTTTCCTGCTTCTTGCCATCTTCAGTGAGGAACAGTTTCTCTGAGGGCATAGAAAGTTAATTTTACCATGCACGCTCATACTATATTGAAACTCTCGGACAAATTAAAAATTTTATGATGGAAATTGTAAACTTAAAAATTCAACCATTAAGATGTACTTTTGAAAAATGGAAAAAAAAGGACGGAAATTTCGAAAGGGGGGTTGAGATGGGAAGTGGTTTGAGCAGCGGCGTATTGAGCCGAAGGTCGTGTGTTCGAATCCCTTATCAAACTCACTTTTGTATTTTAACCAATACTTTACATAAAGAATAATTAATTGAAAGAGGTTGTTCGGTCAACCGGACCACGATATATAATGGAATTTTTAAATTTATACTTATACTTACTTATCCATGTTTATTCAGATATCGTGAGATGCGGTCTGATGTGATGTAGGTTTCAGAAAAACATTTTCCTTATCGGGTCAACGTTTCGATCTTTATTGAGCTCACCATCAGGGCTCGAAGTGTTTGTCTTATGTGTAATTGTGCCATTCATGCACGACGTGTCGAGAGTGTCCCACCAGTGGGGGAAAAATTTAAACAATGTTTATATATCCCTGGCCCTGAGGATGATCTCAATAATGCTCGAAACGTTGGCACGATAAAGAAAATGTTTGTCTGAAGCCTACATCACACCAGACCGCGTCTCACGATTTCTAAATAAATATCGATTAAGGTCCCTAATTACATATTAATATTTGTTCTTTTATTTGTAGTAATGAAAATGAAAATTAGGATACCTGCTATAATATAAAAAAACGAAAAATTTATATTCAGATTTTTAAATTAAAACTGATATATGAAACGTAACTATCGTTGCTCGTCTGAAAATAAAACCGTCCCCGCATATATCCCGTTTATGGTGTAAAATTTGCCGTCAGACGGTTTAGGCCCGGACTCTTAAACAAGTCAGAGTTGCAGCCACGCACCCTCCTCCCTCTTTATACTTACATACGTTTTCATTTACGCCCTTATGTAAATCACCATCTGCTTGAGCCGAGGCCAAATACGAATTTATGAAATGTGTGCAGAGGAAACGCGTGTAAGCCGGGAACAGGGGCAGGGCCGGAACTCGAATTTACAAAGGGCATCAACCATGCATCCATTTATGTTTTGTAGTTTTCAAAGATTTCTGATGATCGTTCCGTTCAAGATGGTATTTTATTTGCATAATTTAAATTACACAGGGGTGTAATTTGTAAATGGCTCGCTGAATGCCTACTGAAACCCACGCAATCAAAAACCATAAAAATATACTATACGTCCTGACACATCGTTTTAAATTATTTTTTTTTTACGTTGAAAACAATGGTGCAATCAGATTTTAAATTGGTACAAAAAACGATGCGGGGGCGATTGGCCTGTACCGGCGGAGTCAATGTCAGAAAGAAAATAGTCAAGAATAATCGATAGTTGGAGAATCAGTAGTAATTTCGAATATTATCAGTCATCGACATTCTGTAGCATTCGAGATGCTTCACGACTTCAACAATTTGGGAAAATTAGTGTTGAGAAGATGACCATTATTAAATATTCTTTATGTAAGGAAATGGTGGTGATAAAAAAGTCAAAAATAAAGTCAGTGTCACGAGCGGGATTCGATCCCACGACCTTCGGTTTGATACGCCGCTACTCTACCACGACCTATCGTGACTTCGTGAAGCTCGTGGGTTTGAATCCGCTCGTGCCACTCACTTTTTATCTCAACCAATACGATACATAAAGATTAATTAATTGAATGAAGTTCTTTGGTTAACTGGACCACGAACTCTAACGGAATTATTAAATACGTTTTAAGATTGGGACCATTGGTAAGGTAGACAAAATAAAATAATGAAAAAAACAACGATTATAATATCCTCTAAATATCTCGAAATTTTATCAAATTTTAGACATCCTCAAAGCTGTTGCTAACCGAGCAGACAATCTTACAAATTTAAATTGAAGTTGAAACCTGATTAGCTATAACTTTGCTTTATGTTCTTCCGTACAGATAATTAATCACATGGGGATTCATATACGATCAACGGCCGGCGAGCCGCAGACTAAGACTCGGTGTTAATGAATTAATTAAGGTTTTTAGTTGAGCGGAAAAGTCAGTGTCACGAGGGGGGTTCGAACCCACGACCCTCGACTATACATGCCTCTGCTCTACCACTTGAGCTATCGTGACATTGAACCGCCCATGTCACTGAATATTAGGCCATTTCATTTGTCGCCGAAAATGGAATACAATTCACTACATTTGAAACTTGGCGCGGAGGAGGAAAAATTCAAATGATGGGGGTTGAGATAGGAAGTTGGTGTTCGAGTGGATGGAAGTGACGTTAGCTCAAGTGGTAGAGTAGCACCGTGGTTCGAATCCCGCGCCTTTTTTTTTAATCTCAACTAAAAATCTGAATTAATTGATGGATATTCATTTGTCAAGTGGACACGAAAAATAGTGAATCTTGATGTTTATGACAGTTTATGCACTACAAGGCGAAAATTTTCAGAAGCCGGATTAAGCCAGTGGCCCATCACCTCTGGCAAGGCCCAAACACCTCGGTAAAGTTTCACAAGAAGTCAAATCAATTGGCCTGAGGAAGGATAAATCTTTTCTTTTCTGATGAGTCAGTTTAAGGTCTTCTGACGGCCGGGAGAAAGAAAGTTTGGAGAAAAACAGGAGATTGATATATCCCAGCATCCAGCATCATTTTCACTAGGGAGTCGCTGTGGAGGTTGCGGCGTAATGGTTTGGCTGACATTTCTCTGGATGGTCGCTCAAACTTGATCTTCAGTGAGGTGCCCGCACAGCTGTGCGACATAATAATCTATTGATATGATAAATAGAAGACTAGGAAGCGGGGTTTGCGTTCCCCAGGCACTGCAGCATTCCGGCTTATTGTATCTTCCTATTTCTATAATGATATACCATATCATTGGATCTGACGCTCTCCTGTGAACTTCCTCTCCTTTTATTTTTTCCTCCTTGTAGGATGTTGTGAAGAATGATTCCAGGATCATATAGCCAGTCGCCATTTCTAAAAATGCATGTCTCATTTTGTTGATTACGGTCGTATCCCCGAATTGTTTAGTTCCTTTCCAATTTCACTATTTCTGGAACATAAGTGAGTTTTTTCTAGTTTCTCCTTGTATAAATATTTCCAATGAGAGTAGGTTTAGCAGAATTTCTAATGCATTTGTAGGATTTCTTCTTATGGCCTACGTGGTACATACGTTTCCTAGTCTTATGTCGCCTAATGATTGGGTAGATACTTATTCGAGTTTTGGCTTACTTTAAGTCCGCGTTTTTAATATCATTGTTTGACCAGGTTCAATGTTCATTGGGTGAGTTGTTTTAATGGTGAGTCAAATTTTCCCCTGACTAGTACGACAATGCCATCTGTATCGCCTCGGGTATTCCGCTTTCGTTTAGTTTGCGTATGATGTATTCCATTACCACATTCCACAGAAGAGGAGAGAGTCATCCTTGCGGACACCCCCTCGCCACAGCTACTTCTACATTTTGTGGAATATCAAAGCCTGCAATTTTCTGCTCTTTTGCATTGATTCTATCCACCTGCCGAAGGTTTTGTCGTTTCCTCGCTGTTCGAGTTATGTACCATCCTTCAGAAGGTGCGTGATCAAATTCTCCTTCAATGTCCAGGTTCCCAATGCTGTTTCTTGGTTGTTGACTGAATCATCCATTTTGAATTTTTTTCTTTTCTTTTTTTGGAAGGGGTTTGCAACAACAGCGGTCATATAAAACCTCAGGGTTCGGGTGTTTTTGGAAAAAAGCTTCTCTGTAAGTGTGTCGGGTTCGAATGCAGGGCCGCTGGATTCGAACCAGGGACCTTGACCTTGTCAACGCCTAAACCGCTGCGGCCACCGACGCCCTCTCGAATAATGTTTTGAATAGTTTTCAGTGTGAATTAATGTTGCCACTGAGCAACTTTTGCAAGAATCTCAAATGACAAATACACCATATTTTTCTTTAAAATTATCCAACAAATAAAAAGTAATAAAACTTATATAAATTGCAAGTATTTATTTAAAACAAAAAAAGAAAAAAATGAGTTGGACTAATTTTTTGCAGTAATAGTTTTCAGCGATCAAAGTCCGAAACTTACGGTCAACCCTCTGGATTAATATTCTCCCCACTAAAAAAAACTTCTTTAAACCAAAATATTGTCATGTTTGGGCCGGAGTGATGTATCGGTGTTGCGTTGTAATCCAAATGTTTTTGTAATTGAGCAAAGAAAAGATTTTGTACGTGGGCAAACGTAATAATTTCCGTATCTATTGAGCGTTTCTTCTACTCGACATTAGGGTTAACCAAACATTGCCAGTGAGTCTACTGGCATTTTGATCCAACTCACATTTGTAATTCCTTTTGTCAGAATTTTATTTGCATTCGGGTCGTTCTCCTTTCATTTTGTCAAAGAAGGAAAAATTTATCCGTTTGAGTGTACTTCGGTTGTGTGTTTATTTATTTTTACTTGTTTGATCTATTTTCAATTAATTGAGTTTCGTGTCTGACTGGCAAGAAATGATCTGTGTGCCAGTTGTCGAAACAGGATTATTTTAATGACGCCTTTCTGAAAAATTGGTCAAATACGGTGATCAATTCGAAAACCGGTTACAAAATTTATTTTCCGCTGGGGCTTAGTGACACCGTAAATGCCATTAAGATAACATGTGACCCGACGAGGGATCAAATATGGATCTTGAAGGACGGAAAATATTTTTATGTTTCCCGTTCCCAAAAGTGAAGCCTTTTTGAATTATGAAAAAGGGCGTGAAATATAGAAAGGACTTTTGTGATTCGAAAGCCAAATTGTATTAGGATGCCTGGGGCGGCGTTGAAGGATGTGCCTCTGGGGGTGTCGCGAGAAGGGCGGAACTTCAAAGGGGATTACACAGATTCAATATTGATAAATAACAGGAGGAAGGGCGTATATACTACCTACATCATATTACTGCGGCCTCCTTTATTAATGCTTCATTCTGAGCGGGGAATCTACAAAGAGGTAGAACGCGGAAATTACAAAACAAACTCGCCTTGGGAAAAACAAATAAGACAGATGAAAGAACATATGGAATCGTTGTACTAACCTAGCTAGCCTAGGTATAAAGTCGATATTATCTTGCTCCTAAATATTGACCAACTTAATAAACTATTGACTGTTCCAAGAATTCTTCAAATTTGTACAATATCTATACGTATTTTAAAAAATCAAATAATTTAAATTGTATCTATGATTGCAAAAAATCCAACAAAATCCTACAGCACTGGATCCCCACCATTTTGAAAAACAAAACAATTTCGACTTCCACAATCCAAAAATATTACACACAGGACAAAACAAACTTAAACGTAACTTCCTGAAAGTAGTGTACTTCAACACGGATAAACACAGCATCAATTACAGAACAGACTCATGTAAACTGAGCCGCAACTACGCTAATATCATCAATCAAATTTAACATCGCTAACCTACATATATCATCATCATATCACAAAACGTATAACATATAATGTAGCCATTACATTCCACACATCAAACATTTCTAGTTAGTCTAATTCATCAACGACATGGCTTTCATTTCCCTAATAATCCCCATGTATACATACATCATACAAACATCCTTGCGTGTCGTATTGAAGGTGCAGGATACACAAAATGGCACAAATACAAAGAAGCCAAACACTATGAGCACTGAAGATGTTGTCAACAAAGCCCGAAACTTGGCACTATAAACACACCTACGCCACACCAGACCGCATCAATAATCATTACATATGATGTTTTATATATATAATATATTACATCATAAATATATTATAGTATAGGTCAACAACATAATCCCATTCAAAAACCCACAGATTACGACGACAAAAGTTTAATTTTATAATTATTCAGAATACGTGATATGCGGTCTGGTGTGATGTACGTTTCAGAAAAATACTTTCTATATCGTCCCAACGTTTCGGTCTTTATTGAGATCATCTTCAGTGCTCGGAGTGTTTGTCCTCTGAGTAATTGTGCCATTTTATGTGTCGTGCATCCTCAATACGACACGCAAGAATGGCATAATTACTCAGAGGACAAACATTTTGAGCCCTGAAGATGGTCTCAACAAAGCCCGAAACTTGACACTATAAAAAATGTTTTTCTGAAACCTACGTTACACCAGATCACATCTGTATCTCGAAATAATTATATTCACATCGTTAATTTGAACAATAATCCCAATCAAATACCCGCATATTACGACGACTATATGTTTACTGTTAATATTTTTGAAATTTTTAATATTTTTGTTTGGGTGTGCAATTTGTTCAAATCAATGTGCGAATACAATTATTTGGAAATCGTGAGATGTGGTCTGGTGTGAGACCGCATATCACTTATTCTGAATAATTATAAAAGTAAATATATAGTCGTCTTAATATGTGGGTATTTGATTGGCATTTTGTTGGTTCACTATAATATATTTATGATGTAATATATAATTTATATAAATCCTAAAATATATCGATTGTTTGGAGATGTTGAGATGCGGTCTGGTCTGACGTTGGTTTTAGAAAAATATTTTCTTTATAGCGCCAACGTTTCGGTCTTTGTTGAGAACATCTTCAGGGCTCAAAGTCTTTGTTTTCTGTGTACACACACAAGACTGGCACATTTACGCATTAAATAAATACTTTGAACGCTGAAGATGATCTCAATGAAGATCGAAACGTTGGCACTATACGAAGGCAACGTTTCGATCTTTATTGATATCATCTTTAGGGCCTTGGCCATTGGCACTGGCACGATAAAGAAAGTGTTTGTTTTAAACCTATGTCACACCAGAAAGCATCTCGCGATTTTCGAATAATCATGGACTAACGGTGACTAATCGCTTTAAGAAAATACTTTCTTTATGTTACCAACGTTTCGAACTTTATTAGGATTATCTTCAGTGCCTCGTGTTTATAAATATTGTATAATTACTAATTTATACAAGGATAGTACATTTAGATTCAATGAAATTATTTTATAGTCAAAACGTTTGTTTTTGAGTAGATGTATTTCTATTTTTATTTCAATATACGTCGGATTTTGATAAGGGTGGAGAAGGAAGTCTGGATAAAACAATATTTTTGTATGAGGAGTCGGCTTCTTTGAGGTGAAACTAGCCGACAATGGGAAAGTAAGGGTAATGGTTTGTCCCGATTATCTTTTCAGTATTATACAGCCGGGGTTAATTAGGGAAAAAAAGCCCAATTGTCGAAGAATTAGACTATATAGAAATGTTTGATGTGTAGATTATGATGGTTGTTTGTATGTGATATTATATGTATTATATGATTTGTGTGGTGTGATGATATACATATGTGATCGATATTGGATTTGATTAATTTGATTTAATGATATTAGCGTAGCTCGACTAAGTTTACTCGTGTCCGTTCTGTAATTGATGCTGTGTTTATTTATGTTGATTTAAACCATTTCCAAAAAGTTACGTTTATGTTTTTTTTTTCAGTGTGTAATATTTTTGGATTGGTAAAGTCGAAGGTGTTTCGATGTTCAAAATGGTTTTGAATTTTGTTTGGGTTTTTGGCAATCATATATATGTAGGAGAAAATTCTCCATCTTCCCGAGTAAAGAAATGATCCATTTCGTTTGTTGTATCACTCTTTATTTCCTTCGTTACAATTGTGAAGATGCTATCGCTCTGAAGACAAAGGCACGACACCCTGACCGAGTCAGTGACTTAGTCCTTTGTTCATCTTCTTCTTTGTGTTCCACTCGTTGTCTCGACTATGTCACGACGTCACAGTTGGCCAGATACGTCATTGCATTCCTTTTTATCTCCGACGTATATATACTCCTTTATTCTCTTATCAGGGTATTAGAATGCAATAGTTAATCTAAACAATTGATTTTGTAAATTATGTCAGATTTATTTGTCACTGATGTGGAATCTTTAATTTTTGAAAAATGCGTGTGAATTGTTTTATAGGATTTGAAAGCTATACCCAACCCGTTAAGACTCATTATCACACTGTGCTTGCTTTATTTATTTATTTATTATTATTATTATATCCGTCGTAAGGAAGAACAGGTCATTCTACCTAGTTTTAAACAGCCAGGATGTGGACATCCCCCTACTACATGGCTAGTCTGGGGGTTTACACTGGCTACAGTCAGCACCGAGTCAGTTAGATGGCATGATGTACAGGATTTCAAGGCTACAATTTATTATTATGTGGAAAAATATTTCATTATGATAACACAAGCTTGCTTATAGAGAAAAAAACTTAAAATATGTTTACACGTTATACAATTGGTTCCACGATGTTTCTTTAATTTAAATAGCAAACATTGAAAATGTTAGCGGATGGAAATGAACCTCGGTCATTCAACGCTTAATTAGTGGCTTTGTTTACTTCCCCTTTCGTTTTCCACCGGGGGAAAAATTAATTTTTATTCCGTTATTTATCTGTTGAGCCATTATTAATGCAATTGTTTGCAAAGTGATTTCAATCTCACCAATTGAAGTTAAATTGAAAATCTTCATTTGTATTAATGGACAGAGTTGAAACATTTCGATTGATTTGATCCCGATCCTTTCCGTTAAAATGAATTTATTGGAACGAAAACGGCGAAGAGCGTCCGGTTATTTTTTATATAAAGAAAGACATGTTTCCTAAAAGGTATTTAAATCCGTTTCTTTCCGAGCCGGCACGTTGGGGATGCCGAGGGAGCCGACTCCATAAACAAGAAACGGGCCTTGTCCATTAGAGTGCACCGAGGATGATCCCGAAAGCCGGTTACGGGAAGCTTTGATCTCCGGCAAACGGAAGGACGAGATGAATTTTCAACCAAACGTCATCCCCCCCTCGCTGTCAAACCGTCAGCAAATACTCGGACCCGTCGCTCTATGAAAGAGCATAAAAACATCCCTCCCTCAAAAAGAGGCCGTTTCCGATAATGTCGGCTAACGGGGGGAAGGCGGGAGTATTTGTGTTTCTTAGAAACCCCCTTGTGTGGAAAATTCATAAAACTCTCACGACCATTGTTTTCCCAGCATACTTTATCTACGGTATAGCTATATAATTAAAATGTGCGGTGATTATTAGTGACAGTAAAGCGATAATTATTCAGAAATGATATGCGACCTGGTGTGGTGTAGGTTTCAGAAAAACATTTTCTTTATCGTGCCAACGTTTCTGGCTTTCTTGACAACATCTTCAGAGCTCAAAATGTTTGGCTTCTGTGTAGTTGTGCCATTTGTCGTATTGAGGGTGCACGACACATAAAATGGCACAATTACAAAGAAGCCAAACACTCCGAGCACTGAAGATGATCTCACTAAAGACCGAAAGGTTGGGACGATAAAGAAAGTATTTTTCTGAAACCTACATCACGCCGGACCGCATATCACGTATTCTGAATAATTATAAAATTAAACTTACAGTCATCGTAATATGTGGGTTTTTGATTGGGATAATGTTGTTGACCTATAATATATTTATGATGTAATATATAATATATATTAAACATAATATGTAATGTTTATTACATGGATTATGGTGATAATTATTAATATGGAGATGGTGAGATGCGCTCTGGTGTGACGTACGTTTTAGTAAAACATTTTCTTTATAGTGCCAACGTTTCGGTCATTGTTGAGAACATCTTCAGAGCTCGAAGTGTTTGTTTTCTGTGTAATTGTGCAATTCTTGCGAGCCTCGTTGAGAGTGCCAAAACGCATGCACTATAGTATTTTAATGAAATTACACTTTTTATCAGATATTGATTAAGTTAAAAAGTAAGTATCAAGAATGGGACACCGCTGCTATGGCCACAAGGGCTATCGGACTTCGGTTCACTAAGATTGGGCCAACTCCTAATCTCAACCTACATTCATTGTAGTTTTCCCTGTTTGGGCCATATTTATCTCGGTCTGTGAGATGTCACTACCTTTAAACACTCATTCTGTATATTTTGTCTTTTTAACATATTGGATTTGCTGGTGACACTCTCTACAGGACATTCAGCAACATGGTTTTGACAACGTCATTATAAAAAAAAGTTGCTTCCTGACTTTTCTGATTCTTTGGATGTAGTGGGAGCAAACATCAAAGTTTAGCTTTGGTGATCATGTTTGTAAAGGGGCAAAATGGAGTCTTACGGCCAGAGTTAACCTCCAAGTAGGTCATCTGTACCTTGATAATACAGTTCCGTTTATTTTAATTTACTATTCTTTTTATGTAAAGTCTTGGTTGAAATAAAAAAATAATAAACGTCACAAGCGGGATTCGAACCTACGACCTTCTGCTCAATACGCTGTTTTTCTAAAACTTCAGAAGTCAATTGTATGTTGCTAGGGAGCGCCGTATTAAGCAGAAGGTCGTGGGTTCGAATCCCGCTCGTGACACTTATTTTTTTTTTTTTCAACAACCAAGAACTTTCATTAAAACAAATATTTAATTGAAATAAGTAATTTTGTCATTAGGCCACTAAACGGAGTTTCATTTATATTAATCGTTCGTCTCACAACATAGCTCCTCTCCGTAAACTGAATCGCGTCAAATTTTGGTACGTCAATCATCAGTACCTTTAACAAAAATGGCTAATTTTTTAATTTTTCTGAGTGTTTTTTTATATTTGCTATAGCACTTTTTATCTAGGAGGAAGTTACCAGCGCCGTGAGGTCTGCATATTGTACTTTTTGATATTTTTTAATTTTTGTCATAGAGATCAGGAAACAATACAAAGTTCTTCATATCCTGCAATATTTTTTGTAAGATCGTGAGGAGTTTACACTTATTTTGTCTTGATACATTTTACTGTAGGCTAATTTATTATAATACATTTAAAAGGTGAAAATATTGTTAGCTGTGAAAAGAATTAAAACACTCCCTGGTCGAAAGGATGGGTTTCTCTTTGGCAATTAACGATCCTCCGTGAAAACCAAGTTTCGCCCCATCGCTCATTCCGGCCCCTCATTTTTTCCTCTTCCTTTCCCTTCCAACCTCGAAAAGCTCAACCCCGCTTTATTTCCTGTGGGTTCAACTCTTTAGTATTATACAACTTTGATGAATATGAATGATTCCCGATCATCCTTCTGGGAATTAATACCTCCAGAGGTGGGTAATCATTAAATCGATGGTCATTCTCCGTGGGAACTTTTTTCCCTTGTCTAACTGAAAAAATATCTTTAACCTCGACCATTTCTATATATAAGGGCTTAAATATACATTAATTTCCATTTATATTGGTAATTAATGTGACTTTCATTTATCTTACTGAGCGGAATCAGAATTTTTTTTTTATAAAATGAAAAAGAAAATAACTTTTGACGGATGATGCTGATATCTTTATTATCACGCGGCTGAAACAGAACTCATCTATTACCATAAATCTATTTGGAATGACGTCTTATTTCGCTAAGTCACGTAAAAGTCGCGACATTTTCCCCGATAAGTTAAACATTTCACGTCACATACGCCGCAGAAATAAATACCGTCTTCAAATTTCCGCCATCCCGCCAGAGTCGCACAATGACAATCACATTTCATACCGTATAAAATGTGAATTTATTTAATAACAGCACAACTTTACATGCATGGAATTTTATGCAGACCACATTGGTCTATTATGGTAGTACTAGCGTACCAACCTTCAAGTAAAAAGGCATCACTCTTTTTAAAAAATTTGTAGAGATTAGAAAACCTTTAATCGATAATCAGAAATCATGATATGCGAGCTGGTGTGGTGTAGGTTTCAGAAAAACATTTCCTCTATCCTGCCAACGTTTCGATCTTTATTGAGATCATCTTCAGTGCTCAAAGTGTCTTCTGTGTAATTGTGCTGCGGAGAGGGCCAGGACACGCAAGAATGGCACAATCAAACAGTAGACAAGCACTTTCAGTCCTGAAGATGTTGTCAAGAAAGCCCGGAACGTTGGCAGGATGAAGAAAATGTTTTTCTGAAATCTACAGCACAACAGACCACATCTCACCATTTCTGAATAATTACTTCATTTGAAGAAAAAAGTCTATGAGTGCTCTTTTTTCTTACAATTTCGTCTAATTATTAATATAGATCGAAAAAAAATATTTTCTCAGTATTTGCAGTTTTTGGTTTACGTTCTTAACTACATGCATAAATACAATTTCGTTCTAGAACACCCAAAGGACTGCTTTTATATAGGATGCCATGCTACCTCCATCCAGGGTGCAATGGATGGGATGAACAAGCTACTTTTCTCTACTTGCGCGGGCTTTACCCCTAAAGCACGTGTCCGTGTGCAATCTTGTATGGCCTATCCAGAATGGGTAAGGACGATCCCGTTGCATTTCAGGTCGGCCATCTCATTCGTAGTCGAGCTCTTCATGCTGTTTGGACAGTCATGCCCATTGACATCTTTATGGCTATCTTGAGTACTAAACCTTTCTTGGGTGTTTGTAGCAAGGGGTGTTTTTATGTCATTAACAACATAATCGGTCATCTGATGGTTCCATTGTTTTTAGAAGTATTCAAATGGAACATTTCGGATAAACATACACCTTCGGGCATCAAAAATATTCTTCGGTAACCACAGTTCTTTTTAGTTCTTTTTCAATGTGGCTTTCAACATGGCTATATGTTTTGTCCGAAAATGATTTCGGGCTTATGCGTTCTTCCGAGACTACATTTTACGCCAGGATGTCACCAGTTGTTAGCACTTGCGGTTGACCATTTTTGCCCTCCTTTGTTTCGGTCACCAGGTCTGACGGGCCGTTTTGGGATAAGTTCGTTCACCAAAATAAAGTCACCTTTCCTCGTTTTCTGCTTGTAAGAAAAAAATAATTATGTCATACAGGAAAAATGGTGGATATTAATGTGGACGGCGTTTCTTCTATACTGATGTCTCCTGGTATGACCTAGATCCATCTCGTTAGACTATTTGTTGCTTTCTTTTAGTTTTTAGTTTTAAATTAGTGTTGGCTTGGAGAGCATTTAGAGAAGTTGAATTGTACCTTAGGGATTGTCATAAAAAACGGTCGTGATTCGCTTCCAGCAATTTTAAAATTGAAACAAAAGTCAATTTAATCGTTCACAGCCTTTATTTAAGATTCCGCAACAGCAACAAACAGATAATTAAATCTAGTCAACCATACGATTTAAAATTTTGGGTTAAAAAAAAACGTTTTTAATTTTTATTTTGCCGACGCGTTTCGAACTTTGTTCTGGATATCATCAGTGCACGATTCACTGAAACGTCGGCAAAAAGCTGCGTAAATAAATTTGAAATAAAAGTTAAAATATTTGTGTTTTTAAATAAGAGACATAACCCAGGAACGAAATAAAGCAAGATACAATAAATTGTAACATTCTCAATGTACTAACTGCACTGATGAAGGGAACGAAATTAACCTCTAAACTTTTATTTAATGCGTTTTATTTTTTTAGCGCCCGGTTGTTTAATAATTTGTTGGAGTCGTAAAGAATGAGTTAGTTTAGAACAAACTTTTTTTCTTTGCGGACGCGTTTCGAATTTTATCTTGGTCATCTTCAGCGCGAGATTCATTGAAACGCCGGTTAAAAATTAAATAAGTTGTTTTTCTTCACTACCTCATTCTTGACTGCTTCTCAAGGCTCCAACTAATTTTCATTTAATTTTAATAGGATTTCTAAAATAACTATTTGGAAATCGGGTTTGGTGTGATGTAGGTTTCAGAAAAACGTTTTCTTTATCGTGCCAACGTTTCGATCTTTAATGAGATCATCTTCAGAGCCTGGTATTTACAAATATTGTTTAAATTTAACAAATACATGTACTATGTGGAAAAAAGTGAATTTACACAATGCAAAAAAATAATTTTCTATATTTAATCAATCTACTTCTACTTACTCAATGAGTTTGTTTTATGCGTAATTGTGCTATTCTTGCTTGACGCGTTGAGAGTGCCAGTGAGATATTGCTGTTTTATGTTTATATGCGTTGGATTTTGAAGGAGTGAGGACGGATGTCGGTATAGGAAGAAATTTTTGTATAAGGATATATTTGTCAAATGTAAACAATATTTGTAAATCCCAGGCCTGAAGATGATCTCAGTTAAGGTCGAAACGTATTATTGTGGGTAAGTGTTCTAATTGTGCCATTCTTGCGCGTCGTGTTGAGAGGGCCCCACAAACATTTTGAGCCTGAAGATGATCTCAATAAAGATCGAAACGTTCGTACACTAAAGGAAATGTTTTTCTGAAACTTACGTCACATCAAACCTCACTATTTCCAAATAATCATAGATTAACGGTCATTAAACCATACAATTTATCAAAATTTCAATCGGTCCTGCAATTTAATATAAAATTAATATTTCTTTTTTTTTCAGAAAGAAACGAGACTTAAGGTCAAAACCGAACATTATAATTTAAAGCCGCTGCTGTAATTCTGCTTGGCCTCACAGTTGGTAGAGCATGAATATTCATCTTTCGGTAAATCTTGAAGCAACCGCTTGTCATTTGAAATCTTCTCGCTTAAAACGGAAATAAACATCAAAATAAAGCAAAAGTGAAAATATTTTATAAATATAAAAAATAATTTCCATAACAAGGTAAAGAATTGATATTATTTATGTAAAACATGCGGTTAATGTTTAATGTCGTTATTACTGAATTATGTTCAACATGTTATCTATGATTTCGTGAGAGGAAGCTTAGACAAAGCAAAGCTCGTTGATTCACGGTAATGAGAGTATACCAGGTCTAGAAAGGGTGAAACACGGTTCGTCCATTACACATTACTAATGCCAAAGGGTCGAAACGCCTGTCTAATTTGTCGTAACGTAATTTTTTGTTGAAACCATTTTCAAGCGAATTTTATTTTAAGTTTAATAATGATTTTTGCATGTCTGCGCGACCATGGGTTTTACAAAATTAGTTTTGTCAAGGGTGAAACAACGAAAATTTATAATTTCTTTGTTTGATTCCATGGTATTTTTTGGATTTGGTTTATGTTTAGAATATTAGCGCTCGAAACGAATCTTCGGGTTAATTATTACATGGATTTATATCTGGAAAAATAATAATAATAATATTCATTTCTTTACATTCCAACAAAGGTTAGAAATGGCTGCATCGGACGTTTTACAGAGAACTGGGGGTGCCTGCTGTAGCCAGCTGGAAGTCCATATTTGAACACAATCGAACACACATGGGACCAACTTAACCGGTGAGTACGACCACGAAACCTCTTAACGCCCTAAAAAAAGCTTTTCTTGATGAACGCAAAAGAATTCTTCAGGATCTTTTACAAAGAATGCATTTACAAACTCGATGGAAATACTTAAAACTTTCAATAGTGGAAATAATCGGTATTAGAAGTAACAATTTTTTAAAAACATTTTTATTTGTTTTTAAATTATTTTATTCAATTAATTAATCTTTATGTAAGGTATTGGTTGAAATGAAAAAGTTAGGGTCACGAACGGGATTCGAACTCACGACCTTTCGCTCTAACCACGTGAGCGTCTTGGCCACTTGAAGTCAGGACAGCTCGTGGTTAGAGAAACGGCGCATTTAGCCGAAGAATGTCATGAGTTCGAATCGCACTTGTGACACTAACTTTTTCATTTCCGATACCTTAGAGATTAATTAATTGAGATATGTTATTTAGTCAATCAGACCACTAAATATAATAATTTTTTTTTTATTTTTACCCAATCATTTTTTTTTTAGAATATGATAATAAACATTCTACATTTTCATTAACCAAATCTATAATTGGTATGGAAAATATGAATAAATCAAAATACGTTAAAGTTTAAGTATGGTGCGTTAAATTTGAATTTGCCCATCAGTGTAAATTGTGGTCTTTCAAGCGTCACAATATTATTAATTAATTTAATTTCTAATCAATTTACTAATTAATGACCAACCCGCTACGAATGCTGAGGCGATTAAGTGAAATCGGCCGCCTGCTTCACGGGCGAGAAATTTGAAATTTATTTTAATGATAAAACCACTTGTAATAATTTCTACGACTCTACAAACATAAGATCTGAAATAAATTTAATTGCGCCAGAAAAATCATAATAATTCTAATGACATCCTCCTTAAAAATCAATTATGTTTCTTCCTGAAACATTATTTTAACCTACTTCTCTACCTAGCGTATAAATAGGCATTGTACTTCAATTGATAGTTCAAATTTGCTCTCACGCTGATTGATTCTTTTCGTGTGTTTGCAAAGTACTGTGTTGCAAATTAGTTTTTCGAAAATTTATCGCTTTTGTATTTCGAGACAATATTTACTTAAGCAATTTTTTTTTGTTGTTTACTCTGAAATATGTTTAGTTTAGGCTTTTCTATTCGCCATTTCTTTTGAGTACTCTTATTTGTACTGCGTTAAAAATAGTGCATTTTTTCATTTCGCTTTGACATGAGAGAAAACCTCAGCTCAGGTCGTTAAAAGAAATCTGGCGTGGTGGTGATTTGTAAACCGCAAGTGGTTGGCTCGGTTCAAAAAAAGGAAATTTTGTTTTGGAAGAAGCAAAGCTCTGACCGTTTACGATGACCAAATTCTTCCTTTCGTCACAAATTCAATAATCAACAATATGAGACATTACAAAGGAATTACCCTAGAAACGTTCCAAAGAATCTCGATATGCTTGTGGGAGGCGAAAATTTATCGGCGCTCATTTCTATCGGTGATTCCATACTAAAACATACTAACTTCGGAACACAATAAAAAAAATGGAAAGTCGATTCTTTAATGAAATATTTCGGTAGAAAAATTGTTGTAAAAACGCAGCGATACACCGTTAACAAATCCCTATCCTGAAGACGATGTTGATGGATAATGCATCGAGCTGATTGGTTGAAGCGCCGGGCACATCGGGAATTGAGAGTACCACGGCAGTCTCTCTTAGATGTTCCCTGAGGTCGGAAGATTCTTCAATTGAAGAAAATTTGCTGAATTGAGCCTTGACTAAATTCATCGTCTTCTTATGCTACAGTCGACTTCGCATCATATCTTTTTCTTCAACGCCAGTGAGCCTTTGTTTTATTTTTTGTTTTTGTATTAATGAATACGTTTGTTGGTTTATGTCTTAGTTAATATAATGTGCAGAAGCACGGTGCTCTTGATGGTTGCGGGTTGGACGTAAACATGTGGTGTTTATATTTTTGTATGTAAGTTTCTAAACATAGATCATCTCGACTTCAGCACACCGATTCATAATGAAGTAGCAAAGAGAAGAGTATTAATTTGATGATACGGCTCATGCACTGACATTACACTCATACCCAAGGTTTAGCGGCTACATTGTTGTTGTTTCAGGACACTTAGGACTTCAGGGACCGTTCAATGGCTTAGATCCAAAAAATACCTGACAAAAAATTCTAGAAGAAATAAGCTGGCGTGAAGGATAGGCATGACAGTTGAGGACTGCTCAAAATGAATTATGATCTTAAATTGTGTATACTTGGGGATCTTTAGTTGTATCTCTTCATCCTGGTCATCTTGCTCAGACTGCTTCAGTATGGACATTTGATGTTTTCTGTAATACAAATTTGGTTAATATATGCAATATATATCAGGATGATCTTGCTAATGTCAGCCAGTTTTTGACGACATTGATCTTTTGTTGGTCAGTATCCATCTGAGGTTGTGGATGTCTGCAGGTCGGTAGCATCGCCTCTTCCTCCCAGTCCCTTGATCTAATTTTTCCAGGGTTTCCGGTATTTAATCTGGCTGATGGTTTAAGGTCTAACTATGTCTAATAGATTCAGGTGGAATCTAAGGAATATAAGGAAGATCAGGGAAATCAAGACAGTTTATGATTGTTCATGATGGTTACTTGGGAACCTTCAGTTTCATCTCTTGATCATCTCAATCTTCTTGTTATGTATTATGTTTAATCTGTGTGACAGGACAATACAAAAACACACTGGACCAATAATTCCATTTGGAACACGGTATCAGGATGATCATGGATGGGCCACCAACGACTGGAGGAGTTTCCTCCTGAGCACTACAACTGTTCAGCTTATTGTACTATACCCTGGCACCATTTTTGGGGGAGGGCTCGCAACACAAGGTGAACTTGAGCCCCCGTTTTACCAGTGTTCTTCCATCGAAGAAACTCATTTTTGAAGCGAGTTGGGACCAGATTCAGGGTCGCTGAGATCCAGTCTCGCCCCTTCCATTGTTGAGTGCCGTGTCAATTTCTTTTAATTGCGGCCATCGGTCCCCTTAGACGATAGAAAAATTCCGGACGCGGCGGTTGGGATTGAACCCAAGACAACGGGGTATACTAGCCGATAGTCTGACGCCTTAACCATTCGGCTACCGCTCCCCCCCCCCACAGGATGATCATACTAAAGTGAGCCATTTGATCACTGTTTATCATGATTGGTCTTGCATTATCAGAAAATATCTTGCATTGTAACCTGGAGACTATAGCTTCAGCTTAATTTTACCGGTTAGGCGGTTTTCACTGGTTCTGTTTACATTTTAATATGTTCAATGTTTAATTTGGGTGATTATTGCCAAAGCATAAAGCCAAACAAACATTGCAATTGCAGCAGGGTTCTTTGGATGCACATGCTAAATTCATATATTTGACTATTGTTCATGACGGTCGGTTTTGTATGGTCAGGATCCATCCTACATTATGGATTCTTGGTACCCTGCAGCTTCATCTCTTCGTCATATCCATAAAATTCTTCTTGGTTTATCTTCGTATTTTGTTAAAGTGTATTTTTAATCTGTGTTACAGCGAAATACGAAAACATATCGGACAGATAATTTCAGTTGCAACAGGGTTATCAGGATGATCATATTAAAGTGAGAGTATTTGATCAATGTTCATGATCAGAAACCATCTTGCATTGTGCATCTGGAGACCTTTAGCTTCAGCTATTTATTTTCCTGGGTAGACGGTATTTACTTCTTCTTTTTTGTAAAGTTGTCAAACATTTAAATATACCTCACAGATGTGGCAGGATTACTAAGTTGACTTGTCCATGATGATTGAATTTTTGGGGGCAGGGTCCACCTTTGATACTGGATACCTGGTTGCCCGTAGCTACATCTTTGCAAACAAGGCTAAATTCAGAGAGTTGAAAATCGTTCATGATGATAGAAAACACATGAATGTCGGGAGGAGAAGAATGAGAAACGTCTAATCTACAGGTTCATCATTACGCAGGCACAGGAGAAAATCTCACCTCAGTACTGATGTATTCAGTGTGCCGTTAAATCGTTATTAGCGCTGTGTCTCCAGGGGTCTAGCTTTCGAATACTCCCCGGAAAAAAGTACCTCGTCACAAAACACAAAACCCGTTGTCCCCTCGTTCCCATGGAAAGCGAAAGCAGAATCTGATAATTTTCAAATAATTCAACAGAAGGACTAACACGTTAAACTTCCTCTGTGCCGACCTGAGGGAAATTCTCAAACAAGAAGAGAATACGTAAATACTAATCAGTGCCGAGGTGCATTTCAACAATTAACCAATGGGCGAGGGAGCACACCATCAAATATGCAACAGACGTCTCCATCCTTCCAGCAGGGCAAACAGCAATTAGCGAGTGGCATCGTTTTTATAACGACCAATTAAACTTGTACGGGTCCGTCACCGTTGAGAATTTCTTACAGGGAAAATCCTTTTATCCACATGTGATACTATTAATATTATAACAGCTTATAATGTTTAACCTTACAAAAAAATTATAGTAAGTTTTTTCATTAAGTTTATATATATATATATATATATATATA
>CM077111.1:18201593-18221440 GCA_039619505.1 Cimex hemipterus | reverse complement strand
TCACACCAGAACGCATCTCACGATATCTGAATAACGATTTGTTAAATGTAAACAATATTTGTAAATCCCAGGCCTGAAGACGATCTCAATAAAGTTTGAAACGTTGGTACGATAAAGAAAATATTTTTCTGAAACCTACATCACACCAGTCCGCAACTCACGATATCTGAATATTTAATTAAAATTTTACGATTGTCGCAATTGCGAAATGAGTTACTCCCAGTTAATAACCTATGATATTTATTTTGAAGGTTGAAATAAAATATTTACTACTGTAAATTTTAAGACTGGACAAGTTCAGTTTAACCTTCTTTTTATTTTTTTATTTTTTCAATTCTTTTAAATTAAAAGAGTTTACGTTACACTGCGAGGAAGATAAATAAAAAAAAGGTTTTCTCCATGTATCTGGACGTCTTGAAAGATGAATGTTGACTTTCTCGAGGTTAGTTTAAACTGCTATTATAGTCCCAATGCGGAGGCTAAAGTATGTACATCTTTTAAGGTGACTTGATTGCAGCCTTTCTTTTACCTAGACGTAGGCGAATTTAAATTTCAGATCGGCATATATCCTCGCCCTGTACGCAACATACGGTAATTCGCTTCCGACGACCTGAATAATGCAACGACACAAGAAGGTAGATAAAAAAAATACATAAAAACAATAATAATTCGTTTATTTGAATCGCTCCATGATTGAAATTCTTATAATGTATAGTTGTATTTTATTGTCAGCTAAAAAGTGAAATTATTAAAAATTAAACCTATTATAAAATGAAGATATGAATTGAATGGGATTTAGCTGAGTTTGGTTTTTTAGTAACTTTCTATATTGCGGATAACGTAAGTATTCTTTTTGATATTATAAAAGCGCGGTATTTCCTTTGTGTACAGGTCGTTAAAAGAGAACCGGCTCAATTTTTAACATTCAATACAATGAAACACTGTACGAAGTGCCATTGTACAAAAAAATGCTTGTTTATGTTCATTCTTCCAAATTAAATTAAAATTTCCTCGCTCTAGTTGTGAACAATACCGTTCCGAAGTGGTCCGCTTTATCTTCAATCACGCCACTTTCAAACGGGCGAGCTTACGGGGAATGAAAACGGCAAAGAATAACAGGTACGGCCATGCTTATCTTATACAAATATGTATGGTTAATTGCATTTCTGTTTAATTTTCCTTCCATTATTATTTCAGCTAGTGCAAACCCTACTCGAGCATATTAACAAAACAAATACAAAACGGGCATTGCTCACCACAAAATGAATTACACGGCTGCTTTAATGCTGATCCAAACTCATTACTGCCTTTTCCGCCTTGTAACGAAAAATTTCCACCGAGCTCAAGTTCTCAGTTTTCCTCCTTTATATTTCCCAATGAAAAAGAAAAAAAATGTGATTCGATACTGTCATTAAAATAAAGTTATAAATTACACATTATATAACGTAATATGGACAGGCGTAATTCAAAAACGTGTAATAAAGTGTGGGTTTCCATTAAACAATCGTATGATCCGTATCATAATTGCATAATTACATCAGTATTGTATACAACAAATATTTCAAATATCCTTTTAGATGCTCATAATATATCGGAAATAACAATGTATTGGATAATTAATTATTATGAAATTTACGAACAAAGATCAATGATTAAGTCATTCTGTACAAAAAAAAAAAAACAAGAAAAAACATCCGGTTTTCAATTTAGAAGACCAGTAGAATGTTAATATTTATTTATAATAAGGGTCTACAATGGTTTCATAATTTTTTATTTTTTTACAACAGTTCGCAACAGCAAGGTTTATATCCTTGTAATCCGTGTTTTTGGAAAAAATTGTAAGTATGACGAATGTTGGGCCGCTGGATTCGAACCCAGCACCTGTACACCTAAACCGTTGCACCCCCCCCCCACTCTTGTTTCAAAATCCATGATGATTTTTTTTTAAACGATTTGTTTCAAAAGTTCTTCTGTCATGGTCTAAATCTTGCCGAATTGATACAGGAAGAGGTTATAAAAATCCTTGAAGGCGCTCAGTTTTTGCATAGAGATTAGTGACCGTTAATCGATAATTATTCAGATATCGCGAGATGCAGTTTGGAGTGATGTAGGTTTGAAACAAACATTTTCTTTATCGTGCCAACGTTTCGCTCCCAGGCCCTGAATATGATCTCAATGAAAGATCGAAACGTTGGCACGATAAAGAAAATGTTTTTCTGACACCTACATCACACCAGACCGCAACTCACGATATCTGAATAATTAACTGTCACCAAACTCTACACATTATTTACATTTAACAAATACTTATTTAGATATCGTGAGGTGCGGTCTGGTGTGATATAGGTTTTAGAAAAACACTTTCTTTATCCTCCCAACGTTTTGATCTTAATTATCTTGCTAACGTAATTGGGATCATCTTCAGTGCCTTTGCCTTTGGCGTTGGCACGATAAACAAAAAATTTTCTGAAACCTTCGTCATACCAGACCGAATCTCATGATTTCCGAATAATCATAGACCAACGGTCACAAACCACCTCATTTTTTCTTTATCTTTCCAACGTTTCGAACTTTATTGAGATCATCTTCAGGGCCTTGGCCTTTGGCGTTGGCCGGATAAACAAAATTTTTTCTTAAACCTTCGTCACACCAGATCGCATCTCACGATTTCCGAAAATCATAGGCCAACGGTCACTAATCACCCCAATTTTTCTTTAACAATGATGAAAGAATACATGATTTACAAACTATCATCATTTCTATTCCTAGAGAGCTGAATAAAGGCACTTGCAGGATATTGGACGTTACATTCGACGCTTTCGGACCTCCTCCCACTTTTCCTTTATTTTGCCAACGTTTCGAACTTTATTGAGATCGTCTTCAGGACCTTAGCCTTTAGCGTTGATACGATAAACAAAATTTTTTCGGAAACCTTCGTCATACCAGTCCGAATCTCACGATTTTGCGAATCATTATAGACTAACGGTCACTAATCATCACACATTTTATTTATCTTGCTAACGTAATTGGGATCATCTTCAGTGCCTTTGCCTTTGGCGTTGGCACGATAAACAAAAAATTTTCTGAAACCTTCGTCATACCAGACCGAATCTCATGATTTCCGAATAATCATAGACCAACGGTCACTAACCACCTCATTTTTTCTTTATTTTGCCAACGTTTCGAACTTTATTGAAACCATCTTAAGGGCCTTGGCCTTTGGCGTTGGCAGGATATACAAATTTTTTTCTGAAACCTTCGTCACACCAGATCGCATCTCACGATTTTGCGAATAAGTACAGACTAACGGTCACTAATCACCACACGTTTTTATTTATCTTGCCAACGTTTCGAACTTTAATGAGATCACCTTCAGGGGCAGAATATTTAGATTCAATGAAAGGATTTGTACTCACTCAAAATGTTTGTTTTCTGCAAAGATGAGTCACTATTTCATTTATTCATCTATGTGTCTTGGTTTTTGATACCAATCTGTGATTCATGTGCCATCTGGTTGTTTTATTACGTGTGGATCTAAAAGAAATTAAATATATTATATTGCAGCATTTTTTTAAATGTAGATTGCAGTAAAAATATAGCAAAATCTATGAAAGTTTATCAACAACCAAAAAATTCTAAAAGTCAAAATTTTTTCTTGTCTTTTTAATATAATTTAGTGTTTTATAATTTTTAGGAGGATTCTAGAATAATATGGACCTATCAAATAAAAAAATAAGAAAATAAACGAAAATGTTTTCACCGAGCATTTTCATAATGCTTTCTTGAAGTGCGTACCATGTTCAAAAACACCTTCTATTATTTCTTTTTTGTATACAGCTGAATGAGAAAAAGTTCTGTTGGGGCAAGCGCCTAACTATACTGAATATAAGATTAAAACAGCGCAAGAACATCAACTGGCTTTACCCGACAGGATTGAATTTATTATAATATGAAGAAGTGATTAGTCTGTTGTAAATAAATTATGACACCGGGCCTGGCTTCCCGGGGGCTTAAATTCCTGGGAGAAGGGAGCTCCGGTAATTTGTACCTAATCCGAGGGAACAAGGGAAATTGCTTTAGGCAGACCTGTGGCAGTTGTAATCCTTCTCTCTGTGCCTATCTTCACGGTCCATTCAATCAGCCTGCCTCTTTCGCATCAGACTAATAGTCGTCGGACATATTACCCGTGTCTTAAACCGAAAGTGCACTCAGCCTCAAGTAATGCCCCGTGGAAAATCGTAAAATGAGCGCCGACCGATTTCATTACAAGACCGACGAACTTACAAATGCCTTCCGGTCTTTTGAACTGCAAGATATTTGAGAAGATTTCTAAAATTAACTGCAACAAATAAAATACATATGCATTATGGTAAAAAGTTTGAAAAAACACAATCATTTGATGTGCTATTTCTTAATGAAATGACATGATTCTTCACCGGAACGACAGATTCAGAGGAGATAGATAGACAAATATTTTCTCATCTAAGCTTCAATTATTCAACTGAGGTTGCTGGGCTACAATTGACACTGTGGTTTAAATGGCTCAAAAGAAAATAGCCAAGTGGAGTTAAATTGGGTGACCGAAGAGGCCAATAGATCGGGTCATGAGGTCCTATTCTCTAATCCCGGTAGTGACGATTCAAATGTCTCATCTGCAAAGAATTGTTTGCAGGGAATCCATCAAGTTGGAAAATCATTATGTGTCGCTGTTGCAGAAGAACATAGCCTAATAGGCATTCAGAAATCGTGAGATGCCTTCTGGCGTGATGTAGATTTCAGAAAAACATTTTCTTTCTCGTGCTAACGTTTCGATCTTTATTGAGATCTTCTTCAGGGCTCGAAGTGTTTGTCTTCTGTGTAATTGAGCCTTGCGTGTGGTGTTGAGAGCGCTCAAACGCATGCACTCTGAAATCATAGCGCTCAAACATGAGCCAGAGAATTAAAAAGGACTAGAAGTACATTCCTGGACGATAGCCAGGCAGCTCTCAAGGCCTTATCCTCATGTGAGCCGAAGGCAAAAAGCGTTTGTAAAAGAGACTCTGACGGAAGTCTGCGACATTAATGACCTTGCCACGGCATGGGTCCTGGACATTCGAGGAATAGAAGCCACGAAAGGGATGACATGCTGGCTTAAAAGGGGTCCAACGTGGACTCTATGGCCCCGTACCCTACTATGGCCTAGCAGCCTGCCACAATAGGGGATGCATCTTAAAATGGATCCTTAATGAGTCCTACACCTGATGTAACACATGAGGCAGGCGAAGGCCATCCGCTTGCAAAAATTACAAAAGAACTACTGGTTGGCAACCGCAACTGAACTGGTTCGACACCTGACGGAGCACTGCCACTTAAGAAAGCACATGCACCGCATCGCGCAGATACTGTCAGATAGAGGAGAAGACCGCAGAACACATTTTATGTTTCTGTGTAGGATTATGTAGGTACAGGTTCTTGCCATGAGGACAAGCAAAACTACAAGCAAGATCCGACACCAACGAACGGCTTGCATAGCTGTGGAGCCTGGTTAATAGCCTGAAGGTGGTCAATAAGTAATAATTATCACGGATGAGATGCAGTAGGCCTTGTTTCCGTCTTTTTTTATGGCTATCCCTATCCATACTTTAATGGGAACAAAATTTTAATATTGCAATCATGTAAGAGTGAATTGGCAGTCGGTAACTAATGTAATATGTATATGTAGACATGTTGGCAAAGGAGTGTGAGACCTTTCGACGTAACTAAAACGTGTGTAATGAAAAGGCAATTAGAATTGATTGATGAACATGCTATTAAGGCGTTAGCTGTTATGTTGACGATTTTACCATCACGAACTCGCAGGCACAACAGATGCTGATCCGAGCAATTTGCCTTGTAGGCGTAACCTCGTTGATGCATATCTGAGAGTAGTCGGCTAACAAATAGATCTAGTTTCGCGTGTGTTTCGCCACCCCTGGCCATTACGTTCCTTCTGAAATTACGACTTGCCGGGAAAACTCCCGGTATATGTTTATTATCTACGTCCTCGTAAAACCGCAACGAGCTGTCTTAACCGGGTGCCGTTGTCATTATAATTCGCGTTTTAATATTGTAATTTTCCCCCATTTTGCGGTATCGGAGTGGTGCTATTGATTTTCTTTTATTACCGGGGTGGAAAAAAAACACATGTACCTTCGGGCGTTTAAATAAATGCCGGGGCCCGTTCTTCAACCCACCTTAAATTCATTCCCCTTTGTAATGGAATACATGATAAATGACAACATTCAAATAGTGGAGTTACAAGGGAGAGTACGAGGGGTGCATCTTCAGTGATTGATTGAGGTTTTCAATATCTGCTAAAAGTATTGAACATAGGCTTTTAAATTTGCCTCGCTTTATTCTGTTGTAATTTATCTTCACTTTTCAAAATCTATTTTACGTTATTGCAACATTCCAACTCAGAAATCTACGTTTTAACCAGTTGCGTTAAGACCGAGTAAAAGGTACAATACGAAGGGTCAAAACATTAACTTGAATAAGGTTCAATCAGTAACTACAAAATAAGTTACACATGAAACAAAAATAAATAGTAGAAAATATTTTCCATCCCACATTACATAGACTATCACTTAACCTACCCAATATTTCAACAAGAATGTTCTTTGGAACTTACCTTCATCAAAAGTGTCACTGGTATTAAAAGATTACCAAATATGTTAGCAAAAACGACTATTCTCTCAATAGTATATGACAAAAGATTAAAAAAAAATCGCCGTAACGAAAAAAAACAAAAAAAACTTACTGTATCAAGCAGTCCAAAATGTTCAACTGTTATGTATAGTCCATCTTGCGTTCCTGTTTCTAAAAAGAAAGTGATTCACGTTACAGGTTTAATGTTCAAATACCCGTTGGCTGTCGCGGACGAAAGGAAAACCAGTTCACAGTACATTTTTCTTATTATTTCAGTTCCATCTGATTTCGTGGCCCGATTGACCATATAACTTATTTCAATTAACTAATCTTTATGTAAGGTATTGGTTGAGTCAGTGTCACGAGCGGGATCGTTCCGGACTTTCGGCTGTAGGATGACCAGAGGATCTTTAACGTACCTGGGCTATATGAAGCCCTTACCGGATGTAGCCAATTCTCAAAATAAGAGCTGACGCATCTCCGCCTGAGCGTTGATGTAGAGGCTTCGCACCCCGAAGGGCTGTTACGACCTCGCTCTCATCTTGTCCGAATTGGAATGTCGCATGCAAAGGGCTAGCAAGTCGAAATACATCGGCCTGCTCTCCCGCATACTCCCTAGATAGAGAAGGCGAACTCTATCTCTCTGAATGTGGAGTCTTCCCCAGCGTAGAAACTATCGGGACTCGACAACGGTATCGGATTTAAGGGAGATTGCTACCCACCCCCTAGAAGAGCACTGCCTACGAGCAAAAGGTCTCTTATCGTGCTCAGCCAACACCTGTCACGTCCATTCGAGAGACGCCATAGGCCAAGCCCAGGTGGTCAGATCCTTCGCTTTCCCAAGGGTGGTACCACGCCTGGCATACGCATAACTGTGCAAAGCACACACGTTCTTAGAGCCCCGCCGATTTTCTATCCGCACCTAGCGCTCACCCACGCAATCGAAGGGCTACACCATGGTCATTACGTCCTCAACGCTTACATGCTGTCGCCCGGCCAGCATCCCCGTGAGGCCGGGATAGTTACGAAAGTAATGCGCGAGCTCACGAAGGTCACCGTATAGAAGACAGCGTCTGTTTAAGTTCCCGCCAGGAGCTTCACCACGAGCCACCACGAAACCAACCTCAGTTGTGTCACGAGCGGAATTCGAACCCACGACCTTCGGCTAAATATGCCGCTGCTCTACCACTTGACCTATCTTGACTGCGCCCACTCGCGCACCAACCTCCTGCCTCAACTCTACCTTTTGAATTTTTCCTCCTTTTTTGAAACGTGGCAAAAATTAATCGATCAACGATTAATCAATTGACAAGAATTACAAATTACGTATTATATTATGATCCAAGCCATCAAGCATGTTTGCATAGAAATGTGTGGTGATTAGTGACCGTTAATCGATAATTAATCAGAAATCGTGAGATGCGGTCTGGTGTGATGTAGGTTTCAGAAAAATTATTTCTTTATCGTGGCAACGTTTCTACCTTTATTGAGATCATCTTCAGGGCTTTGTTTGTTTGTTTTCTGTGTAGATGTGTAATTCTTGCGTGCCGTTGTGGGCATTCTCAACACTTTTGGTTTATATTCCTTTCATGTTGTAATTTAGAGGGTAAATTATTGATTAACTAATTAATCTTTAATTAAGGTATTGGTTGAGATAATATATCAGTGTCACGAGTGGGATTCGAACCCACGACCATCGGCTAAACACGCCGCTGCTCTACCACTTGACCTATCATGACGTCGATTCTCTCTTACTCTAACTTCCCACCCCACCCCAACCGTTAGAATTTTCTCTTCTTTCAGCAATTTTTCACATGTCGAGTAATTTCTTTTAGTTTTAATTAAAAAAACCCCATGGCTTTGCCGGAATTTGAACCTACGACCCCTAGCGTGGCAAATAGGACCATATAAACCGAACACAAAATTTTTTTAAACGCACAATTTTTCAGCAGAATTGTTAGTCATATATAAAACAATAAACTTCTCTTAGAATTGACTATTCCTTATGGAAACAAACGAATTTTTGTGTCATTTTTACTGCGAACTTCTCCGAGTGGGCCATAGAGGACATAAAAAACGTTTGGGCAGTTCCTTGAGCATTTTTGAGGCAATTATAAAGCCGATTCGGTCAACGAAAAAAACTCTGAAATAGTAACAAAAGCAATCTCTCTAAACTGCTACATCCCTCCTCTTATAGAAAAATCTTCAATTTTGGCAATGTAAATGGGAGACAACAATCGACAATAAACTGCGGGAAATAAAAGGCACCACTCGGAAATAGCCATTATCACGATGGTACACTTTAGAATATTGTATGCTGTAAATTTTAACAAAATTGAACATTTATGACGTTAAAAAGCTTAGATCCTTCTGTTCCTGAAAATGTCAACTCTTGAACTCGATATCTTCTTTTATGATTTATGTACGGAATAATTTGTACCATTAGATGTGTATTTAAAATTTTAAACCATGCTAAAATTTAATGAAGTTCATTAAAGCCATCTTAAAGATAAGACCACTTTGTAATTTTATAAAAAAAACAAATCGGCGTTATTGTGCATTTGAAGTGCATGGTTTTTGTTTATACATATCTCATGTTCAGTTCATTTTCTACATTCTTGGTCTAGGTCATGTTGTTCTTGACTTGGTTGATGGCTTGGAAAGGATTCGAGTTGTAGATGACATTGCGGTATTACTCACCTACGGTGTAAGAATGGTATGGAAAGGAATAAATAAGTTGAACAAGTGTAAATGGAAAATAGTATGGGACAAGGAATGTCACCGTGTGCCACGCCTGAGCGATCGGTTTTACTTTCGAAACTTACTCCCCAACTCACGTTGAAACAACGATTTTTTATTGTATTTTAGGATATTCGGTTTTTAATCGTTTTTGAACAGCTTGGAGGTGAGAAAGATGAATTTCTTATGAAAAATCACCCTAAGTGGATGGAGCTCATATCTGGAATGGGATGGCCGTTATTTGAATACACAAAGAATTGTGGCGATATTCTGTTAGAAAAAATATAAGATATAGAATTTATGTTTTCAAGATGGTTCCTTGCATGCCATCTTGAGTTTCTCGCCTACTTAACGCTAAGTTTTCTACAGATAAATTCAAAGAGTTTCCAGTGATAGCACGGATTCGAGGGTATAAATCTATTTTAAAAATAAAAATCCGAACTGATGGAATGACAAAGCGGTTTGCACAATGCCGCATTGGAAGCTACCGTTTGGTGAATAGCGCGAGGCTACACAATGAACCGCTGCCGAGGAGTTAAGGAATGTTTGAGTTTCCGTTTTGCCCTCGGTTCCACGCATGCAGCGGATGCTTGTTGAAGGTCGGTAAACAACCGTCGAACCACCCGGGCAACATACAGTCGAACGTTTATTAACTCAAACAAAGAAGTTTTGTCAATCATTTGCAATTTCAATTTCCCATTGTGAAGTTTTGCGAAGGTTCTAGTTACAGCACAAAAGCAACATAGTGCTGGTCAACACTTGAGATTTTAATAATTTACTAATACAACCAAAATTCTATGATTTAACCTAGTTGATCGGTCATTGACGTATCTTACTGAAAAGGTTTTATGGAAAAATAATACGAGTTATCAATCTTTCAATCGTTGGCATGTGGGATTGATTGTTGATCCAAAGTTCAGGGTTAATGTAGACAGTACACTTTTGGAGCAATTATATATTCAACCTATTTGATATCGTTGGGCACAAAAAAGTTATCAACTTTGTGGTATTTAACAATCTATCAAGTTCAATTCATCAGAAATATTGTGATCATCATTGTTTTATATTCGGAGTACTATATATCCTGATTTGTTCTACAAGGAAACCAGTTGAAGTTGAGAATCTTTTTTTTTAAATCCCTTTGTTGTCTTCTGCAATGTCTTAAAGCCGGGTCCACGCCCGATGCAACGTTGTGCGACGCTACCCGACTTAAGCCGCTTTTCTACCATCGTAACCTCGATCCACTCGGACACCAACCTCCCATCTCAACCTCGCCTTCTGGTGTTTTCCTTCCTTTTTGCCATTTTTTCAAATGTCGTGGAAACGGATTGGATTCTGGACGACAAATGAAATGACCACGGACAGCTTTAGAGAAGTACACTTCATTTAAATCATTAAATTTACTAACTTGGTGGTCCTCTTGACCAATTAGTATATTACAATTAATTAAGGTTTTCAGTTGAAATAAAAAAGTCAAGGCACGAGCGGGATTCGAACCCACGACCT
This sequence comes from Cimex hemipterus, assembly GCA_039619505.1. Classification (NCBI taxonomy): domain Eukaryota; kingdom Metazoa; phylum Arthropoda; class Insecta; order Hemiptera; family Cimicidae; genus Cimex; species Cimex hemipterus. The sequence goes on along the minus strand of CM077111.1, from coordinate 18,210,529 downwards.
TCGGCTACCGGACCGTACTTAATTGGATTTATCTGTGTGTATGGACGTGTCTGTGGTGGAATAGTACCCCGCATATCTGTCAAACTAATAATGTTATGCATATTATAGTCGGTTTACCTCTATTCTCGTGTTGCTATAATATTGATTGAATTTGGGTCCATCATCAAGTGTGATAGGAGACTTATTAGGAGAATGATAGATAATAAGGATGAGTTTACATGTTCGATGTGTCCCATATTCCACCGAAGGCGATTCACCCATGAGGAAGAACTATGATAAATGTGTACGGAAGGAAATAGAAAAAAGATATAGAGCACCAGCTATGACCATAGAAATTTGCGTACCAAAAAAATTTTAGTTTTGTTTCATTTTTGCACGTGCTTGATCTATAAACAAAGTACATTCCTGAAATCTTATTTATGGGTTTTGATCAATCTTTTAACTGTTATCGTTTATAAATATTTGTTCGAATTTTAAACTTTGGCGAATTGCGGACGAAACCGCCCCTCATACCAATATGGTTTGAAGGGATCGAAGCATTAGCACGGTTCAGTGATGGTTTCAGAGATTTCTTCTTAGAGTTTTTGTCCTAGAAGAAAGGGAATGTCGCAGATAGGTCTTTCGGTGTGAACAACGACCAACTGAAAACTTTGAATAAAGAAAATTCACGCAAGACAATATTACAATTACGGAAGAGGTGTGTGTCGACCATACGACCGTGTTTGCCACCTGGAGCAAATTTGTAAAGTAACTAAACAACTAACCGAAGCCTAAATAATTCGACGGTTTGAAATTTGCACGTCTGTTCTGTTGCCAAATCATCCATTTCTCGGTCGAATCATCACGATGAGAAATTGATTCGGTATGATAACAGGAGTCGAAAAGGTCAGTGGTTGGACAAGGATGCAGCACCAGAATTCTTCTCCAAATCTAATACCCAAAAAAGGTTACGGTGACTTGTATGGAGTTAGTCGATAATTATTCAGATATCGTGAGATGCGTTATGGTGTAAATGATTTTCATAAACCTCCGTCACACCAGACAGCATCTCACGATATCTGACATAGTTATGGTGACTGTTGGGGTTGATCACTATAATTTCCTGAATGCGGAGGAAAATGCAACATCTTTGTCCAGCGTTGGTTAATCGGGAGCCGATTCGTCTTCATGACTCCAGGCCACTTGTCCAAACCCTGCAGAAACTTAAGGGCTCAGAACAGGACACTCTCAACCTTCATCGACCTCTCGCCTACACACTTCTATTTTTTTAGGCATTTTGTTCAATTCAGTAGGGAATAGCGGAATAAAAGAAAGTTTTACACGTCGGCAAAGATGTATAGATTGTGTTGAAAAATATTTCGAATAAAGTTCCTTTATTTTATTCGTATATCATGAGATGCGGTCTGGTGTGATATAGATTTCAGAAAAACATCTTCTCTATCGTGCCAACGTTTCGATCTTTTATTGAGATCATCTTCGGGGCCTGGGATTTACAAACATTGTTTACATTGTTGTAAATCCCAGGCCCTGAAGATGATCTCAATAAAGATCGAAACGTTGGCACGATAAAGAAGATGTTTTTCTGAAACGTATGTCACACCAGACTGCATCTCACGATATCTGAATAATAAACGATTAACGATCACTAAACTCTATACATTTCTTTATTTCATAAAAATTAAAAATAGTTTTGACTGTCTTTCAGAGCATGTATTATGTTTGTTCCTGCTCAAAAAATAAAATAATTACGGCTAATTCAAGGCTTAATTAAATCGCTAGACCAGACAAAAATTGTGTATGTAATGTAAACAAGCCGTTATTTTTTAGAATGACCGTTCGGTTTTTACAAGCCAAAATCCGTTCGTGCAATCAACAAAAAAATTTTCCAAGGGATTTTCCCATTGGGCAAAAAATGCGAAACAAAAAGAGTTAGAAGTGCTGAATCATACATTAAAGGCTCGAATGACAAATTCATTTTTTTAATTTTTTTTCGGTCATCTCATTGATCGGTGTCACTGTCAATTTCAAGGGCGCCCTTCCCGAAAAAAGTAACGCCCTGTGAATTTCATTAATCGAGGCCGATTTCAGCACCTGTTGTTTTCGGTTGAAAAACCTCATGGCCGCCGGTTGTAATTTTACTACTTCGTTTTCTTTGCACTTATCTTTACACCCGGTTCATTCTTTTTTTCATGCCGACAACCTCATCAGTGCCAGTCTTGGAACCCGCCGAAACAAAGAAGAATCTGTGTTAAATCGCCGAACGGTGAGTAACCTCATTTCCGTTGATACTTAACCCCATTTCTTTCGCCGCTTACAATTCTCCCCGTTCTTTTTAATCTACTTTTTTATTTTATTGATATATCGGTTCATAAGATCTGGTTGTTTTACTTTGTTTCAATTAACAACTTTAAAAACGGCTTTTTTTTGAGACCGGTGAGGGGAAGACTAGTCCGCCCCTCTACTAGGTCCCCACCACCCCCGACCGACCCGATCCACCCTTATCCATCCCCGACCACCCCCTTTATTAAAATCGATGCAAGGGGGTTTGCGACTCAGTCACTCCTTGGCCACCAAACGCAGCAGACCTGTCAAGCCTCCAGTACTGGAATCGTGCGCGATCTTTTCGTGTTGTCACGTCTAATAAATTCAGCCGAGAACATTTTGAAATGTAACTATTCCCGTCCTTGATACCTAGATCGACGATAGCAGATGAGGAACATTTTTTGGTTTTATTTCTCCGATTCAGCTTAGTGAGGACATTTTTGAATTCTTGCGAGACATCCTCGTGACACTCAACAAGTGACTCACGGTAAGTTTGATAGATTTTCTCACTTTTCCCTCGAAATCCTTGCCGGCGTCGGTTTTAAATCTCTTTTCAAAGCTTTTTAGTAATACAATGAAAAATATTTTTCAAAAAAATTTCCCCTACGTAAAAATTTATACCTTCTCAAAGAATGGAATATAAGTTATTTATAGAAGTTTTATTGTATTTTTAAATTTGTGATAACCATCATTTATTTATTTGACTAACTATGGAACGACCAAGTTGGTTGTGTCGCGGATTTGGGATAAATTTTTTTTTTGTGATTCAATATTTGAAAATATCGGACATAATCGCCACTTCTTGTCCGGTTTTGCCACAAAAAAATTGAGAATGTTTTTTTTAATTATTCAAATATCGTGAGATGCGGTCTGGTGTGATGTAGGTATCAGAAAAACATTTTCTTTATCGTGCCAACGTTTCGATCTTTTATTGAGATCATCTTCAGGGCCGGGGATTTACAAACATAATTTACATTTAGAAAATACAAATAGAATTTGGAAAAGTGAATTTATACAATGCAAACATTATATTTTATATTCTATCAAAGTATTTCTACTCACTCAAAGTGTTTGTCTTCTGTGTAATTGTGCCATGTCGTGTTGAGAGTCCCAGTGAAATTTTACTGTTTCATGTTTATATGTTTGATTTTGAAGTGGTGGGGAAGGAAGTGGGTATAGAAAAGACAATTTTGTATAAGTCGTCGGCTTCTTTGAGGTGAAAAGACTAATCTCTACACAGTTTATTTAAAATGTTTTTGTTTCACCTTTCTCTTTATCTGTATCACCCATGTGAATATACAATTTTGCACCATTTTTTATGTAAATTTCAATAAAAAATACAATAAAATATATGAAAGTTTATCAATAACCAAACATTTCTAAAAACCAAACATTTTTCAAGGAAAGTAGATTTTTTTTCGTGGAAGTATTATGAAATTTGGTTTTAAAACGTTTAAAGTCTCGTATATATCTATATTTATATATATTTCTATGAATTTAAATTTATCGATTTTGTTGACAAACTAAAATTTTCCCAATATTTTGGAAAACGATCTGAGAAGATCTGATTGATAAAATAAGGCTTTTTAAACGATTTTAACTTCAAACATAACATTTGAAAAAAAAGAGAAACGCAGCATTCTAAGCGACATACATAATATAAAAATATATAAAAGAAAATCATTTATCAGAAAGTATACTCTTTTTTTATGGAAATAATAATCTGATTTTAATGTTTTTTACATGCATTGTATAAAATGCACATGATACTTTCTTTAAAACGATTGTTAACTATGAATATTCTATCCATTCGTTTTTGAAAGAAATAATTTTAGTGGCTGCAATATGAATGTCTGTCAGGCTGAAAGATAGTCGTAATTATAACTCAAACAATTAATTCACACCGATTTCTGAGTAAGTTGGTATCCAAGAATTTTTTAACTGGGAAAATCATGACAATATGGCCAAATCAAAGTTTTGACCATTTTCTGACCTAATTTGCTTACAAGATGTTTGTTAAGTTATAACAAAAAAGCAGTGTTTTGTTGATTTTTCATTTTAAATCATGGAAAATTAGAATATTCTTGTTTTTATGTTAACGAATAATGAAATTTAATATACCAAAACTAGAATTTTTAATGTATAAATAAAGATTTATGCTCATTTTATAGCGATTCAAATAGAAGAAAATTTAGGAAATTCAAACTTTTTTCAAAATCTGATTTTAGTAACGATTAAAAGATTTGTATTCTGTAAAATGTCTGGCAAATAAAAAAAAAATTAAACAAAAGGAAAGTATCAAATCAAATTTACATTGCTATAAAAATTAATTACAAATAAGCAATTTACAACTCAAAAATTCAACACTAGAAATGAAACAAAACAGTACAATTAAAATACACTCTTAAATATTAATATTTAACAACTTATAATTGGTACAATCGCTGCACAAAATACATTTACAAATCGAATAAATTAGTAATATAAAGAACGAATTTAAATAAAAAATTAATAGTAATCCTTTTATACTGGAAAGGTTGAAAGGTAAATAAAGCCAATTGAATATCATAAACAACTATTCAGATATCGTGAGATGCAGTCTGGTGTGATGTAGGCATCAGAAAAACATTTGCTTTAACGTGCCGACGTTTCGATCTTTATTGAGATCATCTTCGGGCTGAAAATATTTGTCTTCTGTGTAATTGACACTAGACCGCAACTCACGATATCTGAATAATTATCTATTAACGGTCACTAATCTCTGCACATATTAAATTACCTATTACACTATTATCATCTTAAAAAAAAATCATAATTATTGTTATCTTTTTTGTTGACAAAAAATTGACATCTTTATAATTATGCTTAACTATGGGAAAATATCGACCTACGTTACTTTTATAAACATTCTTATTCTGTATGTTACTTTCATGCAATGGAACATCCAGACAGAAAGGGTTTCATCACATTTATCTTTTGGACAACTTTTTCTTTAGCATTTCAATTTTGATATTCCAAATCCATAACAGGCTTTGGAACTTTTTTATTCGCCTATAAGCTGATTTGAATAATATTCTGGGTACCAATACACCTTGATATCTGCTAGAAATCGTAGTGAACATTTATTCCTATTTCATCGTGTATTGTTCAATATTTTTTTTTATAATTTGACAAAACATGCGCTGGAAATGTTGGCAGTTGAGAGTGCAATCTTTCCCAATTCTAAAAATTTAATTTTTCAATTTGTTTACGAAGAATAATGAATAAATAAAAAGATAACCACCACAAGTTTACCTTTAAAACTGACGTCGGGATTTTTACGCGAAATGTATGAAACTTTTCCTTATCGAAATGTCTGTTTAATTTATCATGAGAGGATTGTCAACGACTGACGTTATTTCTGACAGTCTATTTCAACTCATAAATCGAATTTATCGATTTACAATGTAATAAAAATGGTTATCGATTAACACTGATTTTCCTCTTTTTTAGTGTTTTTCTGTCGCGATTCCTCCAGAAACTGTGCTATTTCGGGCTAGTCCATTTTACAGATAATTAAAATATCTTGTTTGACTAGTGATAGGATCTGAGTAACTGTATAATAACCATCGGTACGAAAAATATTTGGGATATCCAAAATCACAATTTAAAAAAAAAATGAAAACATTTAGAAATCAGGACGTATCTTTGCATGTGGAAAGAGTCCTACTAAATTAATTTAACAGTGATATCATGAAAGTAACAAGATTTTGAATTAAAACAACAAACGAATATTTGCTACAAACACTCTCGACACGACATGCAATAATGGCACAATAAGCCAGAAGATAAACACCTTGAAAGCTGAAGATGATCTCAATAAATATCGAAACGTTGGTACGTTAAAGAAAACGATTTTCTGAAACCTACATCACACCAGACCGCATCTCACGATTTCGGAATAATTAGTTTAGAAGATATTTGTATTTGTAAGTACCTACCTGTAATCTTTCTTTTTTAAATTACCACTTTTAGTTACTTGCAAGCTTAGCGCCATTTTTCAAAAACAAAAAAAAAATGTTGTATGACGTTGTTTAAAGGGAGAAAGTCTGCAATCTGCAATAATTTGTACTTAAATTCTTAATCATTATTCGAAGATCGTGAGATGCGATCTGGCCTGACGTAGATTTTAGAAAAACATTTTCTTTGTTGTGTTAACGTTTCGATCTTTTTTAAGATCATCTTCGGGGCCTGAAATTTATAAACACTGTTTAAATTTTAGAAATACGTGTCGTACGTGTAAAATAAGATAAATCTCAGGGTCTGAAGAAGATCTTAATGAAGATCGAAACGTTGGCACGATAAAGAAAATGTTTTTTTTTTAATCCACGTCAGATCAGACGGCATCTGACGATCCCCGAATAATGATTGAGAATTTAAGTACAAATTATTGCAGAATTCATACTTAATATTTTTTCTTTTAAATTTCTTTATACTAAAATTTATATTCAAATTTTAATATATAGACTTCTATGATTTTTTATATATTAAAATGATTTTAATTTAGTAATAATTATTCATAAATCGTGAGATGCGATCTAGTGTGATGTAGGTTTCAGAGAAGCATTTACTTTATCGTACCAACGTTTCGATCTTTATTGAGATCATCTTCATGGCCTGGAATTTACAAATATCGTTTACTTATAACAATTACATTTTGGATGTGGAAAAGTGAATTTATACAATGCAAAATGTATATTTTTTTATTTATTAAAATTTCTACCATTGTATAAATGAATTTATACAATACTTGAAATTTTAAATCCAATCGAAGAATTTGTACTTTCTCAAAGTTTTTGTGTTCTGTGTAGATGTGGCATTATTGTGTGTCGTGTTTAGAATTAAATACATCGTTCAATGATGACAATGATGAATCAGTTAAATTCTTAACTCGATGTAAATAAAAAATGGAAAATAGTAAAATTCTTCCTCACATATTATTTTTTTTTTTTTTTGTACAGATGGAAAGCAATACTTTAATCGTCATTATCGCAATGTTATACTGGAAAAATCACGATCAGAAAATTTAGGAATTTGTACTGGTGCCGAGTTGAATTACATCATTTACGATTTTTATTCGAAATATGATTAATTATACGGGTTTTTAAATTGGAAATTTTGTGAAATTCTAATTAAAGATTGGAAATAAGTAGGTCATGTTGATTTAGGTTAGTTTTCAGGCTTTTTAAAATCTCTCTTTTGTATAAAGAAAAACATTTAATTAATGAAGCATTTTGACCTACATTCCAACCTTACCTAGACTACTTGTAGGTGAAATTCAACCTCTCATATTTCTACTCATTCTCAATTCTATATCTAAATTGAAACAGTAGAACAGAAACGATTACATATGTCAAATGTAAATTTGTTATCGTTTTTAGAAACCTTTTCTTTGGCACGGCCAGAAATATAAAGTCTGTATTTTCTGTAGTAGAATTAACGATCGGTTTTTCACTCATGAACAGTCTGGATCGTACTGTGATCACAAGTATCCTTGCAGCCTGCCGACTGTTCCTTGGTAGTGTTACGATTATGTCTATCTTCAATTAAATTTGAGATCGCCTGTATTAAAAACATATTTAGTTTGTTTTGTCCTGATGATGAACTTAAAATATCGTAAGCTTGGGAGTAACGATTGAATTTGATTTTTTCTTCACCAATTCTCTCACAAGGCGTTCCTGACAAATATAAACCGTTTGCAACGCGATTATTTGTCAACTGGATATCGGAAAGTTGAAAAGTTTATTATCGGTTTAGGATTTATCGTCTCGGATGTCTGTACAGTAGTGACGTTGGAATTCAGAAATTGATGAATGAGAGGTTTTTGCAAACACAAAGGGTTCGACGTGGTTCGTTAGGTTTGTTGGGATGTTCTTAGATTTATTTTACGCTTGGTCGTTTAATCGCTCGGAAATTTTTGATTTTACAATGAACACAAGGTCAAAAATGCTTCTATAGTTTAATTTTTTAAAATTGATCTTACTAACTCTTGAATTTTTAATGATAATTTTTCCAATTTTTGTGCAAAGGCGGTTGAGAGGAAAAAATACATCGCGACACTGAATAAAACTTGAATAAAAAATGAAAATAATGAATAATAATAAACACACAACTAATTAAATAATAATAATAATTTTTTTATTATTTCGATTTAAGGTCTTGTTTAAGATAAAAAAGTAGGTGTGACGAGTGGGATTCAAACCACAACCTTCAAGTAAATACGCCGCCGCACTTCGAATCAAATCGGACACCAAACTTCCCATCTCAGCCTATAACCATTCTAATTTTCTCTCTTTTTGCCATTTTTAAATGTCGAGTAATCTGATTGGATTTTCAGCGAGCCATGGGCCAAAATTCGAATGGTTGTAGGTTGAAATGAAAATTGGGGGCTCAGGTGGTAGAGTAGCGGCTTATCTAGACGAAAGTCGTGAGTTCGAATCCCGCTCGTGACAGTAAATTTTTCATCGCAATCAAGAACTTATTCGAATTCGAAAGGTTGTAGGTTGAAATGAGAGTTGGTATCCGAGGGGATCGAAGTCAGGATAGCTGAAGTTCTAGAACAGAATTGTATCGAG